>ML681979.1:50612386-50637864 GCA_007922195.1 Podocnemis expansa | reverse complement strand
CCCCTTGTTTCGAAACAACTGTGCGTCGTGTGAACAGCTGAAACCTTATTTCGAAACAACCTCTGTTGTTTCGAAATAAGGAGGCTGTGTGAACACAGCCTATGTCTAGGATCCTTCAAAACACTCTCTAACTGCCTGTAGAACATATGAGAACAAATTACAACATTGGAATAGGATATATTTTATTCAAGAGCAATTTTAAGGATTGAGAGAATGTAGCATTCCTTTTGGCAATGGGTGCAAAAATGCTGTAGAGAAAAGTGGTTTAAATCCATGGCTCATTAGAATTTCTTATCCTAGAAGAAAATTGTTAGTTTTAGTTATCCTCTGTTTAAGTAGATGAAAGGCCAATACCCTGTGCCCAGACACTCAGGGCTTTTCAGACTGGCTTCAAACTATCCAGGAAAGAAGGATATGCAGAGATGTATCTTATAATTATCAGGGATGGGGGGACCACAGAGCTCTTCTGAAAGAAAAGTGTGGGAAAGAGTATTTAAAGGAATTTTGAAAAACAAAACAAAAGAAGAGAGAAAGTTGCTACTGATTGATGCAGGTTATTATGAAATGAGCTTAACAGATATCTGGCAGCAAACGTGCAACCTTAATTTAGGCATTTCTTAACTTTTCAATGCCTGGCTTTACATTAAAAAAAGGTTAAAGGTGTAAGTTTTTTTGTTGTTTTTTTTTTCTTAACATGGAATTGTATAAAAAAGACAAGAAGGAAGAAGTGAGGAACTGACATTATGTCAACAATATTTTCAAAATTAATTTCAGTTATGAAATGCAGAGTATGGAGGTGAAATATTTGGGAGAGGAATTGGAGCTTGTTGAATTATTCTTTGTATATTTGACAGGTTTATTTTAAAACGTCAGAGATATATCACCAGTGCTGTTACTATTCATGCACAGCTCTTTATACTGTGATCAGCTATGCTGGAGAACAGGTTAAGGAACAACTCTGGCCCTATCCTGTTGCATCTGCAAAGCATGCCCAAACTGATGTTGGATACTAAGGCTATGTCCACACAAAAGCACTTATTTTGAAATAGGTCATTTCGAAACAAGTCGTATCAAAATAACGGCCTTATTTTGAAATGACATTTCAAAATAACAAAAACCTATTTTGAAATAAGGAAAAAAGCGGGAATCGAAATAGCATGTCCTCATGGTGGACTTGCTATTTCGCTTCAGGGGCAGGGCACCATGGGAGGTGTGGCAACATGGCTGCCTCCCTGGGCCATGTCGGTGGCCATGTTGGTAGCCAATCCCATAAAAGCTAGCCCCGACCTCACTTCCCTGTCCACTCTGGCTAGCAGGACTCTGCAAGCGATGGACATTGCCTGGTTGCCCAGACAGCGCCATGTGACACCAAGCCACTCTGACCACCTGCAGAGTGTCCTGCTCATGTGAGACACTCTGCTTGTGGACCCAGAGGGTGCCCAGCTTTTGCCTGAGGCTTTCATCCAGCTGGTCCGCAGGGCAGAGCTACTGTCCCTGCCCTCCTCCATGCCTTGCCAGGTCTGGGCCCAAGAGACCAGCCCAGACTGGTGGGAGTGGGTTGTGCTGCAGACCTGGGGGGAGAACCAGTGGAGGTGGAACTTCTCCATGACCAGGGCCAGCTTCAACCTCCTGGTCATAGAACTCACCCACCTGCTGCACCGAAGGGACACCCCCATGAGGCCTGCCATCCCTGTGGACAAAAGAGTGGCCATCGCCCTCTGGAAGATGGCCACTCCAGAGTCCCACAGGTCTGTGGTGCACCTCTTCGGCGTCAGGAGGTCCACCACCAGCAACATCCTTGTAGAGGTCACCAGGGCCATCGACTAGGTCCTGCTGCGATGCTTGGTGAGACAAGGAGAGCTGCAGGACACCATTCCCAGCATGGCCACCCTTGGCTTCCCCAATTGTGGATCCTGGATGCCACGTACATCCCCGTGCGAGCCCCAGAGCACAGAGCCACGAAGTACCGCAATAGGAAGGAGTACCATTCCATCATTGTGCAGGCCCTTGTGGACCACCACAGCCTGTTCCATAATTGTTACATGGGAAGGCCAGGGAGAGCCCATGATGCAAGTGTCCTCCGTACCTCTGCCCTGTACCGGGGCATGGAGGTGGAGACCTTCTTCCCCCTGCATAACATCAATGTTGGGGGAGTAGATGTGCCCTTCCTCATCGTGGTAGACACAGCCTATCCCCTGCAGCCATGGCTCTTGTGGCCATATGCAGGGTCCTTCGACCCCTCCAGGCAGATCTTCAACTGCCGCCTGACCCGCTGCCACCAGGTGGTTGAGCGGGCCTTCGGCCACCTCAAGGCCCACTGGAGGTGCCCCCTCACCCACCTCCACCTCGCAGAGAGGACACTGCCACAGGTGATCGTCGTGTGCGTGGCCCTCCACAACAACTGTGAGCAGCGGGGTGAGCCCATTGCACCTCTGTGGGAAGCTGAGGCACGACTCCTCGCCAGGGACTATGAGGAACCCTGACCTGTGCCCACATGGGAGCAGCCGTCCCAGCGAGCCTTGTCCGTGCACGATGCACTCTGGACCACCTTCGCTGAGGAGGAACTGTGAGGGCCAGCCCTGCCCTGCCCCACACCACCCTCTCCCCCATTCGCCCACAGCCAGCCCCCACCCATCCTCCTGCACTGTCAACTACCCCCAATAAAACCACTCAAAACCAAGAATAAGTGCCTAACTATTTATTGAACAATACAGGGCTTGGGGCAGGGAAGGGCTGGGGGCAGTTACGGGATGGGGCAATGTGGGGGCAGTCCGGGAGAGGGGCCAGCAACTTGGAAGGGGTAGGGGGACTTCATGGAGTTTGGGGAGGGGGCCAGCAACTTGGGAGGGGGAGGGGGACTTTGGGGAGTTTGGGGAGGGGGCCAGCAACCTGGAAGGGGGAAGGGGGTGAGAGAGTCCGGGTGTCAGGGGGGAAGTCAGGCAGGGCCTTTGGGAGGGTTCGGGGGGGGAGGCGTACCCCGCCCATGCCCATGGCCGCCCTCAGTCCGGCGTAGCGTCTGGGGAAGGCCAGGCGGCAAACCCTTTGCGGGACATGGCGGGGCCATCCTCTCCCCCAGCTCACAGATGGTGGTGGCGAGGGCCTCGATGGTTGCTGGCAGGTGCTCGCTCAGCTGCTCCAGGGCCACGGCCACCCTGTCATCTGCCACTGCGACCTGCTGCAGGACCTGGATGGCTGCGTCCTGGCGCTTGGCCTGCTCCCTCTGCCAGACCTGAGTGGATGCCTCCATCTGTTCACTGAGCTCCTCGAGGCTCTCGAGGAGCTCAGGCCGTGACTGGGGGGGCCCTCCTCCTCCACCGTGGTGCCCTGGGGCTGAGACGTCAGGCTGGTGGTGGTGGTGGCTGGCGAGCAGCTGGGCGACCTGCTGGAGGGAAGCAGGAAACAAAGTTGGCCCCTGCCACCTGCTGGCCCTGTCTGTGTGCAGCCTGTCTGCAGCACACACCTCTGCCCTGACTGTCAGCAGGTCCCAGGATCCCGTGGGACATTGCCCTGGGGTAGGGCTACTGGCCCCCAAAGCCTCGAAAGGAGGCCAGGAAAGTACCCAATGGAGGACATTGGAGGACACTGGGAGAAAATGTTTGTGGTATTTGTCGGGGTTTAGGGGGCCCTGAAACACTTGCCTGTACAAATCAATATTCTATAGCATTCCAGGATCCTTCAACCCCTACAGTAAAAAGCCTGACAAACTCCTGTCTTTTAAACTGCCTGCCAGACAGAGAATGTGAGGGTAAGAAGAAGAACAGGACAGTAAAAAGGGGACCATGTTCTCCTTTTGCCAGACATCTTGGAACTGTACCCTGGAGGCACACATGCTAGTGGTGCCCACGAGGGTGAACTGGACTCAGCCATACCTTGCTCTAGGGGGTCTCCCAAGGCCACTTGCCAGTGGTGTGGCCTGCATGCACTCCATCCCACCCAAGATGCAGCTGCGTCTTTAACAGCCAGCCCCTGTGAACCACCCCCAGGCACACAGGGGCCTGTGACCCCAGTGCCACCTGTCTGTCTGGGACCCATGGCCAAGGGGGGGGCCTCTGCACCCACCGACCCTGTGCCCTACCTGCCCCAGCACCTGGCCCTGGACACCCTCACTGCCCATGACCTGCTGGACAGGCCCAGCCCTGTGTGTCTCAGTGGGAGGGGAATACTTACCCACAGGGGCTCCAGAGGTCTGGCGCAATGTCCTGGGCTCTGTGTCAAACCCAGGGGCTGAGATGGTACTGGGCGCCTGGTCCTCTGGGCTGCTGCCCACCTCTGGTCCAGCGAACAGCTCTGGGCTGCTAGGGGTGACCTCCGCCACTGCTGGTGCTGCAGCTGGAGGCCCCCCAACAGAGACATCTGAGGCAGTCCTCAGTGCCTCTGGGCCCGACGAGGGGCTCCGCTGGCTTCCTGTGTGCAGAGCCTCAGCAGGGAGACCACTGAGCTCTGGACACAAGAATGCATGGAGCTCCTCGTAGTAGGGGCAGGTGGCTGAGCTCCCTGCCTCCTGGACTCCTGGGTCCAGGCATGGTCTTGGCGTAAGGATTTTACTTCGGACCTGCTCGGTCGTCTGGGGGTGGCCCTGCTCCGACACTGCCACAGCAATGTCAGTGTAAATGTCCTGGTTCTGTTGGGAGGCCCGGAACCGGGACATGATGTCGGGCTGCTGCCAGATACCGAAGAGGCAGTGAATCTCCTTGGGGGTCCAGACAGGGGCCCTGCATCGCCCCCCAGCGGCAGTGCCTGCCTGGGATGCCATGCTTAAATATGGCTCCGGGCGCACTGCCTGACAGGCATGCCGAGGCAGGAACTTCCTGTTTCCCAAGGTGCTGTGCACCCTGGGAAGAAGGTCAGACTGTTATTTCGAAACAACGCTTGTTTCGAAATAACATGTCCGGGCGACGGTTATTTTGAAACGAGTTGTTTCGAAATAACCATAATTTCAAAACAGCACATCCCAACGGGGTTATTTTGAAACAACTTGTTTCAAAATAACCATTGTTTCGAAATGGAAGGGTTTTAGGCCGTTTTGAAATAATGGCTCTTGTTTTGAAACAACGGAACTCGTTGTTTCGAAACGAGAGAACGTCATGTGAACATGTTGTTTCTTATTTCAAAACAATCTCTGTTGTTTCGAAATAAGAACCCTGGGTGGACATACCCTAAAAGTGCAGGCAGAGCAGCTTATGGGGAGACAGATAATACAATGAAACAGACTTGGGCTCTGGGAAGGGAATATTGCAGGAGCTCTTGTTTCTGGAGATGTGGCAACACTGACCAAGCCTGCAAAAGAGGGACTAGTGATTTGTTTTGAAGGTTATAGCTTTTATTTTGTGTGTAATTCTTTAATGTACCTTGTAGGGTAGGAGGAAGGGGACAGTATATTCTAGGAAGGCAGCTATTTAGCGCCCCAAAGTGATGGAATTAGCTATCCACCATTCGGCCCTGGACTGGAGCCCTATGGAAAGGGAAGACTCAGACTTTCACACTGATCTCTAAATGTTAAGTGCCTATCACTTTGTCTAAAAGTCAAATGAGGAAGCCCCTGAACACACAAGGGTCAAAACCTCAACTACCCAACCTGAGGAGAAAGCCCTGAAGCCCTTGCAGGCATCTGAGGACTGTTCCATTATTTGGTCAATTTTTGTCTGTCTCCCCAGAAAGGGGTAGACTGGAATGTGTGAGCTGGTTGGAGGGCTGAGTCTCAAAAAAGAGACAAACCAGCACAAGGAGAGACTATAGTAAATTGGGGGATGTTTGGAAGGAAGACAACTTACTGAACCCCTGCCTGACCACGAGGTAGCAAGGACAGTGAATGTTCCCTATAACAATTCCTTGACTGGACAGCTGAAATTTTGAAACTGGAGAATAATTAATAGTGTGAAACATATCATCAGTATGCATTTTCAAATGAATAAAATGCATGCTACAAATTGTGATGAAAGAGAAAGCAATGGGGCTGGTCAAAAGATAAGACAAAGTATTGAGACATGTACCACCAAAAGCTACACTATAGTTAATGGGAATGACATTACTAATGTGCTTGGAGCCCAAACTTGACCCACAATCTTATTTCAATCCCTAATAAAATAAAACAAAGATTACTGGCCTTGGGGGTGCGGGATGGGATCCACCACACTTACACATAAAAAATGATAGAGATATATGGTCAATAACCACCATGGGTTTATAAAGAACAAAGCTTGCCTCATGAGCCATTTTTTATTTATTTTCTGCTTTTGAAGGGACAGCATTACAAAATTAGATCCTTATCCTGAAACTGAATGGTGGAAGGAGAGCTTTGTGTCCATGGTAACTTCCTATTCAAATTAATGTAGCTCCATACTTATCTATGAGTTTGCGAGCATGGATTCAGTTGCTATTTTTGGAGGACAAATGCAGTAGAAACAATATATATTTGATTCAGACTCTCACAGGCATTTTCTATAGCTTTAATTCAGGCTGACTAGGATAAAAGCATGGGAAGAGGAACTGAAAATTGGCTGTAGGATTCTAAACAAAGACTAATGAGAAAAAGGCTTTGGTTTTCTCGGATACCTTTATAAGTTATCTTTAAAGGGGGAAAACAGGTGAACAAATACCAGTAGGGACAGAGGAATAATACTGAAGAACCTAAAGAAGTGAAAATTACAATCCATAACCATCACAGAAGGGCTTGTCTAGATGAACACTTAGTGCAGAGAAAGCTGGGGGTGTAAATCAAGAGCCCACTAGGATGCAGTGCTCTAACTGTCCATGTGGGCCTTCCTAGTGTGTACTAAAAGTTCCTTAATGTGCTTTGATCTACTCCTGTTTCAAAGCCGAGTAGATTAAAGTGCACTAGGGAACTTTTAGTGCACTGTAGCAGGATCCACACAACAGGTAGCGCACAGCAAGGTAGTGTGGTGGATTTACAACCCAGTTTGTCAGACTCTGTTTAGACAAACCCTAAGAATGAATTTTTTGGGGGTGGAAAAAATACAAGCTAGAAGAAAACTGAAATTGGTTATGAAGACATTCATCTCATTTATCCCATGTTATATCTAACCAATTAAGTTCAGTCTTTAAAATAGCCTGTGTGATAAACATTGAATACATGAAAATGATCCCCTAAAATAGTCACTGCATCTGTGTATATGGTAATGCTGAATGGCTATGTCCACACGTACATTGTTATTTTGCAATAAGTTATTTCTAAATAAAAGCCCTATTTTGAAATGACTTATTTCAATTTTTTTTTTATTATTTCAAAATAAGGGACACCCTCAAATCAAAATACCGTGCCCTGTGTATGGACAAGCTATTTCAATTCAGGAGAGGGGCAGCATGGGAAGTGTGGTAACATGGCCTGGAGAGCCAGGCAGGGGAAAGATTCCCCTGCCCTGCATCCCCCACTGCTGTTGGGGCAGCAGGGGAGGCACTCTGGGGGGACGGAGTGTGGGGCACCCTGGGTGGGCAGGCTATGCCCACCGCTGGGGCTGCCCTGGGGCCCGGGAGTGCCTAGCACTTGGCTTTCCCCACCACTGGAGCTGCCCTGAAGCCGGGGGCGGGGGAGCCGCAGTGCCTGGCTCTCCCCGCAACCCCAGCTCGGGGCAGCTGAGGGGCAGCTGCCAGGCAGGCAGGAATGGCAGTCCCTGGCTCTGTCCCACTGCCGGGACTCCAGCGGCAGCTGGAGGGGCAGTGGGTGGAGGCACCCGCTCTGCACACTGGCTGGGGTCGGGGCATGTCGCCCCGGTGGGGGCCAATGGTGCTGGCTTTGCCTGCCGCCCAGGCTTGGGCCAAGCCCAGGCAGCGGGCAAAGCTGGCATCAGCAGCCCCAGCTGGGGTGGCATGCCCCAAAACCGGTCGGCAGGCAGAGTGGGCGCTTGCAGCTGCTGCCCCTCCAGCTGCCGCTGGAGCGGTGGTGCCCTGGTCCCCCAGCCCCTGGCTGCCTGCAAGCGGCCAGCGGAGATGCCTGCTGGGGTGCCCCTGGCTGCTTGCAAGCAGCGGGGAGGAGGTGCTGGTTCCCCAGCCCCTCTAATGCTCTGCAGTGTGTGGTCAATTTCAGAGTGGTGAAATTGACCACAGGCTGCATAGCCTGCTAGTGGCTGGGGGAACTGCCCCCCCAGCCACTTGCATGGGTCCCGGGGCTGGGGGACTGGGGTGTAGGGTGCCGGGCTAGCTCTGCCCCCCCCCACACACCTGGGCTAGGAGCTTGCCATCTGGGCAGCTGGGGCAGTGGCAGCCTGCTCTGCCCCCCCCACCCAGGCTCGGGGGGAGCTGCCAGCCCTGCACAAGCCGCAAGTGCTGGTTCTATCCCCTGCCTGCTCACAGGGCCAGCAGCTCCCCCCGAGCCTGGGCGGGATGCAGAAGCAGTATCTGCAGCTTTCATGGGCCTGGTAACTCCCCCTGAAACCGGGTGGGGGGCAGAACTGGCACCTGCAGCTTGTGCAGGGCCAGCAGGTGCCCAGAGCCCCAGTGCGGGGCAGAGCCCATGCCCGCACCGCATGCGCCCAGCCCTGGGGGGGAGTGAGTGGGGATTGTGGGCAGAGGGAGCCCATTGTTTCAAAAGAAGAAAATGTGTGGACCTATTCTTTTTTTATTTCAAAATAGCCAGTGTTATTTCAAAATAATAAAAAAAAAGACGTCTGGACATACCCAATGTGTTTGTGTCGGGAGGGTTGGTAGCAGAAAAATATGGTATCACACCTGGAAGTGTTTTGCCATAAAGAGTAAAAGGGACAGGGGGATGCCCTCTGGGGGCTACAGGTTTTTTTGTTAAGAGATTCTAATGCAGGAATGTAGGAACAACCAAACATGGAAAGAAGGCTTGGGATGAGGTTTGTGGTGTGTTTAAAAAAGAAACAAACAAAAAACCCTCTTCTCCTTACTGAAACTAAACTAGGAGGAAAAAGTATTTTTTTTTTGGTCTTCGTTTGCTCTTCAAAGAGTGTCTAACTACACCATTTCGCTGAACCTGCTAGTTAAAAGAAGTATTAACTTCAGGCCATGGCAAGCCTGTCATGTGGCTTTTGAATGCCCCACATATTTACATGCCCAAATCTGCTGAGCTAGTTTGCCCTATACCTAATTCATATGATTCTGAGTATGTTTACGATCATAAATTGCTGGATATAAAAAAATGTGTAAAATTAGTGCACTTCATTTCTATTAAATTAACGATTAGTGACATTGAAATATCCCCAAGCCAGAAATAAAAAGCATTCACAAGACATAGCTAAATTAGGCTTTTGATAACTGTTTCAAAATCAAAAATGAAATTGTGTGCTCATGCATAACATGCAAAAAACAGACAATAGTAATGAAGAGGCATAGTAATGAAGAGGCGTAGATTAATCAATAGCGTAACGGACTTTTTAATCAT
The DNA here is from genome assembly GCA_007922195.1 of Podocnemis expansa. Lineage (NCBI taxonomy): Eukaryota > Metazoa > Chordata > Testudines > Podocnemididae > Podocnemis > Podocnemis expansa. The sequence goes on along the minus strand of ML681979.1, from coordinate 50,628,506 downwards.
CTTTGTTGCTAAAGAGATCTTCAAAGAAAGAGACTACATGCTGCTTCAATGGTTGTAACTGGATACATTTCCAAGTTTAATGTAATTTGATATGACTCAGCTATGTTTGGACATGCTGAGACACAGTGGATGCAGTCACAGAATTTTGAACATTATCTTGGGAAAGGTGATATTAACTGTGGTGAGCAATTTTTTCATATCTTTAATTCTTGTAGTTAACAGTAGTCTTCTCCATAATGAATGCTGTGTCCATGTGAAATTCAAAGAACCTGAACTCTTTAGATCAGGGGTTGGCACCTGAAAAGATAAGAAGAACCATTTTTTTAAAATTCCTTCAATAACCAAACGTTTTGAGAGCTGCAATGGGTGTAGCTTCCTAGTGGGGGGAGTTGGGCCAGGGCTTCTGCCACAGGGTCCCTTACCAGGGAGCAAGGGGGAACCTAGAACCAGGAGCAGGATCCCAAAAAGGTCCCCAGGAGGCAAGGGGGAGCCCAGAGCCTGGCACAGGCTGTGTGATAGGGGGAGCCTGGAACAAGGAGCAGGTAGCCCACAGGTTCCCACAGGGTCATGGGGGGGGGGCAGAGACTGGAGCCGCAAGGGCGGCAGCCAAAGAGCCACATGCAGCTCTGGAACCACAGGTTGCAGAACCCTGTTTTAGATCATTAGTGATTCCACGACAGTTTTCAAAGTCTCTGGGTTGTGGTCTTACAAGAATGTAAGCAACTTGGCCAATTTCCCTTGTAATTTCAGTTAAATTCATTTTCTCCCTTATATCATTGGATAGTATTTCTGTGAGCCGTACTGCGTCTTAAGGATGGAGTGACACATCTCAGTAGTGAGGAAAGTAACATATGAGCAACTCACAGAGAAAGTAGTGGAATTTTCATAATCTGGTATGTATAAATTTATATTAGACAAGGCCATTAGGAAATATTCTGTAAGAAACCATTCTGCTGGAGGCTAGATTATAGATCCTCTATTAGACTCAAATTCATAGGATTTTTTTAAAGATCAAAAGGGACCATTAAATCATTTAGTCTGACTCCTGTGTATTACATGCCATGGAATTTTATCTTGATAGCACTGTATTGAGTTCAATTACTTGCATTTGACTAAAGCAAGATCCAGATCTGGTCTTGATCTGAAGACATCAAGAGACAAAGAATCCTCTACTTCCCATGGTAGTTTGTTCCAATGATTGATCAGCCTCACCACTAAAAATTTGTGACTTCTTTTATTATTAGAATTTGTCTAGCTTCCAGTCATTGGTCCTTATGCCTTTCTCCATTAAGTTAAAGAACTCTTTGGTTCCCAGTGTTTTCTCCCTGTGAAAGAACTTGTACACCATAATCAAGACACTTCTCAATCTTCTTTTTAATAAGCTAAACAGTCTATAACTTTCTTATTGTAAAGAATTTTCTTCACTATCTAATCACTTTTGTGTTTTTTCTGCATCCTCCAATTTTTCCAAATCTCTTTTTAAAGAAAATCTATTATTATTATTATTATTATTATTATTATTATTATTATTATTATTATTATTAAAAAGCTTTTAAGACAGTGGCACTGCAGCAAGAGGGCAACCTGTTTCCGTATAAGACCAAATCTACAAAGATCAGTCTTGACCCAGGCATTCAGCCAAATTTTCAAAAGTAGCTGCTGGTGATCCCTCAGTCTGAATTTCTGAGTACCTGCAGCCTCTATACTCTTTCTGGGAACTGCGAGTGCTTGTAGTTCTGAAAATCAGATGCCTGGGTTATCACGAGCCAAAATTAGTGGCCACTTTAAAAATGTTCAGCCATGAAATTTCTGGTTGGTCACATCTCTGATTTTAATATACAGTTTCATCTTCTCATTAACAAAAACACAAACTTTTTGCCTGGCTTCATCCTGTAGAGCCATTCATATACTCTAAGTTAATTATTTGTGCAGGAGACACAGAGAAGTCCAAACACACAGGTGTTGAAGGTTCACCAAAGCATGTTTCCAAGTTTTATCATGGAAGAAGGTTTGCTATTTCCATTAGTTACAAACTTTTTTTCTTAGTCATTTTTACTTCATGTTTAGCAAATAAGGCATCCTCAGTGAAATTGACTACTAAAGTATTAATGTGGGGAATTGTCAAAGCAAAATGTTTCTCAGTTTTTCAAAGAGATTCAAAGCATCTGAACAGTTTCTTGAAAATGGGAGGGGGCTCATTTCTTAAATGATTGACTAATTTAAAACTGAACAAACTGAAGTTAAGTAAACTTCTAGAATATAAACTGACTTTCAGATTAGCAACAAATATCAGAAATTTCAGCTCAGAGTCATCTTTTCACAAAGTTACAAGTGTCTGAAAACAAGCTCATATTAGAAGCATCTTCTCAACCATAACTATAGTGTTACTACAGAGATGCTATAATAAATTGAAATTACTGAACCATATTTGAAATGTGATGGAGACACAATGATGTATAACATTTGAATTACAACTAGGAAAATTTAGGAAAATATTCATGGTAAACAAGGTGTCCTTTCAATTAAAACAAACAAGCAATCAAAAAGGTTGCAAGTCCTGTGATGGTGATGAATTCTTAAAATACCCTTGCTAGATGAGGGATATGAAATAGGAAGTCAGGGAAACTAATTAGAGTGATCTAACTACATATCTTTTTTTCCCATTCCTTTCTTCCTGCACTACCTTTTACTCCACCTTCCCCTTGGCCATGTACAATGAATGTATCTATCCAATTTAAAATGCATGGGATTAAAATGCAAATGTGCTCATCCCTTACATGCATCTAGCAAATTTATGACACTCCCACCCCCTGCCCTTATTCCTGATATACTATTCTAGTTAACATTATAATAGTAATCTTTCTTCTCACTCTATAGATGCAGAATTCTACATCACCCCTTCCTAAACTCATTATTCTTTTTTATGGCAGTAGTACCAAGGATTCATGGATCCATTTTGCTAGGAACATATGATAACTGTGGGCCACTCCACCTGTATGCGCTGTCTTCATCCACCAACTGCACCCTTTCTAGTGCCCTTGATCCTATATCCTCAACTACTGCCTCTCTGCCCAAGAGACCTGTGTATCTCTCTTCCTCATGACTGAGATTTTTCCAGAATGCACAGGTCCCTATCTTCACTCTGAGATCCGCAGAAAGACCTACCACCTACAAACCAGCACCTTCCCTGTTTTTAATCCTTGGAAACCATAAACATCTGTAATTACCAGCAGTTATAAACTACCAAACAGCCCTTTCTAAGTAGCCACGTCTTCCATGCAGCATTAGTATATCATACCTTTTAAAAAAGAGCATTGGGGTTACAAGTCTTATTTCCTGTATCAATCATACTTGGAAAATTCTTTTGCTGTAGCAAATACTTTTACTGCCTTGAGACACTGTTTACAACAATTCCGTCTCTTGGAAGAGGTGGGAAGGTGATGGCTAATTCACGTGTAATGGGTAAAATCCTGGACCCACTGAAGTCAATGTCAAAACTCCCATTGATTTCCATGGAGCAGTATATAATCTATGATGTACAGTACTCAATGTGCTTAGTGTAAATCATAATTCATAAACCAGTGTGCTCTGATATGTTCACTTGATTTCAAATGATCAGTTTCAGCTGTGAGTAATCTGAAGCAAACTGCAAGTAATTTGTAAACACACACAGATGAAATGGAGAGAACACATAAATGACCTCTTTCATGATTCTTGTAATAAGCTGAATGGATCATATATCTAATCTGCATGATACTGTCATTGAGTTTGACTTTCTTAAACTATACTTTGCAAAATGTCATGTTTAATAGCCTCCCTTTCAATATTATTCCATTTCCAGGAAATCATCATTTACATGAAGAAGTGATCCAATACGTGATTGTTTGTGTTAGATCTACTACTCCCACATTTATCTCAGATTTAATTATTTTTTATTAAATTTAATGTGTGGATTAATTACCCCTTTAAAATATCATCCATCTAACACCTTAATCCTGCAATGAATTCTGCAGAAACAGACTTTTAAACCTCTGTGCAGTCACACTGAAGTCAATGGAACTCCTCTTAGACAGAAACAATAAGCAGAGTAATAGGGTAGAGAGAGATTCATTTACAGTGCTACTACCAATACTTCAAGTTTTGGTTAGAGTAGCTGTTACTCTGTTGCAAGTGGCTCACAACTTTGAGTGTTTATCTCTGAGAAGGCTATCAGAAAACAGGGGAGATGCCCCAAAATGGTGGTGCATTCTATAATTAATTTTCAACAAACCAGTAATAAAGGTAAATTCCTAGATCAGTATACTACTTACCATCTTACTGCCCAGACAAATTGGGCTTAAAGCTAATGATCACTTATATCAAAAATCACATCACATTTAAGCTGCTGAAGAGGTCAGTCACTTACCCCAAACCAATTGGTACTCTAGACTTGGCATCAAAGAGAACTTTGGTAGCCACTTGTCTAGTAAGTTAACTTAAGTTTTATTAGCTAAGAAAAAGAAGTAAGAGCTATTGAAAGATTAAGGTGTGTAAAGTACATGTACAAGTGAATCATAATTTATAATTTCAAAGGGTAGAAGTGACAATTCCAAATGGTGTTAGTGGCTCAGTGTTAGGGATCAATGGCTCAATGTCTAGTTGGCAACTAGTAACTATTGGAGTGTACCACGGGTTGGTCCCAGGACCAGTTTTGTTCAGCATCTTCATTAATGATCTGGATGATGGCATAGATTGCGTATTCAGTAAATTCACAGATGACACCAAGCTGGGGGGAATGGTAACCATGCTGGATGGCAGGGATAGGATTCAGGAAGACCTAGATGAATTGGAGCATTAGGCCAAACAAAATGTCATGAGGTTCAACAAGAACAAGTGCAAAGTCCTGCACTTAGAATGGAAAAATCCCATGTACTGCTACAGGCTGGGGACCAATTGGCTAAGAAGGAGCACTGTAGATAAGGTCTGGGGGGGTTATAGTGGATGGGCAGCTGGATATGAGTCAACAATGTTCTCTTTTTGCCAAAAAGGCCAATGGCATATTGGGCTGGATCAGCAGCAGTGCTGCCAGCAGATATTGAGCGATGTGATTATTTTCCTCTATTCAACACTGATGAGGCCACATCTGGAATATTGTGTCCAGGTTTGGACTTCATACTACAGAAGGGATGTTGAAAAATTAGAAAGAGTCCAGCAGATTAGGGGGTTGGGGCACATGACTTATGAGGAGAGAGAAAAGGATCTAGGCTTATTTAGTCTTCAGAAGAGAAGATGGGGAGGTGGAATCTGATAGCAACCTTTGACTACTTGGAGGGGTGCTCGAAAGAGAAGGGTGCTATGCTGTTCTCAGTAGTAAGAGGGGAAAGAACAAGGAGCAATGTTTTCTACTTGGAGCTGGGAAGGTTGAGCTTGGCTGTTAGGAAAAGCTTTCTGACTAGGAGGGTGGTGAAACATTGGAATGGGTTAGCTAGGGAGGTGGTGGAATCTTCATCTTTGGAAGCATTTAAGACTGACAGGCGAAACCCTGGCTGGGATGATTTAGTGGGAGTGGTCCTGCTTTTAACAAGGGTTTGGACGAGATGACCTCATGAGGTCCCTTCCAATCCTGTGATTCTATGATATAATAAACTGCCAGTTCCCCAACAGTCTGTTCAGGGTACCCAGATTGTCACTGGGCATCTCTGTTACATCACTATTACCATTTGGAATTACAAATTATGATTCATGTGTACATATATTTTACCTCTCTATAGCTCTAAATTGATGGGTTATTTAGTCACAGGGTATATGCCATGTAAATGTTTCTATTATGTTATAGTGTAGTACAAATATGTAAACAAAAAAAAATTGCAAGTAACATCCCATTAGTTTTCTTGAAATTTAAACACCAAATCAATGCTTATACATTTAAAAATCATTTTGCTTTTTACTAATATACAAAATAAACTGACCTGGAGGTTTGCCATAAGTTGAGTCCTGTTCTCCCAGCATTACAGAAGGTAAGAGTACAAGCATCAAAATATAGTCACATTTTTTAATTTAAGAGCTATCTAAAACATGCAGATCTTCAAAGCTACACAATGAACCAGATTCATCTGTGATATTATTAAACTAATTCTCAAGTCAAAGGAGTCATGCTACAGTAAAGCTGACTTATTGTTTACTTGTGCTCACAAATACTATGAATTACTGAGCCCAGATTCTGTGTCATGCTGTTATATCCACACTTTAATAAGGATGTTGACAAATTGGAAAAGGTTCAGAAAGAGCTTTGAGAATGACTCCAGATCTAGAAAACCTGCCTTAAAGTGTGTGACTAAAGATCCTCAGTCCATTTAGTTTATCCAAGAGAAGGTAAAGAGGTTACTTGACCACATTTTGTAAGTACCTAAATGAAGATTCCTGATAGTAGGGGACTCTTTAATCTAGGAAATATAATCACATATATGTCTGGAAGCTGAATTTAGGCACATTCAGATTAGCAATAAGATTTTTATTAATGAGCTCTGATAAACAGAATTATTCAAGCCACATGAGTGTTTTCTTGTTTAATGTTCAATTTTAGCAAAATGAGGAAAGCAACCAAGTAACTAGGGCTAGGCAAAATAACATTTAATAAGAAAATACTTCCAATATGGTCCCCAAGGCAGGTGCCAACAGCTTGCTCTCTTACTGTTCCCTTCGCAGATGGTATTAGCTGCTCACATTCTCTCCCTCTTTACAGATGGAGCCAGCTGCTCTCTCCTTTACAGATGGTGCTAGCCATTCTCTCCACCTCACATATGGTGCCAGATGCTCACCCTAATCCCAGCCCCCACAAACACACAGGCATGAGTTATATTATGAATCTGTATAAACTAAACTAATGAAACATATGCTTTCTTCAGTTACTTCTGGCCTGCAGAATTCTGTCATTGGGGCTTGAACCTGAAGTCAATTAAACATTTAGTTTCAGGGTTTGCACTCATTCTTTTTCCTTCCCAACTAAGTAGTGAATGTATTTAGTACATTTTAGTTAGTTGACTTAGCATTTCAGAGTTACTTGGAACTACAGAATGCATTAATTTGTTTGGTATGTTGATTTATGCACACACTAATGATTTTATTCTAAATCATTGTTAAGAAAAGCATTAGGGATGTAGAGCTGAAAGTGAAATGCTGGATCGAGTCCAGTCCCCTGGTATTTCAAACAACTCCATTACATAATCACTCCGATAAATGTATCAAAGTCCATCTTGCAATGATTCAGGATTGGTTGCCTCTAGAGCCCTGCACGGATACAAATAAGTGGATCCATATCCTACCTGCATCTGCAAGAAGTGGTCCACAGATATCCATGTTGTATCTGCAGATGAGGATATAAGGCGGATAGCTGCGGATATCCACAGATTTGCAGGGCTCTACTTGCCTCCACTACTTCTTTTAGAAAACTGAGTCACAACCTCACTCCTGGGATAATTAGAAAACATTTGGCATTTAGTCAGCTGTTCCTGTACCTGTTAAATGTATTTTAGTCAAACACTTCTGGACAAGCTAGTAAACCCAACTTTTGTTCATTTAAAAAAAATGTAAATATTGCTTTTCCTGGAAAAACAAGATTGGTCCCAATCAACTGTTGGGAACACTTTACATTCCAGTCAAGGATTTATGGAAAATCATATTTCCATGTGACATTTTGTACCTTTGGTTGTGAATAACCCATATCAGTGAACGGAAGTGGAGAGAAAAGATTTTTCACTTGTCAGTTTGTTTACTATGTCCATGTTGTAGGACTATGAGCATGGCCAACTGCACTTCATTCTTCCCAGGCTAAGGGAGGCTGTGCACAGTCTTCCCTGAGTTATACAAGATGTGATCATCAAGAAAAACAGGAATAAAAATTAAACTGAAGAAGCAAGAGAAAGTGCCTGCCCTCCCAGCCAGGGAGATAGGTGGAAGTGGGATCAAGCAAGCTTAGGTCCTGATTCTGCACTTAAATTCATTATTTCTTAATGCTCTTGGGACTGTTCCAGAGACCCTTCTAACTATCAGTGAGTTAGCAGAAAAGCCCCCCTTTAAAAAAAAAATCTAAAAATTAAAAACAAGAAATAAGGTCATACAATTAAAATGTAATCTGTCAGAACTCTGAAGGAATCAGCTTCAAAACATTTTAAGTCACATTCCTTTGACTATTAGCAGAGGATTGAAAGGAAAGCAAATGTGACATTTATCTCCAAAAAAAGATAAAAATATTTTCTAACTCTTACTGGCAGGTAAGCCTCACTGAATCCCTGGGTAGTAATAATAAATTAAAAATAGAATGGATACAAAGGTAGGAGTAGAAGTAAGGCAGGCTGGGGAACGCAGTTGTTGTTCTCTTGGTTCTCTCATCTTTTCCTGCACTTCATGGCTGAAATGTTGAGGGCACTTCCTCCTGTTTCAGTTCACCATATTGCGCAAAACCATCTGCCCAAGATGTGCCATATCCAGTTCTAGAGAGTAACAGAATTATCAGCAATGAAATAATACTGATTTATAAAGTGGGAAGGGTAAGGTGCCAGGCAAGTCAGGTGAATGATAAAAACAGAGAATTGAATGCAACAGTTATATAACCAGTAGAAAATATCAGACTGGGTTTTTCACAAAATAGGTGTAAGTATTAAAATAATATAACTCACAGGACTTTGACTGCTAATGAGTGGCAGAAATAATGCAACTTTAACTATAAAAGGATAAATTGGGGCTGTACAAGGAAGAACAATAAAGAGGATTCCTCAGTTTTTGTCTGACACCTTCTTGTTCTGTGGCTTTCCTACTTCTACTATTGCTTGGACTTCAGTCACAGAACTGGAGTTACATAGCCAGACCCTTCTGCCTGTAATGTTACTTAAGGTCCACCCAATTGTCAGGATAAGCCCTGATTCTACTGCAATGTTCACCTCCAGCATTAGAGTGTTCCCATCTGTCATGAGATGCACCCTGCCCTCCCACGCACCTTTAGAGTATAATCTGTGTAACTTCACTGTTCCCTTTGCAATGCAAATGCAGGGTTTAATTTTGAATATGCCATGCAAGTTCTTCTTTTTTTTTTTCCTTTTGATTGCTCATGACATACTCTATGTTACAGTTATGGTAGCACGGTTCCTGCAGCATCATGCATGTGCACCAGTGTGAAAAATATCCCCATGTATTTCACATGCCTGGAGGTGGGGGGCAGGGAAACAGCTGTCTGTCAGCTCCTACACTGAAGAGGTGCATTACAAAGACAATGCAATTAAGCACCCTGGCTCAGAATAGAAAGATCATGATACAGAGGATCACCTGACCCCAAGAAGGGTCAGGAGTTGGAGAAAGTCACATCACACTTTAAAACTAGTTTAGGGACTTTGGACAGAGAGACTCCATCTTGAAACATTTCCATCTATAAGCAGCTGCAAAAGGACAGGGTCCTACCCATGTTGGGGGCAGAGACTGGCTAGAAACCACCATAGCTGAATTTGAATGGTGAGCTGAATATGTTTGTAATAGTGATTTTAGGTTAGATTGTGAATTATATATTTTTGTTGTTGTTTGCTGTGGTAACTCCTGGAATGTCTGCTAATTGAGTGTGCATTGATTTGCTATATACTCACTTAAAATTATAGATATAGATATAGATAGATAGATATACCTTACAGACTATTAATGGGTTGCAGCCCATGAAAGCTTATGCCTGAAGAAATTTATTACTCCTTCAGATGCCACAGGACTTTTGTTGTTCTTGCTGTATACAGAATAAGAAAACTGGATTGGTTTTCTCAATCTTCAATTTCCATTTTTTTTCTGTTAGGTTTCTTTTTGGTTTATAAACAATATTTAGCACCTTATGTTTCTCTCTTTAAAATTGCATGTGATGTCCATCAAAAGAAACATAACAGCAAGCATATTTACTGAGACAACACTGAACATCTTAACTTGGCATTATCAGGCAATTAGTTAATAGTGTATTGAAATTCCAGAGGCACTGCAGCTCAACACCATTATTCTGCAGAGAAATATGGACAAGTTATATATGGGTTTAGTCTGCCTCAAAAATGGGTTCATAAGGGGAATTTTCTGTTTTAAATTAACTGCTAGATCACTATAAATTTAGCAGAACATTACACATTTTTTCTAACAATTCTGTTCATTCTGATGGTATATTTATGGTGCAGTTGGAGGTGTAATTGCTGCACATATCAGTATACTGAAACTAGCACTAATTTAACTAGCTTGGGTATCAAGATCATTAAGGTTCCAGAGCTGTATTATTCTAGTTCAACATAACAAACAAGGCCAATGAATAGGGCAGAGATGAACTGTTGGCACATGATGGCATATATCATATTGGTGGATGAGCAGGTGAAGGAGCAGCTGGTTTTGTTAAGTCCTATGATGTTGTTATTTGAGTAGATACGTCGGCAAAGCTTGCAACGGGGTCTGTTGCAGGGATAGATGCCTGCCTTAGTATTTCTGTCATATGATGTGTTGTTGCTGGTGAGTATCTGCTGAAGATTGGGGGTATGTCTGTAAGTGAGGAGTGGCCTATCTCTCAAGATGTGAGAGAGTGAAGGGTTGTCTTGCAAGACAGGCTGTAAATCCTTGATGATGTGCTGCAGAGGTTTGACTTAGGGCTCTAGATGATGACCAGTGACATTCTGTTATTTTTCCTTGTTGGGCTTGTCCTTTAATAATTGGCTTCTGGGCACCTGTCTGGCTCTGTCTATTTCTTAACTTCCGCAGGTGGGTACTGTAGTTTTAAGATTGCTTGTTAGAGATCCTGAAGGTGTTTGTCTCTGCAGGATCAGAGCAAACGCAATTGTATTTTAGGGCTTGACTGTAGACAATGAATCCTGTGATTTGTACTGGAGGGATGTAGGTAGCTACAACAGTCAGTAGTTTTCCAGTAGGTGATGTTTTTGTCCATCACTTACTTGTAATGTTGAGTCCAGAAAGTGGATCTCCTATCTGGAACAGTCCAGGTTGAGGTTGATGGTGGGGTGGAAATTGTTTAAATCTTGGTGGAATACATCATGGACCTCCTTTCCATAGGTCCAGATGATGTTATAATATTATAATATAGCAAAATTATATAATATGTTACTAATGAAGTCATTCAAAGGCCAGTCAGGACCTATGAGTTCTGGTGTAGCTAGTCACACCTTTTCAGCCTCACTGCTTTTAGAACTCTAGTTGTAGTGTATATAAATAGTAATCTGATTTGTAGTATATCCTAGGAAGTTCTGTCTGTATCTGAAAACACAATTTAAGTGGTAGGAAAAATGTCAGCTATTAAGAACCCTCTATATGCCAGATTAGGGATAAAAATTATGGAAGGTCCAAAGTAGAACCATATATTCTAGTCCCTTTTGAATTTCAGGCTGAAATATTATAGCCAATTGGGATAACTTACCTTTATTATATCCATTGCTTTGATTATGTTCTACTTTTTATTATATTCAGCAATAATGCAATTAATCTACAGGCCTGTATTCTGTAAAACACCAGCCTTAGGAAGGTGACATAATGCTTAAGACATGTGAGCTTTAAACAGATATATGAACCAACAGAAACCATGAGTAATGGGGAGTTCAAAATAGAGTATTTAAGGGGAATGTGATCCAATCACAAGTATCCTGCCAATGAGCTAACATACATAATTCTACACTGGCTACATCCACACATAAATCACAAGCTGGCCATGGTAAAGAACTGACATATATTATGATAAAATGAGATCACTGTTATACTACCCTATGGGAGGACACTTCTACATTGGTAAGGTGAGTAAATTTAAATAAGGAAAAAGGGAAACAAACTACTGAATATGAATCAAATATAATGGTGTCAGCTTATCATATTTTAAAAGTTGTGTCCCAGCATGGGTAAAGTAGGAAAGCAAGATGTAACCCTTGCTAGGTGCCAGAATGATGGCTATGGGTGATGAGCAAGAAAGTCATAGTGGGGAGGGTGATGAAGGCAAACATTTCAGGTTGTTCTGCAAGGGATGGTGTGAGTGTGTGTACATTCTGTTGTATCTCTGTCTACTCTAGTGAGTTGGACTTTTTGTGACAACATTAAATATATAAATATACTGGTAGTTTCTATAGTGTGAACATTGCAACCATGTATATCAGGGTTCTCAACCATGTAATTATTTGAATAATACTCGTCCTGGTCTTGGGAAAAGAACCTGACAACCCTCAAAGTGATAACTAGGATTTCTTAAGTAATCAATATAATTAATACATAATTTTAGATCTGGCTACAATTCTAAGATCTGAAGTGCATGCCTACATTTATTCCAAGGCAAATTTAAAGATGTTTTATATTCTGATATCTCAGAATGTAGCCAAATCCTATGAGAATAACTGTTCACCTCATCCTTTGGACATGGCTATATTGGTATCTAATAGCATTAAGGACTCCAAAATTATCCCAAGTCTATGCATCAACTTAATACAGTCAAGACTGATAGTTCAGAAGGTTTTAAAACAAGCAAAATATTTTGAAATGCTTCCCCCAGAAAGTTAAGAAGTGGTTTTAATACACTTACCTTTCCAGAAATTAAGTTTCAGTCTCATAAGTGTAGTATTGAGAGTGTGTGACATCTATAAACCTTTGATCCATAAGTCACCAGTGTGAATCCAGATTACTTCAATAAGGCTTAAAAGCTGTGCCCATCTAATGGCTTCAATATTAGGTCAGTCAAAGTTACAGCTCCCATGTTACAAACTTACCACTTTTCTTTTCAGTCACTGGTGGATTTACTGGAGGTCAATGAGTATTTGGAGCAGTGATGCTGTATGATTGAAATTTGACCATGTATGTCATTGTACCACAGTTAAACAATTGCAACAAATCATATACAAAGTATGTTATGTAAAGTATCAATGGAAAAGTTGCAATCTATCAAAATGCATGCATCATTTTTGTATATAATATTATTAATATTTACTATGTACCTGTATTGTATTTCAAATGTATCTGTTTCTGGGATAACATCCGTCAGGTAGAATCTACATTGAAGCCAGACAACTTTGATTTGATGGCCCTTCATAAAAAAAAAGTTGACTTTCACAGTGAGCCATATAAAAGAATTCTCATTCCACCCAAATGGGTCTTCCTACAGACGATTTAACCTCTAAACGGTCAACAGCTTGTCCGGGTTAGTCAGCTAGCCATTTAAAGGCATGTGAGTTGATCATGTGACCCTGGACTGTGTTTCTCCAGAAGCTGTGCTGTGGGTTTTCTTTCAGATAGTAAATTCCATCCACATAGTGGAGGGGGTAAAAGATGTCCATTTCTTCTTCATTTTGTGCTTCATTTCTCTAAATTGAATTACTAACAAGGAAGTTCTAAACAATGACTGATGACCCCCAAGCTTTTTGACTTGAAAGAGAGACTTTTGAAAATTAGCAATTTATTCTATCACCACTTGAAACGTGATAAAAAAAACATTGCAATCACTTAACCATTGTAACTTTCTTCTTCTTTTCTCTCTGCTTTCCCATAGATTAAATCTTCAGATTTCAGTTACTAAAGGATTGGCAACAGCATGAAACTCACTCCGAAGGTGCCAGCAAAGATATTTAGTTAAGTTTAGAAAAGTGGCATGGTTTTGCTGTATCTTTTGCTGAGGTGAAATCAGATTTCATTGCTTCCTTCAGAGCAGTGTCATGAGCTTGGAAGAAATTTTTTTGTGAGAAGACTCCCATTTTCTGTTAGTGTGACTTGAGTTGTCTTCCATTTTTCTTCATTCTTCAGGAAAAATAAAATCTATTTGTTTTACTGATGTAGTAGGAGTCAGTTATTAGTTCCTGGAAGAGCTGGTTTGTTATATGCATGCCTTAGTCAGGCACAAACTACCTCTTTTATCTTGGAAGTTTGTCCCTAAATCTGCTTCATGAAATGACATGCACCTTTGGTAACATTAGATAGCAAATAACAATAAAGACATTGCAATAAACACATTACTATACCAATAGGGTTAGACTGTAAGGTTGAACATGATGATACACTGCACCCCCTTATGATGTGATTGTGTCTCTCATGAGTGACATAGAGAATGATAGTGCAGAGGCCCTGAAGGCCAATTTAAAATGCTAGCTAAGAGGTTGAAGTGTGGGACCACCATGGTAGCATTCTCTGGAATGCTTTCAGTTCTATGTATAGGGCCAGTTAGATAGGCTGAAATGCAAAGTCTTAATGGGTAAAGGAGACAATGGAGTTTGGAGGAGGGATTTAGGTGTTGGGGAACCTTTGGCTAAGTAGGAATCTATACAAAAAAAAACCAAAATGGAACCAGGTTCCTGGCATGTAAAATGAAAAAAGTCATAGAGAAGTTTTTTAATTAAGATCTGGGGGAAAGCTGATAGGTGTGGAGGAGCACACAATTCAGATGGAGACATCCATTAAGGAAGGACATATTAAAGGGGATTTTCTATATCCTGGTGTAGAGGAGACTGTATAAGTTGATAAAGTATAGGCAGAAACTGAAAAGAAATAGTTAGATGAAAGAGTTCAATTCAATGGCCTCACATGAAGATAGATAATTAAATCAGTCAGGTTTTATAAATGACTGTTTGAAAATGGCAGTCCACTAAATATGAAGATGGGTGAACTTCTGTGCCTGGCATTAAATGAGGGTGGAATGAGAATATTCAGTGGGGCATGATAATATGAGGGTAAAAGAATGTTAGTGTAGGCATGTCACTGAATGTGAAAGAAAGCATATGGTCAAATGTGATAAAAATCTTAAATCACAGAATCATAGGGTTGAAAGTGACCTGATGAGGTCATCTAGTCCAACCCCTTGCTAAAAACAGGACCACTCCCACTAAATCATCCCAGCCAGGCTTTTTTTTTTTTCCTAAATGGGCCTTAAATATTTCTAAAGATGGAGATTCCACCACCTCCCTAGGTAACCCATTCCAATGCTTCACCACCCTCCTAGTCAGAAACTTTTTCCTAATAGTCAACCTCGACCTCCCTAGGTACAACATTACACCATTGCTCCTTGTTCTGCCCTCTGTTATTACTGAGAACAGCCTAGCTCTTTCCTCTTTGGAGCACCCCTTCAAGTATTAGAAGGTTGCTATCAAATCCCCCCCCCCCCCCGCAGTCTTCCCTGCTGCAGACCAAATGGGTATGTTTACATTGGAGGCTTTGTTGACTTAAGCGACTCTATGACCACATTTGGAGTTCATTAAATTGACTTAAGTCAACTTAATAACTCTCAACCTTAAAGTTGACTTTAAGGGTTAAGTCAACTTTATTAAGTCAACTTAACAAAATGTGGGCATTAAAGTTGATGTAATACTGTAAAGTCAACTTAAGGGCAGGAGAACCATTTAAGTCAACTTTATTAAGTAGATTTAAACAAAGTTGACTTAATAAAGTTGACTTAATAAAGTCTCTAAGTTGACTTAATAAAGTCAATTATAAATCAACCTTATTAAGTTGACTTACCTGAGCCCTCTGGTGTAGACCACTGTTCCCTCTAAGCTGCCATGTGCATGTGGTCATGAAACCCATGCACACAACAAAATAAAGTGTGCAAAAAAAATTCAACTGTGCTAATATTAGTGCACACAAAAGAAATTTTTGTACACACAAAGAAATTTTTTGCACACACAGCCTATGAAAAATTAGAGGGAACATTGGTGTAGACATAGTCAATAAGCCTAGTTCCTTCAATCTTTCTTCATAATTCATGTGCCCCATTCCCCTAATCATTTTTGTTACCCTCCACTGGACTCTTTCTAATTTGTCAACATCCTTTAGAAATTCCATGCATGAAGAATGAGAGTATAGCAGGAGGAATATACTACTGATCAGTATGGTGATTGCGAATTGGTCAGGGAAAGGAGAGAGAAAGAGGCTACAAAAATAGAAAACCCAATATTAATGAGGATTTTAACTATCCCCATATTGACTGAGAACATGCCACTTCAGGATGATATGACGAGCGAATATTTATAGACAACATTAATGACCGCCTGTTGGAGCACTTAGTCAAGGAACACACCAGGGGAGAGGCAATTCTTTACTGGGTATGGCCACACACACTTCTTATTTCGAAACAACAGAGGTTGTTTCGAAATAAGAAGTGCCATGGCCACAC
>ML681979.1:50532878-50607386 GCA_007922195.1 Podocnemis expansa | reverse complement strand
GGTAAAGCGCCCAGCCGCGCTTTACCCCGCCAGTGCCTGCAGGGGCTGCAGACACCGGCCAGGTGAGGCGCGGGGCTGCGCGGCACTCTGCTGGTGCCTGCAGTCCCCTGCAGGCACTGGCGGCGTGCCGCGCAGCTCTGTGCCCCTCCCCCCAGCCCGTGGACACCCCTCAGCACCCTGGCCAGGGTGCTGAGGGGTCAGCCCTTTCTCCCAGGGTTCTTAGCACCCTGGGAGAAGGGGCACATGTTGTCTCGGAACACTTTGTTCCGAAACAACATGTCCGAACAGGGCTGTTTCAAAACCTCTGTTTTGAAACAACCCTGTTTTGACAGTAAACAAGGTTTAAGTTGTTTCGGGAGGAGCACGGCCATTTCGAAAGAAGCTGTTTGCTTGTTTCAAAATGGCTGTGCGTCGTGTGGCCATGGCACTTCTTATTTCGAAACAACCTCTGTTGTTTCGAAATAAGAAGTGTGTGTGGCCATACCCTGTGTGTTTAACGAGGGACAAGGGCTGAGCTAGGTAGAGAAGGCCTTAAAAGCCAGTGGCTGAGCGACCAGAGGGAGCTTGTAAACAGGGGGCCTGCAAACAGGGGAGTTTGAGTGGCAGTTTGGTGAGGCCATAATGGTGAAGAGGAGCTGCACTGCTTGTGCCAGTGCCCCTTCTGTCTCCTCCACCTGTGCCTGTAGCCAGACAGACATCCTGAGCATGGATATCTCTACCCAGATCCTGGTGTGGACTTGCAGGGACTGCAGCCTGCAGTTCTCTGTCTCCAACAATCAGGCTGGGGAGATGAATCGATGTGACAGGTGTCTTCTGGTGGAATCTCTCAGGAGGCAGGTGGGAAAGTTACAGGAGGAGGTGTCTAGGCTAGGGGGCATCCACGCCGTGGAGAAGTTCCTCGATAGCATCCATGAGGAGAGATGCAAAGACAAGGACATTCTCCAGGTGCCAGAGACTACTGCTGCACCACTGGAGAAGGATGGGATGCCTATGACAGAAGCAGGACACAAGCAGCTGGTTACCTCTGACAGCAGACAGTGCTCCAGTCCTGCTCCCATCCATCCCTCCATTGTGGTGAAGAACCGTTATGCAGCGCTAGACACAATGGATGAGGTGGAACAGGAAATGCCATGCACCCCCGAGGTTGGGAGGATCACAGCCACCACAGCTAGGACGAAACGTAGGGTTGTTGTGGTTGGGGACTCACTTCTGAGGGGGACGGAGGCACCCATCTGTCACCATGACAACGCCTTGCGGGACGTATGCTGCCTGCCAGGTCCCCGCATCCAAGATGTTATGGAGGGATTGTCAAGAATCATCCGCCCCTCTGACTACTACTCTATGATTCTCATCCATGTGGGAACCAATGATACTGTGGGAGGTGATCCTTGGCAGATCAAAGGTTTCTACAGAGCTCTGGGAGCGTGGGTGAAGGAGTCTGGCACACAGGTGGTGTTCTCCTCGATCCTTCCGGTCAAGGGTAGGGGCCTGCGTAGAGACAGATGCATCCTAGAGGTGAACATCTGGCTGCAAAGATGGTGTCATCAGGAGGGCTTTGGCTTTCTTTACCATGGAATGCTGTTCCAGGAGGAAGGACTTCTAGGCAGAGATGGACTCCATCTGTTGAGGAAGAGGAAGAGCATATTCAGAAGTTGACTGGCTGACCTAGTGAGGAGGGCTTTTAACTAGGTTTGAAGGTGGAAGGATACCAAAGCCCACAGGTAACTGACAATGTGGGAGACCTGGAGGAACAGATGGAACTTGTGGGGAACGGGGACTGTAGCACCAGGGATAAAAAAGAAAGTAGTTGGAACATGGGGAGGGAGTCAAATAATTATGTTACATGTTCTAATGTAGCTTTAATACCTGAGGCAGGTGTGGGAGGACAATCCCAGGAGAAAATACAAGGAGGTAGAAGTAATAGAACTGAAAATTGACTTGGGAAAGTATGGCAATCAGCCTGGTATCTTAGGTGCCTGTACACAAATGCAAGGAGCCTGGGAAAGAAGCAGGAAGAATTGGTAGTACTGGCACAAACAAGGAACTATGATATAATTGGAATAACAGAGACATGGTGGGATAGCTTGCATGACTGGAGCTCTGCCATGAATGAGTATAAGTTGTTCAGGAAGGACAGGCAGGGAAGAAGAGGGGGAGGAGTAGCACTGTATGTAAAATAGCTCTATGACTGCTCAGAGCTCCATTATGGAAGTGGAACCAAGCCAGTTGAAAATCTGTGGGTTAAGCTTAGAGGAGAGGGCAACAAGGGAGATGTTGTGGTGGGTGTCTGCTATAGACCTTCAGCCCAAAAGGAGGAGGTGGATGAGGCATTCTATGGACAACTGCTGAAGTTTCCAGATCACAGGCCCTGGTTCTAATGGAGGACTTCTATTACCCTGACATCTGTAGGGAGGCCAATACAGCAGTGCACAGGCAATCCAGGAAGTTTTTGGAGAGTGCTGGGGACAACTTCCTGGTACAAATGCTGGAGGAACCAACTAGGGGTCTTGCACCTCTTGACCTGCTGCTCACAAACAGAGAAGCATTGATTGGGGACATAAGTTAATGGCAATCTGGGCAGCACTGACCATCAGATGATAGAGTTCAAGATGCTGATTAATGGAAAAAAGGAAAGAAGCAAAACACAGACTCTGGACTTCAGAAAAGCAGATTTTGGCTCTCTCAGGGAACTGAGGGGCAGGATCCCCTGGGAGGCTGATCTGAAGGGAGAAGGTGTCCAAGAGAGCTGGTTGCATTTAAAAAAAAAAAAACCCTGCTAAGGGCACAGGAAGATACTATTCTGATGAGCAGAAAAAACAGCAAGGGTAAATCGTGCCTGACCAACCTCATCACCTTCAATGATGAGATGACTGGATATTTGGATGCGGAAAAGCTGTTGATGTGATATACCTCGACTTTAGCAAGGCTTTTCATACGGTTTCCCTAATCATTCTTGTCAGCAAGTTAAGGAAGTATGGGTTTGATGTGTGGACTGTAAGGTGGATAGAGAACTGGCTAGATCAATGGTTTCAGGCTGTAGGAATCAACGGCTCTATATCTAGTTGGCAACCAGTAACGAGCTGTGTGCCCCAGGGGTCAGTCCTGGGGCCAGTTCTGGTCAATATTTTCATTAATGATCTGGATGATGGGATTTATTGCACACTCAGTAAGTTTGCAGATGACACCAAGCTGGGGGAATGGTAGACAAGTTGGAGGGCAGGGAGAAGATTCAGAAAGACCTTGACAAATTGGAGCAGTGGGCCAATAGAAAGCTCATGAGGTTCAACAAGGACAAGTGCAAAGTCTTGCACTTGGGACAGAAAAGCCTCATGCACTGCTACAGGCTGGGGAGTGATCAGTAGAAAGGGACCTGGGGGTCCTGGTGGATGGGAAGCTGAATATAAGTCAGCAGTGTGCTCTTGCTGCCAAAAAGGCCAATGGCATACTGGGCTGCATCAGAAGAAGCATTGCCAGCATATCGAGGGATGTGATCATTCCCCTCTATTTGGCACTGTT
Source organism: Podocnemis expansa (assembly GCA_007922195.1). NCBI lineage: Eukaryota > Metazoa > Chordata > Testudines > Podocnemididae > Podocnemis > Podocnemis expansa. The sequence goes on along the minus strand of ML681979.1, from coordinate 50,603,870 downwards.
GAGGCTGCATCTGGAATACTGTGTCTAGTTTTGAGCTCTCCACTACAAAAAGGATGTGGACAAATTAGAAAGAGTCTAGTGGAGGGCAGCAAAAATGATCAAGGGGCTGGAGCACAAACCCTATGAAGAAAGACTGAAGCAACTAGGCTTATTTAGCCTGCAGAAGAGAAGACTGAGGGGGAATTTGATAGCAACCTTCAACTACCTGAAGGGATGCTCCAAGGAGGATGGAGCTTGGCTGTTCTCAGTAGTAACAGCGGATAGAACAAGGAGCAATGGTTTCAAGTTGCAGCTGGAGAGGTTGAGGCTGAATATTAGGAAAAACTTTCTTACTAGGAAAGTGGTAAAGCATTGGAATTGACTACCTGGGGAGGTGGTGGAATCTCCATCTTTGGAGATGTTTAAGGCCCAGCTGGATAAAACTCTAGCTGAAATAATATAGTGGGAGTGGTCCTGCTTTTTTTGGCAGGGGGTTTGACTAGATGACCTCATGAGGTCCCTTCCAACCCTATGATTCTATGATTCTATCCCTACTGTGGCCATAAAAATGTTAATTTCCTAATTTCCGAAGGGATAGCCGTGTTAGTCTAGTCCAGCAAAAAAAGGAGTTATGTGGCACTTTAAGACTAACAGACTTATTTTTCACATGAGCTTTCATGGGACAAAATCCCACTTCATCAGATGCTTTGAAGATGGGCTTCCCATGTTTTGAACCTAACAACTGCTCTGATTTGCTGTTACAATATGACCTGATCCTATGTTTTACACCCCCTTGAATTTATTTTCATTCCATTCTGAAAGTTCACTCATCTTCGAAACATCTGACAAAGTGGGATTTTCTCCCATGAAAGCTCATGCGAAAAATAAATCTGTTAGTCTTAAAGTACCACACGACTCCTTTTCGTAAAAATGTTGACATATTGTGGGGCCACACAGGTACCGATAGCAGTGATGCTGACTTGAAGATATAAATTATCCTCAAATCTGAAATGGTTGTGGATGTGTTTGCTTTGCTGATCTAGACTACCAAGGATACCCCTTTGGAATGTATCAAAAAAGATTGAGGTATAGAACAACTGCTATGTAAGGAGAGATTAAATGGGTTGGGACAATTCAGCTTAGAAAAGAAATGATAAAGAATAGAGATGATTGAGTTGTATCATATCATGAATGGTGTAGAGAATGTGAAAAAGAAATTATTTATCTATTTACATAACCCAAGATCCAGAAATAACCCAATTAAATTAATAGGTATCTGATTTAATAGAAACATAAGGAAATACCTTTTCTTTTCATGCAGTCAGCTTCTGGAACTGGTTGCTAAGGGGTGTATTGAAGACCACAACTATAACTGAGTGAAAAAAAAAAGTTAATGGAGGTCCATCAATGGCAATTAACCAAGATGGTTAAGAATGCAATCTGACACAATCCATGTGTCTGTAAACACGTGATGGTTGGAAACTGGATTGTATGACAAAGGCTGAATCAGGCAATAAATTGTTCAGTTTAATTCATTGTCTCTGAAGCATCTGGTAGAGGGCATGGGTGTAGGACAATACAGTGCAGTGGTCATCAAACCATGGGTCATGATCCAGTAGTGAGTCACAGACCCATTGGTACTAGCTCATGGCACTGCCACTACAGCTTGGGGTGGGGGGTGAGTGGAAGATTAAAAGTATGCCAGCAGTTCCACTGCTATGTGAAGCCCAGGGCAGGTGGTGTCCTTTGAAATTTCCTGCAGATGGTTCCATGCAGGGGGTAGCAGCCACAGGAAATTGACAAGGATGCCGACTACACTGGGTAGTCAGGTTTTAGCAGAGCAGCCAGTATCTTTGTCAATTTCCCATGGCTGCTACCCCCTTGGTGGAAGTAGCCACAGGAAATTGACAAGGACACCAGCCACTCTGCTAAAACATGACTTCGCAGAGTGGCTAGCGTCCTTGTCAATTTCCCATGGCTGCTACCCCTGGGTGGAAGCAGCTGATGGAAATCTCAAAGGATTCCAGCTGCCCTGGACTGCGGGTAGTAGCACGGTGGCCAGTGTCCTTTTAAATTTCCCCCTGGCTGCCACCCCTGGTGTGAGTGGAAGCAGCCCTATCTTTCTTTTGGCCTAGTGCCTGGGGACACCATCTGTCCCACCCACACCCTATAGCCATGGCCACTTCAATTTTTCTGGTGGCAGCCTCCCCCCACTTTCTTTTTTCCCCCTCCAGTGGAGGGGTTGCCATATGGCTAAAGGGTCCAGAGCTGGGTCATGAGAAAAAAAGTTTAACAACCACTGATATAGTGAACTAGAAGATGCATCATTTGGCCTGTTATAGCCATTCGTTCTTTTATTATTTTCATAACAATGTTCTTAAGGGTTTTTCTAACAACATCCCTAATTTGCCTTACCTTTAGCAGTAGAGAGTTTAGAAGAACAAAATCCTGTGTTTGACAGTCTCATAGATGGTGCTAACTGCTGTTCTTCAGAAAATAGAAAAAGTTGAGATGGGCTGGAGCTGTTATGTACCATTTCATTTCCTGGAAGACAAAACTAAAGAAGCATACACACAAAAGGGGAAATAAAAGAACAGCAAAAATAAAAGAAATCAAGTAGTTTTGGAGATTTAGCAGGAGCAGATGTAGGTAGTGCTGTCACCTGGATCATCTTTCTGGCACTATGTGCCCAGGGTGTCTCCCAGGATCAGGGTGACAAAGATCCAGAGACGTCACAGTGGATTCTGGGAATCCCAGGCGATAGTGGGGTGACACTAGGGGAAGAAGTGACCTTTATCATCACAGCTCTCATCTTTCAGTCTATCAGTGTCCACCTCCCCTTCTCGTATTCAGCCATTGCCACGCCTTCTTCTGAAAACTTCAAAACTGGAGTGGTGGGTGGAATAGCCCACCCCGCTCATGATTTTGTCTACTAATCAGGCCTCATTTTCAGTACACCAAGTTTAGTGCATTGATTTCAAATCCCACACTTCTTTTGTTTACCCCACATAATAATAACAGAGCTGCTGAATTATATTGGTTATCCTTCTTCTTTAAACTAATTCAGTCTTTAGGTCTCCCATCACACCTTTTCTCATAAATATTTATTGTTGAAGATTATTGTAATATTTTTGAGCTTGCATTCATTTTTCACAAGTGAGCTTTTAATTATGGTGATTTTTCTCGCTTAATTATCATATTAGAAGGGTACTCCTATATATTGAAACTCTAATTTTAGCATATATGGCAAAGCAGATCTTAAAATAGCCTGTTAACTAACTTATGCTGCTCTTTTCACATGTAGAGTAGATATTTTTTCCCACTTACACAGCAAAAAAAGGGAGAGATTGACCCAATGACCTTTCAAAGTGTAAATATAGAAAAATATCTCAGTCCACCATGCTTTTCAAACTTTTTTTTTTTTTTTTTTTTTTTTTTTTTAGGTCCTCATACTTCAATCTGATGGAATGTCAAGTCTGCACAAGATGGCCCTTAATGAGAAAAACTTCAAGAGTACCTCAAGGCAGTCTGCATCTTTGAGGCATTTTCTCACTTGAAACTGTCTTAGCATTCTCCAATGGCTAAAGACTTATAGTTGGAGAATTGAGAGATATTATTGATTTTTATTTTTATTTTTTTGCCAAAAAAGCAGGCTGCCTTTAGGCAAGGTGTGAATGTTAAATTAGTGCCTCTTTTGCTTCCAATTTCCGCTTTTTTATATCCTCACTGTACTAGTTTTGTTTCTCTATTAATAGTGCATGTTCCCTACAAGACTGAAGAGCAATAGGTCCTGCTTCTGATTTCTATTTCATTGTTAAAAATTGGCAGTATGTCCACTGAAGTCAATGGGTTTTCATCAGATATTATACAGTGCAATCCGACTCACAATCCAGTTTTAAATTTTAATTGAAACACACACACAAGTGGAAAATTTCAGAATTAGCTGCCCTGCATTTTATCTTGAGCTTGAGAGTTCTTTTAGATAGAAACTATGGAAAACTGGAAAGGCTCTTTTTTTTAATAAAGTAAGGGTAACCTAATTTTTATTTCTTTAAGAATCTCAGGTCTGTAACCTGTAGATTCAGAGGTTCATACATCTCTTTAAAAGTTTTTCTTTCTTTTGTTCTTCCAACTTGACACTTAAAAACAAAACATGACTAGCAATACATAGTGAAAGTCCTCGTTTGTTCTCAGGACATTTAGGGGTATAATGCATTTAAAACAATTTTCCATAACACATCCCTCTTTCCCTCCTACCTTTGAGTCCACGTTTTCTTAACGGAACAGTTATTTTTTGCTATTTCCAGTGATTATCTGTCACTACAGTTGTATGCCAAATGACTGGAATTCAACCCTCATGTATTATATTATTTAGGTGATAATTCCAAACATTATTTGAATTCAGGAGCAATCCATCATGTTTTGTACAATGTGTTACTAAAATATGCTTTTTGCAGATATAATTCAGAGATGAGGTGAAGGACAGTCTAAGGGTTCCAGATAATAGAGTCAATGTTTCTGAAATAATTTCTCTGGGTCAGAAGAATTGCTGAAATTTTTGATTTTTTTTGTTCTGATTGGAATAAAAATAAATTTCAAAATGTCAAAATTCTTATGAATTGGCAATCCGGTGTTTTGGCCAGCTCTAATTACAAGGGAAATAGTGCTGTCGTGATCCCTTCTGCCTTTAAATTCTCTGACTCTACAGTTGAATAGCCAACTGAAATATACTTGGTTTCTCTGCAGAGGATAATTTTTGAAGTAAATTTAGTGTTAATGTGTTTTTGAGAAAAGGGGAATTTTTTTTTAAACACCACTGAGCACAGGATGTGTTTCACTCTACTTTTGCACGTACATTCCCAAGCTCTGTTGTAAACACTTGAGCCATAGTCAAGGACACAATCCTAAATACATTTCCTAGATGATGTATGCAAAGAATAGGAGAAAATTTCCTGAACAATAAAAGTGTTTGACTTGTAAAATGCTGAGTATACTTCTGACTCTGATAACCCCTCATTATATTATTTGTTTGTTTGTGATACAGTGGCATATAGTGGTACAACCAAAACCACTGGGGTAAGTGTTGTGTGTATAATATACCCTGAGAATCATACACTATAAATAGACAAGAGAAAATATGGAGGAAAAGAAGTATCGTTCTTTCTGTTTTACAGTTGTGAAATTTTGCCACTGAATGATTAAATGACCTGCCCAAAATTACATGGAAAGTCTGTGAATTGGAAGGAACTGGGAGTTGAAATAGATCGCATGCAGCTCCATGGTGTGCATTAATTGCAACAGCCATTATAGCTAAAGCTTTGCAGGAGAGCAATATCAACTTGACTGGGTATTTGTACATACATAGATCTCCACAGAGACTTCAGTGCAGTATTTGTAGCTGGCTTGTTCCCATGACTTTTGTTTGCTTCATTGTGTGGTAGACTTTCCAACTTCAGCTTTCTCGCAAACAAAGAAGCACAGAGGAAAGCCTGACTGTGTAAAAAGCAAAGGACCACAAGAAAGAAAATGTTCTATCTTCTGCTTTGTTCAAAAGTTACTCTGCACTTAAGTGAAGAAATTAAAAGACTTTTAAAAAAAAAGGAGCATGATTTGAGACTGAATTGGTGAAGATTAAGTGTGTAGCATTACTCTGAACATATAATCTAAGAATTAATACTTGAGCACATTATAGAAAAAGGAACAAAGGGGCTGCATTGTCAAATTCCTTCTCCGGTTAAAATACTGCCTCATGGGTGAAATACTGTGAAGTAAACCTCAAAGCTACAGACATCTGTGATTACGATCTGTAGCATTAATAAAGAGCAATTAACTGGCAAGGGGAGACTTGTCTGCATTTATACGATGAATAACGTGTCACCAAACTTGCTTTTTAGTTTTGTCAAAAACTATCCCATTACCAGCTGTGTAGTTCTTGCTCAAGGATTGCAAGACATGTTGCACTGACAGGAGCATATAGACACATAGGAAAACAATGCAACTAGAAGAGTGCACAGAGACAAAAGGCAATCTTAATCCACCAAAGATAAACCTGTCTGGGCTTTGTGAGTGCTACTGAAATTTAGCATCGTAGAAATGTAGGGCTGGAGGGACTTCAAGAGGTCATCTAATCCAACCTATCCCCACATACTCTTCAGCTGAAGCAGGATTTGAGTGTACCTGGATAATATATAGATAAGTATCTATAATGACTGATATTAGGATGCTGAGCATAATAGACGTATCCATATAGAATAGAAATCCTTTGAGTTCATATTTTAGTAGTATTTCTGGAAACGTTTCACACTTTTGGGTGGGGGGCGTACAATGCCCATTTTACCCCAAATTATACATTTTTTTCATGAAAAGCTGAAAGGTATTAGGCAATCTTTTAATTGGGTTTTGAAGGGAAAGTGCAGCAGTTTACAAATAGAGTGGGGACCCGTTACCATGCGACTGGTTTGCGTGCAGAACCAGGTCACGCATGGTAACGGGATGTCTCCCAAAAGCCCCAAAGTAACGCACGGGTCCTGTTAATGTGCATTGTGTAAATGAGACCAGGAGTGTCACTGTCCTGGAGATGGACCCCAGGCACCGGCCCAGGCCCCGCTCATCAGCCCCGCTTCTGTGCTGGGGTCCAAGCCAGCCTCAGGCACCTGCTGCTGCCAGCCTGTCCCCGGATCCCTAGCCAGGGACATGGCAGGGAGCAGCAGCCGTGGCTGCGAGCGGCCAGACCTAGAACAGGGCTGGAAGTGGCTGCTGCCACTGCTCCCTGCCCTGTCCCCAGCCAGGGATCTGGGGCCAAGCTGGCAGCAGCAGACGCCTGAGGCCAGCTCAGACCCCAGCACAGAAACGGGGCTGGGGGTATGGCCCACAGCCAGGGAGCGGGGCCTGGCCAGTGCCCGGGGGAAGGCCTTCCGGTCCAATTTACATGCAGGCCAGTTTATGCGCGGTCACCGAGGGCTTGTCCCCCGACACCCATGTGTAAACGGGTCCTCACTTTTCTTCACCTCTCCAGGGAATACATCGAAATCATACACTACATTTAAGGAAGCTCTTGCAAAGAACAAAACACAAAGGTGCTGTAATGTCCCATAGCCTGACACTAAGCACTGTAGGAACAGACTGTCAATGGCAACTGTTGTAGTTATAGAGACATTTAACTCCCTTGGAAAACATTTCAGCTCAGAGTACAGTAGCTCTGACTACCAAACCTGGAAATCAAAAAGATCTCCAATTAAAAGTGCATGCTACATTTGGTATTGACTTAAACAATGTGAAAGCTCAAACAATACATTCGCATCAGATGGTATAAAAAGAAAAAGAAAAAGAAAATGTGTTATGCTAAACTGCCATACCTGTAAGTAATTCTCTGATGTGTTAAAGCCTTTTGTGATGGTGTATGAAATATGCTATAGCCCTTGCATGAATGTCTCTTCAGGTAATTTTTTACCTGAAAATGCACATGCTGCAAAACCAGCTGCACTAGTTTACAGTGGTTATTACTTTAATATAATATAATATTGCTTTTTTACATAAGAATCAAATGAATTTCCAAAATAATTTAGATCCTAATTCTGCTAAAATTAATCTTACATGGTTAAGCAAACTGGAATACTAGTGTCTAACTTGAAGCAAATGTATAAGGCATCAGAAATTCAAGGGTCTTGGAGAGTAAACATATCATGGGGATGGGAACTTTAAATATGGACAATATAGCCTTAATTAAAGGAATATCTATCAAATCTCAGTGAACTATGCATTTATTTTCTATTATTAAATTATCCCGGTCTGTGAGGACATACCATTCCTTATAAAGATGTACATTTGAGACTTTTTTGTAACTCTTTTGGAGGGGATGCTTCTGAAGTAAGATTGCCATTTATCCATTTTTTACCCAGAGAGTCTATTTTTTGGCTTCTGCATCCTGGGGCCATTTAGGGTTGCCATGTTCCTTGGACTTCTGGCAACACTAAATGACACCCAAACCAAAAATCGTGCTGCCACTTGGTATGGGGACGCATTGGTCACTAACCTGTTCCAGCCCTTGCTCAGAGGAGATTACTTCTTACCTACAATTAGTCTTCTTGAGACAATCCTGTGATCAATGGAGGCAGGGAGGAAAGGAATGAGTGATAGGTGTGGGTCCTGCAGAGAGGTGGAGTAGGGGTGGGGCCTTGAGGGGAAGCAGTGGGACATGCTGTGCGGCCTTGGGGGACTGGTTAGCAGCAATTAGAAAGTAGCAGCCTTATACTGAAGGACTATACTCACTCTAGAAGACTGACTTTTGGACTACAACATTCATGGTGACAATCTCAGGACTTCAGTTTCTGGGTAGCCTAGAATCCATTGCAGACATGGAACAAGCTGGAAGCCTGTGGAAGAACCATTCATGAAGCCAGAACTAAGGGTATGTTCACACAGCAGTCTTATTTCGAAACAACAGAGGTTGTTTCAAAATAAGAAAGGCCACATTCACATGATGCACCGTTGTTTCGAAACAACGGCATTGTTTCAAAACAACTTAAACCCCATGTGGGGACAAAACAACGTTGTTTCGAAACAACTGTTTCGAAACAATGCCGTCAGAACATGTTGTTTTGAAACAACAGTGACTTGTTTAGAAATGACTGTTGTCTGAACTTGCTATTTCGCTTTGAGCTTTTTCCTTAATTTGACTTAACAAACTGTTAATTCGAATTAATTTATTTCAAAATAAGGTGTTACTTCGATACAACTTGTATCGAAACAACTTGTATCAAAATAACTCCCTGCGTGTGAACATAGCCTAAGAGAGAAAGGGATTTTTTTTTTCTTTTCTTTTGATTTTTTTCCCTTGTTATAGTGGAGCAGAGAGAAACAACACAGGTTGGGCAATCCCCATTAAACTCCTCATTCCTACTCAAGGGAAACTTGGAACTTTGGCGGTTGTTACTGGTTTACTGAAAAGTGTCAGCTGAACAGACACTAGCAAACCAGGAAGCTGAGAAATGATTCCAGGTCAGGCTACAGAGAGCCAGTCTAACTTTTCATTGCACTTTAGACCAGGGAACTTCAAAACATGACCCTTTTAGGAGTAAAGACCTTGTAAGAAATCTTATGTCTATTTATTTTGTTTTGAGTTTCAATCAGCCTGTAATTGCAGTGGTGTGTTATCACTGCAAGAATACATTCTCATCTCACCATATACCTAGACAGGTGCTAAGAAGGAGAGGAGTGAATTGAACTGTTCTGAATATTGTTGTATTTTATTTAATCCAGTTACTCCTATTATTTCTTGACCTTTTATCCTTTGTTACCTGCACCTAAAACATTTTCCTCATTGTTCTATTGTTACTTTTGGGAATTGAGATAAATACTTTATTCCTTGTGTATTGGACAGCACTCCTATTTATTTGGAGGGAAATATTTTCCCAATGGACAGTACCCCTTGTGTTCTAGATATTGGAAGGGCCTCCATTAGGTTGCATGTATTAAGTGTTGAAATAAAGACCCAGGACTCATAACTCTTGAGGTAAAAGGGAGGAAACCTCTCTAAACATCAGGCAACAGGGAGTAGGCTTAAGCCAGTGCTGGGGTTACAGTTATACTTTACACAAGAGGTACATTTCAATAGATGAGCTAAAATTTTAAGACATAGATGCCTAAATTATTCTCCCTGAGTGAATTTCTGTCAACAGTGAAGTCAGTGGGAGTTTTGCCATTGACTTCAACAGAACCAGGATTTTACCCCTTCAGCCCATGTTGGACATCAAAATAAATAGCCAGGTTTTCAAAAGCCCTAAATTCCTGGCAGCTCCACAGATATTAGAAGGAAAGACATAGATGTTTTGAATTAGTGCTGGTAGCTATTCTGTCTATACATTTTCAGTTAAAACAATAGATCAGAGGAGATTTTCGTATGAAGACTTGTATCTTTATAAAAGGCATCACAAAGTGCTTTGTGACTTCAAAGGGTAATATTTCCTGCTGTACCCTTTTGAAAATCAGGCCATTCATATAGGCATCAATGTGGAGACATACAAGCTAAATTTTAGGCCCCTGTTTTGGAAGATCATGGCCTTTATTCTTCTGATTTGTTTGATAGAGAACTAGAGCAACTAATCTAGGTCCAGATCAGGCAAAACTAGATATTGTTTCAGTCTGTGTAGGCGGGACATTTGGAAAGGTAGAACCTGTATTTTCAAAGTACAAGAAAGAAAGAAAGAAAGAAAGAAAGAAAGAAAGAAAAAGAAGGGTAAAGTTTTTGGCATTGTCCATGACTTCCCAGTAAAATTGGCAAGACAAAAGGAATGTGGTTTAACATGGCTACAACTTTTACCAAGTAATACAGCTGGGAATTACCCATGACTCATCTAGTGCAGGTCAGCTTTTCTTTGTAATGTATGTCACTGGATGGAGGGCAGATGGGATCAGGAAACTGGCTGCCTGGAAAGTAGCAAATCCTGCAAACTCAGGGAGGTTCATTTCCCTCCCAGGGACTCTACCAAGGAGTTGGAGACTAGATGCTCAAAAAGCTCTGTCTCCACAACAACATTCCGGGAAGGAACCCAGGGATCCTTGTCCACCAGCTGGAGGTGTGAAGCTTGGAGGGTAATCCAGACATCCCTTGTTTTCTGTCAGAAATGTTTGTCAGTTCTGGTGAATTCTTCAAGACTCCTAATATACATCTGCATGTTTACAATGCTAACTGCTTTGCATTAAAACAAAACTGTTCAATAGCCAAGGTTCCAGATGCTTAGCTGCACCTGTCATCACCACTTGCCTTGGTGAAAAGCCCAGACACAATGACTCCACAGTGCATCAAAATTAACAGTTAAGTCTGATTCTGGAATCCAAACTTCCCTGCAAAACAAACTCTATTGCACTACTTCAGAAACTAGCGACACTCACTGAATTTTTCACTTTTTTATTTGCCCATAATACTAAACTGAGTTTGGGCATGCCTGAGGAGGTAGCTGATTGCCAAGTGCAAAATTCCTAAACTGAGAGAAACACCTAGGGTATCAAACTGAAGATGGCCAAGCTTGGAAAAAATGAAAAGTGGTCCTATTGGATTCCATAAACATCCTTGCCAGTGACCACAGTGTTACCACCACTTTATTACCAGTGAATACAGATGCATGCATGTCTCAAGTTTCATTTCAATCTTCAGATAAGCCTGAACATTTGGATGATGGGGAGTAATGGTGTTTGTTTTTTCGTTCACTGGCTACTTCCTCATTTACAGGAATTGCTTAAAATAATAATAGAAGTCTCATAAGAGAGGATAAGACTAGACCCTACAACTTACAAGTGCCTTTGCCTCTATGCAGCTAACTGTAAAATATGGTTCTAAATTGTCATTTTGACAAAAGTTATTTCTTGCTTTTGTGGGTGGCTTATAGTTAATTTATGTCACAATATTTATGAATTGTTCTCTCTTTTGTTAGCATTGTTCTTGTGTTGCATCTAATGCAAGCCACTATTAAAGGCAGTATGGAGTACCTCGACCTTGGATCCGATCCAATATGGCTGCTAAAATGGCACAGAGCCCTGTCTTGAGGAAAAAAGAACCTAATTAACAAACTCTCTATGACAGATTTTATAGAAATATATAACAAATTATAGTGCAGTTGCATTATTCATTATTATAGTGCAGTTAATCTTATTCTTCAGAAATGTCCATCTGACTCTAAGCAGCTAGGATTTAATGTAAACATAAAATAGAACATTGCACAGTTTATCTCAAATTTATGAATACAATTTTTCAATTTTGATAATTTTTTCCAAGTGAGTCTGCAAACATTTTCATGTAAAATTTTCACCACTTTTGTGTTAGCTTTATTTTGCCAGCTTTTCTCCCAACACCCTTATTAATTTACTTATTGTTTATGTTGTAATATAAGTAAATTATTAAAAAAACAGTGAAAGGCAATTAAAATTTTTGAAACTAGTAAATAGTTAATATATTTAAAGTGGGACACAAAAAAAAGGGTAAAAATAACTCAGCAGTTGGAAAAACCACTGACTGCTAGATATAAAAATCAACATTAGAAGACCTAAAAGGTATCAAGTCCAAATTTTCTCATTTTACTCAGGGAAAACTTGTGTTGATGTGAATATATATTTTGCCGAAGCAAAAATAACAGATTCAGGAACCCTCTGTTTATAGATGAAATAATCTGTAGAATAAAATTCTAAGAATGTAACCCTGAAGCCTAAATTTTGAGTCAGTGTGAAGTGAAGGAAGTGGCTGCAAACATAGTTAAATAGTCCTTTTGTTAAGAATATTACCAATTTAAGCATCACTGAAATTCATGGTGTGTTAGTCTCCAGTTTTTTAAGTTCAGTCATTTTTACATGATGAATTACACCCACATAATAATGTTTGGGCTTTCAGCAACAGTATGTCAATGTGTATGTGCCTTGACTGCTATGATATCAGAGGTAACTCAACCAATCATCATACTAACTCTGCCGCTAATTTGAATGTAGTAATTTCATAGTTTTTATGAGGGAGACTGTAGAGATTACTTAGTCCAGCTGTCGCAGTTCTTCAGAACCACCTGAACAGCAACACAACCAGCACACAGAATAACTCCAAACACACAGCTCTCATGGCAGCACGAACCATTCCTTCACCAGCACAAATACACACACATCTTCCAGTATTGTCACTCTATCTGTGTGTCATTCTGAAGTCTAGGATTTATGCGGAGTTAGTGTAAAGTGATAGAGACAACAACAAGCATGACTAAGAGCTCTCTTTCGTTCAGCGTACTACCAGGTTCAGTCCTCACTGGGGCCTGTGAAAACTGGATGGCATCAAAAGACTATTTTGGCATCAAAAGACTATAGCAATTGAAACATGAAAGTGGTCAGAGATGGTGGGGATCCTACCTATTGCTGGGTTACAAAGAAGTGGTTGTGCCTTCATCCAGGGGGCAACTCTGCACACAGTCTTTGGGGAATGTGTATAAACAGCAAAATTGTTCGCTGCAGCCCAGCACTTGGATACAACAGACCAAATTTCCAGCTCTTTTACACACAACTTTATGAATTATACCACTGCAACCACACAGGTTTTCAGTACAAGTTATCAAAATTAAAATGCCTAGGGGAAAAAAAAACATAAAAACAAAAATGTACTATTGCACAGACAGACATCCCACTGTAGATTGTGGACACATTATTTTTAATTATTATTGACGACGTTTACTAACTCGTTGGTGGTTGCTGGTTGCTCCAGCATTCTAAATCATCATCAATGCCTTCTTCAAGTACTTAACATATCCCCAGTCACTTCACTTGGCTAGATTTTATACTTTACTGCTGAGATTTTGAAAGGATCCCAAAGGCATTAGACACCTACATCCCATTCAAGAGAAATTGGCATCTACTTCCCTTAGGCTCATTTGAAAATTCCAGTCTACATAGGTGTACAAATACATACCCATTCTGAATAGCAGGTGATATCACATATTAATCCACTCTAAGTCTGTGTAGATTTCTACTGTATTTTATCTTGACATATTTCCGGGGTAAAAAGGCTTAGTGAAAAGAGAATATGAAACTGGTAATGAAAAAGAAATCACTCTACAATGAAAATTCTATAAATAAATACACACTCATATTGTGTATCTCAAACATGAAAAGGGAAAAAAAATACTATATTCTAGCCAGACTGGCATTTTCTTATTGTTGAAGCCTCTGTGCATGACATTGTCCAAGGATATCTATTGAAAGACAGATAAACAGGATAAAATACAGATAATGTGTTAGTATTATAAGCCTGAAAACAGTGTTTGGCTAGTGTAATAAAAGCAGTTGACAGATATTTACAAATGCAAAGATCTGGGAATTATTATGTAACTACTGCATATTTATGGATTTTTTTAAGCCACTGGCAATCAACTTGAAAGCAAAAAACTCATTATTTCGATGTTTTTAGTGAGTTTTGTTCAGTCAGTTGCTTTGGGAATAAGAACTAGTTTTCCATGTAACCTAAGTATTAGGTTAATATTACTGTGGAGTTCTCCATCATGTTCCTGAACAATTGGTATTCTAATTATGAGCTATGGCAAATATGATAACAATTAGTGTAAGAATTAGTACAGCGGGTGACTCCAGAGAAACTCATAATTTTTCATTACTTTCTGGAGGCATGAGCAAGTAGGATTTGGGGTCTGATTCTTAACTTCTTCATTAATGAACTGAAAAAGAATGGAAGATCATTCATTAAATTCATGACCAACATGAAACCAAGACAAATTATAAGCACTTAAGAAAATACTGAGCAAACAACTATTGACCTACAAAAATTAGAAATTTGAGCTAAATTATTTTAAATGTAATTTTTCTGTGAACAGAAACTCATTTGGTGAACACATCCAAAATACAGACATTGGCTGTGTTCACACAGCATTTTTGCTTTGAAACAACGAGTTTGTTTCAAAACAAACAAACAAAAAAAAAAACATGTTCACACGACGCACAGTTGTTTCGAAACAACAGGAACCCGTTGGGTATTATTGCTTTCCATGCGTTATCCCTGCATTAGACAATGGCTGTGTTCACACACAGGAGGTTATTTCGATATAAGTTGTTTCGAAACAACTTATATCGAAATAGCACCTTATTTTGAAATAACTTATGCCGAATTAACAAAAAGTTACTTTGAAATTAGGAAAAAGGTGGGAAACGAAATAGCAAGTTCACACTGTGAACTTGCTATTTCGTTTGGCGCCTTTTTCCTTATTTCAAAGTAACTTTTTGTTAATTCGGCATAAGTTATTTCGAAATAAGGCGTTATTTCGATATAAGCTGTTTCGAAATGACTTATATCGAAATAACCCCCTGTGTGTGAACACAGCCATTGTCTAATGCAGGGATAGCACATGGAAAGCAATAATACCCAGATAGACTAGCACTGCAGATATTAAACTAGGACTGCTAGTGGCCCCTGTATTTAGGCTACTAACACTTTCCCTTACATCAAAAGACACTATTTTATATTATAATAGTATGTAATAATGTAATTAAAGACAAATCATACAGCATACATTCAAAGGAGTAGAATTAAGGTTGCATAGGCACATTCTGTTTGGGTCTAACTTTTGAGTGCCTGACTATCTCAATCAAATGATGTTCTTTATTTGCATGCATGATCTGTTTTCCCAGTTATTCTGGGAAATAACTCTGAATGCTACAGTGGGCTTAGATTTGGTCTATAAAACATACTTAGTTCATAATAAATATGTTGCTCAGGGAGTGAAGTTGCTCAGGGTGTGAATAATCCACCCCCCTGAATGATGGAGTTTTAGCAGTATTCCATCATCCTCTCCTTGCTGACCAACAACACTTCTCCTGCTGACATAGCTACTGCCTTTTGCAAAAGTTATCGAGCCAACAGATGTGTTCTCTCCTGTCTTCACCAGATGTGCTACTGCAGCACATCTGCACTAGTACATGGTTGCAATGTAAATTTGTAGTGTAGGCCTGCTTTTAATCTCTGCCCCATGTCTAGGTATGACTCCTATTGATTTCAACAGAGTCACTGTAATTTTCAGTTTACCAGTACCAGGAACACTTAATAAGATGGAAGTTATCCAGAGAAGATAAACAGATATTATGAAGTTCTAAGGAAGATCATGACTTAAAAAAAAAAATGCACAAGTTGGCAAAGAGATTAAAAGTAGCTGAGTGGATGGCAAGTATGTGACATGTATCAACAATAAGAAAAGGGAGGAACCATACAGTGCCTCTGAGAATAAGCATTGGGATGAAGATGAGCAGACAAAGTTTGAATTTAACATGAACACTTTTCCTAATAATAAAGTCAGTTTATTTACAAAATGATTTCCCATTCTCCCAAGAAATGTACTGTAATGGAGTTTCCAATACTAGAAAGGCACAATCCTGCAGTGGAAGATGTATGGATTCATTAGAGCTCATAGTCAGATGCCTGTGATGTTAATCAAAGTTTTCCCTGAATAAGGGCTTCAGAACTGGTCCTTTGGTTTTCATAGTTTTAGTGGCCACAGCATCAGAACTAATTCACTTTCTGGAATTGCCTCGATGGAAAATGAAACAGCAAATGAAAGGCTGGAGATACTTTCAGTGACATCTTCCTTCCTTCTTTTTAGACTTTTAGGCTTGTGTTATTCCAGCGTCATTTGCATTCCTTCTTTGTTTGCAAGAGAACTATCCCAAACAATTTGTTTATAAAGTGAAATCGTTGTATTGCATTAAATTGTCTTTCCGCATTATGCTGCTGTCAAAGAATGATGATAAATATAAGCCATCAAACATGGCAAATTTGTTTTCATTAGGAAGCTTTTCAATTGTGTCTGTGTGTTGTTTCCTAAGCTTCTTATATGTAACCTCTAGGAATTGCAGAGAGATGAGAGGCACACAGATTGCTTGCCTGCTTTTTATTTTCTCTCCTGAGATTTCACTACTGCTTCTAGCAAGCTTGAAATAATCTTTACACAAACAAATCTATTCTTTTGTCTTACTTAGCCTTATCTATCAGGCCCATTTCAAAAGTGTGGATATGAGCAAAATAATTATATGCATTTCAAGATGTTGTAAGCAATTTGCAAGACAAGAATACTAATGTGTTTTAGTGCTTTGGAACTGGAAGCAGATAGCAGGTCGGTGCCATGTTGATAGCTTTTATACAGTGGTCCTTTAGTGGTCCTTCACTAGACTTATGTAAAACTTATGCAACATTAGAAATGTTGATTTTTAGATTATCTGAAAGATGATTTGGAAAAAATATAAATAAAATTAGCATTAATGGGATTTACACCAAGAAGTTGTTAACATATTATTCAGTGTTATTGCTTCAGTTACATTAATAAATATTTTGTAGCTTTACAAATTTCTCAATATACATAATAGCAGAAGAGATCCAGTTCTCTTATAGGATCAGAAAGTTCAAACAACAACTGAAATAATTACCACGGTAAAGGTGTAATAATTATATATAAAATAAACTTTATATTTTGTATAAATCTTTCCTTCACAAACTGGAAGAAATACCGCTGTATGATTTATGAATCTGTCCAGCCCTGAAATTCCATTGTATTTGCTATGGCTCTCTGCTGACTGTATAGTAAACCAGCAAATACCTTGCCTTGAAATACACTATATTTTTATGATTAGTTAATATGCAATACAAGAAATTATTTCTTGCTGGGAAGCATCAAGGAAGCATCAAAGATTTTCAGAACCAACACAGTATAGTTCAGGGGCCTTAGAAAATGGTTTATGTTTGTATTTACGTTGCCCCCACCCCCCAAAGGGACCTTGTATATATTCTAGATCCCACTTATACAGCTCTTGACAGCACACCAGATTTAAGGTAGGTTGCAAAACAAGCACATGTATATTCATAAAAAGTAAACTGCTTTCAGGCACTGGGAAAACACTTTTTATTGCATTTGTTTTTCTCTGTGAGTTTGGTAGATTTCGGCGATCATGGAAATGAGAGATTTATGGCGGCTGGCGTGAGGCACAGTGCTGATAGGAGCTGTGTATTAACATTGCTATGCATCTCTGCAAAGGCACTTCAGTCCTGACTTACAGCACCTCTGCTGTTTTAGTATTGGCTACCTATGCATCCCTGAGCACAGGCTATCATGCTTGTATTGAATTTTATGTGGTTTTGTGAGCTAGGCATTGTTGCACTGGGGACTGTAATAAAACCAACAAACTAAATTCACCTTTTTCCCAATCCACAAGGTAAAACTAATATTGCAAAGGTGTGAAGCAAGCACATTAGCACACTAGAATCCCAAGATAGCTTAATAGCCTAAGCCTCAATGGCTCCATGTCCCTTCACATGAATAGCAAAACCGATGGCTACAGAATGAAAGTCTTCCACAGCTGCAATGTGCTCCTCCCTTCTACCGTCATGGAAGCCCTATTTGAGTGGAGTAGTGTAAGAATGCAGGTTTTTGTTTCAGAGATCGAAGGTCATCCTCCATTTTGGAAGCTGGGACCATAACAGACTGGTAAGGTGAGGCTTACAGAAAGATCACATCACTCTGTTCTGTGAAGTTTAAATAAAATTAATTTAGCAGTTTAAAATGTAAGTCTTGATAATAAGAATTTATCTTCCATGTGGGTTCCTTATGGTTACAGATTCACTGAGTTGGATGGCAGTAGGTCTAAGGAACTCTGAAAATATAATAAATAAACTAAGGGTACAGCAGGGTATCTGGCTAATTAGCTGCACCTGAGAAAAGCCTGATCCTTTAACTGGCTGATCCTTATAACAGAAGGAGTAAAAAACAAACAAAAAAAAACCCCAAAAACCAAAACCAACCAACCAACCAAAACAAAACAAATGGGGGGGGGGTGTGCAGTACTTTCCAGAAGTTGGAATAACTGTTGGGAGGAACAGTTCCAGGAAAAAAAGGGGACCAAAGGGAGGCTGGGGAAATTCTCTTACCAGGAAAAAAAAAAAACAAGGTCTGAAATAAGAGCTGTGCACTTTTAGATTGGCGAGCTCATGGGATGGAGGTCAGATTTATGGTATGGGAGTGTAATGTATACAGACATGAGGGAGAGCCTGCAAAACAATGATCCATCATTTTATTTTTAAAGTGCCTGGAAAGAAAATGTGCAGTAATTAATCAGACTGGTAACTGTACTGCCTGGATTCTGTGATATGGTTACAGGGACAAAATTGGTTCTGCAGAAACAAGCTTGGGTCCATCTGAAGAGTTTGCTATAAGGTTGACCTGAGTCCTTTACAAACATCCAAAAGACTCTCTCAGGTTCTTCTCCACATACACCCAGACTAAAAAAAAAAAAAAAAAAAAAAATTATGGGAAGTAAATAATAGAGCCTGAAACAATAGACACTGGAATGACTGGATAATCACTTCAGGCAGCACACATAGAGTGAAGCCATCAAGTCCAGTTTCATCCTTTGTGAGTAGAAAAACACATACTAAGTACAGCATTCAGATTTCCCAAAGGACATGAACCACAGTGGTGGAAAGTTGTATATTTTAATACTTTTTGTTGAGCCCTAAATCAGGGGTATCCAACCTTTTTGGGTAAGGGGCCATACTGCAATTCTTTTCTCTATCAGGGGGCTGGTGAGAAAATTTTTGATAGATAAGACATACAAATCAATTTTATTAATAAACTTTAATAAAACAATGATTAGTGTGATATTTGGCATTGCTTTCGCTTGTACAGGGTACAGAGTACGAAGGGCGGTAGGGGTTCCTGCATGAGGAGGCAAGGCAGAGCAGGGGGAACAAGGCAGGACAGGGGAGCATGGCAGAGGATGGGGTGGGAAGAAGGTGGGGGCACACCAGCTGGGTGGCAGGACACAGCCACTTCCTGACAGGGACCCCCACCAACTCTGCTCTTCTTACTCCCTGCCAAGCACTGCTCAGGGAAATCCAGCCCGCAAACAGCAGTCCAGGTAGGCCACACCTCCCTGCAGCTATGTGCAGGGAGGGGAATTGACAGCCCTTGCTCCTGGGCCCTTTCAGTAGCACTTCACGAGTTGGATGAAAGCCTTTGGAAGGTCAGAGATTGATCCCCCAGGCCGCAGGTTGAACAAGCCTGCCCTAAATGGTAGCTGTGCATTATATCCTTATGCAACAACTGGTTTTGTAATAACCCAGAGGCTGAGTTTCAGGTTGCTGGACCAGTAACATTTTAATTTCTGGATCATCCATACACAACATTGGAAATTTGACCCTATTGAAAGAGTCTCTGTAAATGAACACTCCAAATCTTTGGCTGCCTGCCTAAATTGACTAGGAAAGTGTGCCGCACATGCACTGAAAAGAAGGATGATCATTTGGAAAATATATGCTCACTACTTCCAGAGCCCATTGCCACAAGAGGAACAAACAGAGAGCCTGTAGTATAAGCTTTCAGAAGTCTACGGCTGAGGAGGCTTCAAATTTATTTACTTAGCTGACAATCTACTATGCTCATTTGCTATGTGCGTGTGTACATGACGTGAAGTGTACCATGTGACAGGCCATTGGCTCAGGCATCTTGGCATGGCCCAGATATATACCTTATTGTAGCTGCATACCTCATTGGGTATGTCTAAACTTACAATTTAGTTTGAATTAAGAAGGCTTAATTCAAACTAAATTAGTGCATGTCCACACTTTCTGTCAGTAGTTCGAACTAAGGTGTTTCCTTAGTTTGAACTAAGCAAAGCCTCGGTCAAACTTATAAAACCTCACTTAAGTTCGACCTAGGGGTTAGTTTGAACTTATGAGTTTGAACTAAACCAATGAAGCCATGTTAATTCAAACTAAGGATTAGTTTGAATTAACTTGCTTTGATCTTCATCCCAGGGTGCATGGCACCCTGGAAGGAAGTGCTGGCCCTCCAGCACCTGGGTCAAGCAGCCCCAAAGGCACCCCCCCAGTGGATCTGGGGTGACGTGGCCCCCATCCCTGACTGGGGGGTGGGGTTGTGGACTGACCATGCCCAGCTCTAAAGAGCCAACCAGACTGGGGGAGGGACCCCTGAGCCCAGCTTTAGCAGTGCAGCAGGGGTGGGGGAGAAGGGATTTCCACAGCCCATGCTGACAGGGTAGAAGGGGCGGGAGAGAAGGGATTCCCACAGGCCGTGCTGACAGCACAGCTGAGGCAGGTGTTAGCGGGGAAGTTTGACAACAATGGGCCGACACAGGCAACTCCCCCCCCCCCTTACTGGGCCATCCTACCTCCGGACATCTATCATCCCGTGGGTTCCTACCCCTGAGTGAGAATGATCGAGGCCGAGCATCTGCATAAACAACTTAGCTTATTCAAGGGAGAAGTTATGGGTAAAAAGATATGGAGTGAGACTCCAACAAATACAAGTAACTCTCACTATAACTAGGAAACAAGGTAGATAAACAATTCTCAACAAGTCCAAATAAAATATAACACAGTCATCACAACATGAATGATACACCCTAATCAATACCCTCACCCAGCCAGATACTGCTCCATGTGTTTCAGGTAAGTATGCACAGGAGGGTTCTCAGGTAAGTTTTAATTACACCCTAGCTCACACTCACAATGTGACTGACTGGTATTGAAACCCTAACCCACACCCAGGTGAGTATACCTCAGGTAGGTTCCCCTGATCAAATACCCAGCCACCTTTTCCCCACTTCACTCCCTCTTCAGATCAGGACCCAATGATGTTCCCCTTTTTCTTCAGCCTAAGCCGTTGTTCTGTGGCTCCAGGCAATCCCACATCGTCCTGAAGACTCTGGGGGGCGATCCTTACTTGGGGTGGCTTCTTCTGGGCTTCCTCCAGCCTGTCCTGCAATTCAAAGTCCATTCACCCTAGAACATCTGTCAGTGACTCTGGTCACTGTTCTTCAGAGCCTTCCTGACGCAGCCGTCCTTTTCAGCCTGCTAGGGAATTCAGGACAATGCTAAGGTTCTGATTCATAAGAACCAGAGCCTCAGCCTGGTGCAGTCCTTCCTGAAAATCCCAAGGCCAAGGTCCAAAGTTCTGTTGGGGAGATCCAGCAGGGTCTTTGTGTCTCAGTCAGCAGACAGGCTTACAGTCACAAGCACCAAGCCGTGTCTTACGGGCTTCAGACAACAGAGCACCCAGCAGCCTGCAGAGTCTGGTGCAGCAGGGCCCTGCTCCCTCAGAGAGGGTCCCATAAATACTCGGGGCACCTTCCAATCAGAGGGCATCCTTTTTGCACCTTTTGGCTCCTGCCATAGAGTTCTACAGAAAAAGTTGTGGCATTTGTGTGCACAGCACACCACAAGCTGCACACTGCCCTGCTGTCATTAGGCAGACCAGAGCCTCTGGCTCTCTGCCCACAGCTCCTGTCAATCAGAATGGTTACATAACTCTGTAGGGAGATTGTACAACCCTTGCAATTCACAAAGCCTGCTACACAATCTCCATATCTTGTTGCACCTACTGCTCGGAACGAGCAACCTTAAGTTTGAACTTTCCACTGTAACAGTACAAAGTTTATGAATACATTGAAATACAGGGTAAACACTATATATTTCAAAAACAAGTCAGACATATTAAAAAATCTCTCTACACAGGGGGAGAAGAGATTCCCCCTGCCCAGCTCCAGCAGTGCTGTCCAAGCGCAGGGAAGAGATCCCCGTGCCTGACTGCAGCAGTGCTCAGGGGTCCCTTCCTGATGCTCAGGCAGCGCTGCTGGAGCCATGCAGGGGGAATCTCTTCTCCCACAACCCCAGCTGCACTGTCTGAGCCCCACCTGTGGGAAAGCATCCCCTGCCCAGCTCTAGAGGCACCATACCTAAAGCTGGGAAGGGTGTGCTTTTCCCTGTGCGGGGCTGGGGGGGGGTGCTGGAGCCTGCAGGGGACTGGGTGGTAGCATGGCCCTTCTTGGGGGCCATGTTTTCACACCTCCCATGGTGCCCCTCTACCAGTTTGAACTAGGAAGTCATGCCCATGGACATGCTAGTTCAAATTAGTTTTCCTTAGGCACGTCTACACAGACCGTTTTATTTTGAAATCGGTCCTTTCGAAAGGACCGATTTTGAAATAAAACCCTTATTTCAAAAGGGCTCCTTTCGAAATAAGGGAAACTGCGGGATCAAAAAGACCATTATTTCGAAACGGATGTTTCAAAATAATGCCAATGGATCCGCTGTTTCGAACCGTTTTTTCGAAACAACAGTGTTGTTTCGAAACAACGGGTCTAACGCCGTTATTTCGAAACATC
Source organism: Podocnemis expansa (assembly GCA_007922195.1). Lineage (NCBI taxonomy): Eukaryota > Metazoa > Chordata > Testudines > Podocnemididae > Podocnemis > Podocnemis expansa. The sequence goes on along the minus strand of ML681979.1, from coordinate 50,581,196 downwards.
CATTTCAAAATAACGGTCATTTCGGGGGGGGTAGGTTTTACTTTTTCGAGACGATGATCCTTATTTCGAAAGGACGAAGTCCGTCCTTTCAAAATAAGGGAACGTCGTGTAGATCGAATCATTTTTATTTCGAAATAACGAGTGTTATTTCGAAATAAAAGTGCTGTGTAGACATGCCCCTAGTGTTACCATGTTAGTTTGAATTGACTGAATTTGAGCTAATCATTATTAGTTTGACTTGATTAGTTCAAATTCAGTCAATTCAAACTAACATTCTAAGTGTAGACATAGGCATTCTAATTCATAAAGGTGAAATGTCTGAGGATTTAAAAATTGCACAGTAACAGACAGTGAAACCCAGGGATGGATCACTCTGGTGGCACGGCTGCCCCTTTGGAACTTGCCAAATAAAGCTCTCACCCATGCTTTCAGCTATTTTCAATATTTCATGCTGACTCTTCAGACAATTGTATGTGGCACTCACTTGGAGAAGAAACCATGAAAATCTGAAAGTTTACATGAAGGATACAAACTGCCAAGAAAAAAGTTTTAGCTAACCATAGAATGTTTGCAAAATATGTTGTAATTAAAGAGCTATTAATCATTTAAAATGAATAAATATTTCATAAATTCTCTTTTGATTTTCACCTATCATTTTTTGAGGGGTTACAGCTAGTATTAGTATAATATATAAGAGGCTTTTGTAATTTATTTTTATGGTCGCCAAATAATTCTTGGTTTTACAGTTTCCTTTAATCTTTTTGGCACAACTGGTTGCATTTCTTTGAAAGTGTTTAATACAGCCATTGGCAGGGCTCCTGTTCAATCATTTTATTCCATCTCATGGCATTAATCAATACTGTTTAACTCTACCAACTCCTGAGAAACTTTCTCTGAACTTTGCAATTTCATCCAGTTTCATTCCTTCCAGATCAGTTGATGAAATCACCCATTTATTTCTTTTCACTTCAATTTGATGCATCAGCAGGTGAATCAGTGTTACTCATGTTTGTTCTCTGCTTCATCACTCTCACTCTTGGTAAGCTTCCTGTCTATGGTGGGAAAGAAAACCGAGTAGATTTTCCATATACATGTTCTCTGATTTCAAAATGTATTGAGCATATACTTTAATACCTGAAACTAGCAAGGGATATGAAGGATAACAGGAAGGGGTTCTACAAGTATGTCAGCAACAAGAAGAGGATCAAGGATAATATAGGTCCCTTTCTGAATGGGGCAGGTATCCTTGTGGTGGTTGATGTGGAAAATGCTCAAGTACTCAATGCTTTTTTACTTCAGCCTTCACAGGCGGGGTCAGCTCCCAGGCTACTATACTAGGTAAGGCAGAATGGAGAGAAGGCGAGCAGCACACAGTGATGGAAGGTCAGGTTAGGGACTACTTAAAGAAGTTAGATGTGCACAAGTCTATGGGGCCGGATGAACTGCATCTGACAGTGTTGAGGGAGCTGGCCAGTGTGATTGCTGAGCCACTGGTCATTATCTTTGAAAACTCATGTTAAATGGGGGAGGTCCCAGAAAATTGGGAGAAGGCAAATATAGTATCTATCTTCAAAAAAGGGAAAAAGGAGGATCCAGAGAACTACAGACCAATCAGCCTCACCTCAATCCCTGGAAAAATCAAGGAGCAGGTCCTCAAAGAATCCACACTGAAACACTTGGAGGAAAATAGACTGATCAAGAGCAGTCAGCATGGATTCAACAAGGGCAAATCATGTCTGACCAACCTCATTGCCTTCTATGATGAGACGACTAGATTTGTGGATGGAGGAATAACTGTTGATGTGATATACCTCAACTTTGGCAGGGCTTTTGATACAGTTTCCCACAGCATTCTCATCGACAAGTTAAGGAAGTATGGGTTGGATGAGTGGACCATAAGATGGATAGAAAACAGGCTAGATCAATAGGCTCAGTGGGTAGGAATCAATAGCTCAATATCTAGTTGGCAACTAGTAATGAATGGAGTGCCCCAGGGGTCGGTCCTGGGGTACGTTCTATTCAACAACTTCACTAACAATCTTGATGATGGGATAGATTGCATGCTTAGAAAGTTCATGGATGATGCCAAGCTGGGGGGAATTGTCGAGATGTTGGAGAGGAGGGACAGGATTCAAGGAGACTTAGGTAAATTGGAGAAGTGGGCCAAAAGAAATCTCATGTGATTCAACAAGGACAAGTGCAAAGTCTTACACTTAGGACAGGAAAACCCCATGCACTGCTACAGGCTGAGGAGCAATCAGCTAAGCAGCAGTACTGTAGAAAAGGACCTTGGGGTTATGGTGGATGGGAATCTGGATGAGTCAACAGTGTGCTCTTGTAGTCAAAAAGGCTAATGGCATATTGGGCTGTATCAGTACGAGTGTTGCCAGCAGATCGAGAGATGTGATCATTCCTCTCTATTTGGCACTTGTGATGCCACATCTGGAATACTGTGTCCAGTTTTGGGTTCCCCACTACAAAAAGGATACAAACAAATTAGAAATAGTCCAGCGGAGGTCAATGAAAATGATTATTAGGGGGATGGGGCACCTGATTTATGAGGAGAGACTGAAGGAGCTAGGCTTATTTAGCCTGCAGAAGAGAAGACTGAGAAGGGATTTGATATCAACCTTCAACTACCTGAAGGAATGCTCCAGGGAGGATGGAGCTCAGCTGTTCACAGTAGTAACAGAGGATAGAACAAGGAGCTATGGTTTCAAGTTACAGCTGGGAGGCTGAGGCTGGATATTAGAAAAACTTTCTCACTAGGAGAGTGGTGAAGCACTGGAATGGGTTGCCTTTGGAGGTGGTGGAATCACTGTCTTTGGAGATATTTAAGGCCTGTTTTGACAACACCCTGGCTGGGATGATTTAGTGAGCGTGGTCCTGCTTTTAGTAGGAGGTTGGACTGGATGACTTCATGAGGTCCCTTCTAGCCCTATGATCCTATGGTTCTAAATAACGTAAAGTGTTGAATATTTCAAATATAGCTAGAAAACAAGTAACTGGCCACCCTGCTAAACTTAGAATATCAGTCACATTAGGTCCTCTTTATTGTTTTCATTTTTTACTACCGTTTTGTGTCTCTGACCCATGGAAATGGGTTTGTGAAGCCCATCATGTTGGTTTCACTATGTTCAAATGAAAGAGCTCTGCACCAACATTTTTTCCATATATTTTTCCTTTCCTGTTTGAATTTGTGAATCACTTGATTAAAAATATGTGTTTTTTCCATCAACATGCAATTTATCAGGAAGAAACATTCATGGAAATTAATGACCTAATGGAATCAGAAAAATCAATATGCAGGATTTCTACATTATTCTGCTATGTTCATTTAGTTCATATGTGTGTATAATTTTAACTGTGTATTTTTTATGTTGATTTTGGACGGTTTGTGAAAATGTCTGAAATGCAAATCTGAATCTTACTAAAGGGATAGTTTACAATTTGAGTGGATTTTGATCTTTAGACAAGATGAGCCTTGCCACGTAAAATAATGTAATTTCTGTAGTAAATAAGACCTGTGACTCACACTACTTATCTGGGGGATTTTGTCAAAATATATGAATTCCTTAACATATTAAAACTAAATTCTACACATCAAGATTGAATGGAAGAAAAAAATCAGCACATTAGGTTCATCTTATCTTCTTGGAGAACCTGTGGTAGTGGCTTTCAACCTTTTCAAGCTATTGTATCCCTTTCAGGAGTCCTTGTCTTGCATATTCCAAGTTTCGTCTCATTTTAAAAACTATTTGCTTACAATATTAGACATAAAAATACAGAAACATCACAGCATACTATTATTGAAAAATTGCTTACTTTCTCATTTTTACCATATAATTATCAAACATTCAACTGGAATACAGATATTGTACTTGCATTTCAGTATACAGTAGTTAATGTGAAATTTTAGTTTATAGTGACTCAGCTAGGGGGTTTTTTTTGTTATTTTTTTAATGTAGACTGTTGTAAAAGTGAGCAAATATGTAGATGACCTCATGTTCTCCATGGGATCCTTCTGCATACCCTCAGAGATTCATGTAACCCTTGTTAAGAACCAGCAGCTTTGCTGGTGGTGGGCTTATGGGGCTTGAGCCCTGAGTCCCAGTGCTAGTACCCTGGGTCTGCTGCTGGACCACCCTCAGTGGTGTCTGTCTTCTCCAGCCCCATCCCTGGCTGGAGATCTGGGACTGGGCCACCTGTGGCGGGGGCTGTCTTCCCCGGCCCGAGGTCTGGGGCTGCACTGCTTGCGGCTGTCTTCCCTGGCCCTGGCAGGAGCCCAATCTCCCGGGCAGGATCAGGCCCAGACTCTGAATCAGGACCAGAGTGGGAGGGTGCACTGGGCCCAGGCCCCAGGTGTTTCCCTGGGCCTATTTCACTCCTGTTGAGAACCACTGACTTTTGGCATTTAAGCAGTTAGAAGGTATATTATCTGCATTGGTTGTAGTTCTGGTTAAGTGTGGAAACATGATGCTTTGTGTCCAAAACCATACAAGTACTTAGGCATTGCAATGCCTAGCCCATAGACACTCTGGCTATGTCTACACACAAAGTTTTATTTCGAAATAAGTCATTTTGAAATGACTTATTTCAAAATAAAACCCTTATTTCGAAAGGACTTATTTCAAAATAAGGGAAAGCCTGCTATCAAAACAGCTGTTATTTCAAAATGGTTATTTCAAAATAAAGCCATTTGGACATGTTGTTTCGAAACAGTTATTTTGAAACAATGGTGTTGTTTCGAAACAACATATCCAAACGGCGTTATTTCGAAATAACCATTTCAAAATAACAGCCGTTTCAAAATGAATGGGGTTTAAGCTGTTTCGAAATGATGGTTCTTATATCAAAATGACGGAGCCCATCATTTCGAAATAAGAAAACGTCGTGTGAACCTAATCTTTTTTATTTCAAAATAACCAGTGTTATTTCCAAATAAAAGAGACATGTGGACATACCCTCTGCTAATAAGGAGTGAAATGAGGCGGGAGAGGGAGTAGAGACCCAGAAGCTACTGCCTTCCCCCCCAGACATGCCTAAGACAGCAGTACACAACAGCCCTATTGCCAGACCCTGCCACCTGAGTAAGAGGAAATGGACTGGGGCCTGCAACCCACACAGCAGAGGAGCTCTTGCTAGAGTCCTGGCAGTATAGACTAAGAGAGGCCTGGGAACTTCCGTGAGCCTCCTGCTCTAGTCACTGCAGCAACAGTGAGGGTGACTGCAGCCCAAATACTGAAGGGCTATGTTCACAAGTAAACTGTTATTTCAAAATAAGTTATTTCAAAATGAGTTATTTTGAAATAAAGTCCTTATTTTGAAATAATTCGAATTAAGAAAATGTTAATTCGAATTAAGGGAAAGCCTGCTTTCGAAACAGCTGTTATTTTGAAATAAGGCCGTTCGGACATGTTGTTTCGAAACAGTTGTTTCGAAACAATGGTGGTGTTTCAAAACAACATGTCCAAACGCCATTGTTTTGAAACAACGGCTATTTCGATTTCCTGCTAGGTTTTACTGTTTCGGAATAACGGCCGTTATTTCGAAACAATGGGACCTGTTGTTTTGAAATAACAGTATGTTGTGTGGACATAAGAATTTTTATTTTGAAACAACAGGTGTTGTTTCTAAATAAAACTGTCATCTGAACACAGTCAAGCTTTCCATGGGGATACTGGGGGCCCATGGAGATTGCCCAGCACATCTCTTGCAACCCCCAGAAATAAGATCTACCCTGGCACTGGAGGTTTAGGGTTGGTATGTCCTAGTGCTTTCTTCACTGGCACAGCTCTGCAAATCTGCCTGAACCTGTGTCTCCCCTCTGCGATCTGTGGACCAAGCCATGCCCAAATGGCAAGCTGTGCCCCACCAGCTTATCCATTCAGGGCCAGAAAGGAGTCCTTTCCCTGACTCCCTCCTTAGGAAAATTCTGGTTTGCCACTTGTATTAGCTGATGGAATCCTCAAACCTGAGCTAGTGACCAACTTCCAGCACATTATATGGGAAGAATTAGTTGCTTAAGGTAGGGGTCCTCAGAAGCTAAGTAGAAATCCACATAAACTATCCAGCAGTTATATGCAGAGAAAAGGAGCAAGACTTAAGCCCAGATCATCACAAGTATCTGGGCACCTAATTCCCACTGATAGGCATCCTTCTGGCCATTTGGGATCCTGAGTTGTGACACCACTCAATAAGTTAAAGGGAGAGAAAAGCTGATAGGGCTCTCTCCTGGTGCATAGGAGACCTGAGTCTGAGGCACGCACCAAGGACACCTGTGGGGGCCTGCCCCTCTGGTGAGATAGGTATTTCCCAGCTTAGTATGCAAATCTCACTTTAGGACCTCTAGCTCTGGCTTGAACTAAAACTCTGAGCAGTTCATTGGTTGTAGGGCAGCAGCAGTGCTTAGGTAGCTTTTCAAATACTGACAGATGGAAATTTAAGTGCCTAAAGGGATTAGAACCTAGGAGGTTCAGTAGCAGCTGAGCAGTGGTTTTGAGAATGTCAGAAGCACCTAAATGGACTTAGACACATAAATAGGTAGATATATGCCTAAATGGCTGTGTTCACACACAGGGGGTTATTTCGATATGGTTGTTTCGAAACAACTTGTATCAAAATAACACCTTATTTCGAAATAACTTAATTCGAATTAATAGTTTGTTAATCCAAATTAAGGAAAAAAGCTCAAAGCGAAATAGCAGTTTCAGGCAACAGTTATTTCGAAACAAGTCACTGTTGTTTCGAAACAACATGTTCGGACGGCATTGTTTCGTCCCCATATGAGGTTTAAAAACAACCTCGAAACAACCATGCGTCGTGTGAACAGCCTAAATCTTATTTCGAAACAACCTCTGTTGTTTCGAAATAAGAGGGCTGTGTGAACACAGCCAATATCTTTGCAGACACTGCAGCAGGACTAAAACTGTAACAGATTTTGGTGGTGGGGGATCTGTATCCATGGTTTCTTAACTGATAAGTTATTTCAGGAGTAGAACAAATAAGGAATGACAAAACACATCAGTGAAGTTATCAGACAGGATAGGGAAGGAAATGATAGCTCAGTGCAAGTGGCTGAATTGAGGGGAACCCATCTTCAGACCATGATAAATAATAAAATAAATATCCACTTTTACTGTCCTCCACCCCTAACTCCCACAGTAAGACCCACAATGCTCTTTTTGCATGAGACCAATACGAAACTTTCTCCTAACATTGCCAAGGCTTCAGACTGACTTATGCTCTTTAGGTAGAGGAATTGGGTAGTATCACTTTAAATATTTTGTGAATCCTCTAGTGTCCTGTGGTTCAGAATCCAAACACATGTGTCTATACATAGGTTTTGTATATTATGTAGAGTTGTATACTGTGTGTTTTCTTGACCCTGCTGTGCCTGTGTAGTTCATTCATAATTTTTTTGTTCTGTAAAGAGTATAAGACAGAATATGTTGTTTGCAGGGTTGTTTTAGTCATTTTGGTCCCAGAATACTAGAGAGATAAGATGAGTAAGGTAGTATCATTACTAGGGCTCCAGAAGACTATGCAGAAGTTTGAATGTTTCTCTTCCACCAACAGAACTTAGTCCATAAACAGAAAAACTTCCTCACCTTTTCTCTCTAAAAATTAGAATAAAATATTTTTCCACCACATTTTTCTGCCAAAGCAATACAGTGAGGAAAGGTTTTCAATAAATAACTGATTTTATCCTTATATTGCCTTAAGTTGCTTTTCCTCTCTTACCTATCTGTTTTCTTTCCATTTTCCACTTTAGCTTTTTCTTTTTCCTCTTTCTCTTCCTCCAGCTCTTTTGTTCTACCTTCTCAGATTACCTTTGTCTCTTTCCACCTTCCTACAGCACATTACACTCTCTCTCCTGCTTCTTTCACTACAATATTTCTTAGCCATATACCCCTGTCTGTCCGATTTCAGTGATCCCTTTGGACAAGGTTACCTTGAGGCAGTTAAATAATTGGATAACATCTCAAAATCGTTGATAAGGATGGTCAAATCTGAGCCTAGCAAAAAAAAAAAAAAAAAAAGTCTCATTTCCTAGCTCCGAAAAGCTCCTTCTCACATCTTCAAGCAAGACAACACTAAAAGGTCTCTATCTTATTTTAGCAAAACAAACAACATGTCCTGTGACACTTTTAAAAACTAACAAATTTATTTCTCCTATTTTAATATACTGAGCACCAGGGGCAGATCTCTGTAGATATTTAGGCACTTATTTGCCTCTTTAGGTGCCTACATCCATCTTTTAAGCGCTAGTGATATCAGGAGGTCTATAATGGATGACATCCTATTTTGGCTTTGTTTTGGCTTAACAGGCTTAATGACTATTTTGAGTCAATCTTCACTGAAAAAGTTAAGTGTGACCAAACAATCAACAGATGAATATTAATAACAAGGATAAAGGAACACAAGCCAGAAGAGGGAAAGTACAAAACAATAATACCTTACGTGGATTTTTCTTTTAAGAATAAATCATGCCAAACCAACTTAATTTGCTTTTTTGACATGGTTGTTATCTGACACCTTTATGGGGGTGGGGAGAGAGCTGTAGCTCTAATATATCTTAATATTTAGTAAGACTTTTGACACAGCACCATAGGATAGCTTCATGGGCAGCTAGAGAAATTTGGTCTAGATCAAACTGCTTTAAGGTGGGTGCATAACTGACTGAAACACTAGAGTCAAAACGAGGAGCAGTTGAAGGGGGAAAAAAATCTATTTTGCTCATCAGGACATGGCCATAAAAGTTAAAGTATGTTTATTTTCCAGTGTAGTCAAAGAGATACTTGCCTGGGTCTAAAAATGGTGAACTAGGTGAAGTTAGAGCAGAGATGAGCAAACTTTTTGGCCAAAGATCCATATTTGCATCTAGGTGGGCTGAAGAGGGACAGGGGAAGGGAGGGGACTGGGAGGGTAGAGTGTCCCCCATGCTCCAGCCAGAGAACCACTGGACCTATGTGGGGGTGGGTGAAAGAAGTGAGGGTTGGATGTGAATGGCCACTGCAGAGATTGCCACTAGGCCCAGCAGGGAACGGCTGCTGTGCTTCTGCCAGGGTGCCACTAGGCTCACGTGCTGGGGGAGGGCAGGGCCTGGAGAGGAGAACAGCTACCACGATCTCTCCAGGTCCAGGTGGAGATACTGATGAAAGGTTTCTACAGATCACATCTGGCCCATGGGTTGTGGTTCACCCACCTCTGGATTAGAGACATATTTTTAACAAGTCATATGTTTGACATGTGTCCATGTTTTGATTTTCTATATTTGAAATCCTGTTATATGAAAGCTAGGAAAATATCATCTCATCATTATTTACTTACATAAAGAGTAAGTTCACCAGTTTCTGAGTGAAAGAATTCCTTGGTGGTTTTGTTGTTGTTTTAAACAGGAGATAGTAGATCTTGACATCTACTGTCCAATTAATGTATTAAATGTAGTATCAGAAATACCTATTTAGTATCATTTAACTAGAGCTTAATCCTTGTTCCCAAACTGCTCAAAAATAAACAGGTTTCAGGACAAATTATGTAACACTAGGTAATTTAGATACATTTTAAAATTTTTGTATGTATGTTGTTAAATCAGGAAATGAAAAACGTGTTAAGCCTTCACTGATTTAAATGTTATATTTTGATTCTTTAAATGGAAATAAATTATAAACTAAAATAGTCCATGACTGATAATATTCCTAATTATCATAGTATTTTTGATTAAGTTGTACAAAAATATTTGGGGCAGGGTCTGAATAAACAAGATAGGTTAATTTCGTGTAGGTAAGCTCAAGTTATATCCTTTAATGTTTATGTAAATATTTGGATTTTAAAAGGTGGATTTTTTTAATGCTCTGATCATTAGAAATTATCTAATGGTTTCACTGTTCTAGGTAGATAATGTTCTTTGCTTACTAAGGCCCTCATTCTGCAAACATTTACAAATGTGTTTAACTTTACTATCATTGAATTCAGTGAGACTACAGAAAGTAGTAAATTTAAGCACACATGTAAGTATTTGGAGGATCAGGGTCCAAATATGCTGTAGAGGTTTTCCTGTATTGTGTGCTGAATAGTACCGTTCTTACTGGAAATGGTTAAAACAAATTTTTCTTTAAAAAAGGGGGGGGGGAAAGTATGTTCTTTTTTTTTTTTGGAATGGAATATTTTGTTTTCAAACATTTTATGAAAGACTCTGAAAAAAAATATCCAGTGTTTCATTTTCTGGTCATCTTTTTCCTTTTTTCCACATAGCCCCCCCCCAGCTTTTATCAATTTTCTGTTTGCCTCCAAATGCAGTAGAATGAAGTCCCAGTAGAATGACATCCAGGGTTTCAGTCAGTCAGTCTGTCACACCTCTATAACATTTCAAATCCTCTTCATCTTTACAAAATAACAAAATAAAAGGGAAACAAAATAAAAGATAAGACAATAAAATAAAAGCAATTAAAGAAATAAACAAACAATAAAATATAAAAATATATAACAATTGTATAACTTAATTTAAATTACTATAATAATATATAACACATAAATATAATAATAAATAATAAAATAGATAAAATCATAATAAACCAAGTTAAAATATGAAGTTTAGACTTGCCAAAATATTAAGATTTGAGGAGAAACTATACATTAGGAGAAATAGATACTTTCTGTTCATACTGGATGCTTAGGAATAAGTGTTTTATACCGGTGAGATGCAGTATGACCAATGTGCAGATCAGCAAGTTTTAATGTGCAAGGTTTTCTATAAATATATGATAAAATACAAAGCCTAAAATTAACTGCAGTATATCATACGCACTAACACTTAAGATTTATGCTGTCACTCAGAAGGCTGCATACAGCAATGGCTTTCTTCAAGGGCCCCACAAAGGAGTAAGTTTATTCTCTGGTCCGATGGGCAACACCTCCCCTGGAATCAGGAGTTGATGGAGTGTGTCCCTTTGTCTAAGTAATAACTTTTTATACCTTTCTATACATAACTTTCATATAATTATATATCTATTAATTATTATATATTCTATCTCCTACATTGGGTTTTTACCCTTAACAACATTACATTCTCACCATAATAATTGTGGTCATCAAAACAACATCTGGCAATTAGAGGGGAGGTAAACAAAATATGCCCCTGGGCTATGGAAAAATGTTCTACCAGACACTCAAGGATAACTTGCTATTCCCATTACCATTATCTATGTGCAGCTGCAAGCATACATGTTGGGTATTTCATCTTATTATGCACTGTGCTAAGCAGAAACTAAGACATCTGCAAGATTACTTAGTATTTCTATCTGTCTTTGCCAAGTGGAAGATGTCAAGCTGCTGAGGCCAGAATGGTCAAGCAAGCAACCTAAGCTATGCTAGGCCCCGAAACAGTGGTAGAGCAACTCAAAGTGAGTTTGTCAAAGACTAAGGGCATATCCATGCTATAAACTTTTACCAACATGAGTTCTATCAGTGTAAAGCAGCCATCTGGGATATTGTTTGTTCATGCATACTTGACTCCTTGCATTGCCACTGTGTGTGCTCACAAAGACAACTAGTTTTGATGTATACTGCAGTTTACCAAGGGTAGGCGGTACAGGGTGCAACTCGCATCATCTGGTACCTCACATCATCACTGCCTTTTAGGAAGTTTTGGCAATACATGATGGGGCAGAAACATGTCAAGAAGGGTGACTCAGAACTAGGTGTCAAGTTCTAATCATACAACTTTCTCCACCCCCATAATGCCATCTCTAGTTCATAATTTTAACAGCTATTTTGAAAATCCAGTGAAACCTGCAAAGGACTTGCATTGTTCACTATTTCTGGCAGAAGCATGGAGTCTACACTATTGACATAAATTTTGCAAGCACGGGACACTTTATCGCCTGATATTTGTGAAGACAGAATTGCAGGAAATGTGATAAAACAACAAGAGTCTTGTGACACCTTATAGACTAACAGATTTCTTCAGGGATAAGCTTTCATGGGCTCCAAAGCCCAAAGAAATCTGTTAGTCTATAAGGTGCCACAGGACTTTTATTGTTTTTGCTGTATACCGACTAACGCGGCTACCCCCCAGGGAGTATGATGATTTTCTGGAAGTCAGATTGTTGTGGAAGGTAGCCAGAACTGTTTCAAGATTCAGAGTGGAAACTGGTAAGTAGTGCTGGCTCACAGAAGTCTGTACTAGGACCAGTACTGTTCCATATACTCTCCATCTTGGAGATGTTTAAGGCCTGGCTGGATAAAACTCTAGCTGGAATAATTTAGTGAGAGTGGTCCTGCTTTTTTTGGCAGGGGGTTGGACTAGATGACCTCATGAGGTCCCTTCCAACCCTATGATTCTATGATTCTATGAAATGATCTAGGAAAAGGAATAAATAGTGAGGTGGTAAAATTTGAAGATGTTAGAAAATTACTCAAGATAATTAAGTCCAAAGCAGACTGTGAAGAGTTATGAAGAAAGCACACAAAACTGGGTGACTGGGCAAAAAAAGTGGCAGATGAAATTCAAAACTGATGATTGCAAAGTAATACATATCATAAAACATAGCCCCAACTATATATTCAGAATTATGGAGTCTAAGTTACCTGTTGTTACTCAAAAAAGAAATGTTGAAATCATTGTGAATAGTTCTCTGAAAACATACACTCAATGTGCAGTGAGGTCAAAAAAGTTAACTGAATGTTGGAAACCATTATGAAGGGGATCAATAATAAGACAAAAAACATTATGTTGCAACATCTCCTATGTCTTACTGTTTCGGGAGAGGTGGGGGAGAACCTTCTGTCATGGACTGATAGCAGAGGACATAAACTGGCCCCACATGCTTTGATTTAGCTTTTAATTAAATAAGCAGTGCATTTCCTATATAGCACCTATCTTCGTTCTCTTTAACTGGACTTCAGGGGCTGGGGGCCCCAGGCTCCAGCCGCTAAAAACCTCTATCCAGCTCCCCCTTGCCCTGTTCAGTTCTGGCAAGTGCTGGTCCTGGGGGATGGATGGGGCCTTGGGCTTATGCCCCTGCCCTGCCCCTGGGCCAGGTGGTTTACCCCATGGGCAGGACAGTGTGGACCAGTGCTGCTTGTGGGCTGGTTGGGCAGGGATGAGGTCAGCTGGCTTTCAGTGTGGCCTCTGATGCCCTCTATTGCCTTCCAGGGGCAGACTGGCTGGAGCACAGGTAAGGCAAGAGTTTGGCCCGAGGTGCCCCCAGTGACAGGCCTCCATGCTGGTGGGGAGCAGGGCCTGAGGCAGTAGAGCCCCAGGGCTGGTTAATCTAGCCTTGGTTGTGAAAACTTTATTCTGAATTAGAATACAGTGTCTGACACTTCAGTGATATAATTTTAAATCCGTAAGAAAAACAAACATATGATACTGGATTTGCAGAACACTGATATGTATGATTTCAGAGATACAGTTCTCACAGAAAGTAAAAATCTATCCCACAAAGAGTGAATGGAACAGCATCAGTGAAAACAGTAACAAACCACATGTGTAGGAGAAGTTTCTTTTCTACATATTTTCTAATATACACAGTAGAAGTTACCTAATGTCATTTAGCACATTTATTAATTTTCATAATTTCTTGCCTTTTTCATTATGTCCTGCTGCCTGTGCAACAATTAGATTTTTTCCCCTGAAGCTGGAATAGAGATCTGAAAGCATTACTGGCATAAGGAGGTCACTAGGCTCTTAGCTGTCAGTATAGTGACAATATGTTGCCTTACATCAAGACAAAAATAACATTAAAATGAAAAAGAGACTAATTTTAAGGTACTGGTCTGTAGCCTCTTCTGTTCAGTGACATCTTAAGGCAGCTTTTAGGATGAAGTTAAATGACAGCATACAGCAAGACAAGCAGCTAAATATTCTCTCACTTCTGGTCCCCTACTAGTCATCAGCCATTGGAAATATTGATTATAAGGGAGAATGATGCATGCTGTTAGCAAAACTGACAGCAGTATTCTCACACATCATTCAGTATTGAATAGCATAGAACTACTTGTCAAAGAAGCAAATGTCTTGTCTAGGCTTCTGTCCACAAGGTCTTGCTGACTATTATCTGTTTCATGAATTTTAGTACTTTAAAGAAAAGTGAATATCTCTACGCTCTTTCAGAAGTACCATTGTGGAAAACAAATCAAGTTTAAGGACAGATTGAGGTAAAAGAAAAGTGTTTTGCACATACTGTATGAAATTGCTCCAATATTTCATTTTTTTTCTGTCTTGTTTTATCTGAAATGATATCATATGTTTCAAAAATGTGCCAAACATCTTCTGTACCTAACATCTTTCAGACTACATTGGGAATGATTCAAGAGACTTTCTCACTTTGGGAGCTTCACATTATGAGATAATAATCTATTTTTTTGTGGCTAATCAGAAAAAGTGTTGTACTTTAGAAACCACCTGTGTAACATCCAATAAGTTCTTAATCTCCTTCATGGGTCACTGCTATTTTCATAAAGAAATAAGATTGGTGCTTTCTAATACAACCAATGGCATTTTTTTCTACAGAATTTTTAATATTGGGTTTTAATTGCAGTTTATTCTCCCTCCCATTCTGTTAGTAGGAACTTTGCATAGATTGGACTGTTCTCAATACTATTTCAGCAAAAGGTGAAAGAGAAGTAAAAAATTCAAGATTCAGAATGCTGCTCTTGCTGTAAGCTGCAAGCAAATTGGACCTTGTGTATTAGCTAAAAATGTTTGCAGACATCATTTAATCAGGATGAGGATGGAAGGTTAATAGTGCATCTGCCATTGTTTGAATCTTCAGTGGACTGAAAGGTACAGTTCTCTCTAACATCTAATATAACTTCATTTCCATTGGTGAAATATTTGAAATCCATAATCATTTTAAACATAATATATACAACTTACCAACAAAATCAAACCACCCTTGGCATCTGTACGATTTTCCCAAAGCTTTCTGAGTAAAGCTCCCTTATTTCTTCTTTAATTGCATGGGTCCCTATACAATGTTTTTTGAATTATAAACACCCCTCAGCTTTGCATCAAACACATTACTAGCATGAAGACCTATGAGCAAATATGTTTTCAGTGTCTTGTTTTGTTCTGCATACTGGACAGGAATAGAAGGGAAAGAGTCATTTTATTAGAACTTCTTTTTCAAGGTGTTATGACTATTCCTTTTGGAAGAAATATCCCATCTTTAAAAAGCAAGCAAGCAAGCAAACAAACAAACCTTTTATCACAAAGAAGTTCTCAGACATTGTCCAAAACTCCTCCTGACAATGCTAAAGGGTATGCAGGAAGGGACATTTTCAAGAATCCTGAAAGATTTTTGGTAATTAATGTACTAATTATGTGATTTTTTTCTTAGCTACTTTCAGTCATTCACTTATGTTCATCAAACCACATGGATAACATCTTCACGAAGTAGCATGTAATCAGCAAGCTTTTAATTAATCACATCAACATTGCCAAAATTCTTACAGCTGGGAGAGACTCTCATCCACAAGGAATGAAGTATGTGCATTTCTATGTGAACCTCAGCAACGTAATGAAAATTATTAAGGCTGGGGTACAAATTCCTTTACAGATCACACGTTAGCTGCAATTTACCTGATAGCCATGCTCCTTTGTTGAACCTAAATATGCATCTTATCACACTTGTGATGAAGAACTAACAAAAAAACATAACTGACCAGAGAGAAAAATAACAAAGTTTGTCACTGTCATAACATTTTATTTTATTTTATTTTGAGAACACATCAACTGGACAACAGTCTAGAGATAGATGTTTTATTCAAATAAATACTGAAATCAATGGTTCTGCACTCACCTGACTAAGCATTACTTGTGTGAATTAGAGTGGAGAAAGTAAGCTTGTTATCAGTAATACAGAAGAATATACTTGGGATTAAGAGCGCACCATGACTATTATAATATGAACCCAATTTATGTGTTGGTGGTGGTGGTGGTGGGATTTTTTTGTTTTGTTTTCTTTGTTTGTTTGTTTGTTTGTTTTTAACAATATAGGTGCAATGAAATGCCGTGGAAACAACAGGTCTAAGCTTCTTCATAAGAAAACAAGTTAATGTCATTAGGGAAACAGATACTCAGTAGATGCAAGGTTTAGTAAAGATAGAAACACTGTCTGATTATGTGTAACACTGAGCCAGGGATATATTTTCTTCATGCTCTGAAAGAAGTACCTATGCATTCATAGAGACAGAAGTAAGTATTCAGAAAAGAGGCAGTAACCACACTGTAAGCATAGATACCTCCCAAAGAGATTTTTATTGAACAATTTCATTTTTGATATGTTCATTTAAAAGGAATTAAAAATAAAGTGAAATAGTGTGCATGTAAACAGGCGAACCAGGCATAAGAAAAGAGGTATAATGGGCCAGATCCTCATCTGTAGCAAATTGTCAAAAAGTTCAGTGAAAGAAGACAAATTTACTTAAATTGGGGATGTAATTTTAAGAAAGAACAAATACTGGTGCTGAGGTCTAGATCATTTGTCTCTCAAAGTGCTACTGTTAGAAAATAACTTGGGACATGAAAGGCAAGAATTAAAACCTTTCTGATGTTTACTATGTACTATTTTTCCCAGCACTCACAGGACTCTTCGCTTTTATAAAAAAACAAGAGCAAGCACTTAACTTTGCATCTCTGACATTGATATATAACAACCAACATGTTACTGAGGCTTTAAGAATAATTAATATGTTTTATCTCACAAGGGCATTCATCTAGTTTTGTTATAATGAAACCAATATTACAAGAGCAGAATGGCATGGACAAAGCCTATGTATGCTATGGGTCTTTTCATTTACAATTGTTCTAAGAATAACAATATTTTACAGTTGTTTGGAAAAGCCTATTTAATACAAACCTAGTAAAGGCCTATTTAATACAAATACAAATTTAATACAAATACAAAAAGCCTATTTAATACAAATCCAGTAAAGTAATTATTCAATAGTTAAATTTAAAAAAAACAAATTCATGCAAAAGAAAATGTATGGATAACTCCTACTAACTACAGTGGGACATTTCCATTATTAACTTTAATGATGTAAGTCAAGAAGATTTTTACCTCTAATGCAAAAACCAACTGGAAGCAACTTGACTTTTAAAGTGCTGGAAAAACTGGAGGGAAATTAAACAGCCACATGCATGTCCATAGGGTAGCCACACACATTTGTCCCAGTGAACAGAGTCAGTATGTTAATTTTTAGAAAGGTGGGCATTGTGATTTTATTTTCTGGTTTTCTTGTCATTGAAGAGCATACATGATTTGTTGATTCACTCATAGAGGTGCATCTTTTAATCTGTTTTTGTGAGAAACACTTTGAAAACCACCAGAGAAGATTCTGAATACCTAGTGCCCATTCTAGTTTGAAATACATGAATATATTTTGTTCTCAGTTTCTCATGATATGTATCTATCTTTATTATATATTCATGACAGCCTGGTCATTGTTTATCAGAAGATGGATTTAACATACAGTAATGCCAGATTAACTTTTTTGTGTATTTAAATAACTGAAGTCATTGCAAAGTTCCAAGGTATAGTCTTTCCAGTGTTCTTTCTGCTATGGGGCTCTGTATCATGCCCACACCAGGTTGTGACTTAATGGTCACAATCTAGGCACAAAGTATTAAAGGCATAGAGAATATATATCTTTCTAGAGAGAATTCTGAAAGCATTTTCAGTTACGCTTGTCAGTTTGCTACTTATATAATATAAGGCCAATCCACATGGAGCTTACAAAATGACTGCATGTGGCTAGAAGTAAATGTGGACACGTGTATGCAAAAGAGTCAGTTACAAATGGTAATATCGACTGGTGCTAGTAATGTGGCAAGTATCATGGAATATTAGAAGGTAATGCTGTGAATAGGAATGTTACAGCTTCATATAACATCAGTACTGAGTGCCTCAACATATATTGATTAAAAATTAACTAAGGTCACTTTATTGCTGAATCAGCTTGGCAGAATCCAAGACTTACTAAGCTCCTGATTTTACCACTGTGATATGAATATGTGTTGTCTCTCTGGCACCAGTGGGATGACTCATTGGCTGTGTTCACACACAGGCATTATTTCGATACAAGTTGTGTTGAAACAACTTGTATCGAAATAATGCCTTATTTCAAAATAACTTAATTCGAATTAACAGTTTGTTAATTCGAATTAAGGAAAAAAGCTCAAAGCAAAATAGCAGTTTCAGGCAACAGTTATTTCAAAACAAGTCACTGTTGTTTCGAAACAACATGTTCAGACGATATTGTTTCAAAACAATCATTTCGAAGCAACATTGTTTCGTCCCCACATGGGGTTTAAGTTGTTTCGAAACAATGGTGCATCGTGTGTTAACATGGCTTTTCTTATTTCTAAACAACCTCTGTTGTTTGGAAATAAGACTGCTGTGTGAACACACCAAGCGTATAAGGATTTGCTATGTATCTGCTGTATTCCACAGAGACCAGAAATGCACAGAATAATGTTTTATGTGAGCTAGCTCACCAGAAATATTTCTGATGCTTACTCAGCTTGAAAATTTGATATTCGTTTGGTTTTCCTTCTTGTGGTTTCATTGACTAGATCCAAACTGGTCTTTATAAGGGCAGCCTGAGGTGGGGGGAAGGGAGTGACCATGCAAGCTATGGCCAGAATTGCTGTACTGGTGTGGGAAGAGCACAGGCCTGATGTTAACGTGTTTCCCACAGGTAATACTATAGTCCACTGGTATTCACCTGTGGTCTGTGGATCCCTGAAGTCCATAACATGTAGAGGTGTCCATGAAAGGTGACTACTAAAATAAAATTTCACACCCCTGAAAAAGGCATCATATTTTTCTGATCAATCATGCGAATATCCCCACCAACAGGTTAAAACCCAAAAGTGTTGCCATTACCCAAGAAGCCCACAGTTTAATCTGCTTTCTCACAGCGTCAAATGCTGTGCTCAGCACATGCAACACATGTAGTTGAATTTTGTTCAGTTTTCAGTCTAAGACATGTATGGTAGGGGTCTGTGAACTGCAGTTGAATTTCCAGAAGGGTCTGCACCTTCATTTGAAATTTTTTAAGGATCTGCAGATGAAGACAGACTGTAAACCACTGCAAGCTCTCAAAGAGAATGAGTAGGCACAGACACAGCTCTGCTTCATGTTGCCACGAGAGCCCTCCAGCTATTTTGCGGGGAAAGTATGATTTAAAAGGTGTCACGGTTTGTGATTCTATCCACAGGAAATGTCCATAAGATATTCTGCTTCTTTGAGGAATGTTCCCTTGTAATCCCTTTCTCCCAGTGCAGACCGGTGCCTAAATGGCACAGTCAGTCTGGTGTGATTACAAACATATCTTTATAAGCTCTTGTTTTGTTGGAGATAATTAATTAAGCTCTGCATTTTCCTATTCTCTTATCTTTCAGTGCTTCCTCTGTGGAGCAATAGAGCATTGCCATTGTATTTCCATAACTATATATTTTTTATACACAGGTCATCATATATTTTTCCTCTCCCATTCAATTACTATAAATGAAATAATTTCGTAGCCTTTGAGTTAACAATAAAGGCACAAATAGATCATGACTAAAGCATGCAAAATCTTGGATGTGAAATTAAGGACACTTGAAATGTCCCATTTTCAGGTTCACTGAACTGCTGTGAACAGGCTCTGTTTCATACAAAATATTTTCATGTCACCCAAAAATTAAGTTCAGTGTTGGAGGTGTAAAAAGATGAGCAGCTTCATGCTTGGAAAAAAGGTAAAAGCAGGTTTTGCCAAGCTGTCTGAAGTCTCTGTGAGGTAATAGTTAAACAACTATTTGTCTCTGTTACTGTGCAGGGCCCTAAGCTCAGATGTTTTCCAGACAACCTCTCTGGTCCTCCAAACTTTGGCATGGTATCTCTTCCCAGATTCCTAGGAGGCAAGGGAAGCAGAAAGACAAACTTTTTGGAGTAGCATTGTTGGGTGGAAAGCAGGAGCAGGCATTAACAAACCATTCATCATAGAATAATAAACAGTGACAGGAACTGGCCATTGACATTTTAATGACTCCAAAGAATGTGACATAGATGCCTACTAATTTGTCCTTCACATCTCCTCTCCCTTCCAAAAATTATGACGAAGTGTAACACTGTCTGCATTTAAGGGATCATTTATGATTGTTTTTCATATTAACAATATTTCATATTTGCAATAATCCATATGCAGTATGATGTTTGGCAGGGTCGTAACTGGGCCAGGACGAACGGGGCAATGCCACAGGTGCGGAATTTTAGAGGGAACGGGACAGATCTGGCTCCTAGCTGTCATAGGGAGCCAGATCCATCCCCTGTGTCCTTTAAAATTCCGCTCCTGGGACATCTGGTGCTGCTGGGGCTCACCGCTAGAATCTTCCACCACAGTAGACCAGGGGGATCCAGATTCATTCCCAGCCACCCCTGGAGGTGGTGGGAAGCTTCCACCGCTGCTAGCGGGCTGGGGGGATCCAGATACACCCCCAGCTGCCACCTCCTGGCTGGTGATGGATCCAGATTCTCCTAATCTGCTGGCAGTGGCAGAAGCTTCCCACCATCTCCGGCAGCGGCTGGGGACACATCCAGATTCCCTGGCCTGCCAGTGGCAGCAGAAGCTTCCTGCCACCTCTGGTGGTGGCTGGGAAGCTTTTGCTGTCGTTGGCAGGCTGGGGGCATTCAGATCTGTCCCCAGCTGGTGGAAGGCCAGGGGGATCCAGATCCTTCCCAGATTGGGGCCGGTGGGGGGAGGCGTCTGGGGCTGCTTGCCCCAGGTGCCAAAACTTCCGGTTACATCCCTGATGTTCGGTACCAGAGAAAAGGCTGGAACCTGCTAGGAATGCTTAAATGGTTTATGTGTAGGGATTGTATTTGTATTAGAAGTTAGGAATATGCTTGTTATACCTGTATTTAAACCTCTGTGATTCTTAAAAACACCCCAGATAGCATGTCCACAATCATTGTCTCCTAAATGGGCCATTAAGAGAATTCATAGGGATAGTGGGCCCAGGGAGAAATTCCAAAGGGGCAGCTATGTTAGTCTAGTCGGGGGGGGGGGAAGGGAGGAGTCCTGGGGCACTTGAAGACTAAGGGTATGTCCACATGAGTCTTTTATTTTGAAACAACACTGGTTGTTTTGAAATAAAAAAACTGAATGTCCACATGACGTTTTCTTATTTCGAAATGACAGGCTGTGTATTTTGAAATAAGAACCGTCATTTCGAAACAGCTTAAACCCCATTCATTTTTAAACGGCTGTTATTTCGAAATAACCACTTTGAAATAACAGCTGTTTTGATAGCAGGCTTTCCCTTAATTCGAATTAACATTTTCTTAATTTGAATTAATTTATTTCAAAATAAGGACTTTATTTTGAAATAACTCATTTTGAAATAACTTATTTCAGAATAATGATGTATGTATGGACATATCCTAACAGATTTATTTTTTTTATGAGCTTTTCTAGGAAAGAATCCCACTTCATCAGATGCTTTGAAGATGGCTGAACTTACAGAATAGAATGAAAATAAATGTAAGTCAGACTTCCCAGAGTTTGAATCTCAACAACTGCTCTGATTTGTTGTTACTGTATGACCGGATCCCATGTTTTACACTCGCTTACATTTATTTTCATTCTATTCTGTAAGTACCCCCATCTTCAAAGCATCTGATGAAGTGGGATTCTCTCCCACAAAAGCTCATGCAAAACAATAAATCTGATAGTCTTTAAGTGCAACAGGACTCCCTGTTTTTTTTGTTTTGTTTTGTTTTTTGCCCCCCCCCCCAGGTAGAGACCTGCTTTACGAGTCACCCAGGCTGACCACGTGACTCGATTCCATTTTGATTTGCAAAAACTCCACAGGCCAGAGGTGAAAAAAGGGCAGCAGCCCCAATTCCTTTTTGTTTTCAATCTTCAGTCTAAACTGGACACCCATCTCTGGAACTGTTCCTCTGCTACTGGACAAAGAGCTGAGGCCCACCCCGTTGCTGGGTGTCTACCAGAGGAACTGGACTAACCTGCAAATTCCAAATTCTTTCAAGGACTGGCTTTCTATGGACTCTAAATTGTTTGTACGTATGTGATTCTTTTTAAACCTTTAACATATCTAGTATTTTTTTCCTTTTCTTTTTATATTGAACTTTTAAGTTTAGTTGCTAAAGGATTGTTCGACAGCATGGTAGTTTGGGTAAGATCCAAGCCTATATTGTTCTGGGTTATGTGGCTGGCCCCTTGGGGTCAGAAGAAGCTATTTCTCTAAGGTACTCAGTCAGGGGTTAAAGTAAGGGGGAATGCACCCCTATTTTTAGTCTTGCAGCCTTCCCCGGAGGGTAGGGGGTGGCTAAAAATAAAGGAATGCACCAGAATGCTGTGTTTTGGGACTGCTAAAAATAGCATGAGCAGGCAGAATTCAGCATTCTGGTGGCTCCACCTTAAGCCTTGTTCCACCTTAAGCCCAGCCAGCAGAGAACTGCAGCAGGCTAGGAGTTTGTGAATCTCCCCCCGGACCACGGAGCAGCTTGTGGTTGGAAGTAGCTTCCAGCTGGAGAGCTGCATGCAAACAGTGGAGGTAAGGGCTTTGGGGGAGGACAGGGGGCTGCAGGGGTGTGTGGAGGGGTGTCTGGGGGTAGCTCTGTGGGGGGGGAGGGAGGTGTATCTCTCTGTCTCTCTGGGTGTGGGTATTGGGGAAGGGGGTGGGTTCTGTGGTGGGGGTATTGGGGGGGTACCCATGCCAGAGGGTTTCAGGGCCCACCAAAGTATACTGTAACCCACGTACCCAGTGATTTTTTTGGGGACCATAGGAGCTAATATGCAATGAAGGGAGGTGATTCTGTTTTGTCATGCTTCATGACGAGCGTGAGGAATCAAAAAATTGTTTTGCAACTGATTGAGAAACTAGTTTAAGTACCACCAATCAGTGTTTGGAGAGTTTGACTATCAGTTGTGCAGCTCGCCCTGATTTTTGCACATTCAGGAGGTTATCCCAGGAGGGCTGTGTAACAGTCTGGTTATTCTCTCTTGTATGCAGATTGCAATGTTCTGTTACACTGAATTTGCTGTAGTGGATTCGACTGTTGTTCAATGAATCCTATTTTCTTGTTACATATGGTGTATGCTAATATGTTTGTTGCAAAATCCATGTGACGTGTGTGTGGTTCTGTATTTGTGTAAGTAAATATATGTGTATATTCATTGGAGTTTGGTTATGAAAGGAGACAGAATATATTCCTCATAGAATTGCAGCTTCACTGAATTTCTTCTGCCTCTCAGGTGTTTACGATATGGGAAGGCCTTTGGGGAGTTAATTGTCATCCCCCTCTGCCCAAGGCATTGCTCTTACTTTCATAGGTTCATATCTTTAAGTGATTTTTTTTCAAATTAGAAAAGGGCATAATCACAGTCATTAATTTCTTGGATTTGAGAATTTTTTCTCAGGATTTTTTTTCTTTTAGTATGAAGCATTTTTTCTTTTTGTATAACGCATTGCGTGTACTGTGACTGCTTTCCCTGAAAAAAAAAAATTAGCTTAGAGACCTGTGGTGATACATATTGCCTATCTGGGTCAAGAAAGGACCCTGTTCACTAAGGGAGGGGCTACAGGGAAAATAATGTCACTCTTGCTTCCCTCTGTTTTCTGTGCTTGGCTGCAGGAATCAGGGAACAGTTAGGAAAGAGTTAAGTGATTGGAAATTCAAAACACATAACCCTATGAAGCTCATATTGAAGAAAAGTTGCCTAAACAGAGGAATAAGCAGACTCACTGAGTTAGCTAGAAAGAGATTTTGTTGGTTTCAAAGTGTTTCAAACACTTTGGACACTTGAATGGAGGTATCTTATTTTGGGTTCAGGAGAGTCCACCATCTAACAGGCCAGAACCAGCAAGATGCAGACTTTCCACAGCTCCCATGGAGATCAATTAGACAATAAGTAATAGCAGAAGGAAATAAAGAAAAGGAAAATATAAGCTACAAATCTGGCTGGCCTTTCTCCTAGTGAGAATACTGTCCTAAGTGAAATGATGGGAAGAGTATGCCAAACCCAACCATTCAAGTCTTGATCCAGCCCCTCAGAATCATGATATTTTAACAAAGGAGAGCCATCTAGTTTTGAAGCCATTAGGGTTCACATTTACACGTTTGTATGCAACCTCAAAGACAGAATCTTTCAAAATGAAATCTAAAATTTTCATTAATTTTCTGACTTCTGGAGTTAGGGCATGAAGAAAAATATCCAGTGTTACAGTGCTGGTGAGAAAATCCTAAGAGGTGCAAACGCTTGGAATCACTTTCATTTAGGAGACTTCAGACACCATCAAATACAACCTACCCAGAGGAGAGGTAAATTAATTTGCTTACCAGTTCTGGGTTACAGAGCTCCTTAGTCTAACTTAATGTATTTGTACAGACCATGAATTAATATCCCAGAGAAAAACTACAGCTGAGTTCTCTAAATGCTAATAGGAGGAAATTATAATAGAATTCATCTCCTTTTTTCCTCTTAGAAATCCAGAACCAGTCTTCAAAATAAAACATTTATGCGGACACAGAGAATTAGTTTCAATTTCTCTCTCTCTCTCTCTCTCTCTCTCTCTTTCAATAGTGTAACACAGCACAACATAAAACATTATAGCACAGCAGTTATGATACAAACTACCTGGACAAATTTGTTTAATTATTTTCCTTTAAAATGAATATAGGACAGAGGATGAACCCTACTATACTTAAAACTCACAAAATAAAAATAATAAATAAAAATATCTGATGTGATAAAGAAATTTGTTAATCTTTAAAAGTGCCCAAGACGACTTCTTTGTTTTGCTGAACTAGACTGACATGGCTACACCTTTGGTAATAAACACAGGAACTTCAGCTTCTAACAGTGAGATATTCTGCTTTCAACTAGGCTCACCCTTGGTATTGTATTGACAACTAGATAAAACATTTAGTTGTATCACCTACCCAATTGTTTCAGGATGTATGACCTTGAACACATACATAACTTCAAATAAAAAAATACAAAACTTGACAATTTCTGTAGCTGTTAGGTTCACACTGTGTCTTTGGTTAGTGCATAAGTCTTTCCTACCTTAAATGTAAGAGACAGGTGTGGGCGTGGGGACTACAGGGGAGTGGCTGGAGAGCAGATGGTGCTTCAGGGTGGAGCACGAGTCGAGGCATTGTCCAGGCACGAGTCGCTCCCCATTTCCAGAAAGCTTCCAGTGATGATGGTGACAGGCCAACAAATCTCCAAAGGGCCTTATCCAGAATTTTTTGCCTTCTGAATGGCCAATCATTTCTGGAAAGACTTAACCTCCCCCAGTCTCTTATTCACATCACTCATGGCTCAATGAAGTCTCCCAGTCCTTGACTCCTCCTTAATGCTGCTTTGTGCAGTATCCAACCCTGCTGTGACATAACCCATCATGAAGGAATAGGGTGGTGGAACATACACCACAGTATGAATTGCCAGAAGATTTCTTGAAATTACAGCTGGTCACAGTTTTATGTTGAAAAACCAATGAAATGTGTTGTATGAATTGCCAGAAGATTTCTTGAAATTACAGCTGGTCACAGTTTTATGTTGAAAAACCAATGAAATGTGTTCTCTGAGATTTTCCATTTTTTTGACCAAAAATGGACCTTAAAAGCAGATTTTAAGAATAATAAAGAAAAAAAATGTTGTTGGGTAGTGGAAAGAAAAAAATCTGGTAATATACACCACCCTCAAAAACTTACATTTTTCATTTCTTTCATGATCTTTTCATAAAAGATACAATTTCCTGATCAATTTTCTCACATCAGAGGGAGCAGAGCTTTTGAGATGCATGCAAAGGAAAGAGTTGCAGCTACCATGTCCTATATATTTTGAGAACTGGTGTGGAGGAAGCAGAAAGCTGAAGCAACATAGGGGATCAATCCCTCCTCATTGATGGTGTCCCCCTCATTCACAGCAGCACAATTATTCCCATCACCTGCACGAAACTCCTCTGTAAGGAAAGTGAAGAGGCGGAACATAAGTTAATTCTACTTGGGGGAGCAATAGTTTCTGCTCAGGTATCTACTAGGTCCTGATTACAGCATGTCACTGAACGCAGTGCTACCCTGATACGTAACCTACCCCAGAATATCTCCTCTTGCTATGTAGTGTTCTAGCCCAAAGGATTTTGGGTTAACATGCCACTGGCAGTGCTCCACTTCCTCTACATACACCACTGCAGAACCGATGGTGTCAGTTTCTTGCCACTCATGTTACCATTCACAGCTTAAAAAAAGCATCTTTTTTTTTTCCATTTTCCATAACTCAAAAACCTCTTTGAACTTAAAACAAAGCACTTCACCCTGAGACCAAGACCAGACAGTTTCATCTTAAAGATGACTTTCAAGTTGCAAGCAAGTAAAACCAGGCAGTTATAGTGGAGCCTTGTACTTTTTGTGTTTACTATTCTAAATACAATAGTAAATAGACGATTTGCTTCCTTTACTTTCTTACATTAAATTAGGACTTTGATACAAAAGCAAGGATGCTAGGTTTTGATTCCTATTACCATACATAATTTAGAAATGTTAATCTGACACAGCATATATCATGTGAGTACATGGACTCCATAGATATGAAGAAGCCAAAACTGTAATATATTTTGGTCAGAAAACACATTCCTGTGCTTGTAAAGCTTGGCTAGTGGAGCATGAAGCCCTCTGGGTTCTGTAGCCTTGCTCCACAGTCCCTAATGAGTGAAAGTGTGCTCTCTCTGAAAAAAAATAGGGAAGGAAGAATTTTGAGTTATCAAAGTTGGTGCCTGAACTTATTTAGGCCCTGAGACTGCTGAGAGAACAACTCACAAAGCCTGCAGCTACCATAGCTACCACTGGATAGGTTGCAGGTATAATTGGATATTGTGAACTACAGAAGCTTGGGTTGTTAGTTCATGTCAGTAAATTACAGAATAAGCACCGATGCACAAGGCATTTTAATTACTGCTTTAAAAAATACACAAAACAAAGGAAACACAACAGAAGGTAAAGAACAATTAATATAATAGCCATTGAATAAATATTGTCAGCCCTTGGGCCACATAAATAATACTACTAAAATGAAAGGACATTATTTACTATGAGCTGGGAAGGAAGACTAAAACTAATCCAGTGGCAAAATCTGAAAAATATATTGCCTACCCTTTCAATTAAATTAATTACCTAAAAAGAAAACCAAAAACTATCTTACAAGGCCTGTGCCATCCCATACCTTACTTCAATCTTTATACATATTTTTTGGCCTTTGTGATGAACTTCTTTCCTATCACTTCTTTTTCTGATGCTAGATCACTTGCATCTGTTACTATTGAAAGTTAAATATTTTAAAACTGCTTTAGGGAATCTTCCTACAGCCAGATTGATATCTGTTTAGATTCCTAGTGAGATGGTAGTACTGTTCTTGACAAACAAGTAAGACGGACTTTCCTGGCCCATGGGAATTAGCAGTGCTCCGAGCCTTACAGGGTTGTGTTCACAGAGGGAGGTGGGCTCAGTAGCTATAGTTTATATAGTTCCTCACAAGATTTCCTTGTATCTGTACCTTTTTCTTAGGTCAGTAAAATCTGCCCCCCCGCCCCCATGGTTACACGCCAAGCAGGCTATGCCAGCCACTACCAGAATGTATAGAGTGATATAATAAAATTAAAAATCATGTGAAAATTGTATTTGAACTTTAGTGAACCCTGGAAAAGTGGGCTTCTTTATGTTTGGAGAGAAGGATCCGCTTGGCTTGTATCTTGTAGTAACTTCTCTACTCATATCTACTGGCAAGAGAAAAGGGATTTTAAGATGCTATAAGTCAAAATAAGCTAAATGGTGTCTCACTTCCAGTTTACGGTGCCTAAATGCACAAGATGACTCCAGATTATGTCAAGTCCAATTCTTTCTCATAATGGCACCACTCTTCTTATTCTTTGGCCCAGAACCAGTGCCCTAGTCTCTCAAAACACTCTGTGTATGCTGCAAACAACTTTGAATCAGTTCTTTCTATATTGCACAGTAATCTGACCTCCAAGGAACCATGATGTTACCTAGGGCAACATTTGTGGTGATGTCAATGCTGCAGGGTTTGGTGGCCCCAGCTTGAAACGTTCATCACAGGATTAGAGTTGCACAGGCTCTTGCACTTCTATCAGAGATGGGACAGTGAGGGCAAACATGCAAGTTTGTGGAATTTTAATACAAGCATAACATATTATGGGGTGCAGATGCAATTATGGGCTGGTGAACACTGAATTATGCAAATCATAGAATCATAGAGTTGGAAGGGCCCTCATAAGGTCATCTAGTCCAACCCCCTGCCAAAACAGCAGGACCACTCTCACTAAATTATCCCAGCCAGGGTTTTGTCCAACCAAGCCTTAAATATCTCCAAAGACGCAAAGTTGAACTTGTGCTCCCAGTCATCATATATGAGACATTTTGACTCATTACCCCTTAGCCATAGTGAAAACATCCCAGAAAGGGAAAACACCAAGTCGCACAATGGGATACCTACCATCGATGCACTGCGCTCTTCATGGACACAAGACTTCATAATAAGAACACACTCTATCAACACAAGGGCAGTATTTACACTGGAAGCTTAAGTTGCCTTAACCAGGCTTAATTTGAGTTTAGCAACTCCATGGTCACATCTGGAGTTCAATAATTGACTTAAGCACTTGCTTAAGTTGACTTAATAACTCTCACCCTTGAAGTCATTTTTAAGGATTAAGCTGACTTTATTAAGTTGACTTAACAAAATGTGATCAATAAAGTTGACTTAAAAAAGTCGACTTAAGGCAGCATAGCCATTTAAACCAACTTTATAAAGTCAGCTTAAGCCAGCAGATCTATTTAAAGTCAACTTAATAAAGTCAACTGTCAACTTAATAAAGTCAGCTTTAAATGGGTCCCCCTTTATAAAGTTGACTTAAACTAATGGGCACTCTTTAAGTCAACTTAATAAAGTCGACTTTAACTTGATCTTCTAAAGTGGACTTAGCTAAGCCCTCTAGTGTAGACATAGCCCTAGTGATTTTACTATTCCAGCCTTTTTATCTTCCCATGCACATTTTAACTGTAGATATTCAGATTACAGAACAAATATATACATAATAATAAAAAGCTCATTGAATCATTCTATATCATTCTGCAGCTAAATTGAAACAAAATGGCAGCTGCTTCTGCACAGACTCATCTACACTTAAAAGTACAGTACATAGAAAACATGATGATGAAATTTGCCTTTGATTTTATTTCTAGATACAGGGCTTATCTACATTGCCGAGCTCCACTGATACAAGGTAATGCAAGTCATCTTACATAATTAACATAAGTAACATAACTGATGTTGATGTACCTTGCATTAAACAGCCATGCTGTCATCACTATATCAGGTCAACAGGAGACTCTTCTCCTGTAAGCATATTTTATGCTTCTTGTTCCAGTAGAGTGTTTGAATTGATAGGAGAGCGCTTGGCAAATGAATGAATGGGTCTTCACCAGACTTGCTTAGTTGCATTGATGGCTGTGACACTGATGGAGCCTGCAATGTAGGCAAGATGTCAGCCATTTTTACATGAAGTCTTTCCAGTCTCCGAGAAACTTCAAATTCGATTGATGAAGTCCAACAATCGTCACAAACCATAGAGATTTTCTGAAGTCTTCTCTAAAACATCTTCCAATTTTGGACTTTGTCAACTTTTAAATCATGGTATGCTGTGAGAGATTTGGTGTTGCCAATGTTCTAAGCCTCTTTTCTTTTGTAGAGCCCAGTCCTGCAAACCGTTGTGCTTGTCAGTTACTAGTTAGGTGAGTAATATTATCCTGTTGAACAGCTGAATTGGCACCTGAGCTTGTCTAAAAACAGATGTCAACTTCCCCCTGTAAATATTTACAATGATAGGTCAAACTCTGAAGACTATTTTTATTTTTATCCCAGTCCAAACTCTCACTGACTGCAACAGTGGTCTTAAAAAAATTAAAGGATGAAATTTTCAAACTGATTTTTTCAACATGCTTTTTTTCTTAGAACTAGTAATAAAACAAAGTTTGCTGTTTTTGGCATCAGTTGTTGAGCTTTCTGTGTTCAAAATTTCTGACACAAATGTAAGAAGATGAGTATGATTTTTTCATGTACTCATAATTCAAAATGGCTGAACCAGCTTTTTCCAGCACTGCAAAATTATTTAAGGTTAACATGAAGCATGACAAATTTCAGATCAAAAGGAATTAGTTTTAATTCAACCTCAGCAGTAGTGTGGACTCCCAGTATGTGCTACTCACGTTTGCTAAAATATCTGAGCTCTAGTATGCACATTTCAACCATGAAAGAGTATAATTACATTATTTTCAGTTATGTGATTTAACTCCATAAATACAAGAAAAGTAAACATTAGGGTTAGAGCTATTGAAGGTCTTCCCTCTGTATTGAGTATTACCTTAGATTTTTTGACTCAGCTCTGAATAGATTGCCTTGTATTGCCCAGATCTTTGTCACATGAATTCATGTAGCTGGAAGCTGAATCTTCCTTGTTCATAACGATGTTGAAATTCCTAGTCATTTCCATCCAGAAACAAATTTCAGTATCCTATTTGCATAGTCTATCAGTTGGCTCATGATAGATTGATGAATAAATATATTAAGACCTAATCTTTTCACAATTACTGGTAACTTTGCTACATGGAAAACCTGACTGAAATTCAGAATTTTGACCTTGTGAGAAATTAGGGTATTTTCGACAGTTGTTTTCACTGTAAATCAGGGCAATTCTTCAAAGTAACAAAAATTGTGGCAGAGTGACTAGGTTATTTTTTTTTAAATAAAATAGATTTTTAAGTGTGTAAATATTTTGTTTTAGCAAAAACAAAGAGAGACCTGTGGCACCTTAAAGATAAACAGATTTCTTTGGGCATAAGCTTTTGTGGGCTCCCCAAACTGAAGCAAATACACCTCAGCAGCCAAACACCATACAACAAGAACACTAATGCAGGACCCTATCCCTGCAACAAACCCCGTTGCTAACTCTGCCCGCACATTGACTCTAGCAATATCATCACAGGTCCCAACCATAACAGCTACACCAGCAGGGGCTCATTCACCTATACATCCACTAACATGGTATATGACAGTATGTGCCAACAATGCCCCTCTGCCATTTACATTGGCCAGACTGGACTGTCCTTGCACAAAAGGATAAATGAACAGAAACTGGACTTCACAAATGGCACCATCCGTAAACCAGTATGAGAACACTTCAGTCTCCCTGGACACTCATTATCAGACTTGAAAGTTGCCATACTTCCAGCTTCAAAAACAGACTTAAAAAAGAAATTGAAGATCTGGAGCTGATTTGCAAGCTTGACTCACTATAAAGGAAGTCATATTGATATAATAAAACCTAGTTTTATATTGATATGATACTTAAATCAAAACTGTTATATCGATATAATGCTGTGTGGTGCCTTCCTCTACCACCTGGCTAGCTTGCCAGGAGCCAGGTGTATGGGGTCTCTTCCCCACCACCCAGCCAGCATGGGGAGCTGGGCACAGGGGTCCCTTTCCCTGCCGCCCAGCCAGTGTGAGGAGCCAGACGTGCAGGGTCCCTTTCCACACCTCCTGACTAGCACAGGGGGAGCTGGGCACTGGGGTCCGTTTCCCAGCATCGGATGTGTGCTTGGGGCTGCAGCTAGGCTGGGGGATGCCTTCTCCCCCGCCAGGCTCTAAGCACCCAGAGCCGGGTGGGGGGGATTCTTTTCACCACCATCCAATCACCAGGTGAGAGCCTGGCAGGGGATTGGGTGGGTGGCATGGCCCATCTTGGGAGCTATGTTGCCATACCTCCCATGGTGCCCTTCTCCGAAATCAAACTAGCAAGTCCTGCCCATGGACATGCTAATTCGATTTGGGTTTCTACTGGGGAGCTGTTAAATCTATTTAACTTAAATTGATTTAATGATTTTTGTACCAATTCAATTAGATAGATTTAAATTAAATCAATTTAACATTTGAGGTGTGGACATAACCTTAGCCTTTAAGGTGCCACCAGGCTGTTGTTGCTTTTGCTGTACACAGTTTAATACGGGTACCCCTCTGGATATTTTGTCTTATGTTGCAGAACTGAATTGAAACAGTTGATTTTTCCAAAAAGTGTTGATTTTCTGACAAGAAAACAGAAATAAGATATTTTGCTTAGAATCAGATTAACATTCATCTTTGTTTCATAGAGTTGTTCATTTCAACTTGGTTTAACTTTAAATTGCATCCATCTAACTTGCCACAGTGCCTTGTGAGAATTGTATTTTGTGTGCCCTCTGCCCCCATTTTCTCCTGTAGGCTGAGATTCCCAGTGAATCTGTGATGCTTCATAGTAATGGGAGTCCCATGGTGCATTATGGCAGCTTTGCCAGAATCGCAGTTGCAGTGCATGTTGAGATGTAATTAGGCCAGACAACTAGTCCATAGAGGAGAATGGGAGCATGAGGCACCTGAACTACAGCTCCCAAGAAACATTGCAGCAGCTCTGGCAAACAAAGACTAAGGTCAATCCGATCCTGAATGAAATATCTTATTTTTGTTTTTCTATTAGAAAATCAACATTTTTTAGAAAAAGCAATGATTTAACATGAACAATGCTGAGTTTGCAGAAACTGTGCTTTCTGTGTAAAAATTATTTAGATGGCAAATTCCTGACCAATTCTACTAAATAACAATGACAGTTACAAAGAAGTACAGAGAGGAGAAAAGACAGACTGACCCGGGTCCTCCCCCATGGCAGAAAAAAAAACTGCAGGAGAAGGTTCTGGGGAGTGAATCAGTGTGAAGGTGCTCTTATGTTATTTGTCCCCTATTGTTCTATTTCGGATGGTGTTTTGTCATATTCTGCTGAAGATTTGATCCCTGGCGTTTTACCTGAACTGGAGATGTATGATATTAAGACAATTTTTCAAAAAAGGAGTGAGAGACAAAAGATTTATCAGATTTCCTTCAGGATCATTAACATTTATCACATCAATCCTGCCTTGGGATTTTGTAGTTCATGGGTTATTTACCCTTGACTTTGCAGGAATGCACACAATACTCAGACTTGAACTTTGTGTTTTTAAAAAATCCTTCTGATTATTTTGTATTTAATGCAAAAACAAATAAATGAAAAATCAGCCAACCAAACAACCAGTTTGAGGTAACTTGCAGCTTAGTCACAGGCTTAAGTATGGTTGGTGCATTGGTGCATAGGTTTGCTGTCCCAGGGCTAGCACAGAGATGTTATGTGTTAAAGAGATATCCCTTGGTGAGTTCTCTTAGATTTTGGAGGGGAACTGTTAAAAGAATTAGCTACCTTCCTTTACCTACAGTATAGTTCTCATCATGCACCCAACCGGATCTGCAGGTCTGCTCATCAGAAGGAGCAGAGGTCTAAATCTGCCTGCTTCCTTGTTTTTTTCTCCCCAAGGCCCTGCAATCTCCAAAGCACCAGGAGTTATGGCCTCAGAAGCCCTGACACAGCCACACAAGGAAGGGGAATGGGAGGAGGATGTGTTTGCATGGGAGACATACTTAGTCTTTTCTATCTGGCCATGTTAAGGCTAGACACAATTCTAGATAGCAGGTTGTTTAAAAGAGTGATTTAAACATTTGTCTGAGTTGAAATAATAACCAGTGGAAACTATAGATTAATTCCTTGAAACTTAAGAAAAGCAAAACAAGCTGATTTTGAGTAATGTATTATTTTTTTCTTCTTTTCCCACAGATTGATATAATTGTCCAGAATTCCTTGACTAAAATTGCATATGTCTATTTCAACTGTATGTGGAATTATACTCTTTCTGTTATAAATTTCTACAGATATTTTAATATAGAAACCATAAGGTTTTTTTTTTCATTTATCTAAGTGGATTGGACAGCACCAATCTAATTCTTATGCTTACATATAGATTCTTAATGTTAATTTACAGTTGTATATATATATATATATATATATATATATATATATATATATATATATTTCTTCTTCCTCTCTCACCCCCTATGGGTGGTATGTGTCATCCTCAACCTTGGGTCCTCTACCAGAGGCCTGGGAGTTTGAGGGTTCTGCGCAGTATCTTAGCTGTTCCGAGCACTGCACTCTTCTGGACAGAGAGGTCTGATGTTGTTCCTGGGATCTGTTGGAGCCACTCTCCCAGCTTAGGAGTCACAGCCCCGAGTGTTCCTACCACCACTGGGACCACTTTGCACTTTGGCCTTCACTTTCCACATCCGCTCTAGTTCCTCTTTCAGGCCCTGGTACTTCTCCAGCTTCTCATACTCCTTCTTCCTGATGTCGCTGTCACTTGGCACTGCTACATCTATCACCACCACTGTCTTCTGGTCCTTGTCTATTACCATGATGTCTGGTTGATTGGCCAGTACCTGCCTGTTGATGGCGTGGATCTTGTTCTTCCCATTGAGCTGGCTCTTCAGGACCTGTCTTATCCTTTGGTGGTACTTGGATGTTGCTGTCTTCCTTGCCTCCTCATTGTGGTTCCCATGTGACTGTGGGATGCCAAGGTACTTGTAGCTGGTCTGTATGTCTGCTATGTGGCCTGCCGGTAGTTCCACCCCATCAGTCTTCACTACCTTTCCTCTCTTTACTACCATCCGGCCACACTTCTCCAGTCCGAATGACATCCCAATATCCTCACTGTAGATCCGTGTCAGGTGGATTAGCGAGTCGATGTCTCGCTCATTCTTAGCATACAGCTTGATATCATCCATGTAGAGGAGGTGGCTGATGGTAGTTCCACTCTTGAACTTGTATCCATATCCAGTCCTTGTGATTATCTGGCTGAGGGGGTTCAAGCCAATGCAGAACAGCAGCGGGGACAGCGCATCACCTTGGTATATGCCGCACTTGATGGCCACTTGTGCAAGCTGTCTTGAGTTGACTTCCAGTGTTGTCTTCCACAGTCCCATTGAGTTCTTGAGGAAGGTCCTTAGTGTCCTGTTGACTTTGTATAGCGCCAGACATTCACAGATCCATGTGTGCAGCATTGACTCATATGCTTTCCTGTAGTCAATCCAGGCTGTGCACAGATTGGTCTGTCTAGACCTTGAGTCTTGGGCGATTGCTCTATCTATGAGCAGCTGGTGTTTTGAGCCTCTGGTGTTGTTCCCAAAGCCCTTCTGAGCTGTGCTCATGTACTGGCCCATGTGGTCCTCTAGCTTGGCAGCTATGATGCCTGATAGGACTTTCCATGTTGTGGGGAGGCAGGTTATTGGCTGGTAGTTGGATGGTGCTGTTCCCTTGTGGGGGTCTTTCATGACCAGCACTGTCCTTCCTTGTGTTAGCCAGTCTGGGTGGGAGCCTGCTGCTAGCAGCTGGTTCATCTGTGCTGCTAGGCGTTCATGTACTGCTGTTAGTTTCTTTAGCCAGTAGGTGTGGATCATGTCTGGGCCAGGTGCTGTCCAGCTCTTCATGTTCTTGACCCGCTGTTGGATGTTGGCTACTGTGATGGTGACTAGTTCCTGTTCTGGGAGATTGCTGTGGTCTCTTCTCAGGTCCTGCAGCCACTTTGCACTGGTGTTATGAGTCCTCTCTTTCTCCCAGATGTTCTTCCAGTACTGTTCAGTTTCTGCTGTTGGTGGCTCTGCTGTTATTGTGTTGTTGCACTGCAGGATGGAGTACACCTTGGATGGTTCTTTGGAGAACAGGCCATTTATCTTTTTGGCCTCTGCTTCTCTAGTGTATCTCCTTAGCCTGGTGGCCAGTGCTGTGAGCCTTTGCTTAGCAGTCTCTGGGGCTTCAGATGGAGTCAGGCCCTTGTATTTTCTCAGTAGCCGAGTCTTATCCTTAATCTCTACACCCTTCTGCAGTTCCACCAGCCGGCTAACTTCTCTCCGGGTTGCCTTGATCTTATCCTCCAACCTCATTTTCCAGGGGGGGTATGTACTGGTGTTCTTCTTGATTGTGTAGCCAAGCATCTCCAGGATTACAGAGGCTGTAGCGTATACCAGTTCATTGGTTTCAGTGATGGTGGTATATATATATATTCAGTGATTAATCATAAATCATTGCAGCATGAGTCAGGCTTAAAAACTAATTCAGCATGCTCCAAGTGTTACTGTACACTGGCTAAAATCCTCATTCTTCACTGGACCGCATACAAGTGGATCCAAATTTCAAGAACCCCATTGTTTCCAGTGGGGCTCCAAATAGATCCTCCCACACCACCACTCATGGGACAATGAGAGCTTAAGATGGAATGAGTGCTAAAACATTAAAATAACTTCAGAAAAAAATATTATATGCCATGTTTAAATCATAGCTTTTGAACATCAAAAATTATTTAGTAATTCCTTCAGTGAAGATAGTGTGTCTCATTTTTCTTTTAATTGTTTGAATATTTGGCTCACTTTAAAATATTTTGCTGAAGACATTTGACAAGTTAATCATAAATATTTTTTATTTATCTAAGTTGCTTTTAATTTGCCTGATCATGTATTCATATTATGTAGTCCTCTAAAAACACTAAATACTCAGATAAATATGAATTGTCTGGCATCTGTTGTTTTCTCCCCAATAATCGAAGGGGTCTTTATAGAGAAATGGATAAGAATGTTAAAAACTGTGCTTGCTTTCTACAGTATTGATTACAAAGTTATGAACCAAACAAGACACTTCATTTTTGCATTTTTCATTATGTAATATGCTTCAAATTAAATTTTGGACTAACTAGCTTTACAGACGTGTGGATTTTCCAGTCTAGAATTTCTGAGGAGGATTTCTGAGGTGAGTTGAATATTTGAGTACAACTACATGAACACTTACAATTTGTTGCTCCAAAAATTTGTATCATTTTTCTAAGAGCAGACATTACAAATCTCATAAAACAAATGAGGCTATTGATCTAAATGACAGATTTTTAAAAGACCTTTCTAAGAGATTAGCCTAAGACATGCTGGTCTGGACATACGATACATATTAGGAAATGCTGGAAGGGGAGGAAACTACTACAATGATGCAAATTTGGTCTGCATTGGGAACTGCAGAGTAGAATTACAATGAAAAGTACAATGGCAACCAGTACTGATTAGATCCTCTTCAACTTTTGAATTACCTGTTCTCTTTTTTTCCCCCCTCTTATACTTGATTTGCTTTGATCTTCTATTTAATCCTTTCAGACTGTGAATATTTGTTTTTGTGTTGGAATAATTTACATTAATATTCTCAAAGATTTCTTTAACAACACTTGTAGGTGTGTTTAAGGTCTTAAATTGACAATATCTGATACAAAGGACTGATGCTCTTTAGTAATAACAGTATTCTACTTGTTTTTGAAAAATTGCATGCTTTTTTTAAACTGCAGGCATCTCTAGTCAGCTTTTAAAGTAGCCTATGTATAATGTAGTTGCCGATAATAGCAGAGACTTTGACCTCTGCATTAGAGTCATGGGGATTAAAGAAAATCACTGAAGTGTTTAGCCTTGTAAATTCTAGTTTAAATGCTCTGGAGTGTAACCGTTTTATTGACTAAACCCTGACTGTATTATTATTGTATGAGAAGTTTTGTACGCATTTAGCATACAAACAAAAGGCCACTATCATGAAGAGTTTACATCTTAATTAGACAGAAAATGCAGAACATATGGATTTTTTTGTCATTAATTTCAGGAGGGTTAGGATTTCACCTATCAAACATAAATTTAGATTATTCAGAAAAAGATTTTCTTTTAGAGTATCTGGTAGGATTTTTTTTTTCTTTTCAAGATGTTTTCAATTCTATGCACAGGTCCATCTAGATGAGGGACTATCAGAGTCTCAGTATGCAGATGTGGCAAGGATAAGTATTACCCAGAATGGAACCGACATACTTTCATAGCAAAGTAATAACATTTGGTAGAATATTTACATTTAGGAGTCTGAGGAAGCTGCTAAGAGCTAAGAGCTATAGTATATTAATAACTGTGTTAAAATTACAAACTATCAATTTAACTGATGAGGATGAGGGTATCCTAACTTGCACGCTAGCAGGAGTATGAGGCATGGGTGGTCAGCAGCCAGCCCAGAGGAAGATGGGTTTATTTGAGCTTCTGTTTTTTTAGGAAACAGCCTGTTTTTTTCTGTCTCTCTTGTGTGGTTTTGGTGTGTTTTGGATACTGTGAAAATGCTGACCTATACAATGGTACCTGTCCCGGTATCCATTTAATGCTGGAACCAGAATTGTCAAGTAACTGAAGGTGGGATAACAAACAAATCCAATCTTCTAATCTTAACAAAGCAAGCTGAACTTTTTATTTATGTTTAAAGGATATGATGAGAATATCAATGCCACAAAAGAAAATTTCACTCTGTGTCTGGCTACCTTAAAGCACTGCAACAGAATCAGGTTTGATTTTAAGAGCTTTAAATTCATATATTCAATTAAGTTTATTATTTTTAGTATTTCACTTATTTATTATTTTCCTCATCTTCAGATTTTGACCTTAATAAACCATGAGTTGAACAAGATAAATGTAGCTGATAGAGCCTGACTGAAAGGGGGGAGTTGTACTTTCATCTTCTGTATCTCACTTGAGTTACCTACCACTGGCTGATTGCCTTTTCTGAGGTTGGAAGCTCTCTAGTTTTGACTAAGAAGTCAACTGAAATCTGATAAAACTTCCCAATAAAAGTTCAACTGAAACTGAATTTTATTACCATGAAAAGTTTTGGTTCCAACAAACTGCATTTTATAGTGAAAAGCTCTCGTTGAAAAAAAAAGTCCTAATATTCTCTAATAGTTACAATGAAATCTAATTTTTAATCCATTCTTTTAAGGTCCCAGTTCAGTAAAGCACCTTGTCATATGTTCAAATTACATGGATTTCAAGTTAAATGTGCTTAAACAGGTCAGATTCATATTATAATTTTAAAAAACCACTCACTTTTATTACAATGAAATGCAACGTTGTTATAAAGTTAATTTGATATAAGAGAAATATTGTGTCAAAAGAAATGTTAAAATATTTATCAAAGTTCAGGAAAGGTGTCATGGTCATCTCCTCCTGGACAAAGTACAGGAAGTCAAGCTCCTGGATGAAAAGGATCTGGGGTGATCCAGCAAGCTTCAATGTTTGTCTTACATCTTTGTTCTGATACACCAGTTTCTTAAACTATTCCCTTTTTACTCTTGATCTGGACATATTTATTTTCATTCTAATTAGCAATATTTCTAAAAGCACTCCCCCCGCACTTTTAATATGGAAAATAGTTAAAATTCAACAAAGGCTGATAGAAAATCAAAAATAAAAATATGTGTTGCACTTAGTTATTTGACCCATTTTTCTTATTGTACAAAGTCACAGAAACTTTGTGTCGGAGACTGTATCTGTGACTGAATCAGCATTAACCTTTATGTTACATTTTCAGAAGTGCCTGCGTGACCTGGCAGCCTAAGTCTCATTTCTGTGTTCACATGTAAACTGTTATTTTGAAATAAGTTATTTCAAAATAAGGTATTTCAAAATAAAATCCTTATTTTGAAATAACTTAAATTGAAATAAAAAATGTTAATTCAAAATAAGGGAAACCCTCAAAGTGAAATAGTATGCCCTGTGTGTGGACATGCTATTTTGCTTCAGGAGAGGGGCAGCATGGGAGGTGTGGCAACATGGCCCCCTCGCTGGGCCATGCCTCTACCCAATATATACAAAAAGGAAGGCACCCTGGGAAGGAGAAGGGTAGAAGTATTATTTAGAAATAACCGTTATTTCGAAATAACATGTCCAAATGGTGTTGTTTTGAAACAACTATTTTAAAACAAGTATTTCAATTGCATGCAAAGTTTTACTGTTTCAAAATGACAGCTTTTATATCGAAATGACAGGGTCCCATCATTTCAAAACAATGAAAAGTCATTCAGACATGCTTGGCTTTATTTCAAAAGAATGGCTGTTGTTTCAAAATAAAACCCAGGTGTGGACACAGCCATTGAAAGGCAGTGGGACCACCCCCAACTATAACTAAAGTCAATGGAACCTGTGCTTTGAGTATAGAAAATACTATATAAAAAAAATCAGACCCTACATGAGTCATTTTACCCAGCACTAGTTGATACATTGGACCTTAATTTCTCTGTAGAATGAGGTTAATAATATATCACGTTACTGAAGCATTCGGTTATTATAGTGATGGGCACCATAGAAAAACTCATTAGGAAATTAATAATTCTATATTTTCTGCCATCAATATAGTACGGAACCATATGTTAAACAACAAGGACAATCATAGAAAATGGAAAGGCCTGTGAGAGGTCATGCAGTCGAATCCTCGGTGCTCATTGCAGGACCAAGTACCTTCTTAAAAAGGACTGAATATGTTCTCATTCATTGAGCACCATCCATTCTTACCAAATGAGACAGGGATCCTGCAGGAAAAGAGATGTTACAGAATTATGAAGGGGTGATTCTGGAGGGGGCCAGGATATGTGGCATGTTGCCCCCCCCCCACAAGTGGCCCCAATCCAGCCACACATGGGCCCAATCCAGCTGTGGATGGGGTGTGATCCAGCTTTGAGCCTCCTGAAAGGGGCCCAAAGCCAGGGAAGGTCCATGTGACTTGTGGGAAGAGACAGAGATGGTCCCCAAGTGGCAGAGACCATCCCTGTCACTGTGGGAAGTGGCACAGACCATTCCCAGCTTTGAGCCTCTTAGAGGATGCGTGAAGCTGAAGAAAGTCCTTGCCACTTCTTAAGAAGAGCCAGGAGCCATCCACACTTTCCAGAAGTGGCCCAGAGCCAGATCAGGCAACTTCCAGCTAGCTGGGGCTGGAGATGCAGGGCCTGTGCCCTGCTGACCCCAAGGTAGCAATGACCCTAGAATTATGTAATGAAAAAAAAATTACTATTATAAAGTTCACACACCAGGGGAACCAGTTTCTGGCATTTTCTAATTTCTCAGTGTTTGGTTTTATTACTTATTATTACTTATGGAATATGTGTATTATCATAGCAACAACAAGCCCTATTCCTGGACCAGGACCCCATTACAACCTGAATGTCATTTTAACTTTGTAACATTCTTATCTATAATATCTAGAAATTCCTTAGTTCTGAATGGGTAGTGTTACACCAGACAATGTTGGAAATTCAGTTTTTATTGCATTAATGCAACAAAAATAGTCATAAGTATCTCAACTACCTGTGATACATGGCTGTTATTGTCTAACGGAATATTGTATGTCCAGTTCCCTATGTCCCAAATTAAGATTTTAACTGCTTTCAGTTGAGCTACTATTCTATTCTACCTACTGTACTAGCTAGAGTAGAATATTAGTTAGAATACTGATCAGGTACCTAGAATACTCTAGCTAGCTGACCATCACATTTCCTCCATTCTCTTTCCCTTTATTCCTTACACTTGTGGCAAATTGTTCACTCTGCTCCCGTGGGTTCTTTGCTTTGCTCTGTTGTGGGAACCAGGGCAAGCCCTGCTTGCCCCTTCTCTAGGCAGTTGGTGCCCCCCACAGACACAGTGGGGGCAGGAGGGGGAAGAAGCCTGAGCCCAGGCCTTCCCTCTACACTAAGCCCCAGCCCAGGGGCCTGATGAGTAGCAGCTATACCCTGTTGACACTGCCAGCACCTGTGCTTCTTTCCCCTGCCCTATTTCAGCTGAGCCTTAATTAGGCTCAGGTGCCTCTAATTAACATGAAGAAGACCCTGCTCAGTCTTCAGGGAACAAAGCCCTGATCATTCTCAGGTTTATATACCTGCCTTCAAAGACTATCCTGCTTCCCTCTGGCCCTGTTCTCTCACACGCCCTAGACTTGTGGTTCAGGAACTGCACATGATTTTCCACCACCCTCTTTCTTTATGGGATCACGTCAGGGCTGAGCATCTTTAAAAGCAAACATTGAAGTAAATAACTCATTGCCGAATGTGGAGATGAAATACTTCTTTACAAAAAATTAATTATCCAGCCCATGTTCTGCTGTTCACCCTTATTTAAGGTTCAGCATTATTAAGAATTACTGGAACTGAAGAAATACACTCCGTAGAATAATTTTGTTTCTCAGATAAGTATTTTTTTTTCTGTATCTTTTGTTGCATCAGCTATCTGTAGGCTATCTTCATCAAGTAAATGGAATAATTAAGATTTTCAGAGCCAGGGGTTAATTCAGCTACTCCATTATGAGGCATGAAAGAAAGCATCAAAGAAATGCAATTTTAGATTAAT
The DNA here is from genome assembly GCA_007922195.1 of Podocnemis expansa. Lineage (NCBI taxonomy): Eukaryota > Metazoa > Chordata > Testudines > Podocnemididae > Podocnemis > Podocnemis expansa. The sequence goes on along the minus strand of ML681979.1, from coordinate 50,538,986 downwards.
ATATTATTTCAGAAATCATTATTCAAGGGTCTGTTTTTTTATTCTCCAGAGCTCCAACTTTAACCCTGTGTAAATTAATAGAAAATTCACTAGGAGTCTACTTCATTTTAGCAATTTTACGGCAACAAACTCTAGTTTAATTTACTGGTGCATTTAGCACAACAAATCCCTAACTGTTGGACATGTTGAACTATAGACAGCAGGCTGGCTGGCGACATGGTACCCTTCCTAGTTGAGAAAAGATCTGGTAGGAAATTAAATGAAGAATAAACAATCTGGTTAACTTGTTTTCAAAAAAGATGAGATGTGTACATATTTTTCCTAATACTTCAGGATCATGTGCAACCAATTGTAGTCTGACTAGATTAAGTTGTAACACATACTTGCTGGCCAAGAATCATATACAGCATAGACCAGGAACTCTAGACCACCATTTCAGCTATTCACTATGAGGTATAGGAAAGACAGGAGAATTCAGGTGGCACTGTTTGACAGGTATCTGTAGAGGTGGAGGATAGCCAGAAACCTATGCTCTTATTCTTTCCTTGTTCAGGAAGGGCCAGATGAACTGCAACACCTCGTAATGAAATTCTTGGACTACCGAGAAGCTCCTAATGCCTGGTCATTGCTCTTCAGGAGCTCAGGAATGGAAGGACCTCCTGCTGTCTGGTGACATCATTGTTTAGAAAGCCACAGATTGGGGCACCTGACTGCTGTCACCACTAGTCCTGTTTATCTTCAGGTAACAGACCATATTCCTCCTCTGCAGCTGTTGTCAGTGCTCGTATTCATTTGACAATTGTGGAGGAAGTTCCTGGGTGTCACAACTATGGTTACACCTACAACTCAACCTAGTACAATGGAGGAAGCCATATCTAGCACAACTCCTTTACAGAACAGGGGATGGGGTACCTCCTGCATATTATTTCCACAATTTTCACTCATCTCTAAAGAAAAAAGAACTGGCCTAGGAGGCATCCACTGTGTCTGGATAAGGCCCTGCATAGGGGATGGAGAACCGCCATACTCCTATTTTCAAGCATAGGCCATGGAGAAAGACACTAACTACAACCATGAAGCAAAGAACCTTGTGTGAATGCCCTTCAGCTATGTCTACACTGGAGGCTTAAGCAACTCCCTGGCCACATTTGGAGTTCAGTAAGTCGACTTAAGCATTTGCTTAAGTCAACTTAACAACCCCTGCCCTTAAAGTCAACTTTAAGGGTTAAGTCGACTTCTTTAAGTTGACTTAACACAATGTGCCCATTAAAGTCAACTTAATAAAGTCAACATTATACAGTCGACTTAAACAAATGGGAGCTCAATAAGTTGACTTATCTGAGCCCTGTAGTGTAGACATAGCCTTCCTCCCATACTCATCCAGAAAAACATTACATGTGTGGGGTTCCCCCCATCACTACTCTGTCATCCCGTGCTAGGACCTTGGATAGAGAATCTCTTTTGCCTCTGTCCCTCACCAGAAGATCTGGTATTTGTGAGAGAGTTCCATTTGATGTGCTAGTAGTGGTTCCCCTTCCTTATTACTTAAACAAAAGGCCTCTACTACTATGGTGAAAGGAAGTGCTCCACACTAGACTTTGATGGCTTGTAGACCACAGGAAACATTTGTAAAAAGCACCCATTGATTGGCAAGAAGACATCTCCACAGTGTCTTACACTGGGGTGTCAGGAGAGACATGCATCTGTGTATTGTATGCAATTTTCACGATTTTATCATGAGTCTCACAGTACTTATATTTTTCATGGAACCCTTGATGCTGGAATCAGCAGAGTGCATGAGAATGTCAGATTCCACTAGAATAGTAAAACAAACAAGTAGTCCTATGGCACTTGAAGATTAACAAATTTATTTATTGCATGAGCTTTCATTAAAGAAAATCCCACTTGGTCAAATGCTTTGAAGATGGGGGAACTTACAGAAGGAGAGGAAATAAATGCAGAGATGTGTAAGTCATGGGATCAAGTCACACTGTAACAGCAAATCAAACCGGTTGTTAAGATTTATATGCTGGGGAACAGCATATAGAGGAATATGAGGTGGCCACGACTTACATTTCCCTGTATTTATTTCCTCCCATTCTGTAAGTTCCCCCATCTTCAAAGCAGCTGATGGAGTGGAATTTTATCCCATGGAAGCTCATGCAATAAATAAATTTGTTATTCTTTAAGTGCCACAGGACTCTTTGTTTGTTTTACTGAACTTGACTAACATGGCTGCCCCTTTAGTACATTAAAATAGTATGTTTCTAGTCCTCATGAGTGATGAGAAAAGCTTGAGAACTACAGGAGAGAACATCCCAAAGGCTCAGAAACTAGAAAGCAAATAAAAACAACCCAAACAGTGTGAATGTGTTTTAAATATCATAATTTTTAAGACAATCTCGGGTTTTTCTGATGGTATGTCTGATAACTTTGAAGATTGGCAATACGATCCACGGTCTCCTTTTTTCTGAATGTATCTTACTCAAGGAACAGGAATTCCATGAGCCATCTAAAACTACAGATATTGAACAGCAAAATTTTGGGAATGGGGATATATGTGGGGTTGTGTTTAGCCCCCATAGCTCTGATTTTCTTAAGCCACTCCTGCTTCCTGTATTTTTCACACCCAGTTTTTTCCCTTCCCCTTGATTTTCCCCCATTTACTCCTCCAATTAACAAGTCCCTCCCTACAGTGAGGTGGATTGTACCTGAGGGTTCTCACTCCAATAGTCAGGAAGGCAGATCTAGCCAAAGTCCTGACCAAAGAAAACACCTAGAATGCAGACAGCTCTACAAACTGAGCTGACTCTCTTGCCCCCTCCTCGGTCTTTCACTCTTTTGTGGTGATACCGGGATACTGAGTCTCACCATTTAACATAAAGTGAATTGGAAAGCAGTCTACTGTTCACTAAAGGACCATAAAGAGAAACCAAGAATGCAGTAGAATTTCTGTATACACTGTTGTTTGCTTTCCTTTTCCATATATTATTATGTATGTGACCAGAGAGGAAGTTAGTTTCAGTACTAGAACATTATTTTGAACTGAACAACCATATTTTTAGGGATGTGGAAAACATTATAAACCTTTAGAAATAAATAAATCACTTAAAAGAACAATTCCATGATTATTGTCAATCTGTGTCATTATGTTCCAGAATTATCAAACATGGCAACCAGATAAAACAATGACACACCTACAGAGTTTTTTTTTCAAGGTAAGATACTAAAATAAGCAAGAATATTATCTGTTCAGTGTATCTAGTATGAGCGTGTTGTACATATAGGCTATTTATATTTGACACCTTTGGGTTTACATTTAGGTCAAGCATGATAGGTCAGTATCCACTGCAGGCTGTCACCTTTGTACTTTGAAATATTTACTGCATTTCTTTTGAAGTTCTTCTGAAAGACTCCTGTATGCTCTTCTACAGAAGGCATTTTGTAAACTTCCCAATCCTTGCAGAGGCATAGTTTTTCCTTGTACTGTCTCAGGAAACCTGTGAACCAAAACTTATAGTTAGCCAACCAGGATTAGATGATAGAAGTATCTCTTCCTAGGTAATTCCAAAGTCAAAATGAGGTGACAACATCTATCTATAAATGTTATGCTATTATTCAAAATTTTAAAAATATTACTATTGCTATAAGAAAGCAACAGAACATCTCATGTATGTATCTGTATGTGATGACTACTACAAAAGATCTATAGTTTACATTGATTAGTGCACTAAGGAGGAGAAGGCAGAGATCTAAATTAAACTGTCTTTGACCACCCCATGAAACATTTGTATTCCTGTCAAACCTTGCCTACTGAAGCGTGTTATAGTTTATGAATCAGCTAAAAGTAATTATAATGCATATAATATTTTTATTATCGTAACATTTTCTGTGAAGGATATGGACTAACGGGGAACTCCTAGAGCCACCAGACAGTTATGCATTAGGTTAGTGAAAATGTACATTTCCTGAACAGTTTAAGATCGCTTGGCAGTGCCTGGTGAAATATTCACAATATTATGTCATATGGATTTTAGCTCTTTTTTGGTTTGCAAATTATCTGATAGAACTCTGAGACTTTAATGTTTTAAAACGCTGAATATTATTCCGAAATGTTCACTGAACTCAAGTGTTTCCCAAAAAAGTAGTCCATGGAGAGCTGATGGGTAACATACTATTAGCTCACCTCCTTTTTTCCAGCTGCATCTACAAGTGTCTACATCTTTTATTGCAAAGAGCCTGGAGGCTAGTAAAAAGCATCTGAAAACAAGAAAGAAAGGCAGACTGGCTGTTTCAGCAAGGATCTACTTCTACATAAATGGAGAAAGAGAAGAAACAGGTTTTGCCCTCTGGACCACTATCATAAGTAGGAGAGAAAGGCCTGGGGAAGAAATGAATGTGTAGATGGGCAACTGAAAAGGGAAGAGAGAAAAGGACCAAATGAATAGAAAGAATGTCCGACAAAATAAAGATTCAAGCAGCAGGCAAATGTATGCAGAAGAGAGATACCAGACAACTGTGAAGCATCTGTAGGAGGTTGGAAAGAAAAGAGTTTACATCATAAAACTGTAGGACCGGAAGGAACCATGTCAGGTTTTCCAGCCTGCCCTCAGGACAAGACTAAGTATTAACAAGACATTCCTAGACATATGTTTATCTAGCCTGCTCTTAAAAACCTCTAACAATATAGAGAAGCAAATAAAAAAAAAAGTGGGAAGGATCAAGAGGAATATATGGGATGGAAGAAAGGAAAGAAAGAAACTTTTTTGCTTGACATACCTAAATACACAGAGGGTATGGCCACACAGGGCTTTTATTTCAAAACAACACTGGTTGGTTCGAAATAAAAGTCCCTATGTCCAAACAATGTTTTCTTGTTTCGAAAGGAGGGAGCTCCTCATTTCGAAACAAGAGCCCTCCTTTCGAAACAGCTTAAACCACTTTGCTTTCGAAATGACGGTTATTTCAAAAACAGTTGTTTCTAAATAAGCTGTTTGGACATGTTATTTTGAAACAATCCTTGCTTCGAAATAACAAGGACCTTCCCCCCAGGGTGCATAGCACCCTGGGGGGAAGGTCCCACCCCCCCTTCAGCACCCTGGCCAGGGATCAGCACCCTGGCTGGGGTGCTGAGTGGGGTGCAGGGGGTCGGAGGGTGCCCCAGCCGGCTTCCCCCCTGCGTCCCCTTGCTGGGAGCAAGGGGATGGGAGCCTCAGCCTCCTTCACCCCCCCACCCCCATCAAGGGGAAGGGGGGGAAGCCAGCTAGGGCTGCCCCCAAGCCCAGGGCGCTCTGCCCCTGGGCTCCCCCTGCAGCTCCTGCCAGGGGTGGGGGAGCTTCCCCTCCTCCCCCCACAGGTCCTGCCAGGCGTGGAGCCACGGGGGGCAGGGGAAGCCTGGGGCGGGGCCTCCCCGGCCCAACACAGGGCCTCCCTCCCCCCTCCCCTCTCCTATTTCAAAATAGCATGTCACAGTGGACATGCTATTTCGATTCCCTCCTTTTGCCTTATTTCAAAATAGCTTTTTGTTACTTCAAAATAAGGCATTTTGAAATAAGGCCTTTATTTCGAAACAGTTTGTTTCAAAACGGCTTGTTTCAAAACAAGGACTTGTGTGTGGACATAGCCAGAAAAAGCAAGGAGTCTTGTGGTGCTTAAAGACTAACAGATTTATTTATTGCATGAGCTTTCATGGGAGAAAATCCCACTTTGTCAGATGCTTTGAAGAGCGGGAACTTACAGAATTGAATGCGAATAAATGCAGGGGAGTGTAAGACATGGGATCAGGTCATACTGCAACAGCAAATCAGAGCATTTGTAAAGCTTCAAACTCTAGGGAACAGCACACAGAGGGAGAGTGAAGTCAAATTACCTGTTATAATGTGACAAGAATCCATGGTCATGATTCAGCCCTGCTTTCACACAATCTAATCTGCATATTATGTGAATTATGGCTGCTTCTCTTTGAAGTCTTGATGTCCCATTGATTTTCTTGAGGGCCATTGTTAACAAATCATCAATGGAGTGATTAGGAAAATGGAAGTGCTCAGCAACTGTTTGTGTGTGTGTGTGTGTGTGTGTGTGTGTGTGTGTGTGTGTGTGTGTGTGTGT
>ML681979.1:50513820-50532868 GCA_007922195.1 Podocnemis expansa | reverse complement strand
TGTGTGTGTGTGTGTGTGTGTGTGTGTGTGTGTGTGTGTGTGTGTGTTGTGATTTCTGATGTCAGTTTTGTGTGCATTTATTCTTCTGCATAGATGACACATTTGTGGAACGGAGCACCAAAGACCTTCCTGACTGCCACTTCAACATCCCATCCACAGTGCACAAGAGGGGCAAAAGCACAGAAGCTTATGGAGTGTGCTGAAATACAGGACAGAGGGCAATGGAGAAAATCACCCAGTGCTATTCCAAGGCTGTATTCACACAGCACTTTTGTTTCGGAACAACCTTGTTGTTTCGAAACAAAAAAAAAAAACATGTTCATACGACGCACCGTTGTTTCGGAACAAGGACATTGTTTTGAAACAAGTTAAACCCCATTTGGGGGTGAAACAACCTTGTTTCGAAACCATTGTTTTGAAACAACTCATTTGAACATGTTGTTTCGGAACAAGGTGTTCCGAAACAAAAGGTCAAGGGCTGCCCCCTCAGCACCCTGGCCAGGGAACACTCAGCACTCAGCTGTCTCCTGGCCAGCGCCTGCAAAGGGGGGCTGCAGGCACCGGTGGGGTTTAGCGCTGCCCAGTGCTGCTCCCCGCTGGTGCCTGCAAAGGGGAGCTGCAGGCAATGGCAGGGTTCAGCGCTGCCCAGCACTGCTTCCCACTGGTGCCTGCAAAGTGGGGCTGCAGGCACCGGTGGGGTTCAGTGCAGCCCAGCACTGCTCCCCGCCGGTGCCTGCAGAGCTGGGCTGCGGGCACAGCGGGGAGCAGCGCTGGGCTCTGCTGAACCTTGCAGGTGCCCGCAGCCCGGCTCTGCAGGCACCGGCGGGGAGCAATGCTGGGCTGTGCTGAACCCCACCAGTGCCCGCAGCCCTCTGAGGACGCGAAATAGCAGGTTCACAGTGTGAACCTGCTATTTTGTTTCCCGGCTTTTTCCTTATTTCAAAATAACTGTTTGTTAATTCAAAATAAGTTATTTTGAAATAAAGTGTTATTTCGAAACAAGTTGTTTCGACACAACTTGTTTCGAAATAATCATCTGTGTGTGAATACAGCCTAAGAGAACTCCTAAAAAGCAAATAATGGCTTTGCTTAAGCACAGCTCAGGCTATCCCTGACAGAGGAATAGTTTGTTGTTAGTGGGGAATAAGACATGAATGTTTCTGGAGAGCATATAAAAAAAGGCCATGAACATCATTAGAAATGTTTATCTTAAAGATCACTGGCAAATACATTTTGCTCAGTAGGTGCATTTGTGCGTATGTGCTATAACCATGTTTATTCATGTTATGAACCATTGAAGCTATAACTCATGTCCTCAGTAGAGCTGTCCCACCCAGTTTCTGTTATATTGCTCTTTGGATACATATTCCACTGTTCCTAACATAGCTCCTAGAGGTCAATTATGAAAGATCTTGTTGGATAATCCAGTGCTGGAGGTAGGACTGTTTGAACCATGGCTGTTATTATTGTAGGGAATCTGTCCACATGGTTGCTAGAATGGTACAGGCTGATACAGAACTCATACTGTCTAATCCTAATGGTGATTGGAATGAATCTGTCCCCACCGTTACTAGAATGGTGCTGTCTGAGCAGAAATCATACTGTCTAATCCTAATGGGGACTGCAATGAATGAACACCTATTTGGAGACTCTTGTGTGTCAGCTATTAGAGCAGTAAATTTCTCTGTTGTGGACAAGGTCTGATTGTGACTATGATATCTACGATAACAGTTGAGGAAAATCTTAAAATGTAGGAATTTTTGAAAGGTAGAAAGAGTTGTATTTTATATGGCTTCAGGGACCTCAGAGTTTGTCCTTCCGCATAACTCAAGGTATAACTGCACAGAACACATCTTAAGACAGCATACAGAATATATACATGGCTACTAACTCTAGTTGACTAGTAATAGTAGCATAGATAGTGAGGCATGGCTGAGAGAGTAAAGACATACCTTAAGACTGTGTGTATGTAGCCAGGTACATACCACACAGTTCTCTACTCACCCAAACAGTGCCTTCCCTGTCTATACTGCTATTTTTACCCATGTAATGTGCCTTTTCCAATGGAAAAAAAGTCTCCAGTAGGTGGGAAAGCTAAGGTAGAGAGATGCAGCATAGGAAGTCTTTGACAGTGGAGAAAGGCTCTGGTGGAAGGGAATAGCTTCAGCAGAGGGGACCTGGTAAAGTCTTTCCCTGCTCCTTTTCCCCTGTCAAAGACTTTCACTGAAACATGGAGCTAGATACTACGCTGTAGATACAGATTGTTTTCCACTGTGGTGTGTAGATCCACATGCCCTACCAGCCAACCCCCTTAGTGTACAATGTAGACATAGCCTCAGAGAGATAAGAGTTGCAAACTGCATGAGTCTCTATCCTAAGAAGCGTATTATAGCTATACAGATTAAAGTAAAAGGATTATAATATTTCAATCTGAAGTATGAATTATACATCTTAATGCTTACTATTTTAGAATTATCAAAATTCTAATTCTAAGTATTAGAGGGCTTGTATGACTACTGGATTTTAATTTTGAATGTATGCATTGTGTGCTACCAGAATTTGTGTAGAACATAGCTATCACCGCAAGGAATCAGAATCAGTGTTTCATCTGGTCTAGTACCTGTCCCAGATAGTAGCTTGTTCAAGCTGCTTCAGCGTAAATAACCTGAAGTAGGAAATTATGGGAAAACCTGCCCCTAGGAAAAGTTTTCCATGCCCCTGTAAAGGTGTGACACGGCTGCCCCCAGGAGAGGCAACATGGCCACCCCCAGAGGGAAAGGAGGCAACATAGTCACCGCCTGAGATGGACAGCTGGCAGGAGGGGCCAGGAGGCAGGACAGAAAGGGTAAAAGCAAGGCCAGGCAGCTCAGTTTAGCCCTGGCTGCCAAAGAGGAAGGACGGCTGTCTCCCAGCTACTCAGCCCCAGCCATCCCTCAGGCTGAGAAAGGGGGCTCCAGTCTGGTACCAAGAGGCCTGGCTTGGGCCTCCTATGGCAGGTGCCCCTAAGGAGGGGCCAACTCAAATCAGGCATGGCAAGCTGGGAGGACTGCTGGATTTAGGGGTACCTGAATTTTCCCCTGAAACCCTGTGCTTCTTGGACCCAGCCCCAACACCACCTTCCTGTGATTTGGAGGAACTGCCACTATCCATGAAGGAAGGCAGTCGCCCTGCACGCCAGGATATGGAAGAGCTGCCCCTTGCAGAGGACCCAGTGGAGCTCCCTAAATTACCCCCACTACATGAGATGGAGGTCCAAGTAGAGCTGCCTGACTTTCCCCCACTGGATGAAATGGAGGGCTTCTGCCCCTTGCCCCTGGACGTCTACCCAGAGGCCTCCGCTGAAGGGGCCAAACAGGTACCACTGGGAGAGGGAGAAGTCAGTGGCCCAGAGGAGATGCACCTCAGACACCCTGGCCTGAGCCCCATACTGGGGTCAGCGTGTTGCAGCCGGAGCCCTGCTCACCCCATGGTTGAATCCTCAGCCACTCTCAGGGTCATGGGCTGGGACACAGTGGACTTGGGTGGCCCTGCATTCCCCTCCTCCACTCCCCTTTCCCTAGATGGCACTACCTGGGGAGCCATGAACCCCAAACCCAAAGATCCGTATGATTCCTAGAGTTGTTTACCTCCTAACCCAAGGACATGTTGTTTGTGGGTCCCACTCAAAGGCCCCCAGACTATTGTTGAAGTGCCCTACCTGAAGGCTATAAACTGCTTGTTTGCTCATGGAGGGGCTGAAACGTATTGTTTTTCCTTCTCTCTCTGGAAGGTTCTAAGGACTACAGACTTGTTTGATCCGCCTGCACCAGGTGAATAGTTATTCCCAGAAGGAACTGGGTGGATGCTTACCCCTCCCTGATCACCCAGCAGGCCGGGAGCTGCATGGGTGCCACGGGTGGCACAGCCTCAATGGCCATTGACTGCTGAGTGGCCAGAAACAGGGCAAACTGTTCTAGTAATCAGAACCCTGGAGGGAATAGACTATGGGCCTTAACCACCAGGCTAAGGTCCCAGAACTGGACTTGAAACAAAAGTTGGTGTGGCAAGAGGCAGAGCACTGACTGCCTGGAAGAGTTCCCTTGAGCCCTAGTTCCACAACAGCACCACTAGGAGGTGCCCTCTGGGTGGATCAATTGCTGAATCTGCTTACAATCCCCCATCCCTAATAATGGCTGCTAATTAATGTCCTGAAGTTTTAGAATTTATATCCCTTCCCAACCCCTCTCCCCCCTTATTTTGTTAATTTAATATTCATTTTTATAATTCTGGTTATTCTACTTATCTCATTATTGAATCCTGCTCAGGTCTGGACTTCAGGAACAAACATCTATTGGCAATGTTTACCACAGGTTATTGGTGCATTTGATAGAAACATATTTTCTGTTATAAAATTTGAAATCACTACCTTTCAGTGTCAGAGAATGCAGTTTTGTTTTTAAGGGAATATAAGTGTCTTGTTTACTTTCTTCACATACCTTTCACTGTTTTGGAATTTTTATCATGTCTACTCCTTTCTAAGGAAACATTTGGAAATTTTCAAAACTTCTATTCGTTCTGTGCCTCTAATCATTCCTATTGTCCCTCATTTAACCACGAGCATGAAACATAAATAAGCTACACCAATGGTTTCCAACTGGTGGGCTGTGGACCACTGGTCATCCATGAGGGTATAGTAGGTGGTTCATGGGGACAAGAGATATTTGCTGTAGGGTAATGTACTGTGACAAGTACAATGTTTGTGAGTAAGTGTAATAAATTATTAGACATGGCTGTGATTTTAACACCCCTTGATATATAATTTTGATTCCTGTCAGGCATAAGCTATATTAAAAATGTTAAAATGACTTGCTTACGTGGTGGTCTGCAAAAGCTTTTGATCATAACATTATGGTCCATATAAAGGAAAAGGTTGGGAACCACTAATCTACATCATTAAAATCCAAAAATACTTTCAAATAATGTATGGTAGTACGATAAAACGTTCAAAATCAAAGTGTTGTCCAAAAACAGTAAATACTGCCATCTGTCCCATCCATCATGTAACTATAAATGTACAAAGCTACAGTCATATTTTGGTAAGGGCTCTATTACACAGACATCTAAAGGTGATTGCTTTTTCCTCATGTTTTTAAGGTGCTTGAAGAAAAACAGAATGCCTTTTTAAGGTGCTAGAAATTATTTTTTTTTCTGCTTTAGGAAATGGCCTAAATAAATAATGCAAGACATCATCATTTTAGAATTAAGAAAAAAGTCTACAGTAATAAAATATGATGGGGCACTTCTGTTCTAATCGTTTTTATAATGTGCATGTATGTTATATACTGTAATGCAGTAGTCCCCTCTTTTAGAAGTATTTACTGTGCACTAAAACTACTGCAGGAACCTTTTTCTCAGCACAATCTTTGACAGCTGGCCCTTTACACTTCGCAGAGGCAAGAGTTGCAGCCCTAAGATGGCTGTTTTGCATCTGGCTGCTAGTTCAACTGACTGGTAAGAATTTTGAACTTCTGTCATGTTTTCCCTGTGTCTGAGCAACTCGCACAGCCTCACACAATGTCACAGAAATATACTGAGAATAATACAAATAATAAGACCAAGTCTCTGTCTGAAACCGTGAGCTGAACAGATTCATTAAGACTTTAGGTAGCATCAAACAATGGTTTGCTTGAAAGAGTGGTTCCTGCTCAGGCTTGCCCTTCTGTCACTGTATATCTAAATAGCTACAAAAAGGACAGAAGGAGGAATTCATGTGAAAAGTGAACTGTGACTAATGATCTATTTGGTTGCTGAAAACAAAGTATCTGTCTGACTGTGTAACCTGCTAGGGTGGGCTCAAATGCATTCACTTGCCCCTCTCCAGTGCCTCACAGTGAAAACCCCTGCAGAAAGCAACTGGAGAGCCAGGATCCAGTTGTTAAAAGGACTCACAGCAAAGACTGCTCAGAGTTCACATCCCACAATAAACTGCCACTCAGCATAAACATGCAATGAAATTTATTAACTAACTAAACACACCTTATCCTAAGGAACCATAATACATTTAAGCAAAACAGTAAGAAACCCAAGAGTCCCAAAATTCAGTTGGAGTCGCCCTTATCTCAATTGCAGTCTTTTATGTCCTTGAGGCTTAAATGCAGAACATAAGCAAGCTTCATCCTCTCTAGCTGCAGGAATCTTCAGGCAGATGCCATGCAGTCCTTTCTTCCTCCTGTGTAGCCAGCACCATGCAATCAGGTCACTGGCCATCCAACTCTCAGTTCCACTGCAGACAACTCCCCTGCAAAGCAGTCCAAAGCAGGGAGAAAACATCCTGCAGTCCACTCCTGCTCAGCTCCTTTCACTGAGTCCTTTAGCCAATGTCCTCTGCAGCTCTCTGTTTGCTCCTCTCCAGGCTTCTCTTCTTCTCAGGCTTCTCCCTGGGCATGTAACTCCAACACAACAATAAAACTTGTGGAGCATGCTCAATGTGCTCCCACACCCTGTTACCAGAAGGTTCTGGTTTCTGGGCTGCAAAATCTGCCCGGCAACATAACCCAGGCACAAAGGATCCTTGAAAGAGATTGCACTTTTATGGACATGGGTTACAACTGCTCTTTTTACATGTACCTAGTGGCTTTCTTTTCCTTCTAAATCCCCAAAGAGTTATCTCTTTCCTAAGAGAATAAATTATGGGAACAATCTAATTTTGGGGGACTTGGTAAGATCACTATTGGTGGCTGTCCTGTGAAATAGGGAGAGTTTATGGCTTATGACCCACTTACTTTCATTTCCTCATGACCAGTTCTCTGCCAGCTAGCCTGTTATGTTGAGATCCACCTCTCTGCTGAAGAGCAGCCAGGGCAAAACCTCTTGTGCTTGTACGTGCCATAGGCTTTGTTTTTATCCTGAAGAAAAGACAGTTATTACAAACAGGTGGACTGTGAGAAATTAGGTCCAGTGCACGCTCAAGTAGAAGGGCCTTTCAGTGATCATACTGAAGCATAGGATAAAGCTGGGTGGGAGGGAGTTGGCAGACGATGAGCTTGAATAAAGGAACTGTGATAAAAAGGGTTATAGATTACTTTTTTAAAGGAATGAAGTAATGGAAAGTATCCACAACTCAAATATTTGTTCTAAGTATATTTTACTGAGGACAATTGTGCTCATCCTTAGGTTCCTCAAAGGCTAAAGCAGATCATTGCACAGAGATTTAAAGCTCTGAATGGACTCTGACTTGCTCTTGTTGGCTGGCACAGTATTACAGCAAAACACAGCTTGAGAGTGGCTTGATCAAATTCATAATACCTTCATCATAAATAAGACTGAGTCTTTGGTTTTGATGTATATAAAGTCACTCTGTGGGCTGTAGGAGCCATGGATAGATCCATGCTGCTCTGGGCATCACAAACACTGTCACTTTTATAAATAGATTGCCTGTAGTCTTTAAGTCACACAAAACTTAATTCATGTCCTAGACATATTTGTGCTTTAAAATACCCAGAGAAAGAGAATGGCAGGCCCTAATTCTGATGTCACTGAAGACACAATTCAACTTTCAATGAAAAGACTTATAGATAACAGCACAGGGCTGGGACTCAAGAGGCCTGGGTAGGTCACATCACCCCTTTGGACCTCAGTTACTGCATAGGTAAAATGGTTCTAAAGATGATTCCTCTTTGTAAAACCCTATGGCTATGTCTACACTAGAAAAAGTTAGGTCAAATTTTTTTAATTCAAACTAATAAATTCTACTTTAATTCAAACTAAATTCAACCTTATTAAGTCAAAATAACAAAGTGGACTAAGTCGACTTAAAATTAAGATGACTTAGTCCACTTTGTTAATTTGACCTAGCTGCCTTTAATCTGACCTTTATAAAGTCGAATTAAGAATTAATCCAGGTCTCCACAATCCTTAGTTCGAACTAAGGAGTCGAATTAAGGCTTAGTTCAAACTAGCAGACAGTTCTGATTATTCAAATTAACCTTTCATTAAGTCGAATTAAAGAATTTCTTAATCTGACTAAAGGAAAATCTACTGTATACAGGGACTAATTTAGTTCAAAGTAAGCCTCCTTAATTTGACCTAAATTGCCAGTGTAGAAATAGCCTATGAGATGTACACATGAAAAATGCTGTATATGAGGTCGGTATTCTGTACTTTGGACTCAATTTGTACTGTCCTGTGAAGACTGGCTGGTGGTTCTAACCCCCTGCATCACAGCATCTTCATGTTACTTTCACTCCTCACCTGCCTTTCTCACCCTCTTCTTCCCTCCTGTTTCCCTCATTCCTGTACCTTATTTAATCCTTTATCACATCCCCTCTTCAGCAAATCCACTCCCTTCAAAGTCTGTGTAATTAACATGACATAAATGACCATTATATTATTCACTCTGTTTGTGTGTTATACCCTTTCCTCATTCTGTATCTGCCTTATCTATTTATATTGTAAGGTCTTCAGGGCAGGAACTAACTCCTACTCTGTGTCTATTCAGTGCCTAGCAAAATGGAGACCCTATTCTTGGTTGAACTTTGGTCACTACTCTAATAATCATATTAATAATAGATATTATTATCAACTGCAATGGGGGGTGGGAATGATTTTATAAAGGATATAAATTATTAGTAGCTCCCCTGGAATCAATGGAATTATGTCATTGAATTGCACAAAGAAATCAGATAAATATGAGAAAATAATAAAATAGATTAAAAATAAAATAGAGCTAAAAACGAGAACTTGGTATACTGTAACATAGCATTCAATGAAATGTCTTTCAGCAACAAAAATTCTGAAAGAAATTTTCTCCCCTTTGTGTTGAAAGATACTGGAAAATGAAGCACAGATAGAAAATAACAGGAAAACTGGGGAGTGCAATTCATCAGCCTCCTGGAAACTGCATTGACATATGAATTGCAGACCTTAGTCAAAAGTGGCATTAATTGGCACTCGGTTGGAATTTTCAACTGAGAGGCCAAGAATCACATGGTCACAGAGACATACCATTTTAAAGAAGTTTCCTTTAATTAATCTTTGAGATATGTTAGTGGGAAAGCATGAAATATGAACTGCTGCTTAAGCTACAGTATTGCTAGGATATATTCTAGCTACTTTTACCATAACACAAATATCGAGGAAAAGACTATAGTAAAACAACGTTGAGAAAATAAGTATAGTGTAAGAAATAAAATCAATGTTCTTTGTTGAGGATATTCTGACATAAAAACAAGAACAATGACAAACCACAACCTTTGTTATACAGGAATATTTTAAAAGGAATTAGGTCCATGGCTTTACTGGGAGCAAGTGGGGAGAGCATTTCACACATTCCACATGTAGAAATGGGGGGAAAAAAAGTGCTACCCTATAAACTCTACCAGTTCCATCCCTTTATACTTTTGAAAACATATTGATATATTGTGATGCTCAAAAGATAAACTATTTATAGTTGTTTTAATCCTGTTTTGTGGATAAATAAAATATTGCATTTTTTAATAGCTGATCAAGTGCCCTTCTTGAGTATTAAATTAACAGAGATTTTTGGATGAAAGAAAAATTAAATCTTAATCTAAAGTCAGATGGAACTCACCAAAGCAAATGTCAGTGGCTCAGCTGAGACTGGTACTTTATTGCTTACCAAAGCAGCCTTTGGAATGCAGAGAAGAGAGAGTAAATATTCAAAAACTTATTCTCAGGATAATGCATGGTGAATCTTGTTCAAAAATCGCCACTCAGTAATCTTATCTATGTTGTATAATTTTGCCATGTTTGAACACTGTTGTGAATAATCTAGCTAGATGGCACTGCTAAGCTCAATTAATGGTCAGTATTCACTGCATTTTGAAAAATATCCTATAGTGCCCAATCAACTTCAAACTTGAAAAAAATATAGAGCAGACAAGACCACTGAAATGAGACTATATACTGTAGTTTTAAACAAATACAATTATTAGTGATCAGGTTTTTTTTTCAGTTTTTATACGACTGCAAAAACAACATGAGGCCACACAATATTCCAGGTACATACTCACAGTTCCTATGAAAATCCAATGAGTTGGAAACACATAACTAAGATCATAATGTATGGTCTTATTTTGCACTACTGAAGTCAATAGAGATTTTACAAGAGACCTCTCTGGAAGAAGAATTCAGTCTTAAGTAATTAAACTGGAATTTAAACTATGTTGTAGACTGTGTAACAAAGGGTTTCATTACAGCTAAGAAACATGTAATACTGAAGAAAGTTTTAATAATCCTTCCCCATTTGACATTTAAGAGTTTTAATTAAGATGACAACAAACAGAATTTCTGTGGAAGCTCAGTAATGTTTTCTTGTATAGGAGGAAATAAGTAATGCCTCTCTTTGCTCTAGTTTTGAAAACAAAGCAAAACAACCAACAAGAAAACCGATCCTCGGAAGCCAATAAGCTACACATATTGGCTTCAATGAGCCAATGTAAGTCTAGTTTGTTTGTTTTTTCTCCTACTGATGATTAAATCAAACTGCTTAGAAGAAAGATCCCTCTGTGTGTTTTTTTCTCAACAGCCACATAATAAAAAACTAAGTTTTTAAATTTTACTGTAAATGCAAAAAATGTGGCAATGTATATTTTTCTCTAAATACTGGTAGGGCATTCCAATCAGCATTAGTAGGAATTAAACATGGGCATATATTTTGTCATACCAGGTAGACCAAAGAATCAATATGTCATATTACTGTTTTTAGATTTTTCTATCAATAGACAATATAGGGCACACAATGTTTACTCCACTTTATGATAAGAGTAGATACTTCCGAAACAGCATGAAAGAGAAGGGGAATCAGGCAGACTTTATAAATTATATCACCGAGATGTTCTTACCCAGGCAGGAACTTTATGCAACCCCCAAGTTCAAGGTATTTATAAGTTAGCAGTATATATGAAATATAAAAGTTCTATCTTTCTGTATACCTTTTAGTTTCCCAGAGCTCTCATCACTATAATATCTAAACATTCTCTTCATCAGCTGGACCATTTAGGTACAAAGTGGTTGAAAATTCTTCCTGTAAACTATTTAAATTAGGAATGCACACATTATCCTACCACATCAGAGGAGGGTCCTGTTTTGCCTAATATTCTGTTTCCAATAAGGTCCATCACTAAGCATGTAGGGATAATACAAAAAATCTCACAGTTGTTTAAGAAACAGCCCATAGGGAAGGCTTCTTCCTGATATCTAGCATTTAGAATGAGAGTTTATATTCCGTCTTCTTTATATATGGCTTTTTAGAAATCCAGATAAATACTGGACAAAACTTTCAGAGGTAGATAGGTAGCCAGGGTGTTATGTATAAACATGTTCATGGCCTAATTCTTCTCCCATTTACATCAATGGGAGTTTCACAACAATGCTGAGTGATTTGGAAAATCTCATTTGTAAACCAAAAAATTGTATTTGAATGGTTGCATACATAGATTCCACTCTTGGAGTGCATGCCTGCCAAGCATACAAGATTGGATTCTCCTCATTGGATTGTCCTCATTCTCCATCCCCACAAAAACATAAAAGGTATGTCCACACGAGTCTTTTATTTCAAAACAACACTGGATTTTTGAAATAAAAAACAATGTCCACATGACGTTTTCTTATTTTGAAATGACAGGCTCTGTCATTTTGAAATAAGAACCATCATTTTGAAACAACTTAAACCCATTCATTTTGAAATGGCTGTTATTTCGAAATAATGCAGTTTGGACATGTTGTTTTGAAACAACACCATTGTTTCAAAACAACTGTTTCAAAACAACATGTCCAAACCACCTTATTTCGAAATAACCATTTCAAAATAACAGCTGTTTCAAAAGCAGGCTTTCCCTTAATTCAAATTAACATTTTGTTAATTCAAATTAACTTATTTCGAAATAAGGACTTTATTTTGAAATAACTCATTTTGAAATAACTTATTTTGAAATAATGATGTATGTGTGGACATAGCCAAAGTGTGGAGTGGGCCCAGCCACCCCTCAGTTTCTTGCCACCTGTGACAGCAACAACTCCAACAAGTGTCCATCTGCTTCTCTACATGGTTTTTGCTGATTACTGCTGGAAAGCTTTGTTGCTCTTGTGACACGCCTGCCCCACAACAAACACCCAGATTGGGTTGATAACTCTGTCCTAGACACGTAGGGGCGGAAGTCAGGAGAGACCTGAGAGTCAGGTAAGAATGTTCCATACATCATGAAATCCATAACTTGTGAGATTACTGGATCAACCCATGTTGCTTTCTACACTTGAGTAGCCATGACGGGTGTGTTTTCCATTTGTTCAAAGTAAAAGATTCCTTCCAGCCCCTGATCTTGATGGTGTGCTAGTAAGGGTAGCCTTGAAAGACCATCAACATTGCAATGCAAAGAGGATTGCCTATACTTGATTTCATATGTGTATCCAGAAAGTATCAATGCCTATTGTTGCATCCAACTAGCAGCCAAATGTGGGATGCCTATGTTTGGCCCCAAAATTGATGTCAGGGGTTGATGGTCAGTGACAAGTGTGAACTCCTTTCCCCACAGGTACTGGTGAAATTTCCAAACGCCAAAACTAATGCCCAATACTTTGCTTTCAATTTGGGCACAGTTAGTTTCTGCCTTGGTCAGGGAGCATGAAGCAAAAGCGATAGGCCTCTATGGATCAGAAGTCATAATGTGTGACAATACAGCCCCAACTCCATAAGAGGAGGCATCACAAGCCAACTGTAGTGGCAAAGATGAGTCAAAATTTGTCAGAACTCTAGAATTTACCAGTGAGTGTTTAGCTTCATTAAATGTAACTTCACAACCTTCAGTCCAGTTCCAGGCCTTTTTCAGCCCAAGAAGCTCATGTAGGGGTTTCAGGAGCATCACTAATTGTGGAATAAACTTGCCATAATAATTCAATAACCCTAAAAAAGAGCAAAGTTGGCTTACATATTGAGGTAGTGGAGCATCCATGATAGCCTTAACCTTAGCTGGAGACTTATGGAGACCATCAGCATCAATCATATGTCCTAAATATTCAACTGAGGGGTGGAAAAACTTACATTTGTCTCTGTGAACAAGTAGACCATACTCTTCCAGCCTTTGCAGAGTAGCTTCCATGTTCATAACGTGTTCCTCCTCAATTTTGCCAGTGACCAGGATGTCATCCAGATAGCACTGTACTCCTGATAAACCACTCAAAATCTGATCCATTGCCCTTTGGAAGAAAGCTTGGGATGAAGTAATGCCGAAAGGTAAATGACAGTATCTGTACAGCCCCTTATGTGTTACAATTGTCAACAACTCTTCAGATTCTTCTTCAACATGCATCTGTAAGTACACTTGACTCAAATCAATCTTGCTAAATTTTTGTCCTCCAGCCAAACCTACAAAGATGTCCTCAATGAGGGGAAGAGGATATTGTTCTGCACATAACACTGGGTTGACAGTGACCTTGAAGTCTCCACAAATCTGAATAGAGCTGTCCTTCTTCACTATTGGGACAATGGGTGTTGCCCACTGGCTGTGAGTAACTGGCATTAGGACTCCCTCCTTGACTAACCGCTCCAAGTTTTCTTCCTCCTTGGGTCTGATTGCAAATGGCACCATCCTGGCCTTCAAACATTTTGGTTGGCAATCAGGCTTTATATTTAATTTCACAGTGATTCCCTTCATGCTGCCTAAGTCTTCACTGAAAAGAGCAGTGTGTTTTGTTAGTACTGCTGCTAGATTAATTTCTTCTTTAGTCAACTGATGCACTTGTGACCAATCGAGTTGGATTTTCCTGATCCAAGATCTTCCCGTTAGGGGTGGGTAATTCCCCTTCACCACAAACAGTGGTAGCTTTGTGGTCTGTCCATTGAGTTCTACTTTCACATCAATAGTACCCAACAGGGGAACAGTCTCCCCAGTATATGTCTTCAAAACATCTACTGTCGGCTTAAGTGGCAGATGTCTAAAGTCCTTCTCATACACAATGTTAGAAACTAATGAAACGGCTGCGCCAGTGTTCAGTTCCATGTGTACAGGTTTGCCTTCCAACACAGCTGTCACCCAGAATCTACATGGGCCAGCTGTTATAGACAAAACATGGAGGGAATCTTCATCTTCCAATTGGGTGTCACTATGATCACCTGTATTCTGCTCTGCTGCATGCAGAATTTCCCTCTTAGTCCGCCAAACCAACAGCCCATTTGTCTCATGTCTGCCTCTTCTGTTTGGCTCATCCTTCCTTTGTTTGCAGGCACATGCAATGTTCCCTCTCTTACCACACTGTCGACACAGTAGTTCCTTAAACCGGCACTCTGATGTGAGGTGACCCTGCCTCCCACACTGGTAACATTCTTGTCTCCCCGGTGCCCTGGGGGCAGGTAGTAGGGATACTTTACATACATTGACCCCGATATGTTGCATGTCTTGAGTGACACGTTCCATGGAGACTGCAATTTCCACAGCCTTCTGCAATGTGAGTTCACCTTCAGTCAATAGGCGTTTCCATGTTGATTCACTGTGCAGGCCACAAGCCAGCCTGTCACGCAGCATTTCCTCTAACATGTTCTCGAAGTCACAGTGTGCTGCCAGCTTCTGCAGACCTGCTACAAACTATACAACTGCTTCACCTTCACCTTGGTTCTTTTGGTAGAACCTATACCTCTCTGCAACTACTAGTGGCTTCGGGGAAAAATGTGCTCCCAGAACTTCCACTAGGTCCCCATAAGGTTTCTGCTCTGGCTTCTCCAGATAAAGCAAATCACAAAGCAAATTATAAGTCTTAACACCAATGACCATTAGAAAAACTGGTACCTTTTTCTCATTAGTTTTGCTATTTGCTATTACAAAATTTTGAAATCGGGCTGTATATGTCTGCCACGAATCTGCCAAATGATCAAATGCTTCAAGGGTTGTAGTAAGTAAAGCCATGATGCCCTCTTGTGGTTATTGTGTGTCTCTTCACTTAACAGCAGACAGCTCAGCTTTCAGAATAGCCAGCCAGCCTTATCTCTTCCTCATACTTAACAACAGGCAGATCAGCTTTCAGGATAGCCAGCTAGCCCTTAGGCAAACAGATCAGCTTTCACAGCTACAACCCAACCCCCATGCAAGCAGTAAAATAAAGTTTTGCTTCTTACATTGCATTCTGGTTTTCCAAAGTTGCCAGAATTGTTGAGGATAGCCAGCTCTATCACAAATCCCATCCTCTGTCACCAGATGTAGAGTTTTAGGGGAAATTATAATCCAATAATGAGAGGCAGCATTTTCAGAGCTGTGTAAGGAGTCTTTATTGAAAGAGAACTGAGAGGGAGAGAACCCAACAGACAGGTTTCCCTAGCACCTAAAAGACCCTCCCATTTATCACTATGACAACCCCAATGATCCTAGGTAGTCCAAAACACCACAATTCTGCTGGAGAATATATTGCTAGTTAGAGAGTCTAAAGCAGACTCTCTAACTTGGAATAATAATGCCTACTTTATTTAAAAATAGAAGTCTTGTGAAGACTCACTATTTCAAAATAATTATTTTGAATTAATATTGGCATAGTTATTTTGTAATAACTTTTGAAATAACTGTGCTGGTGTAGACATAGCCATTGATAGTGAATGGGATGTAGGATCCCAATTGAATTTCACTGTTCTTAATGAGACTTAAGCTCTGAAGTCAGGTAAGATCCTTGAAAATTTTTCACAATCTCAGCCAGATTATTGTATGCAAGAAGTAGTCATACTTAATTCAGCTTGCATGTTTAGGAATATAAGACAAAAATCATTGTTTGCTGAATGAAAATCAGAAAGTATAAAGGTTAAACAATGATTATGTACAAGCTTTTAAGAATGTATTAGAAACAAGGACCCTTTTAAAATGGAAATATTCTCCAGGGACACTAAAGGAGAAAATGTCTGAAAAATCTCAGGCTGTGCGCGCATCTCAAGTTTATTTTTACAGTCTGGTAAATGAGGCCATTTTAACAAACTCCTGTATGTTCTAATAATTTCTTTGAATTTTTGCCATAGCTTACAAGGATATTTAAGCTCATCTGAGGTTTCATTTTTGTAAGCCTAATTTAGGTATAGCATAATTATCCAAGAATAATAAACCATCTAGATACACAAACCTTTAGCAAAATATGTCCTAATGTTAGCCCAAAATGTCAGATAGTGGTATGCAATCAATAGTTTCAGACAGCAATTCTTCCATCTCTTCATTTCTGACTTTATTAATGTTGCTAAGGTTGGGGTTTTTTGTTGTTGTTGTTGTTGTTGTTGTTGTTGTCTTCCAAAAACCCACAGATCTCAAAGTCCTTTATTATCTGGCTAAACTGTGCAGGAACAGAGGAAGAGGAATCCTCCTATCCAGGGAACACTGGCACGAGTGGTTTCCAAACTTTTTTTTTTTTTTCAGTTTGAGGACAACAGATATCATTTATATTACCCTGAATGGTCACCAATCTCTGCCAGCAGGTTTCTCACCCACCCTCCTACTCCACTGAAACTAGACAGAAAGGCTGTGTTTACACTGGCAAATTAGTCTGGCCTAAGGAGGCTTAGTCCAGAGTAATTTAGCCCATGGCCACACTAGACTTTCCCTAGTTTGAGCTAAGAAATTTCTTAGTTTGATCTTCCGTCAAACTTCTTAGTTCAAAGTAACAAGTTCAAACTTCCTGTAGCAAGTGTAGACATAGCCAATGAGTTCAGTGAGTAGGTTGTCCCCTCACTTATAGTCTGTCTCCTTTGCTACATTAGGGAAACCACAGGCATATTGTCATCAACCAGGGTCATTAGACAGTGATTCCCTTCTGCAGCCAGGGTGAAGAAAGACCAGTGCTCTCCTCCTCCCTCCAGCTCTATCAATGACCCCAGCATCTATGGGCCTAGGTGAGTGTTTTGCCGTTCTCCCTGCTACCAATACTGGGGAGGAAGTTGTGATCTCCTGTCCCATTGGCTACAGCAAGTATCTTGTAACCAGTCTTTTAGCCCTGAAGAAACATGCTCTGCCTGGGTCCTTAGCAGCAGCTCCCTTCTGCAGGAGGGGAGCTGCGATCCACTTTGAAAGACCCTGTGGGCCACTTTTGGCTCCCAGGCTGCAGGCTGGGAATCACTGACCTACACACTCTGCCACCAAATTCTACAGCCTAAGGACTGTAATAATAACCACAGCCAACTTTCCTCATCCTCAAGAGTTTTACATAGTAGAGCTATGCAATCAGTGGACATATGGGCAATCACAGTGAATCATTTCAAGTCCCTTTACTATTTAAATATTGCACATAACTCAGGAACACAAAACTCTTTCCTTTGATCTAGGTAATGGAATGTGATTTTGAGATTAACCCATTGATTCTGTGGCAAATCTCTATTTAAAAGGTGGGTTTCAATCTTGATTTCAAGCCTAGTCAGGCTTAGTCTTAGTCTGATCTCTTCTGGCAATGAGTTCCACAGCCACATGACTGATAAATAACAAGATTATAAACTTGTTATCTCTCTCATGTGTATATCTTGAGTCAGTAAAAGGTCTTCTTTATGGGAAAGGACTCAAAATATTCTTTTTACCAATATAAATATACAACAAACAATATACTTGGAAAAGTAATGGCACTAGCAAATGAACCACACAGACCATCCTGTTTTAAATGTTCTTCATTTGAGGGACGGAATCTCTTACAGATTTGTGTTGGCTTGCAGCAGTGCATTCTACAATGGAGGAGCCTGTAAAGATAAGTGATTGTGGTGTTCTAAATTACCTGCAATCTATGTGTATGTCAGAGAGGAGGATGATTCACAACATCTACAGTTATGTTGTCATGGGCAGGGCTACCCCACCTGAGCCTAAAGCTGCCTTTTTTGGTGGAAGCTTTAGGGCATTGGCCCATGGGAACATTGCTGCTCTCCTCCGAAGGTAACTAACTGTCTCACTGTCATGGACCTTTCTGGTGCTCAGAAGTTAATTTGAAACTTCCTGCACCAACAGAGCTGAAATTGTCCCCAAAACTCTAATGTTAGTGTGTTCTGATATGACTGACTGTGTTTATGCTTAGATACTTTTCTGTTTACTCTCTTCAACTAAAACTTTGTGTGTGTTTGTTCCCTGTCCCTACTCAGAATTGCAAAATGACTTTTGCATCCCATATAGTGCATACTTACTGAATTTAGAACATGTAAAAGCAGTCATAAAAGTGACTCAAACCAAGTTAGAATGTGTTCACTTACCATTTATCTATATTGCACCCATTCTGACAGAAACACTGCAAATTACAAGTCTGTTTCTCTCATGTATGCTGATGTAAATCAGGAAAAATTCCATGAAAGAGAAAGGGAAATCAGACGTAAAGGATCAAAATCACATACATGGGGAAATTAAATTAGGACTTTACAATGAAGGCAAGGGGATACTGTAAACCTATTCAGGGTTTAGTAGCAACACAATTAAAAGTCTCTCCCTTAGTTGTAGATGGGTCAAAGCTGCTTGTTTTAAGTACAGAGATTGTTATGAAACCTTTCTATGAAGTATGTGTGGTTCAGCACCACTAAGAGTGATTCTAGGGGAGATATGTGATCTAAGGTATATGATGTATTTCAAATCACAGTTCAGGACACCTGTATCCCTGTCCCCCCACTTCATCCACCAAAGTTACCCTCTCTCTGCTCCCAACTCATCAGCCATCACCTCTCTTGAACAGAGATCACACATGTCTCTTCCTCCTTATCTGGGTGTGAAGATTGCATAGCTCTCTGATTTATACTGTAATTTTCCCAGCAAGTCAGACTGCCCAAAATGGTCAGTGCCTAAACTTTTCTTTCTCTCCACAGACTGCACCCACTGTATTGCCAGCAGTTATAAATTACATCACAGTCTTCATAAGCAAGCACTATTGGCTATGTCTACACACAACCTGTTATTTCAAAATAACCTATTCCGAAACAAGTTATTGTTAAATAAGTATATTATTGCGAAACAAGCGGAAGTGAAATAAGGACAAATCTAGGGTTGTGTTCACACGCACAGGGTTATTTCGAAACAAGTTGTGTCGAAACAACTTGTTTCGAAACAACACCTTATTTCGAAATATCTTATTTCGA
>ML681979.1:50481593-50513420 GCA_007922195.1 Podocnemis expansa | reverse complement strand
CTGACCCCCGCCAGTGCCTGCTGGCCAGGGGACAGCCCTCAGCACCCTGGCCAAGGTGCTGAGTGTTCCCTGGCCAGGGTGCTGAGGCGGCAGCCCTTTAAATGTTGTTTCGGAACCTATTGTTCTGAAACAACATGTTCACATGCGTTGTTTCGAAACAAGCGTTTCAAAACAAGGTCGTTTCGTCCCCAAATGGGGTTTAACTTGTTTTGAAACAACACAGTTGTTTCGAAACAAGGGCTTCCCCTTGTTTCAAAACACCTGTGCGTCGTGTGAACATCGTTTTGTTTGTTTCGAATCAACGAGGTTGTTTCGAAACAAAAGTGCCGTGTGAACACAGCCTAGGTGAAATAAGGGGAAAAGCTGGAAACGAAATAGCATGTCCACACAGTGGACTTGCTATTTCACTTCAGGGGCAGGGCACCGTGGGAGGTGTGGCAACATGGCTTCCTCCTTGGGCCATGTTGGCGGCCATGTTGTTAGCCAATCCTATAAAAGGCTGGCCCCGACCTCACTTCCCTGTCCATTCTGTCTAGCAGGACTCTGCCAGCAACAGGAGGGCCCCGGACCACCGAGCGGCAGAGTACCGCAACAGGAAGGGCTACTACTCAATTATTGTACAGGCCCTTGTGGACCACCGGGGGGTCTTCCAAAACTGCCATGTGGGTTGGCCAGGTAGGGCACACGATGCCCACGTCCTCTGGAACTTGTCCCTGTACCGGGGCGTAGGCAGGCTCCCTCTTCCCCGCACATAACATCGATCTTGGGGGAGTAGAGGTGCCCATACTCCTCATGGCAGATGCGGCCTATCCCCTCCGCCCGTGGCTGATGCGCCCCTACATGGGGCCCCTTGACCCTTGCCACCAGCTTTTTAACCGGCGTCTGAACTGCTGCAGCCAAGCGATTGAGCGGGCCTTTGGACGGCTGAAGGACTGCTGGAGGTGCCTCCTGACCCACCTCCACCTTGGAGAGGAGACAGTAACCCAGGTCATCAGCACCTGCCTGGCCCTGCATAATTTCTGCGAAATGCGCGGTGAGCCCATTTCAGCTGCCTGGGAGGCTGAGGCCCAGCTCATCAGGCGCCAGTACAAGCAGCCCACACCCGTGCCCCCACGAGAGCAGGCCTCCATGAGGGCTGTCACCATCCGTGAGGCACTCATGGACAGCTTTGTAGCTGAGGAGGACCTCTGAAGGCCAGGCCTGCCCCACCACACAGCACCCTCCCCCCACTTCTACTGCAGACAGACCCCACCCATCCACCTGCACTGTTGTAGCACCACCAATAAAATGCACTGCACACACCAATAATATGGCTCAGTGTTTTTATTTTCAAAGAACAGGGGGGTAGGGGTCACTGGGGCTTGGGGCTGCAACTGGGAGATGGGGTTGGGGTAGGGGTCACTGGGGCTCGGGGCTGCAACTGGGAGACGGGGGTCACTGGGAGGCGGGTCTGGCATGGCCCTGCCCAGGACCACCCTGGGTCCAGGGTCAGTGTGGAGCCCCATGCTGTGATGGTGCTCCGCCAGCTGCTGGTGGCCCCATGCCACTTCATGGCCACAGCCTGGCGCTCCATGGCCACAGCCTGGTGCTTGAAGGCAGCCACCAGACGGTCATCTGTTCTGGCTCCCTGGCGCAGCAGCTGGATGGCCGCGTCCTGCCGGCTGGCCTGCTCCCATCACCAGGCCTGGGAAAATGCCTCGGCCCACTCCCCCAAGCTCTCCAGGCTGGCGAGGATCTCACTGTGTGTCTGGGGTCCCCTTCTCCTCCTCCTCCATGGCCTGGGGCTGCTGGTTGGGCTCCGCACCCGCTGGCTACTGGTGGCACAAACTGCGGGAAGGAGGCATCACAGTGGTTAGAGCCTGCTGCCTGCTGGCCTTGCCTGTGTGCAGCTTGTGTACAGCACACAGCTCTGCCCTCACTGTCAGCAGGAATGTGGACTTGGGTACTGTGGGACATTGTCCCAGAGGGACACAGGGCCCCGTGGTGCTCACATGTGAGCTGGACCCACCCAGAAGGGTTGCTCTGCAGCATCTCCCAAGGCGACTTCCCAGTGGTCTGCTCTGCAGGCTGTGCACCCTGCCCAAGATGCAGCTGCATCCATCACACTCACCTGTGTTAACCAAACACAGGCATGAAGGGGCCTGTCACCCTGGTGCGACACTTCCCCCGGGGATGCATGTCCAGGGGGGCCCTCTGACCCCTCGCCCTGGCCTGGTGCCCTGCCTGCCCCTGTGCTGGACCCCGTCACTGCCCGTGACCTAGGCAGACCTAGCCCCGCTTCCCCATATGGGGCATGGAGACTCACCAACAGGGGCTCTGGATGTCCGCCAGGACGTCCCCTCCTCTGCCTCCTCTGAGTCCCCCAGGGTTGTCCCCACAGCCAGCTCATGCTCCTCCTCCTGCTTCTCCTCACTGGCACCGCCCTGGCCAGGGGGGATCATCTCTGGGGGCCCTGCGTCAGCCTCTGGTGGTGGTGGTGGTTGGTCTGCAGGACCCCCGATGTCCAGGGAGGCGTCGGGACTGCTGGGCAGTCCCTTTGTGCCTGAGGAGGTGCTGGGGGGGGCAGGTGTCCACCGCCTCGGCAGGCAGGCCACTGGGCTCATGACCCAGGAAGGCGTGCAGCTCCTCAAAAAAGGTGCAGGTAGTGGTGTTACCTTCCCCCTGGAGCTCACGCACATCCCTGCTGCGCACGTGGTCCTGCCTCAGAGCCTTGATCTTAGAGCGCACGTGCTCAGTTCTGCGCTCCTGGCCCTGGGCAGACAGCTCCGCCGCTATGGCGGCGTACACTGCCCAGTTCCTCTGGCTGGCCTGGAACCTGGCCAGGATCTGAGGCCTGCGCCAGATGACGAGGAGCCAGTGGACCTCATCATTGGTCCACACAGGACCATTTTGTCTGCGCTCCACAGCTCCTGCCCCACATGCTGACATGCCTGTGGAGGTGTGTCAGCACACTGCCAGGGCTGGGCACTTCCTTCTTCTTGTGGGTGCTGTGCACCCTGGGAAGAAGGTCAGAGCACATTATTTCAAAATAACGGTTATTTTGAAATAACACATTTAGACGGCATTATTTCAAAACAACCGTTTCAAAATAATGGCCGTTTTGCAAACATTGAGGTTTTATTGTTGCGGAAGGACGATTCTTATTTCGAAAGAATGGGATCTGTTCTTTCAAAATAAGAAAATGTCATGTAGACCTGTTTTCTTTTATTGAGGAATAACGGCTGTTATTTTGCAGTAATGGTACCGTGTAGATATAGCCATTATTCTTAAACTAAAAGAATTGCAGAGAAAACCTATTAAAAGCAATAAAATGACCTGAACACAGGTATAAAACCTTAGCACAAGTCATCCCATGTCTAGTTTTGAGCACCAGTAGAGTCAGGCCTTCAAAACTCACAAGCAGGTTTTCCATGGTTACAAATTCATGACTGTCTCAGACTCAGAACCAAGGTCCTGGCAGGGCAGTTCAGCTATTTCTCTATGCAGCTCAGGTCTTTGATCTTGTCTCTGGAAACAGGTAATTACACCTCAGGGTGTAACTTCAAAGGGTTAGTGTTTTGAATTATTAAAGTGGGGGGGGGTTGTATTAACCTCTCCCTAGGTGTTCTCCAGCAAATCCATCTCATATTTATTGTCCCAAAGTGCAGTCTAGCCTGGCACATTTTCAGTATAATCCTTTGACTTCCCAGGCCTCATATCTGTCACATCTCTCCTCTGGAGAGGTTACATGCAATCCCAGCCCAAAATAACATATCAGCTATCCATTTAATAATATACTGAAGCCTGAAATTCTTAAACTTAATTCAAGAAAATCTTCCAAGGATACATGGAAAATTGCCACATTTGTCACAATTTGTATTTAGATGTAGGAACTTCCTTATCAGAAGAATAAAATAGCTGAAAAAATTATTCTGTTTGACAGCCTCAAACTTCAGCTGCATATAACCCTCCTTTTGGTAAAGTTAATTGAGAAACAGCAGGGAGTCCTTTGAACTCTTAGTTTAGATTAGAACTAGTTGGATATTATTAGTCAAATATATTAGATGGGGGAAAAATGCTATTTGTTGAATAATTTATTCAACAAATAATTGTGTTTAGTATTTAATCAGGTTGGCAATTAACTATTTATAATTTGTTTGTTTGTTTGCAGCTAGATGTAAATGTACATACCTGGGAAGAAAGAAAATAGGCCATACTTACAGCATGCTGTCTTGTGAAGCTGAAAACGATTTGGGGTCATAATGGATAATTAGCTGAACGTGAGCTCCTCGAATGACATACTGGCAAAACTAAACAAATTTCCAAAGGGGTAGCCATGTTAGTCTAGTCCAGGAAAAAAAAAAAAAAACAAGGAGTCATGTGGCACTTACAGACTAACAGATTTATTTTTCTCATGAGTTTTCTTGCGAGAAAAACCCACTTCGTCAGATGCTTCAAAGATGGGTGAACTCACAGAATGAAATCAAAATAAATGCAACGGGGTGCAGAACACAGGATCAGGTCACACAGTAACAGGAAATCAGAGCAGTTGTTTGGTTCAAACCCTGGGAAGGCTGAAGGAAAATTACCTTTTGTAATGGCAAGAGAACCCGTAGTCTTGATTCAATCCTGCTTTCACACAATTTAATTTGCATATTAATTCAAGTTCAGCTGTTGCTCTTTGAAGTCTTGATGTCCCAGTCACATCTCTGATGATGGTCATTAACAAATCATTTACTGAGTGATTAGAAAGACAGAAGTACTCAACAACTGGGGTTTTTTTTGTTTGTTTGTTTTTTGTTTTGTGATTTCTGATAGCAGCTCTAGGTTCATTTATTGTTCTGCACACGGACCGTCCTGTTTGTCCAATGTGTAAGGTGCTGGGGCATTTCTGGCACAGGATGGCACAGATCACATTAGTAGATGAGCAGGCAAATGAGCCTTTGATGGAGTAGCAGGCTTGATTAGGACCTATGATGGTATCTATTGTGCAGATATGTGGGCAGACTTGCCAGCATGGTTTGTTGCAGGGGTGTGTGCCTGCTTTAATGTTTCTGTTGTTAGATCTGTAGTTGCTGGTGAGTATCTGTTTAAGGTGGGGTGGTTGTCTGTAGGCAAAGAGAGCTCTGTCTCCCAAGGCTTGAGAGCGTGAGGGATCATCTCTTAGAATAGGCTGTTGGTCCTTAATGATTTGTTTCAGAGATATGACTTGAGGGTTGTATGTGGTGACTAGTGGTGTTCTGTTGTTTTCTTTCTTGGGCCTCTCCTGTAGTAGATGACTTTAGGGTACTCATCTAGCTCTGTCAATTAGTTTTCTTACTCCTCCAGGTGAGTACTGTAGTTTCAAGAATGCTTGATAGAGATCTTCAAGATGTCTATCTCTGTCTGAGGAATCAGAGCAGATGTGGTTATATCTTAGGACTTGGCTGTAGACAATGGATCATGTAGTGTGTTTAGGATGGAAGCTCCAGGGACATAGGTAACTACACCGATCAGCTGGTTTTCAGTACAGGGTGGTGTTGATGTGTCTATCCCTGATTTGCACTGTAGTATCGAGAAAGTGGATCTCCTGTGTGGAGTGTTCCAGGCTCAGTTTGACTGTGGAGTGGAAATTGTTGAAATCTCTGTGAAAATCTTTAAGAGCATCCCTGCCATGGGTCCAGATGATGAAGGTGTCATCAGTGTAGTGTAGGTAAAGAAGAAATGCCCACAGACAGCCACCCAACCTTAAACAGATACTCACCGGCAACTACAGATCTAACAACAGAAACATTAAAGCAGGCACACACCCCTGCAAAAAACCATGCTGGCAAGTCTGCCCACATATCTGCACAATAGATGCCATCATAGGTCCTAATCAAGCCTGCTACTCCATCAAAGGCTCATTTGCCTGCTCATTTACTAATGTGATCTGTGCCATCCTGTGCCAGAAATGTTCCAACACCTTACACATTGGACAAACAGGACGATCCGTGCGCAGAAGAATAAATGAACCTAGAGCTGCTATCAGAAATCACAAAACAAAAAAAAACCCAGTTGCTGAGCACTTCTATCTTTCCAATCACTCAATAAATGATTTGTTAACGACCATCATCAGAGATGTGACTGGGACATCAAGACTTCAAAGCACAACAGCTGAACTGGAATTAATATGCAAATTAAATTGTGTGAAAGCAGGATTGAATCAAGACTATGGGTTCTTTGCCCATTACAAAAGGTAATTTTCCTTCAGCCTTCCCAGGTTTTGAACCTAACAACTGCTCTGATTTGCTGTTATTGTATGACCTGATCCTATGTTTCACATTCCTTTGCATTTATTTTCATTCCATTCTGTAAATTCACCCATCTTTGAAGTATCTGACAAAGTGGGATTTTCTCCCATGAAAGTTCGTATGAAAAACCAAACCTACCAACAAAACAACCAAACAAAAAATGAGATCCTTGAATGGATGGATGTATAAAGAAGGAAATCTCAAGTAAGAGCAGAAAAGAGATTGTTTTATCTCTGTATATGGTACTGCTGCAAAACAGTGTCCAATTGTGGTGCCCACAATTCAGTTAATATGTTGATAAATTGCGGAGGGATCAGAGAAGACCCACAGAAATGATTAAAGGATTAGAAAGCATATCCTTTAGTGACAGAATCAAACAGGTCAATCATTTTAGCTTAACAAACAGAAGATTAAGGGGTGGCTTGATTACAATCTATAAGTATACACATGGGGAACAAATATTTAATAGTGGGCTTTTCAGTTTAACAGGTAAGTGTGTAAGACTTTCCGATGGCTGGAAGTTGAATGTAAACAAATTCATAGAGGAGAAAAGAGGTATATTTTATCAATGAAAGTAATCAACCACTGGAAAAAATTGCCATGGGTTATGATGGATACTCCATCACTGTTTATTTTAAAACCAAGACATGGTGTTTTTCTAAAACATATGCCTAGGAATGGTTTTTGGGAAGTTCTGTGTCTTGAGTTATAAAGATGTGACTAAATTATTACAACCATACCTTCTGGCCTTGGAATCTACAAATTTATTATTACTATTGTATCCCATGGTTAATCATTTCAAAATGGTAAGTGTATTAATCCCACCATCACCTATAAAACATTATGTAAAAGCAGAAATAATTAGTTATCATAATAATGCACACAGTTTAAATAAAATTAGTTATTTAATATCCATGTCAGAGTGCATAACTATTTTCACATTTAAATTCATTTCCATTAATTCATTCTAACTTTCAGCCGTAAGTGTGAGAAGCCCATTTGTGAAAAAAGTATTTCTTATTAATGTAAGTCCTAATCTTAATTTTTGCCTTGGAATTCCTCAGAATTTTTGTATATTATTTCAATTGTAAATTTGTGTTTGGTATTTTGTTTTGTTTTGGTTTTTTTTCAGAAATGTTCTGCAGGAATAATGTGTAAACCAGCTCAGGAGAAGTTCCACTGCACAGTATGGTGGAGACACAAATGTTTGTCTGCTTGATATAGTTAATGTTTTTTATTTTTAAGTTGCCATACCCTAAAAAAAAAATTAGATATCTCTTAAGTCACACCCACATCCTGTAATTGTTTCACCTTGTATTGAGTAACCAAGTTACATGTCTGAAGACACTTTGGGTATTTATAATTTTTAGATGGCCTGAAGGATTTTTGAGTTTTCTCACATACTAAAAATAATCAGTGCACATTCTCTGTCAGAGTTTTCTAAGTGAAATCACATATTGATTTTAACATTTGGCCTGAAATTACACAACTGAAAATGGCCTTTTTCGTATACCCTACACGTGAACTAGTGACCTCATTGATTCCAGCCTGACATTTCAGATCGTTGTGTGCACTGTTCTGTTAATCTTCCAAAACCTCTCTTAATTCTCAAGATGATACTGTTTTTACTCTATGCATCACCATGTCCCATAAATCCAGCTGCAGAAAAGGAAAGGTGAATCCAACATCACATGAAAAACATTGCACTACTACTTTACAGCAAATCCCCTTGCCTTCATAGTCTCATCCATGAAAATACATTGAAAAAACATCAAAGTCTCAGATATTTCCTTTCCTTATTTGTACCTATTAGGGGACATCCAGGATTCTGCTTCATGCACCGATCTTCTATGGTGTACTCAAGCATCTACTGATCTCTGTGTAACTCCTGCCTTTTCTATGGTCATCAATCTCTGGACAAGAACAGATAGTCCTTAAAGAAAACTTAAGAATAAATCTTCCAAGACACCTTTTTACTTATTTATCTATTTGAATGACATGCACATTTTGTGTTTTAAGGAAAAATGGGTGACACAGATCCGATCTTAGCTTGTATATAAAATGGTCCCAAAACATTCCTCATCTTCATTCTCTTGTCTAACTAGACCAAGTAACCCAATATTCACCATCAAGACATTTGACTACCTAGAACATCTGTCAAGCTTGTGACTGGTGATCTTGGGGGTAATGATTTCTTTGTTCCTGCCAGAAGTTTCAGTAACCAAATTATGACAGCAATATCTAGCTGAAAGGGAAGAGCCCCCTGTGAAGCTGGGTGCTTCTGACTGGCTTGTTTCCCTAGGGAAAATGGCGTTCTTTTCCTTATTAATGAATGGATAGCTATAATTGTTTTGTCTGCTGCTAAAAGCAGACACCAGCAATCAGCCTTGTCCCCTAAACACTGTATGTGTGTATGTTCAGTCACGTGTCTGGGTAGCCTCAGTCATATGTGAACTCTTTGAGCTGCAGTTAGTTGCCAAGACATGTCAGTCATGGCTCTGTCCTATCTACTTCCCCTCTATCCCAACTGGCACAGCCATCCAAGGTTTCAGACACAAGCTAAAGTATGCGGTTTCAGTTTCTGCAGCTTATGTGAAGCTATCTCTTTAAGATAAACAAGGAATCCTGTGGCAGTTTTAAAGACTAACAGGTTTATTTATTGCATGAAATTTCATGGGAGAAATCCCACTTCATCAGATGCTTTGAAGGCAAAGTGGGATTTCTCCCACAAAATCTCGTTCAATGAATAAATCTGTTAGTATTTATAAGTGCCACAGGATTCCTTGTTTGTTTTGCTGAACTAGATTAATGTGGCTACCCCTTTTTATCTCTTTAAACTGCTTCTCTCATGCCCCAACATGGCAGGAAACACCTATGAAAAAGGGTGTTATTCGTTATTCCATTCTATAAGTGTTTAGGGTAACTTCTGTAGAAACTTTTTTAGTTTGTATGGAAGCCTAATATTTTAATCCCTATATAGTTATAGGCAACTTTCACCAAAAAAACAGAAAAGGAGTCTTGTGGCACTTTTAAAGACTAAGTAGGTTCTTCCCCCCCCCCCCCCAAATGTATTTATTACAGGAGCCTTCATGACAGAGATCCCATTTTGTTGGATGCTTGAAAATGGGGGATGGGGGGGAGGGATGGAGGGAGGGATAAATGCAGTTAAGCATTTTCAAGCATCTGACTAAGTGGGATCTCTCCCATGAAAGCTCGTGCGATAAATAATTAGGCTATGTGCACACCTAGAAAGTTAGTTCAAATTAACTTAATTAATAGTAATTAAATTACACTAATACTGATTAATTCAAATTAAGTTAATTCAGACTAACATGGCCACACTAGAAACCCTAATTTGGACTAGCATGTCCATGCACAGGACTTGCTAGCTTGAATTAGGTAGGGGGGCGCTTTTGCATAGGGAAAAATCAAGCCACAGCTAATTCGAACTAACAGTGAGTTCAAATTAACATGGTTACATTGGGTTAATTTGAATTTATAACTTCGAATTAACCAAAATTTTGAAGTTAAACTCAGTTTTATAACTTCAAAGTAAGCTTTCATTAATTCAGACTAAGGAATTCCTTAGTTCAAATTAATGAAAGCAAGTGTAGCCATGCCTTAATTTAATTCAAATTAATCATCATTAATTTGAATTAAATTGCAAGTGTAGACATAGTCTTTGTCTTTAAAAGTACCACAAGACTCTTTTTTTATTTTACTGATCTAGGCTAACATGGGTACCATTCTGAAACTTTCTTCCCCAAAGAGCTGCAGAGAGTGGCAGACATTCTTCCCTTTATTTTACAGATTTTTTTTCCTTAGGGTACCATTTTTAGAAATCTAGAGGTTTTCACTTTCACATTATCAGCTCTCAACAGAATAGCATCACCTAGGAGAATTTTTTCTTTGCCTTTTAAATAAATACGAACTATAGTACTTCAAGTGCAATTGTTGAGCCATATGCTTTTATACATGTGGCTCAATTGTTCATTTTATAACCTACATTATGATTATCAAAGAAGGGAGTCTCCGTGAATTTAGTTCTGGCAAAACAGTCGGTAATCCCTTTAATTCTGGATTGCCCGTGTTACTGAATCCACTTCAGATGGGTATTCCAGTATCAAACAATTTCACTAGCAAGGTATTACCCTATGAAGCCAATACACATGTCTGACAAGGACTGATGGTAATGAATGACCTTCAAAAGGTCCAAACTATATTCCATTGAGGTAAGCACTCTGACAGATCAAAAATAAGAAGACATTCAGCATTCCTAATCACAGCAGAGAGCTGATTAGAATTATGAACTGTAGTGCAAAGGGCTTGTACAAGATCATGACATCAATTAGCCCCTTAATGTAGAGTTTAAATCATGCATGGCCTTATGCAAGGCTTCTGCCCTGGGATGAGTTTCATCCTAAAAGACTCAATATCACATTTTGATTATGCAGCTTCCTCCCCCCCCCACCCCCAGGAGTATTTATATTAGGAGCCTTCTATCTTTCAAATGGCTGAAACCTCTCGGTCTGCTATAGAACCTGAAAGCAACTTCTATGAGATGAAACCAGTCCTCAGATTCTTCCTTCTAGTCAGATAAAATGAGGGAATGGCTACAGAAGAACAAACATGAGATTCACTTTCCATCAAGATATTTTCTTTTGAGATTCTTGGTGAACAGTTATGTGGGATGGGCAGAAACCTAGTAAAGCACCTTGATGTCCCAGGACCCCATGTGTAGAGACTATGGAGGTAGAAGCTGGATCATGAAATCAGCTGGCTAACCCTCAGACTTAAACTCTTCTAGATGTGCTCAGTCATAATGACTACTGTACTACTTACCCTTCCCATGGGTCAACAGAGAACTTTGTAAAACAAAAAAACAACCAAGGAGTTCTGTGTCACTTAAAGACTAACAAATTTCTTTTTCGCATGTGATTTCACAGGAGAAAATCCCACTTCATTCAAAGCATCTGATGAAGTGGGATTTTCTCCCACAAGAGCTCATGCAAAAAAGAAATGTGTTAGTCTTTAACTGCCACAGGACTCCTTGTTTGTTTGTTTTACTGAACTAGACTAACATGGTTACCCCATTATATCTAGAGAACTTTGTGTACATCAGTAACTAAATTAAAGTGACTAGACTTATAAGATAGACAAATATATTTATTTCTGAGCAGCTCCGAGGTATTTATGGAAATTGTAGTACAGATCGATTAAGGAATTTTTCTTACTGTAAAAATCTACCCCCCCAACACAAAATCAGGCATTGCACAACTGAATTAATGCCTTTAAATACTTAGCGTCCTACAGTTTAAACAACTTTTTATTTTATTTTTTTAAACAAGGTTAAGGTCCAATGATCTTTCTCATTTGGATTCATTTCTCGATGCACCTAGGTTTGATTTGCCTGCTGTCATCCATTGTGTTTCTAAAGTGAGATTTATAAGTACTTCACTATGAGAAAAGCCCAGTTTGTATGCCAAATGAATATCAGGCAAATATCAGACATAGCAATTCTAAACTAGGCCATATGAAAATAAATCGTAGCTGCTAAACAGTATTTTACCAGATCAGAACTAAAAAAGAGTGTCAGTTTTTTCATTTTTATTATTTGCTGCAGGCAATACACTACTTGAAGAAATGATGTTCAACTTTCTATAATGACTTGAAAGTATTTATTGTAAATCACTCATCACTGGATTAATTTAATCATAAATACTGTTTGCATATATGATAATTTTTTATTTGCATTAAATCAAACTTTTAACTTACAATGCAGGGTTGCATGGATAAAGCACCTCATTTCATTGCAGTGATAAGATAGTTGAAAGTATTACAATGCACCACAGTTTCTCCACTGGCAGAAAATGTGGCGGTGGGGGAGGGGGGAGTGAATATACTTAGTGTACAAAAGATGTTCATGGCATTTTAATGTTGCACTTTTTTATTATAATAGAAATGAGCAATTAATGGGTGTATCAAATGATGGATATTCAGTGGTAAAATACAAGATCACTATCAAACAGGCAAATATTCTTTTTCCATTCAAGAACATGAGATAGGTAACTAGCAAGAAGATAGTAACAGAACTGTTAAGTATCATTGCTAAAATCTGTTAAGATATCTCAAAATTGTGTTGCTCACCTGATTAATATAGGCAACAGAAATGTACCTGCATTAATTCTGAACCAAGCAGAAATGTACAACTTCTTATACTGTTGTTTAAGATGCTAAATTACAGCATCACAGGAGAAATGTTTCAGTTAAGGTTGATTCAGACACTGATCAAACCAGCTGAAATTCCATGCAGCAATGACCCAGCGAGCGTTTGTGAGAAATACTTGAACAGTACAACTTGTGCCATGCCTATTGATGTGAATAAATGCATGGCTTCCTTTGACACTGCTGTCATTCACACTACATTAAATTCATTTATGATATAATTTGTTTTCTATTACATTTGTCAAACTTGTTTAAGGACCTCTTTATGTCTTTGTTTTAAATACCGTCAAACACTTCCTAGTGTAAGAAGTAGTAAGTTTTAGATTTTCATTTCTACATGTGAATTTCTCTTGGAAATCATGAGAAACTCGCAAATCCATTCAGATAAATTGAAATATCACCAGAATCTTTTGTAATCCTCTGAAGCAAACCAAAACTTTGTTTGTTTTGGAAAAGGTTCTTTTCTATCTCCGAGAAAGAGATAGAGCAATTCTTACTAAAAAGTGCCATATGACCACTTGTTGGTTTTACTCATTTCTAACATCTCTTCCAATACACCAACCTCCAAATTTAATATTAGGAGAAGGCAAATTATGGGAAGAAATGCTGCTGAGCCCTCCCTTGTGTTCAGCATAGTGCTCTTATTATCTGGGGTACAGATAGCATTTGATATGAATGAAGTATCTGCATGGTGTAATGCAGCCTTATCTAAGTGCTGTATTCTATTACTATCATTGTAACTGGGGAGATCCAAAATCAAAGAAACTCGGAGAAGAGAAAGGAGATTTTTATAGTTTCTTCCTCCAAGCCTATTCCAAGATACTTGGAATATGGGAGGAATCCTTAGATCTCCATGTGAAGTGAACAAATTATAGACATCAGGTTTAAAATGAATGAAAGGAAATATTTCTTCACACAACATGCATTTAACTCATGGAAGATGCTGTGAAGACCAAGACTGTTATGGAGTTCAAAAAAGAATTAGACAAGTTCCTGGAGGATACACCCATCAATAACTATTAGCCAAGATAGGCAGGGGTTGTTGTTTGCCAGAGTCTGAGAAATGGGATGGATCGCTTGAAGATTGCCTGTTCTATTCATTCCCTCTGAAGCACCTGGCATCAGACACTGTCAGAAGACAGGATACTGCATTAGTTAGATCATTGACCTGTATGGGCATTTTTATGTTCTTAAGTGGGAGAACACAAATCAGATGTTGTAGGGAGCCATAGGCATCTCGTAACCAAATGGCCAACAATAATAATGGGAAGTGTCTAGGTAGGGAGAGATTATTAGATTTTGGGGAGGGAGTCAAGTCTGTCTTGATAGTTTTGGTAACTTTTAAATGTTTATCTCAACCTCTTTAAATTCTCCCATCCTTATAAACCATCTGCTTTAGAAATGTCACCAACCTACCCTAGTGTGCGGGGAAAATTGATGGGGCTAGCAATGTAAGGGGACCCTCCCTGGAGCATTTGAGGGAGATTCTCACTAAGTGATGCAATTAGGTACTGTCCGTGGGAGTCTTTGGAACATATTAGCCAGCTGTGTCTGATGGGTGTTGATTGGTCATCATTCCCATACTCCTAGGATTTAACATGTTGTGGAGGCTCTTTCATCTCTGTTCCAGCAGCTTGACTGTACCCACTCTAAATTCAGAATGGGAATCCAATCTGACATGCTGCAAATCTAGCTGCTCACCCATTTGAGGACCAGGAATGATTTTTTTTTTCTCTAACAGAGGCAGGGGAACTGCTATACATAAGGAATCACTGGGGCCTGGGCCCCGAGCCTTACTCCAACCCCTGGTCCCTCTGCTGACCCCTGCTGCCTCAGACCAACCCCCTCCCCAGCACCTTTTCCCCACTGAGCCTGTCCCCGAACTGCCCCCCTGCACACTCCCTACCTGGCTGCCAGAGGAGAGCATGGCTGTGGAACAGGCTGAGGTTCCCAGCCTGATCCTGCTCTGAGCATGCTCAGAGCAGGCTCAGGCCAGGGCGGGAGTTTTAAAAACTCCCAAGAAGAAGACTGGGGCAGTTCCCTAGGGGCCACAGCTGCCAGCTGCATGCAGCTGGCAATGTTCCCTGTGCAGGGGAGAGACAGTGGCTCTGCCACCGTGCAGGTTAGAAGTGTGTTGCTCAGGGGCTGGTCCTGAGTTGCAGGGGGGCTGATGCCCCCGTAGCCCCACGGTAGTGACGCTGCTGGATTGTCAGGTGATCAGGGAGGCGTTTCTCTTATTTATTTTTCCTTCCTCACAGCACCTTTAAATCAAGATGCTTTAGTTACGGATGTGTTCAATGTATAACTGAGGTATTTGGGTTGAGTCATTTACTTGATGCCACTTGCATTCAGTTTCCAGTGCCATTCAGAGAATAAAATGATCAACTCCCAGAGGTAAAAGATCTGGCATTTTGGTGATGGGCCCACAACTCGTGATAGGTTGAAACCTTGTGGATTTTGCCTTTCAAGGTAGGACCTTGTGGATCTCATGGATCAAGGTCTCCACCTTTCTGCACTATTGTCCCCCTTGTGGAGGGGGAGGAAGGGAAGAGGAGGAGGAGTTCTGCTAGGCTTCAGAGAGAGTTGAGTCCTGGCAGATAGGCTGAGTAGAGCTTACTCTGATTTATGGGTTAAGGAGCCCTGTAACCCTTGCAATAATTACAGAGTATATGACAAAGAGGCCTGTAATCCCCACATTGGAACCAATTAAATGCCTGGTATAAGAGAATTTGGGTGATGGGTGGATCACTCTCTTGTGTTAAAGTTTCATCAATTTGCAGTGTCCTGCCCAAAAGCCATCTGTGTGTCAATCCTCATTTTGCCACTGTGACCACATCAATTTCTTATCTGCTTCCTTTCTTTACAGCAATACATTTTCATAATTCCATTTTATTTATTCTTTTACCATGATATTAATTTAAAGGTATATTTGCATTTGTCTTTCCTTTAAAATAACTGGAACAAACCTATCATTCTTAGATAATTGGAAGGTGATCTATATCAAATCAAATCTCAGAACATAATCACACTAAAAACAATTACAAACAATCTTGTGAAGAGTCTAGAACAGTTTGGTAGCACGGTGCTCTAACAACTGGCAGAGCATTAACTTTCAAGTAAGGCATCAAGCTAAACTACATGTCATTTCCAGAAGTTTAACTTGTTCATGAAAGAATCACTTTCAGCTTCCCATGTGCTGCAGCTTTTTGGATTGGGAGATAATCGGGAAGTTAGGATAGATTATCATAACACAATGAGAGTCCTGTGACACCTTAAAAACTAACAGATTTCTTCAGGTGTAAGCTTCTGTGGACTACAACCTGCTTTGCCAGATGTAGATTTTTGTTGTTTTTTGCTATAGGAAGAGTAACATAGCTACCCCTCTAGATTATCATAATGATTCTTTATGGCTTTAAAAATCTTTGGCATTATTTAAAAACTTAATACCAGTCTAAAAGGATATTTTATCAATTGCATTGTTGGAAAGTTCTTACTATTAAATGTCTGAATGTGAAGACTTGGAACCTTAAAGGGTATGTCCACACTTAAGTTTTAAATTGAAATAATGCTGGTTATTTTGATTTAAAAACAGTCAGGTCCACATGACACTTTCTTGTTTTGAAATAACAAGCTTTATAATTTCAAAACAAGAAAAGTTAGAGCAATTTAATAAAACCTGGGTTAAAAACAAAACAATGGTTAGATCAAACAGCGAGAGTCTTGTGGCACTTATAGACTAACAGATTTCTTCGAGCATAAGCTTTCATGGGCTACAACCCACTTCCTCAGATGCAAATGTAAGGATGTGTCATTTTGATATAAGGGTTGTTTCAGTTTAACCTTATGACCTTCATCCCAGGGTGCATGGCATCCTGGAGGGAAGGGCCAGGGTTCAGAACCCTCACCAGGGGGGCAATGCGTGGAAGGGGCTCCCAGCACGGGCTCCCACACAGCTGGCTGTGCAGCATGGGAAGGAGCCCCCATGTGCCTGGCTCCCTGTGCTAGCTAGAAAGTGGGGAGAAGGGATCCCCGCACACCCAGGTTCCCCTTGCACTAGCCAGGTGGCAGGGGAAGGAATCCCTGTGCACCCGGCTCCCCCCCCCACACATTATCCAGGTGGCTGGGAGAAGGGAGCCCCACATGCCCAGCTTCCCCCCCACGCTAGCAAGGCAGTGGGGGGAAGGGAGCCCCGCATGTCCGGCTCAGCGCGGGAGGGAATCTGGGCACATGGGGATTCCTTCCCCCACCACCCAGCCAGCTGTGGGGGAAGCAGGACATGCAGGGATCCCTTCTCCCCACTGCTCGGCTACCGTGGGGAGCCAGGCACGCTGGGGCTCCCTTCTCTCCCAAGCCTGGCTGAGCTGCAAGGCTTCAGCTGGTTTGGGGGGGGTTCCACCACTGGGTCAGGGAGCCCAGAGCCAGTGGGGGATATTTTTTCCTCTGCCACTGGCTCTCCTGGGGAGAGCCAGGCAGGGGATTGGGTGGCAACATGGCCCTGTGAGGGGGCCATGTTGCCACACCTCCCAGGGTGCCCCTCTCCTAAATTGAGCTGCTAAGTCCTGTTCCTGGGCATGCTGGTTCGATTTGTTTTTTTGGTGGGGATCTGTTAAATTGATTTAGGTTAAATTGATTTAATGATTGTCATACTGATTTAACTTAAATCAATTTCAGTTAAATCAATTTTATTGCTTGTGTGTGGACACAGCCAAATATTGATTCTATACATTGGTGACACACATCACTGACCATGTACATATCAACAGGTTCCAATGCAGAGGGATAATTACACACTATGTTATCAAATATTTGTTATATATCATAAGAGTCAGAATTGCATCAGTATTGTTCATATTATACTGTACTTTAAACTAGATTGAACTAGGTGGGGTGTGTAAAATTTGGACTCTTTAAAATGATTTTTGTACTTAATGAAATTTTCAAGTATCATAAATATATATTGCCTTAAACTATTGCTTTGAAATGAAAATCTGATTTCAAAGCAAACAAAAATCCTCAGATTCATACTAAATAGACAATTTCAGACAGATGATTCCACCTTTAGTAATATTGAATATTGCCTTGCTTCTCAAGCATTCCAGAAGTAATCAGTGGGACAACTAGTGAAGTGAAGTATTACTTAGCATGGGTGATGGAATCAGCATCTGGCCCTTGGAAGGCAAACAATAAAGTCTCTTATTTGAAAGTAATGTCTCACCTTGCATTTAAATTCACATAGCAAATAGTACTAGAAACATGCCGCAGTTCAGAACACACATTCTGCTCGAGTTAGAGACCGGAAATCTACAAAATTATCTTCTAAATCTAGAACCCAGCATTTTTAATTGTATATTAGCTCTAGTAATATGAATTCTCTGAACTCTACCTGTGTTTTAACATCATTAATGACTACACCTAGAAAAGTAATATCTTGCAGTCATATGATTTTTCATCCAGATGGTCACACACATTAGGAAAAAAATAAAAATATATAGAGACAGGAATGGCAACAACATTTATCATGGTGCATTACTGCTGGGAAGAACTGAGTTCAACAGCAACCTTCCAAATTTACTTAGTGTCATGATTTATGTTCTCCATCAGTATCAACCAGCTTAGCACAAACATGGTACATCTGAGATATATTACCTGCTGAGGAAAAATAAGACAAACACAGACTTACTATTATCACTCTTTACTGTACATTACCATTGTTATAATACTGCACATGTGTCTCCTTCAATGAGAATTCCATTGGGATACTGCTTATATCCATCATAGATCTTTGTATAATGTAGACAGAAATATTTAGTTTCAAACGACATACCATTTAGAAACAGAAAGGAAACCTCCCATTCCCATCTTCATTTTATTTCCATCAGTGTGGCTAGGAAGTAAGCATCACCTAATTTGAAAGGTTCCAAAAGGGTCACTGTGTTAGCCTAGTTCAGCAAAACAACCAAAGCATCCTGTGGCACTTTTAAAGAGTAACAAATTTATTTATCACATGAACTTTCATGGGAGAAAATCCCATGCTGTGAAGGATTGTAGAAAATTATGTGATATGATAATTTCACAGGACTTTCTGATCTCTACACTGTCCGGCATGGAGATGACTGTGTTAAAATGAAGGA
This sequence comes from Podocnemis expansa, assembly GCA_007922195.1. NCBI lineage: Eukaryota > Metazoa > Chordata > Testudines > Podocnemididae > Podocnemis > Podocnemis expansa. The sequence continues at coordinate 50,494,813 of ML681979.1, read as the reverse complement.
GTGTATGGGAAAATAACTAAGTAACTACCTCCATATCTGACTGTTACATCCAAGCGCTGTCCGTACAAGTGCAAGTGCTGTGGACTTCTTGCCCATGATATGGAGATAGCTTTGGAAAAATGTTATCCTTTTCCTGATGGTTTTAAGTGAAGGTGACCAGAGACTGAGATTGTTCTAAGGTGCTCCCCAGATCATGGGACATGTTGGCATAAGAGAAATGCAAAGTCCACTGAGGTGCCCTAATATGTACTAGCTAGAATTGTCTCACAGGAGTTGTTCTTCTGGCAATGGATTGATTGACTATGTTGCACTTCATTCCCTGGAATGCCCCTTAACATCTCCTCCTGGCTCAGACTTGCCTTTCCTTAGATGCCCCATAAGGTCATTTTTTCACCTTTCTAGCAAAGCAAAGTGAATTTAGCAGGACTGAAGCTTTGGCCCATAAATCTCTAAATGACTTAACACTGGAGTGAGCAGGTGATGCTGGATATCCACCACAAGCCCCTTTGCACCTCAGGATTTGAGGTCTTTGATGGATAAAATAAATTACACACCAATTCCATTAACCTTATGTCCCTGGTCTTGGAAAGTCATCTGGGCCTCACAAGGACACTTCATCAAGAGCAAGTAAGCGCAGTGAGTGTTTACATTCCAAAAAATAAAAACTATCACTTGAAATTAACTTTTGATCTTCCTCTTTCCACCAGTAGTTTATCACAGATTTGTGTCATTATTTTTGATGTTTCATCTTGCACACAATAATCTTACCATGAGGAAGAAAAAGACAGTTTGATTTATTGACAGTTAATTAGCAGGCTAAGGAAAGCAGAAGCAGGGGGAATATTTAAATGTCAGTGTGAACTAACAAGAAGGAAAATCTTGTTAAAATTCATAGAATTTCTTCCCTGAAAGTTGGCTATTCCTGTGGGATTTTTAAAATCTGTTGTTCTTTAAAAGTCTATTATATGTTTATGATGATGATGTGATAATGTGATGCAGTGAAGGCTGTTTTTTTTTTATCTCTTCAAATACATGAAAATAACACAGAGAAGAGGAAATTTGCTAACAAGACACAATATCTGCTACCTCATTTATAAGTAAACAAAATGGGCTTGTTAGGTGGAATTATTTTCTGGGACCTTAATAAAATACATTGAATACATCTGGGACATTTTTTTTCTTTCTTCCTTTCTTTTCATTGTTTTTTCTTTCTTTTAAGGCCTTTCAATCAGACAGGGGCTTTTTTCATCAAGTTTAGCCATTTGTGGAGGTTATGAAAAAGTTCCCCTGTATTACTAGACCCCTAATGTAAGGCTTTGTGATATATAGGTGTGGGGGAGGGTTTAAGGCAGTGGTTTTCAAACCATGGGTCAGGATCCAGTACTGGGTCATGCACCCTCAGGTACTGGGTTGTGGCACCACCTGCTGCTGCAACCACAAGACTGGAATGCATTGCTAAATAATGTAATTCATAGGTCACGGGCATAAATGATTATTTTCAACTGGGTCCCAAGAAAAAAAGTTTGAAAACCACTGGTTTAAGGGATATGCTTCTCAGCACACCACAACACATGCTTCTGGAGGTCGGATCCAATGCCTGCTGAAGTTAATAGGACACTTTCTATTGACTTAGTGGGCGTTGGATCAGGTCCTGGGTAAGTTGCAAATAGTGTGTTGGGGGGGAGGCAAGATTTATAGTGGACTGTGAAGAATCCAGGTTTGTCTTCTAAGTACCTCTGATTCTACCAGCTTAAAAGCTGGAGTAGAGATTATTGTAGCTTCATAAAAGACTCATGGCATATATGCAAGTTGGGAGGTGCATAATCTCTTCTTACTCATGTTTATTTCCCTGTGCAATACCAAATGACTTAGATTTTGTATTGAGTGTGGCGAATTTTCTATTAAAAATGTGATGCTTTATGCAGAAGGAACTGCAAGATATTAGAAACCATTTATTTCTCCCTTTCTATCTATTTATTGTCCTCTCATCTCAAATTCCAAAATTCTTGAAGATGACTTCCTAATCTCCTGTAACGTTTCTCCCATGTTTATTTCACCTGCACCTGCTGCTAATGCTCTCCCTTTGGCATGGACTAAATAGAGGATGCCAGTCTTATGTCTTCAGTTGGCATCTAAGGCTCTCAGTGTAGCTTAATTTGTCATCTAGAGAGATTATTAGATTTAGCTGTAGGATGCTTATTATGTTTCTAATGGTACTACTGGCTGAGAACTCACTTGCTAAAGGTACCTAGGGTTTAATGTCACTGGAGAGATGTGTCTCCACTGTTAAAAAGAAATGTAGAAAAAGGGAAGCTGAAATATTGAACAGGGAACCCATTATGGAGACTCATTTGTATTTCTCATTTGATTCTGTGTCTTGGTTTCTATAAAATCAAAATGAAAGAGAAATGCATTAGCCCAGAGCCACAGCTGGTGTGAACGGGCATAACTGTTCCAAAGGAGTAGCCATGTTTGTCTAGTTCAGCCAAACAAAGAGTCCTGTGACATTTTAAAGACTAACAACTGTATGTATCACATTACAAAGTGGGATTTTCTTCCACAAAAGATCACATGATAAATAAATTTGTTAGTCTGTGTTTGCCACTGGACTCCTTGTTTGTTTAGCATAACTGTGGTTACCCCAGTAGAGCTACACTGAAATACACTAAATCAGTGATTGTCAAACTTTTTTTCTTGGCATCCTTTGAAATTTCCCACAGCTGCTTCCACCCAAGGGGTAAAGGATGCCAACTGCCCTGAGCTGTAGGTAGCAGTGGGACTGCTGGCATCCTTTTAACCCCCACCCCCCACTGTAGCGGCAGTGTCACAATCCAGTACCAACAGGTCTGTGACCCAGTACTGAGTCGTGACCTGTGGTTTGATGAGCACTGCACAAACTGATGATCTGATTATTTATCAACCTATGTATTGACATGTGTACTGAGTACAGGTTCTCCAGCTATTATAAACTTTCTTTAAGTTTAATGATCTACTTAAAATGAGGATTCCTTGGTTATTGAAGTAGTTGCATCAAAGAGACTTTTGAGATGCACATCACTATATCTCTGTTTTGCTTTTACTGATAATGGTCTGCCTTTACTCAAAGTGAACTGGAAAGCAGCCAGCTTGAAACTGACAAAAAAACTGACATGTTTACAATAATCCAAATATGTTTTGAAGTTTAGATTGAACTAGATCTATCAAAGAAAGTCTCATCATTTGCCTCCCTCCCCGCCCTTTTATGTTTTGGGTGCTTGGGTATTTCAGTGACTGTCAGGAGTACCAAAACACCATAAAAACCTGCTACATGCAAAATTTAGAATAGTTTTTAGTTTTGATTGAACTAGTGATATCAAAGAGAGTCTTTGAGAAGCTTCCTTGCTGTGTCTCTGTGGCTTGCTTTCTGTGTAGAAAGTAGAATTAATTAATTAATGCCAGTTATAATGGAAAAACATGTTGCACTCAGATTTATGCCAAATGAGTTCAAAATTGTTAATGTTAGGGCAATGAGTACCCAGAGGAATTAAGGCTAATATTTATTTATTTATTTATTTATTTATGTGAAGTATCTCTGGATTTAAAAGAGCAAACCAAAAAAAAAATAAAATAAATGGCTTTTGTGATGTTCTTTTATTGATTTTTTATCAATGTGCATAGATGCATATTCTGGCTATGGGTCCAATAGATTTTTCATAAAGGAACACATTAACTTTCCTGGAATGGAGTCTGTTACACTCAACATAAGAGAAATTGTGACTGTACAGGAAGAAGGATGGTTACTAATGGTTACTTGGTAACAATGTGCTCACAAGTCCCAAAGAGGTAGTCCTGTTAGTCTAAGCCCTGCAAATAGTGTAGTGGCTAGCACCTCTGCTCAACCTGCAGAAAGTCCTGGGTTCAATTCCTAGGGGGTTAGACTCAATGATCTTACAAGGTCCCTTCCAGCCCTATGATTTGATTGATAGTTCAGCAAAACAAACAAGGAGTCTAGTGTCACTTAACAACTAACACATTTATCTATTGCATGGGCTTTCGTGGCAGAAAATCCTATTTCATCAGACACTTAGAAGATCTAAGCATCTGACTAAGTGGGCTTTTCTCCCATGAAACCTCATGCAATAAATAAATTTGTTAGTCTTTAAAAGTGCCACAGGATTCGTGGTTGGTTTTAATGTGCTCACAGTAAGAATGAAGACAGTATGCATGTTGCAGCAACATTTACAGTCACCAGATTGAAGGCCAACTCATTCTCTTTGCTCTTAAACTATACACCCATCTTGTTATGCTCTATCCCACCATTTAGCAAAATACTATTGAATTTGTTTGTACAATAGGATACTGTCTGTGCTGTATACTCACATTATGCTTCCTAATTCCTCTATACTGAATTTGTACTTTCTGCACTATAGCCCTGTTCAATGTACTTACATAAGCACCTGGAAGTTAGATCATAGTTTAGGAAAAAAGTAGTATTCTCCAATATGCCTTTTCAAATGTTGAACTATGCCTGGGGCTGGTGAGATCAGAGGAAACTGCGGTGGGGATCCAGAATGATCCTGTTATGCAAATTGGTCCTCTGACCTGTGTATTGGAGCTACAGAGTAATCAAACAATCTAATAGCTGGTTTCCTCTAAAGTATCCTTAAGCATAGCTGACACTCATCTATATCCAAAGCTTTGTCTGCAAAAACAAATTATAGCAAGTCTTCGGATCAAAGCAATCACAGCCTATTCTCAAATTTTAACTGAGTAAGATGCCCAGCTCATTAGCATGGAATCAGGAGTGGCCTAGTCAGCCACTTCTGATAAGCAGAACAACTGCTGCAAAATGAACCTGAATGATGACCTAAGGGCTTCGTTGCTGAAACCCATCAAACCTCCCAAAAGAGTTAGTTGGTATGGACAGAATTCAGAAACAAAGTGTATAACAATTCACTTGCTAGCTGCCTGAAATGGCCCGAAATATCATCAATCATGAGATATAGACAATGGAGAATAATTCCTTTTTCCATGGTAGCTTTTACCACTGCTTCTCAATGATATCTTTTATTCCAAAATGTCTAGTCTAGTTAACTAACAAATAGCTGAACCTGAAAGAATAGCACAAAACCTTTGTTAATTTGAATATAAGAACTGATAGGGTGTGTTCACACAGCAATCTTATTTTGAAACAACAGAGGTTGTTTCAAAATAAGAAACGCCAAGTTCATGCGACATACTGTTGTTTTGAAGCAACGGGTTCCGTTGTTTCGAAACAACGGCGTTGTTTCAAAACAACTTAAACCCCATTTGGTGACGAAACAAGGTTGTTTCAAAACAATTGTTTTGAAACAATCCTGTCAGAACATGTTTCAAAACAATGGTGACTTGTTTTGAAATAACTGTTGTCTGAACATGCTATTTCGCTTTGAGCTTTTCTCCTGAATTCGAATTAACATTTCCTTAATTCGAATTAACTTATTTCGAAATAATGCCTTATTTCGATACAAGTTGTTTTGAAACAACTTGTATTGAAATAACCCCGTGTGTGAACGTAGCCTCGTTTTTCAAACTTTGGTTTCACAGTTTACCTAGTTGCCTAATATTCTGTTATTGTCCCTCTATCACTGCTTTTTAACTTCCTTCACACATGCTCTACTATATCTAGGCAGGTCACGTTACATATAGGCTGTGTTCAGATGAGAGTTTTATTTCGAACCAACAGCTGCTATTATAAAATAAAATTTCTTATGTCCACACGAAGTTCCATTATTTCGAAACAACAGGACCCATTGTTTTGAAATAATGGCTGTTATTTTGAAACAGTAAAACCTCACATGAAATCGAAATAGCCATTGTTTCGAAATGGCTGTTTCGAAACAACGGCATTTGGACACATTGTTTTGAAACAACACCATTGTTTCTAAATGATTGTTTCAAAATAACATGTACAAAGGGCCTTATTTCAAAATAACCATTTAGAAATAACAGCTGTTTCGATAGCAGGCTTTCCCTTAATTCGAATTAACATTTTCTGAATTCGAATTAACATATTTTGAAATAAGGACTTTATTTCAAAATAACTCATTTTGAAATAACTTATTTTGAAATAGCAGTTTACTTGTGAACATAGCCATAGTCTGTTTCCATGAGATCATCAAGTCCAACCCCCTGGGAATCCACATGTCCTTTTTATTTCGAAATAACACAGCTTATTTTGAAATAAAAAGATTATGTCCAGGCAACATTTTCTTATTTCGATATGATGGACTCCATCATTTCAAAATAAGAGGTGTTCTTTCAGAACACCTTAAATGTAGTTTGTTATCAAAATGGCCCTTATTTCAAAATGGTTGTTTCGAAATAAGGCCATTTGGACATGTTGTTTCAGAACAAACGGGTTCCAAAACAACATGATTTGACCTTCCTCCCAGGGTGCTTAGCAACCTGGGAGGAAGGGCCACCCCCTCAGCACCCTGGTCAGGGTGCTGAGGGGAGACCCACTGCAGGGTATGGGGGGCTACCGCCCAAGCCTGGTGGGGAGCCCCGCAGCAGGGTGCCGGGTGCCTGGCTCTCCCCGCTGCTGGGGCTGCTCAGAAGCCCAGTGGCAGAGGTGCGGGGGCGCCTGGCTCTCCCAGCTGCTGGGGTTGCTCACAAGCCCCACAGCAGGGTGCGGGGGTGCCCGGCTCTCCCCGCCAGCAGAGTTGGTGGCAACCACTGCAGCAGTGTGCTGGGGCCTCAGCTTTTCCCCACTGCCAGGGCTGCAGCGACGGGGGGCTGGTCCTGACCCGGGTCCCCAGCACCCCGGGGGCTGAGCGGCTGCAGCTGTGGGGAGCAGGGTCCCACTAGTTCTCCAGGCCCCTGGGCTCAGCAGCAGTAGTGGCTGGGAGCCCCACAGCTCACGCCGGGCCCTGCTCAGGGGGCTGCAGCCCCCGGCGGGGTGGCTGCAGCCTGGGTGGCTCACCCCATACCCTGCTGGGGGGTCTGCAGCCCCCAGCGGGGTGGCTGTAACCACAGCGGCTCACACCGTGCCCTGCTTGGGGGGGCTGCAGCCCGCCGAGCTGGTGGTGGGATGAGCTGTGGAGGTCCCAGCTGCTGCCGCCGCTGAGCTCAGGCACATGGGGAGCCGGTGGGAAAAGCTGGGCCCCTGGCACCCCGCCATGGGGGTTGCCACCAGGCCCCAGCACCCTCACCGCTGGGCTTCCCCTGACCCCAGTGGAGGGAGGGCCGGGCATCCCGGCACCCTGCCCCTGGGCCTAGACCACAGCAGAGTGAGCCTCCGCAGCTGCAGCTCACAAGGGCTGCACACCAGGGACCTGGGTGCAGGGTGAGCCACCAGCACTGGAGCCACCCCGCGTCCCTTGCAGCTCCCCCGACTTGGGTGGAGCAGCCGCAGCACCACCAGGCTCCTGGGAAGCCCTCTCCCCCCCTCCACCCTGTTGGTGGCCACATGGCCTGCAAGAGGCCATGTTGACACACCTCCCAAGGTGCCCCTCTCCTGAAGCAAAATAGCAAGTCCACACATAGGACCTGCTATTTCACTTTCAGGGTCTCCCTTTTTTCAAACTAACTTTTTGTTAGTTCAAAACAAGTTGTTTTGAAATAAAGGTTTTATTTCAAAATAAGTCATTTTGGAATAAACTACATAATTATTTGTAGTATGTGGAATCTATATTCATTAGTGAAGCATTTGGACTATTATTTTATGAAAGAAATATGTAAAAAAAAGTTGTATTTTGCAAATAGTAAAGCAGGGAGGGATTAGGAAAATTCACATAGTAAAAATTAGATTTTGCCCCCCCCCCTTGCTTCTAGCCCTTCAGTTTTCTCATCATTACATCTTGATTCATCTTAAAAATCAACAGATATTTCCAGGATGGGGAAAAAAAAATATATCTATGTGATTTTAGTTCTTGCTTCTATAGTGACACATAAATTTCTGCTTGGAATTATTTTAATTAACTTTATGAATGTCAATTTCTTTTTTTTTTTTAAATATTTAAAGACACTTCAGCGATCAGATTTGAAACTAGTGTAAATTAACACAGTTCCATTCATTTCAGTTGAGCTAACTCGGTTTATCCCAATTGTCAATCTGGGACATATTAGGGTCAGGTCAGCCAACAGAATTTCAGTTATGTCAGAATAATTTCTCCTCATAAAATGAATTTGAATATCAGTTTTTTCACTGATAAGTGATGTGAGCATTTCTGAGTCTGTTGCTAGCTGTGTCCACTTTAAAAGTGTCAGAAACAGTTGGACTAAATGAGATGTATGTGCATTATGTATTTATTTATTTAATTTATTTAACAATGGTGCCAGTACGCTCCAGTTAAGGTTGGGCACCAATCTCCTGTACAAACATACATCAAGAGATCCTTTATCCTAAATAGCTTACAACCACTTTTAAAACTAGATGCAATGATTGGGTATAATAAATAATCAGAAGAAACGAGTTAGAAAGGATAAGTGTACCACTCATTAGAATGTGTTCATAGAAGCAAATTATGTTCACAGCTAGATAGCTGAAGAGTTTCAAAGCTGCCAAATTGAAATTCATTGAAAATTGGGTGCCTGACTCCCTTAGGTTCAAATTATTGACACTGTGTATGTCTCTAAGTCCCTACTAGATGAGGAACAATTTTAATTATTTCTTTGATTTTTCCCATTATTTTAAAAGAGGAATCTGCATGATCATGGTTTTCCTTTTTAAAAAATATTGAAATTATACTAATTTCACACCAATTGCAATTTCTGGTTCAGGTTCTTATCAGCGGATTCTGTACTTTGAGGATTAAAAAAAAATCTCAGGTTTGAAACTTCAAATCTCGTGTTTGAAACTTGGCTAATGTAATTGCAGATCCGCTAGCTATGAAAACAGGGAAGGTCCCTGATGGTTGGAAAAAGGCAAACCTAGTGCCTATCTTCAAGAAAGGGAAAAAGGAGGACCCAAAAAACTACAGGCCAATCAGCCTCACCTCAACCTCTGGAAAAATCATGGGACCAGGTCCTCAAAGAATACATTCTGAAACACTTGGAGGAAAACAGGGTGATCAGGAACAGTCCACATGGATTCACCAAGGGCCAGTTGTGCCTGACCAACCCGATTGCCTTCCATGATGAGATGATGGAATATGTGGATGTGGGAATAGCCGTCGATGTGATATACCTCAGCATTAGCAAAACTTTTGATATGGTTTCCCACAGCATTCTTGTCAGAAGGTTAAGGAAGTATGTTTTGAATGAAGGGACCATAAGGTGGCTAGAAAGCTGGCTAAATCATCAAGTCAATTTCAAAAGGGAGAGCCATGTTAGTCTAGTCCAGTAGAAAAACTATAAGGATTTGTGTGGCACTTTAAGACTAACAGATTTATTTTTTGCTTTGAAGCATCTGAGGAAGTGGGATCTTCTCCCACAAAAGCTCATCCTAAATCATCAAGCTCAGCCTGTAGGTATTAATGGCTCAATGTCTAGTTGGCAACCAGTAAAATGCAGAGTGGCCCAGGGCTTGGTCCTGGGGCTGGTTCTGTTCAACATCTTCATTAATGACCTGGATGATGGGATAGATTGCACATTTAGTAAATTTTGTGGACAACACCAAGCTGGGGGAATGGTAAACATGCTAGAGGGCAGGGATAGGATTCAAGGAGACCTAGACAAATTCAAGAATTGAGCCAAATGTAATCTCATGAGGGTGAACATGGAAAAGTGCAAAATCCTACACTTAGGATGAAAAAATCCCATGTACTGCTGCAGGCCAGGGAGCAATCAACTAAGTAGCAGCACTGTAGAAAATACTGGGGGTTATGGTGGATGGGCAGCTGGATATGAGTCAACAATGTGCTCTTGTTCCCAAAAAGTCCAATGGCATATTGGGCTGCATCAGCAGGAGTTTGCCAGCAGATTGAAGGACGTGATTATTCCCTTCTATTTGGCGCTGGTGAGGATACATTTGGAATAATGGGTCTAGTTTTGGGCTCCATGCTACAGAAATTATATTGAAAAAATAGAAACCATCCAGCAGAGGGCAACAAAAATGATTATGGGGTTGGAGCACTTCACTTACGTAGAGAGACTGAAGGAGCTAGGCTTGTTTAGTCTGTAGAAGAGAAGGAGGGATTTGATAGCAAATTTCAGCTACTTAAAGGGGTGCTCCAAAGAGGAGGGTGCTAGGCTGTTCTCAGTAGTAAGAGAAGACAGAACATGGAACAGTGGTTTCAAGTTGCAGGTGGGGCAGTCAAGGCTGGATATTAGGAAAACCTTTCTGACTAGGAGGATGGTGAAGCATTAGAATGGGTTACTTAGGGAGGTTGTGGAATCTCCATCTTTGGAAACATTCAAGGCTCGGTTAGACAAAACCCTGGCTGGGATGATTTAGTGGGAGTGGTCAGGGGTTGGAGTAGATGACCTCATGAGGTCCCGTCCAACCCTATGATTCTATGATTCTTACCCCAAGAGAGGGATTTACTGTAAAACATACATCCAAAAACCAGTTATTTTTCGGAAGAGGGCAACATGGCAACATAACAAATATACTATTAAAAGTGTGTGATTTTCATCATTCCTGAGGGCAAATGTATGAATTAGTGATCTTTTGTTGTGTTAAATTAATTTGGCTACCTCTTTGGAACTTGTGGTAGTGTTTTTCTGTTTGCGTTTTGTTTTGGTTTTATTTGATTTTTCTCTAGGTTTATATATAAGAATTCTTTCTGATTTGGTTTTGTAATTCTCTGCTTTGCACCTTACTTTTGTGAGGTTATTTTTCCATATATACATATATATCCTAACTGTCATCAGGAGAATTTGACTGTTCTTCGTGGGTTATTCTGTACTCATGATCGCGCATAGCTCCAGAGCAGAGTCAGAGTATGCAGTTCTGTAACTTTAGTATACCTCAGTGATATTTCCACTAGATCGTTAGATTCTAGCAGTAAGTAATATTACTATTCTAGGATGAAACTGACCCAAAAGTGATTTCTCAGTGAAGGCAGTAAGGCCTTCCATGACAAGCTGGATATCAAAAGTTCCATAGAATCACCTCTTTTTGATACGTGTACCTTTAGAAAAGTCAGGTGTGTCTAAAATGTTAAAACTGAAGCCTCTAACAATATTCCAATAACAATGCACTTTAGAGGGTCCTTGGGATTTCCTCTAAGGAATTATATTGAAATGTCATCTTCACAAAGCTTTATAAAAGACCTCATGAAAGCTAAATCTATATTTGCCACATTCTTTATGCCTAGTTATTCACAAGAGGGTTTGTTTATGAAGGCGTACCAAAGTGAGTGGAGAATTCACCTGCTAAGTGATTAAGTATAAAACTTTGTAAGGCTTTCATTTAAAAATAGACATTTCTTAAAGTGCCATAGCAAAAATATCATGACAGAAAAATGTTACACACAAAACTAATACAAATACAAATTTAGTTTAAGCTCTGAGTATGAAGCTAATCCAGAAAATTACAATTCGTAGTTGCAAAGCAATGTCTCTCAGTGATACATTAAACATACTTTCCTCTTTGTTTATGCTGCCTTGTTTTCTATAGTTTGACATGACACCATTATTAAATATATAGCAATCAAATATGTATATTGAAGAATGGAACTCTTTGGGTAATGGCCTACCCCTTTAACAATATGAAGGTTTTTCTTTTTATTTTTTTTTCCCCTCACAAAAGATATCCCTTAGTTTTATGGAGGTTTGATAATTTAAATTGTCCTTCAGTAATGTAGCTTTTGATGTAGAATTTTATTGTCACCGCAGCATGTGTAGGGACCAACAATCACTGTCAATATTGATTGACCTGGCTTCCCCTCTTGTGCCGTGGAACTTCTTATATGCATCAGCTGTCAAAGGGGACCCTGGTATCCTGGGTCCTGCAAACATTTGCTGTCAAAGACTTGAAACCCTAGACAAAAGGTCTCTGTGTGGCTGGTCCTACCCTGCCCTCTTATAATTAAAAATCTACTAGTATTTGAATCCCTACACTGACTACAGGGAATGGACAAATTGTACATCCTTGATCTAAAAATTTGTTGGAAACTACAAATATAAACTTTGTTTAATGGAGGAAGGGGTTTTTTTGGTAAGTAAAACAAATAGGATGAAAACACATAGTTGGAAGCTGATGATTTTCCACAACTACAACAAAGCTGTGTGAAATTGCCAGTTTTCAATTTTGAAGCCTCCTCATGCAAATGTTTTTTTCTTTTGTGATAACTACCTTTCATTTCCTCCTTTTCCCTTGCCCATTTGAAAATAATCTGTTACAAGAATGTGCTGGGCCAGATCCTTATTTACTGTAAGGGTCCTTTATACTGCTATGGCAGTGTACTTTACATGGATACATTGCTCTAAAAGGATTTTCTCTGCTACCAAAGCAGACTAAATGTGTTTTATTGTAAATGAGATTCAGACCTGGTGTGGTTTGCTTTTTGCAGATTAGAGAGACATCCTTCCCCTCACCCAGTGCTGACAGAAGTGAAAATGTTTGGTCTCCTGTACATTATTAAACATGAGACAGGAACTTACATCTCATATTGATTTGTTCCTGTGCAGCTGGGTTGACCAACGTATGTATATCAGGGCCAAATGAGTTTTGTAAAAAGTATCAAAAGTCCACAACCAAGTAGGAGAGAGCTGACATTGAGGAATTTATACTCTCAAAGGGTTGTCAGCTCTCTGTAGATGTAGCCCAATTCTGTTTTTTAAATAGTGGCAACATGTTCATGGAATGATGACAACCTTGTGCAAAAGTGATGAGTCATGAAACATTAATCAATGCTGATTTGCAGTTCCTGCTACCAATGCCTGCAATGTAATTGGCATACAGTATGACTGCATCTGCTCTTTATTACACTCCAAATGATTGACCTATGTGTAGTTGTGTGTAGCTGTAGTCTTCTTACTGTGATTCAAATAAGCTACTGACTTAGTGTTATCTTCAAGTAAGTGAAGCAGTTATTTTGGAGCCCGCTGAGCATGCAACTCAGAATTTCAATGTCTTTATTACCCCATGGCAATGAAAACAATGCAAAAATGATTGGTAGTAACTTGAAATTAGCCAAGCCAATATAGTTTTATTTTGTTGCTTTAACTACAGCTTTCCTAACCCTATCTTTTTTTTTCACTAGAACAATGATGGGATTAAATGATCGATGGTGTCCCCAGAGCGGTGTAGAGGAAAACAAGTTTTATCTATCTATCTATCTATCTATCTATCTATCTATCTATCTATCTAT
>ML681979.1:50446452-50481583 GCA_007922195.1 Podocnemis expansa | reverse complement strand
TATCTATCTATCTATCTATCTATCTATCTATCTATCTATCTATCTATCTATCCGGAGTAAGTTTAACACATAATTTTCGGTATCTTACTGCTCATTTACAATGAATAATTAAATGACTAATGATTCATTTTAATAAGATCTGTCTTTTTAAGAGTAAGAATATTTAAGTTTCCACTAAAGGAAATTCATAAGCACTTCAAACAGTGAGGACTGAGCCAGGGAGAGAAAAAAGAGGAGGCAGCAGAAACCAAACTGAAGAGGAGGCAGCAGAAACCAAACTGTATCTAAACTTTTTTGAAATCGGATAGTGTTCTTCCTTTCATGCTATTATTTAAATCCATAATGGGAGTTTTAACAGATCTATTAATGTTTGCTGGACCAATTCATATTGTAAGCCAGAAGCATGTGTAGTACATTGCATGAAGAATTTCCAGTGCATAGTATTGCAATAGGAACAATTATGTTTAGAGATATTTGCCAAATTATAGAGGGAATTTTAAAAGACCAGCTTTTCTCCAGCCTATCCAGTCCAAACACATACCCATATAATTCCCAAGGAAAAGAAAGTACTCATTTATAAAAATTGTTTATAGTCATTGCTAAGGCTATTTCTTGCTAATCTCAGAAAGGGGAAAAAAAGTTATTTGAAGAAATGTTTGGTTAATTAGGACAAATTAATTAACATGAATTAGTTTTCCTGTCCCTCTCAACCCATCACATCATATTCAACAGTTCTCTCATTTTATACTTCCACAATTATTGAATAAAATATCTGAATTTTCTCTTATGGAATTCAGCTGCACTTGCTCCACTGTGACCTTAAAATGAAACATACTTTGATGATCTCATGGAATGATACTGATCTCCATTTAGTTTCCTAAAATCAATAAAATATACGTAACTAATAATGGAAACAGCATCCAGTGGTTTTCTTTTCATTTTCTTAGTCAGGCTAAAGAGAAGCAAATCAGGAAAAAAAAATCAAAGAGACCCAACAAAAAAGCCACAGGAAGTGATAGTGTATTAGAAACAGAGATCACTGGGGGATGAGAGAAATAGAAATAGAAACATGTCTATAGGAACTAACTTCAGCACCTGGAGAAAGTTTTGATAAATAAAATAGGTTACAGAATCAGGTGGAGAAAGGAAATCAAAGAGGAAAATATCAGGTTACTTTTTTAACTGACCCTTCCTTTTCCCAGAGGGGAAATGGATGTGACCTAATAAGGAGCTGAGCATAAATGAACAGTCTTACCTGATCTTATGACTTATGCTACTCTACATGTATTTGGCTCCCAGTCTGTAAGTTCTCCATCTTCAAGTATCTGATAAAGTGGGGTTTTCTCTCACAAAAGCTCATGTGATAAATAAATTTGTTAATCTTTAAAAGTGCTGCCAGACAGCTTGTTTGTTTTGCAGAACTAGACAAGCACAGCTAGCCCTTAGGAATTTGCAGAGCTGCTTTCTGATTTGCCAATTCTACATTTTTTCTTAGCTAGGGTAGCAGAGAAATTGTTTTAAAAGTAACAGTGTGACATTCTAATATTTGGTTATTTACATCACAGTTTGACCTTCAATGTATTGTACTTGTCTACTAAAATAAAATAAAATAAAATAAAATAAAATAAAAAAATAAATAAGGACAAATAGCAATTAATGTTTATTGCTATTTCCTTGATAAAAGTTTAAATATTCCAAATCAAGATTGTCTTGAAAATATTATACAGTTGCTGGGGTGAAGGTACTTACTGTTTCTGTTTTTAAAATTAATAGCTTTATGGCATTACACAAAAGTGGTTCTTGACAATTTACTATGATGGTTGTATATCTAATGATGTAATCTTCAAAACCTCCTGCAGAAATCACACTGAATTATGAGCTAAATTTAAAAAGATTTATCTTAAAAGCTTACAGGTCCCATTTGGGTTCTGGTAATTAAAGACTCTTCCAACAATCTTTAATTTTATGCATTGCTACAACAGTAGACAATTTCAAATCCTACAGTTCCTTTACATACATCATATCACAAGATGAACAAATGAGGAAAACTACATCAATATAGAGTTAAACTTCAGTTTTAAATCCACGAACAGACACTAATCAGTCAATGCACCCTTTCATTGGTAACAGTGTATTCAGTTTTATTTCATAAGCGTATAGTAATTCAGGATAATGTGCAAAGTTTGTTTCTTTGCAAATAAATTGTTCTAGTACAAGCAGTACACCAAATATTTGTGTCTGAAACTAAGTAAATTACTAAAGGAAGTAGGAGTTTTGTGTGATCCACTGATACCTGTAGATCAAGGATGCTAATATAGCAAGTCATGAAATTACTTCTATAAATATTTCTTCATATCTGAACCAAATTCAAAATCAAATAAAATAAATTATTTTACATCTGGAGACATGATCAAACAGTAGGAATATGTAGGATTCCCTTTTCCTTTTTGACTTGTGTGTTCCCCTCTCCTTGCTCCCAGGCTCCTTTTTCTTTCTGCTAATTTTCTCCTTCTCGATACTCATCTATATTTTCCTCAGAGCTAGTGTGTGTGTGTGTGTGTGTGTGTGTGTGTGTTACCTCTACATGGTCAAGGAAACATATGTCTTCCAGAGAAACTTTTATGTCTTCCTCTCAATTCTAGGGCTAATTCTCATAGGTCCAAACCTGGGATTCTTTTCAGTGTTTGATACAAAACCCAAGGCTTGTCTGATATAATCCATCCCTCTACCCCTGGTATATGATCCCTCTGCATTGGCTTGAGTTCTTCTAGACCTGTTTTTCTGCCTCATCCTATATGGATTCCAATTAAAAGTGGTCTATTTAATTCAAGCCCTATATTTATGGAATAAATATGTAAACACCATACTAAAATTTTGAACTGCATCAGACTCAGCTAGTTATTGCACACACTGTTGTCAACTATTCTTTTATGGAGTAATGGCAAGGTGCAACTGGAAACACAGCAAGACTTTTGCTCACATGTTATGTGTACATACTCACATTAGCCATTCCCCCTGTAAAAAGAGAATGATGTGATTTTAGTGGCCCTTCTCTCATTTCCAGAATGAGATGATCCAGTTTCAATACTTATGCTAATCTATAAAATGTTTTGAAATGCAGTACTGTCATAAAAGAGACAATAAAATAATCTAGGAAACAAAGAAAAATGCAACATTTTACTATCTTTTAAATTTTGCAACAAAATTAGACCATGTAAGTTCTGCTTAAGAGTTGAGGCAGTAATGCTGTTGAACTACTTTCTTCTATATTCTTTCAGTGCTGTTGGTTATTAAGTTTGATCCAGTGGTGAGGTCAAGATACGTGTCTCACAGAATACGTTGTTTTTGTAGTGGCATTTTGTGAGGGTTGATCTTTTCTGTTTGATTGCTTGTTTGGTTATAACAGTAAAACCAATAATAAAATACAAGTTCAAATTAACAAGAAAATGAAAGAGTTTAGAGGACTCATTTTACTAACCCACAGGAATTAAATGCTTCTAGATTCCTTACTAGTGAAGAGTAAATGTCTATTACTGCGAACAAACGAGGCATGAGACATCATCATTAACACAATGGTAAAATAAAACATTCAGGTTTTGATGAGAGCAATAGAAAGAAATTTATTTTATAATGGTTGTTTTTGAATTAGAGATGTGCAAAAGATACGAAAAGTAGATAGAGTTGGATTCTATGATGAAATATTAAAACATTCTTCTCCCTCACTACAATTGAACCTAAGACAGTCTTTATATACCCAAAGCATCAATACAATCTTCCAGTCTTCTAAGGTTTGCAAGACCTTTAAAATGTGTACAGGAAATTCACACTGGATGAAAAAATATAAACTACAGACAGTGGAGAAAATATGAAGGGATTATGTTTTCATAGGACTAGTCCAATAACCCAATATATATGATCATGACATACATTTTGGGAACTCAATGTTTTGCGAACTTGCTGTACTTAATAGCTATACTCACTTTCATAAAGTTTTTAATCCTTTTAAAAATCATGAATAATATACCTGTCATGTGGACAATTTCAAGGTAAACCAGTCAAAGCAAATAACTGGTGTTACTAGTAAATCAGTAAAAGAGAAACGCAGGTATTTTAAAAAACTCCATACTATCACTAAGCATTCTCAAAATAACTTCTTGTCCATCAGCAAACAGCATTCTGAAGTTAATGATACAACTGTAATCTTTGAAAAGTGGGGTTTCCAGGAGTTACAGTAAACTGTCAGTGGGTCAGAATGTCCTCCCAAGTTCAGAAGTATTCAAAGCTTCATATGGTACTTGCCTATTGAAACTCTGAAATAAAGCAATGTGAATAGAATTTAACATGAACAGCACACACACACAAAATGTAAATCTTTTAGAGTTATAAGGAATACTTCACAAATAATCTCTTCAACATTTTGTCTTTTTTACATGAAATGACTTGTATGTGTAATACTTGATGGCTTATTTGTTGTGCAAAGTTTTAAAAATTGGGTGCTCTTTTCATTAAGCACTTCAGATGAAAATATATGTTATCATTTAGACAGGGCAACAATTGTAATATTCTGATTTGTTAAAACATGACCTTAAGTCATCTATTAGCCAGTGTGAATCTTGACCTTTTAATATTATTATAGGCTATGTCTACACAGTAGCTTTTATTTCGAAAGAACCCCTTATTTCAAAATAAGTTAATTCGAATTAACACTTTGTTAATCCGAATTAAGGAAATCGCTTCAAATCGAAATAGCATGCCCTGTGTGTGGACCTGCCATTTCAATTCCAGGCAAGGGGCAGCATGGGAGGTGTGGCAACATGGCTGGCTCACCAGGCCATGTTGCCGGCCATGTTGCCAGCCAGGTAGCCAGCCAATCACATACAGGTGGACTGGACAGCCCCTCCCTGTCCACCGTGACCCCAAACGCTTGCAAGACAGATGGCTACGGCTACCCTCTGGCACCTGTACCATCCTCACGCACCTGGTAGACCCGCTGGGAGCCTGAAGGGTGCCACCCTGCTGTGGGACACATTTTCCCTGAGCCCAATGAGCCCAGAGCTGAGCCCCCGACCATTATCTCAATGGCCCTCACAGCAATGGAGAAGAACCCCGTGGCTGAGGCTTGACAATGTTGAGACACAGATAGCTCACTATGCCTATGGGGGGGGGGGGAATAAATCTGTGCACTTGCTCTCCCCTACCTGAAGGCCTGGAAGATGGCCAGTAGCAGCCCCTAACAGATAAGGTACGCCAGAGGACCCCTGTTGTGCTTGCCTCCATGGTGCACGGACAGACCGTATATTGGAATTTGGGGACACAAGGGATTAGATGTTGCTGGCAGAGTGCTAAGGTCAGTTGACCTGGATAAAGGGAAAGCTGTTTGGGCCAGACCAACTAGGCCAAAGGCCCCTGGCGCAGATGACTAAGGACGGGGCGGGTCCAAAGGAGGCACTGCAATTGGGGGACTTCTAGTGCAGAGGCCAGGCCCAGGACATAATTCCCTGTAGCAAGAGCTCATGATTGCAATATGTGTACTTCTTATGCCAGTAGACAAATATGACACTCTTCTTGGGGCCCTTGGGTACTTGCCTTCGGGCCTGCAGCTGTGTAGAAATAAAGTGCCATGCCGCACTAGGTTGTGCCCCCCCCCACTGATGATCCCTCTGCCGTACCAATAGCCCTTTGTCCCCCATCTCAGCACCAGACACCAACACAGACGGCTGGAAACGGACTGTCCAGGGAACTTGAAGCAGCAGGCACTGAAGGAGGAACCCCCCAGATTAGCAGGGGGACCATCACCCTCATCACCGAGCCCACCCCAGTCCTACACCGAAGGCATACGGTGATGACGGCGGGCATCCCTGAGGACAAGAGCGTGGCCATCACTCCCAGGAAGACGGCCACCCCCGGGTCCCACACGTCCGGTGCCCATCTCATCAGCGTCAGGAGGTTCACCATCAGGGAACTGCGGCTGCAGCTCACCTACGCCATCAGCTGGTCCTTCTGCCACGCCTTGTCAGCTTGGAGTGCTGAAGGACAGCATCGCCAACCTCACTGCCCTGGGCTTTCCAACGTGTGGGGGGATCATTGATGCCACCCACATCACCATGGGAGCCCCAACACACCGCCCGCTCCCCCTTTCTCCCCCGCCAGCCGCCACCCAACCCACCCACACCCTGAAACGAACCCAATAAAACACGCAACAACTCTGGATATGGGTGAACTGTTTTTATTAATAAGGGGGTATGGGGAGGCAGATCTGGGGGCACAGGGATGTGGAGGTGGGGGTTCCGAACTGGGGGCACAGGGATGTGGGGTGGGGGTTTGGGGACAACTAGGGAAGCATTTTAGGGGGAGCTGCCCCTGGGGCAGGGCCCACCACACCCTGGCCTTCGCTGAGGCCACCCCGGGTCCAGGGGTGCTGGCGGGAGGGACAGCAGGGCCCCGGAGTGCTGCAGCGGGTGGAGTCCCAGGCTGCGGGACGAGGTTTCCCCCAGGCTGCCACAGCGTGCCGTGGATGCCCTCCAGGGCCGTCACCTGGCGCTCAGAGCAGCCACCTGGCGCTCCATAGCAGCAGCTTGGCGCTCCAGGGCTGCCACAAGGTGGTCGTCAGCCCCAGTGGCGTGCTGCAGGTGTTGGACCAAGGCGTCCTGGTGCTGGGCCTGCTCCATGCGCCAGGCCCTGGTGGAGTCCTCGGCCTCCTGGCCGAGCTCCAGGAGCGCCATGAAGACTTCGGTCCTGGTGGTGGGCCGGGCTCTCCTCCTTCAATGTACGGCCACTGGTGGGGGTGGGCTCCCGGGTGCTGGACATTGGGTGGACCAATGAGCTGCAGGAGCAAAAAAGAGAACGGTTAGGTGTCAGCCTACTAGCCCTGGTGCGTGCAGCCTGTGAGCTGCAAACACCCCTGCCCTGACAGCTAGCAGGATTTTGAGGCTGGGTGGGCACTGCACACTGCAATCAAGGGGCACGGGGCCTCAAGACCCATGGTAGGCAGTGAGCATTCCTGGGGGAGGTGCCCTGGGCCATGTGACAGGCATGGTGGCTGCAGGCTCCCTGCTCTGCATGCTGCCAGGTCTGCCTTTTGCCACCCTGTGTTGATGGCCCCTCCCCCCCCACTTGGGCGTGGGACTGTCTTCCCATGCCTCCCTGCATCACACCTGCACAGGAGAGCGAGCGCTCCCTCCCCAGGGCCTGAGACCCACTGTCCCAGGGCCGTGGCCCCCCTGCAGGGCCCATGCCCTGTACTCCAGGGCCTCCCTGCCTTGTGGGGGGGGCACTTACCAACTGGGGCATGCGATGTCCGTTCGGAGTCTGCTCCCTCCTGCTCCTCCGCAGGCTCTGCCGGGCTGCTGGGCTGGGGCTCCTCCTCGAGGATCAACTGCAGGCTGGTGGGTGGCACTGTACTCGGGCAGCTGCCCTCGCCCGCCTCCAGGGGCTTGTCACCTTCGGTGGGGGCCCCCTCCGCCTGTGTGGCGCTGCTCTGTGGCTCCCCGGTGTCCTGCAGGTGCCTACGGGGGGCAGGCCACCGGGCTCAGCCCCCAGGAAGCGGTCCAGCTCCTGGAAATATGGGCAGCTGGTGGCAGCTGCTGCCCCACAGAGTGCCTGGGCATCCCATGCCCGGCAATAGTCCCGCCGAAGCCCCTTGATCTTTGAGCGCACCTGCTCGGTTGCGCCCTCAAAGCCTTCCCCCGTCAGGGCCCGGGCGATGTCTGTGTAGACATCCACGTTCCAGTGGCTGGCCCTGAACCGGTCGAGGATGTCCCCCTGTGCCCAAATCCGGAGGAGGGCACGGGTCTCCGTGGGAGACAACACGGATCCCCTCTGCCATCCCTGTGAAGGGGCTGCACGTGGTTCTGCTGCCATGGCCCACCTTCACAGGCTAGCAGCAGCAGAAGCCATGTGCTGGAGGAGCACTTCCTGGCCCAGGGCAACCTGGGAGGAAGGTCACCCTCCAAACCACTTTTGAAACACCGTTGTTTCAAAACAACGGGTTGAATGGCCGTTTCGAGGGGTAGCTAGGTTTTACTTTTTCGAAACAACGATCGTTACTTCGAAATGATGAGTCCCGTCGTTTTGAAATATCGATACGTTGTGTAGACCTGATTTCTTTTATTTCAAAACAACGAGTGTTAGTTTGAAATAAAAGTGTCATGTAAACATGCCTGTAGTGTAACCCCCCCTGGGGTTTTAAGGACTGTGGTTCCTTTAAATCTTTGCCCTGTGGGAGAGGGTTTGTGAAGCTGAGGAGGGGGGCTGGAGCAGCAGCAAGAGGCCCTGGGAAGGAAGCATAGGGAGAGGCCCTGTCTGAAGCTAGGGAAGACAGAGCGGCTGATCTGGGGTGCCAGGTCAGCACCCACAGAAGAACACTGTGCTGGGGAGAGTCACCCAAGGACAGAGCGGGACCCAGTGACTGGCTATCTGGAGCTGTGGGGCTATGAGTACAGTACCTGGAACTCAGGGGGGAGGTTGTAGTTAGTTAAGTGGGGAGGGTGTCACTCTGGGTTCGCAGTGAGTGGCAAACATCTGTCATGTATGGTCTAGATGGAACTTGGTCCTGAAATGAGTGCAGGGGACTGGATTCCATGGCTATGTCTACATCTACAATTTTAGGTTGGACTTGCTATTTAGGCTGAATATTTGCTTGGACTTGCTATTTAGACTGAACTAAAGAAGTCAGGTTAGTCTGAATTAACCTTGGGCTAGTTTGAACTAACCCCTTCCAACCCTATGATTCAAAAAATTCAAAATTTAATTTCAACAAACCGTGCATTCTAATTCAAACTAAAGCTTAGTTCAAACTGGAACATGCAGTTAGTTCGAACTAATGGTTTAGTTCAAACTTTTTAAGCTGTAGTACAGGTCTTGCCTGTGCCTCGTCTGAACTAAAGTTTGAACTAAGCATGGAAGTCCGGACTAGTGCCAGGTCTTACTAGTTTGGACTAAGCTTTGCCTAGTTCGAACTAAGACGTTTCTTAGTTCGAACTAGGCAAAGCCTAGTATAATCATGGGCTAAATTACTCCAGATTTAGTTTCCTTAGTCTGGACTAAATTGCCAATATAGACATAGTCAATGACGTCTCATTGTCCTTCCAGTTGTTTGTTTCTATAGTATGAATATCAAGCTTCTATCTGGCATCTAAGAATCTGATGTGTAGCTGGAATAAGTAATACCTTTTTGCCAAGGTGCTTCCAACTAGCTTTCAGCTTCTCTTGCATAAAAATAGAGGGTTTTTTTGTTTGTTTTTTGTTTTTTTTAAATTTTTTTTGGTCTTTAAAAGTGCCACAGGACTCCTTGTTTACTTTGTTGAACTTGACTAACACTGCTACCCTTTGGAACTTTTCTACATATGTTACTTTTCGTATTTCCCCAAAATCACCTGTATAGAAAAAAATGATTTTGTCATACCGTAGGATTTGCAAGTATTTCAAATGTTAGAGATTGTAATCACACAGCAATAAAGGCACCTTCATTAGCATGCACACGGGTTTTGTAATTAAAGTCAGTATCCTTCTGTGAATGTCCAAATGATAAGTGCAATTATAAAGATTACATTAATTTTATGAACATCTGTGTGAAATGTATAAATCATACTGATTGCTACATGTTGGCAAATTCTTATTTAGGAAACATTAAAAGATTGAAATATTAACAGGCTTTCATCTTTTCATAAATATCTTAGTCTGTCATAAATATTCTGAAAGAGAGTGAACACTGTGGACTCAGTGGCTATTAAAGCTGCAGGGTAGGGGAACCTGGGAGGGTAGATGGTAGAGGAACCTGGTCCTTCCCACTCCATCAGGTAGCAGCTCAGGACCCTGTATAAATCAATCTCTGAGTACATGGTCTCCCAGCAGGAAGTCTATACCTGCTGCATTGGACTGCTTCCTAACGTAGTACTTTCAATTTGGGGCATAGCCCCTATAGTCCAAGGTGCAGAGATTAGTTGTCTCTAATAGTACCCCATTGGGACTACTGGGTGATGCCTTGCTGCAGTCCCTGGTTTTTCTGGGTTGGGCACGGTGTGTTTGATGGTATTAGACCCCCCCAAAGTCTTCCAGGCTTCAATCATCAAGTCCTATCTGGGAGGCTGGATGCTCCTAGGCCTCTTCTTAATATCTACTAGCTGGAGAGGTGCTGCTTGTTCCTCGTTGGCTTGGTGGCCTTGGCTGGCAGGCTACGGAGTCTTTTTCTCAGCTAGGGACAAATTTAATGTCTATCTTTAGCCCCTTTTGTGCTGATAGATGATTTCTCTGCTTCATCACAAGGTATATCAATTTATACCCGATGAGGACTTGCCCCCATGGTTTTATTTTTGTATAATATTAGTTGTACAAGGTGTGACTGATTAATTTTGTCAGTAATGTTCCCCTGTTGACTAATCAGTCAAGTAATAACTGATTTCCATATTTAGGCAAGTTGAAACCAATTAACCAAATTCTGAACCAGGTCATTGTCTTCTGTGGAAAACCCCATGGATAAGAGCAAGAGAAATGGAAAAAGTAAGCAAATGTCTCTTGCAGAATTTTCCACCTATCTTAGCACTGGTGGGATATGGAAGAGTTTGCATGCAATAGATTAGGTATCTTGTGTAGCCTCCAGACGGTGAGGTTGTCTAAGATCTTCAGGATTTAATGTGGTGGTCCTTTACTCTTTGGGGATCCTTATCCCCTATTAACAGGGACTCCCTCACCTTCCACTGATCGCAGATCATCATCAAAGGGTAATTATGTTCCTTAGTGTTGGGGTCATGGAAAAGTTAGTCACACATTGAATTCTACCACCTTCTCCCTGCACATACACAGATATGCTGATGTATGCACATCTGTGAAGGAAGCTGACCCATCTTCCTACGCAGACTGGGAGAAATCCTTTATTGACAAGAGATTTTCTGCATGTAGATCACCTTAAAATATGACAGTTCTCTTGATCCTTCACTTACACATGTTAAAAATGGATTAATTCCATTAAAGTCAGTAGACTTATTCTAGGTTTACACTGATGTAAGTGAAATCAGAATTGGGTGCATTGGCTTCAGTGGGTTACTTATTCTGTGCAAGACAAGCAGGGATTGATTCCAGCTTTCTACAAAGCAAGGATATAATTATTGATCCTGTAGCCTACTCATATGAATAGTCCTTTTGAAACTGATGAGGTTAGTCATATGAATAATGTAGACTTGGTTATAAGGATGTGGGTATTATTAAGCATACTTTGGCAGCCACAAGTACAACATCTGATCCAAAAATAGCTCCATTGCCAAAAGTGTTTATTTCTTGACATCATTACTCTTTTACTGATTAGGCTAAAATGATAAAAAAGGGACTGAAATTAATGTGTGCACATTTTATTGACTCTACAAAAATAGTCTAGAAAATGAAGTTTGACCCCCCCTGCCACAGTTCTCACTCCCAAAGAGCGTGCCTGAGGAAAATCATTTTCCAAACCTGCTTACTAGCGGAAGTTGCGTGAATTCTATTTTAGTAATGTTTGTAAAATATTAAATCTAAATTATTATTTTGGCTTGATTTGTTCATTTGAATGACACAGTAATTGACTAGTATACTATATCATACAAACTGCATTGTAATATTTTTAAACAAGTTTTTTGGATGTTAATGTCTATTTTTCTAATTCATATCATTTGTTTAATTATTTTCACCCAGAAGAAATAATGCTGGCACAGTAGACTCTAACAACTTTGTCTATCATGTAACTTGTTAGTACATTTATTATAAACTAAGGAGACAGTAATGCACACTTTGAAGCTTGATAGTGTCGGAGAGATTGCAATATGTGCACACTAAATTCATGTCTTGAAAGACCTTATGAATTTTTGCTGAATAATATTGCCATGCATATACAGCAGCTGGTTCACCATACAAAATGGCTTTTGTATTTTCTCAGGAAAGACTTATTTTGTGTGGGGGGGATTGAGTTATGGGAATATAAAAAAAGCATTTGACAATGCTGATTTCTGCTTTTGTTTCCATTTGTGCAACTCAGCCTAACATATTTGACTTTAAAATCAAGAAAAAAAATAAAACACCACTGGTCCTCAGCTAGAATTCTTAGGGCAAACAACAGGAAAACTGGAGCATGCTTTCATATCACGGTGGCAATAGCACCTGAGCCCTGTGTAAATTAGTGACTTACCACCTTTGCAGCTATACTGTTGCTGGCAATTGCTACAATACAGGCATTATTTTTTTTTTTTTTAAGAATAGATGCACCCAGAAAGAAAACCTTTCACCCACTACTGAAATAAAGCCACACTGATGATGGAACACATCAAACAGTTAGCTATACACAGGAATACAGTAAAATAAAAGAAATCAATAATAACATGAATACTTTGCACTTTATGTGTGGTGAATTTTGAGCTTCACTGAAGCTCTCATTCACTTCAGAAGGGCATGATTTCACTCATTGTGTCTTTTATCTGACAATCTCAAATCACTTTACAAATGCAGAAACATTTCCAGGAAAGATAATTTCTTACTATGTAGAAGAATACTGTATGTACTTGAAATTACAAGAAGGATTTTAATAATATAAAATGTATTATTATTAAAACCCATGTTTATAGAACTGAAAAAGTTGCACGGCTCCTTAGAAAATGTTGAATAAGACTTATGTGATTTCCATAAGATATTCCTCAAGTGTCAACGGGATATCCCTGCTCTTACAAAACATACCATGGGATCTTTAAATAGCTCTGATTCCAAGTGGTCAAGGTATTGGATTTCTATTTTGTGCAAAATGGTGATACCTTCAGCAGCATGCTACTTCTTATGAGTATTTTATGATGTTGATTAAATACAGATTCTGCGGCCACCACCACCACTTCTTGCAGCACCTGAATGAATTCCATGTGTTAATAGGGGGGTATAGTTTATGTCAATAAAACCCATCTGGAATTTAAAAAAAAAAAAAAAAGATTCAACAGAAAGCAATATGTTGTTCTGTACCTGCTTATTTTGTTCTTGTCATGTGGTAATCACATCTCCACTCCAGGACACTGGGTTATTTCCACTTTTTGTAGAAGAACAGCCTTGCATAACTTTATAAAAATAGCTTAATTCCAAGTAAACTTCACAGAACTATGTCTACCCAGTAACAAATTCTAATTGGTTAAACAATTGTAATTAACAGCATTGTACCTACCATAGAAACAGTATCCAGTCAAGGAACCAGTTAGGTGGTGGCGTAATATCTCCGCAAAGTACTAAAATGGCAGAGCAATGTAACAATAACTTCTGGAAACCAAAAGTGGGATTGTGGAACAGAGATAAAAGGCTGCAAAAAGCCCATGCAAACGGGAGGTCTGCAGAGGCATGAATTTACTGCCAGACTGAGGACTGATCACCTGAGGTTCGCTCCCCAGTGACAAATCTTTTCACCGGTAAGCTCGCTGGTCACGAGCGAAACGTCCCACCTGGGATAGGACTGGTGCACCCGAATCAAACCTGAATATGAATCAAACAAATAAGCCATGGTTCTGTAAGTATAAAGGATAATTCTTAACAGTACTGATTGGAGCCAAGTATGAATTAAGGGTTTAGTAATAGGAACAGATTTAGGAATTGTAATTATACTTTTGCTGTAATAAGCTTTCTGCTATTTCCTTGTTTTAGTCTTAAAATATTAAAAACAATAAAAAGATAATTTATTCTAATCAGATGTAAATAAATAAATTAAGATAATAAAAGAAATCAAATTTATCCAGTGTTTGTTTCAGTGTCTCCTCCTCTTCCTCAAATGTACCCAAAGAATCCATTTTCAAATAGTAAATTGTCACCATGGTGACTGCAGTAGGAATAAAGTAAGTTCAAGTGCAGAGAAATGTTGGAATTCCTGCCCTTATTCTCTGTACACCTCACTTATTCATCCATAAATTGTAGCTAATAAAACTTCTCTACTTTAGGGTAATGGTATGTGGATAAATTCATAAATGCTTAAAGCTCGTAGATTCTGCAATTACAGATTTAGATAAACAGCTAGGTAGAGAATAATACAGGTCAAACAGAAGGATGTGAGAAAATATGGACACCTGACTTGGAAATGTAAATATAGTGAGCTCTCTTGAAGAAGTTTCCTTTTAACTTTTTACCATTCATTAATATATTACTGACATGAGTTCCCTCGGTTTAAGTTTAGGGAATACGTCCATATATGGTAGAAAGCTAAGCAAAAACATTTTAAAGGCATCCATCTCAAGTGCTAATCTCAGCAAAAACTGATTTACCACTTTGGGATTTGTCTACATACATTTTCTATGTAGCTAATCTGCTGCTTGGGCCAGGAACTGATTTTTGCTCTTTGAATGTAGAACTCCTAGCATAACTGGGTCCTAATCATGTCTGACTTCTATCTGCCATATAAATCCAAATAATAATGATGTACATGCCTATAGTCCAAAATCATGTTTATCTTGTGCTGATGCAATCTTCTACGTAACTTACACAGTACACATCGGCTATGTCCACACCTACATGCGTAAATTAAATTGATGTAAGCTAATTTGAAATAAAAATCATTAAATCGATTAAACTTTAATTGATTTAAGCAAAAACACCAAATTGAAATAGCAAGTCTGGACACAGGATTTGCTTTTTTTGATTCAGGAGAGGGGCACCATGGGAGGTGTGGCAACATGGCCCCCTGGCAGAGAAAAAAAGCCCCCGGGGCAGAGATGGGGGCACCATTCTTTCCCACCACTCCCCTAGTGGGGCAGGGATCAGGGCACTATGCATCGCTGCTGCTAGCCAAGTGGTGAGGTGTGGGGTCAGAGGTGCCCTACATCCCCACTGCTGGCTGGGCGGCAGGGCAGGGGATGGGGTGCCACTCTTCCTCGCTGCTGGCTGGGCAGTGGGGGGGGATCAGGGGTGCCCCCCTTCCCCATCACTGGCCGGGTGGCAGGGCAGAAGTCAGGGCACCCTGCTTCCCTGCCACTGGCCAGGCAGTGGGGCAGGGATCAGGGTGCCCATCTTCAGCGCTGTGGCGGGGATGCAAGTCACGTTGACTTTTGCGGCGAGGATACAGAGGAGCCCCGATCTCTGCCCTGCTGCCTGGCCAGCAGTGGGGAAGAGGAGCACCCTTAGCCCCCTCACCACCCAGCCAGTGGTGGGCATGCAGGGTGACCTGGTCCTTTTCCTGGCGGCTGGGAAGCGGCAGGGAAGAAGAGTGCCCTGAGCTCCATTCTCCGCCACCCAGCCAGTGGTGGGGGAAGGGGGCACCCGATCCCTGGGAGGAAGGTGAATCCCTTCCAAGTGAAACAATGTTGTTTTGAAACAACGTGTCCTAACCACTTTGTTTTGAAACAACCATTTTGATTGGATGGCTGTTTCGATTTCCTACCAGGTTTCAGCATTTCAAATCAAGGTTCTTTGTTTTGATATGACGGGGCTCGTCATTTTGAAACAATGAAACGTTGTTTGAACATGATAATTTTTTAAAGCGAAACAATAGTGGTTGTTTCACTTTAAAAACAACATGTGGACATAACCATCTTTCACTTTGCACCTCCCTGGCCAGAGACAATGGCTGTGTTCACACACACATGGTTATTTCGAAACAAGTTGTGTCGAAACATCTTGTTTCGAAATAACGCCTTATTTCGAAATGACAATTCGAATTAGCAAAAAGTCATTTCGAAATAGGCTAAAAAGCGGGAAACGAAATAGCAAGTTCACAATGTGAACATGCTATTTCGATAGGTGCTGCAGGGGGCTGCAGCCAACTGGGGGTGAGCCGCTGCTGGCTCACCCTGCAGCCCCAGAAAGGGGGCTGCAGGCACTGGCGGGGGGTGAGCCGCTGCAGGGTGGCTCAGCCCCCCGCCAGAGCTGCACCCCGGACCCCGCCGGCAGGTCGGGGGAGCCGGGCTCAGCCCCCCTCCAGGCTACACCCCTGACACCGCCGGCGGGGTCGGGGGTGCAGCCTGGGCTGCGGGCTGAACCCGGCTCCCCCGACCCACCGGCGGGGTTGGGGGTGCAGCCCGGGCTGCGGGCTGAGCCCGGCTCCCCCGACCCACTGGCGGGGTCGGGGTTGCAGCCTGGCAGGGGGCTGAAGCAGCCGGCAGGGGATCACCCCCCCACCGGGGGCTGAGGGACAGCCCTCAGCATCCTGGCCAGGGTCCTGAGGGTTCCCTGGCCAGGGTGCTGACGATCCAATGTTGTTTTGGAACACTTGGTTCCGAAACAACATGTTCACACTAGTTGTTTCGAAACAACGGTTCCGAAACAACCTTGTTTCGCCCAGAAACTAGGTTTAAGTTGTTTCGAAACAACTGTGCGTCATGTGAACATGGTTTTTTTTTGTTTCGAAACAACAAGGTTGTTTCGAAACAAAAGTGCCGTGTGAACACAGCCAATGTGCTGTGTGTAGGCTCTTATGCAGCTGTAAATGAACGGCTTTTATACTTAAATATTCAAAACTCTGTCTATCTCTACACTTGTCTCTTACAGAATCATCTCCAGTCCAGGGATGCCAGCCTCAAACCATTCAACTTCTTCCAAAATTACCACCACCATACCTTTCCTGATACTGCCCTTTATGCCTGTGCACCGCCCTGAATGAATCTGTAAGACGAGTAGCACCAATTCATGACACATTTCAGCTGCCAACTCCAAAGAAATCAATCATCAATTTATGATGTTTTGGCTGTGAATCAATCAGGCATAGATAATTTAATCAATAAAAGAAAACCTTCAAGTTGTGACAACAGCTACCTTTGTAACCAAGTGTTATTTCTGTTTCCCCCTCTTCATATATTTCATTTTTACTTGCTATATTGCTTCTCAAAATTAGATCTTTTGTACTCTTTGTTTATACAGTTTATACCTTTTGCATGGTATTCTGACCATGGCTGGACTATCTAGTTGCTACTTCAATAAACGTAATAACAATACTTTCTCATATGGAACATCTTTTTGACTCAAAACACACCAACTGATGCTCAGATTGAATATTTGTGTGAAAAATGACAGAATAGTTTTCTTACTTTTCTTTTGGATCTTCTCTTTGCCCCCCATTCATTATTATTATTATTATTATTATTATTATTATTATTATTATTATTGGGCTCTTAGTTATTGTTTCTGAGTGTGACAGGGTATGCTTTCCTTTGCCATGTTTGATTTTTAGAGTCTTGGATGCTTCGTCAGGTTTGGTTAATTGTTCTGTTTAAGTCTGCCAGGAAAAATAGCAGACCAAGATAGAACTGTATACATGAAATTCCATGTTCAATCATCAAGCACATTTTTGGGCTTAAAACTTTTATTTTGCATTTCTTTTCATATTTTTTAGGTGTAGTTACCACAGCTCAGAAAAGGTATATGACATCTGAGCAGCTTCATGTATTCTGAACAACATTGATAGATTTCAGAGCTAGAGGGTCCATAGTGGTCATCAAGTCTGATCCCTGTATAGCTCAGGCTATAGATAGAACATCTCCAAAATAATTCCTAAAGCATATAGCAATGGTTCCAAATCTTTTCCTTTATGTGGACTACTGCATCATCATCTAAAAGCTAATGATGTGAGCAACTCATTTTAAACATTTTTCATATATCCTACAGCTTATGGGAATCAAACTTGCATATCAAGGGGTATTAAAAGGGCAGCTGTTTCTATTAATTTATTATGCTCACTCACAAACATATTGCACTAGTCATAGTACATTTACTTGCAGTAATTATCTACCTCCTCCCCAACACAGACAACCTGCTGTACCCTTGCAGACCACCACTGGTCCACAGACCACAGACTGGGAACAACTGGCATATAGTCTAGGGGAAAAAAAAAATCCAATCTTCATTTATAAATAGCCACTGATTGAGAATCCACCACAACCCTTGGTAAATTGTCCAAAAGGATAATTGTCCTCAGTCTGAAATAACACTACACTCATATATCATTTTACATGAAGGGGCTCAGATGGAAATTACTTTATGGCTAAAGCTATTCTAATTGACCCTAATACATTTTGCATTTGCTCACTACATCAAAAAATCTGTATTCCCAGTGCCAAAAGATTTAATGACATATTTTGGAGAGCAGTACAAAATCTCTCTCTTCTGTTTACTCAGGAGATACATACCACCTCAGGCTATGATTTCAATTTGCATAAGCTAAGTAGTGTTGGCCTGGTCAGTCTGAAGGATTTTGCTCTCTTATTTCTGAGTAACACTTGTTTCCAGAAATATCTCCTATCTGCCATTTTCTGTCATGTTTTCTTTCAGAATGAGGGATTGTGGTAACTTTGTTTGCCTCATTTTTAATCAAAAACCTTAAGATCTATTCTGCTTGGCAGTGGAGCTCTGGTGGAAAAAGGTAGCCCTTACATCAGTTTAGCCAGCTACTGAAGGGGTATGTCCACACACACTCCTTATTTCGAAACAACAGAGGTTGTTTCGAAATAAGGAGTGCCATGGCCACACGACGCACGGCCATTTCGAAAGAAGCAAACCGCTTCTTTCGAAATGGCCGTGGTCTTTGCAAAACAACCTAAACCTTGTTACATTTCGAAACGGCGTTGTCCCGAAACGGTTGTTTCGAAATAACGCCAATGGGACATGCCGTTTCGAAACAACGGTTGTTTTGAAACTAGTTGTTTCGAAACAACCGTTGTGGTGGCCGTGTTATTTCGAAACAACGGTTGTTTCGAAATAACCAGCTGACCTTCCTCCCAGGGTGCACAGCACCCTGGGGGAACTTCCTGGCAGGGCGTGCCTGTTAGGCTGCGTGGCAGGGAGGGAGCTAGCAGGCAGCCATGGCCCAGCAGCCAGGTCCCTCAGCTACAGGACGCCGGAGGGTGCCTGTGTGGACGCAGGAGGACGTGACCTGCCTCCTGGGCATCTGGCAGCAGCCAGACATACTGGAAAGGTTCCAGGCCAGCCACCGGAACTGTGACATATACCACGACATCGCGGATGCGATGTCCCAAGCAGGGCACCTCCGAACAACCGAACAGGTGCGGAGCAAAATAAAGACGCTCTGCCAGGAGTATGCCCGCACCCGGGATGCCTGGGCACTGGAGGGGCCTGGCAGCCAGGGCACGTGCGCATTTTACGAGGCCCTGGATGAATTCCTGGGCACACAGCCCAGCGGTGCCCCCGCCACATCCGTCGACACCTCTGGGGGGCATCAGAGCCCCTCATCAGGCCTGGAGGCAGCTGCCTCTGACGTCTCCATCGGGGGACCACCAGCCGCGCCACCATCAGCGGCGGAGGACAGCCCCATGACCCCGGAGCTGTTCAGGGCCATGGAGGCGGGCAGCAGCACTGAGGAGCAGGGGCCCACCACCGCCCCAGGCTCCGAGTCAGACCCTGGGACAGCTCGGCGGACCTCTGGAGCCCCCGTGGGTAAGTACACCCCCCCCACATGGGGGCACACAGGGCTGGGCCTGTCCAGCAGGTCCCGGGACGGGTGGAGGCCAGGGCCAGGCACCAGGGAGAGTAGGGCCCAGAGTTCGTGGGCACAGAGGGGCCCCCTGGCCACAGGGCCCACATACACAGGTGTCACCGGGGACAAAGGCCCTTGTGTGCCGGAGGGTGGTGACCAGGGACTGGCTGGGAAAGATGCAGCAGCATCTTGCGTGGGGTGGAGAGCAGGCAGGGCACACCACTGGCAAGTGGCCTCAGGAGACCTCCAAGTGCAAGGAGTGACTGGGTCCAGTTCATCCTTGTGGGCACCACGAGCATGTGTGCCTACAGGGTACAGTTCCCAGATGTCTGGGAAAAGGAGACCAAGGTCTCCTTTCCTCTGCTCTGTTCTTCTTGTTATCCTCCCATTCTCTGTCTGGCAGGCAGGTCAAAATACGGGGGTTTGTCAGGCTTTTTCCCAGAGAGGCTGACGGATCCTGGACTGCCAGAGTATACCGATTTATATGGGGAACTGTCCCAGGGCGCCGTAAACCCTGATGACTATCTCGGCCAGACAACCGTCTTGCCCAGGGTCCTCCAATGTCCTCTGTCGGGTACCATCCCGGCCTCTTTCCGAGGCTTTGGGGGCCAGGAGTCCTACCCCAGGGCAATGTCCCACGGGATCTTGGGACCCTGACAGTCAGGGCAGAGGTGTGTGCTGCAGACAGGTGCACACAGATGGGAGCGGCAGGGGCTAACTGTGTTTTTTGCGTCCCTGCAGCACGTCACAGAGCCCCTCCCTGAGGGCCGGCACCCACGCCCGGACCCCACCGCCAAAGCCCCAGGACACCGCGGTGACAGCGGAGGGCCCCCAGGACCCGCAGTGAGCTCCTGGAGAGCCTGGACATGCACACCGCCACCCAGGCCTGGCGATGGGAGCAGGCGCAGCAGCAGGCAGCTGGGCTCCATCTCCTGGAGCACCTCGCAGGCGCTGAGGACAGGGCGGCGAGGGCACTGGAGGTCCTGGCAGTGGAGCTGCCAGCTGCTATTCTGCAGCAGGCTGCAGCCATCCGCCAGCTTGCAGAGGGCCTGGCTCCCCGACGTTGCTGGGAGACATCACCGCCCCAGCAAGGACAGCGGGCGGAGGGCAGCCATGGGCGCAGGCGGGGCATGCCACCCCCCCCGGACCCTCCCACAGGCGTTGCCTAACCCTCCCCACCCCAGGACCTCTTCACCCCTGTCCCCTCCCAAGTTCATGTTCCCTCCCCATGCCCCCTCCCAAGTCCCCTCCCAAGTTCATGTTCCCTCCCCCGGACCCCCCCAGATTGCCCCATCCCGTATCGCCCCCATCCCTTCCCTTATTGTGAATAAACCCCTGGAACGTTAGTTATGCTTGTCTGTGTTTTTATTGGGGGGGATTGGCAGTGTGGGTGGATGGGTGTGGGCTGGCTGTAGGTGGACAGGGGAGATGGTGGTTTGGTGCAGGGCAGGCCTGGTCCTCAGTCTTCCTCCATGGTGAAGGCGAGCCGGAGGGCGTCGCGGATGGCAAGGGCTCGCGTAGATGGCTGCTCCTGAGTTGGCCGGGATCTCGGTTGTTCATAGTCCCTAGCAAATGTTTGGACCTCAGCCTCCCATGCGAGTGGGATGGGTTCCCCCTGCTGCTCACAAAAGTTGTGGAGCACTGCACATGCCGCAATGGCTTGCGGCAGACTCCGCTCAGCGAGGTGGAGGCGAGTGAGCAGGCACCTCCACCGGGCCTTGAGGCGTCCGAATGCCCGCTCGACCACCTGTCGACAGCGGGCCAGGCGGCGATTGAACAGTTGCCGGCTGGGGTTGAGTGGCCGGGCGTATGGTCACATTAGCCAGGGCTGCAGGGGGTAGGCTGCGTCCGCTACTATAAGAATGGGCACCTCTACACCCCCAAGGTGGATGGTGTGAGGGGGGAAGTGGGTGCCCGCCTCCATGCCCCGATACAGGGCGGAGTTGCGGAGGACCCTGGCGTCATGGGCCCTCCCTGGCCATCCCACGTAGCAGTCCTGGAACCAGCCCTGGTGGTCCACAAGGGCCTGCATAATGACCAAATGGTATCCCTTTCGGTTGCGGTACACCGCAGCCCTGTGCTCCGGGGCGCGCACAGGAATATGTGTGGTGTCCAAGATGCCAGCACAGTTTGGAAAGCCAAGGGTTGCCATCCCAGGCATGGTGTCCTGCAGGTCCCCACATCTCACCAGGTGCCGTAGGAGGACGTGATTGATGGCCCTGGTGACCTCGAGGAGGATGGTGCCGGTGGTGGACCTCCCGACGCCAAACAGGTGCACCACTGCCCTGTGCGACTCTGGGGTTGCCAGCTTTCACAGGGCGATGGCCACTCGTTGTCCACTGTGACAGCAGGCCTCATGGGGGTGTCCCTGTGGCGCAGGTGCAGGGCGAGTTCGCCCACCAGGCGGGTGAAGCTGGCCCTGCTCATGCGAAAGTTCTGGCGCCAGAGGTCGTCGCCCCTGGTGCGCAGAACGACCCTCTCCCACCAGTCGGCGCTGGTCTCACGCGCCCACGTGCGGCGGGGCACGGGGAGGGGCAGGGGCAGTAGCTGAGCCCTGCGGCTGAGCAGGATGTACTCCTCAGCCACAGGCCAGTCCTCCTCGGGGTCTACAAACAGAGTCTCCCAGAGGTGCTGGAGCCCCTCGATGCGCGCCGAGGGGCCGGGTGCTGCATGGCGCTGTCTAGGCAGCCGAGCACTGTCCATGGCTTGCAGCTTGCTGCTAGTGTGAGCGGACAGGGAAGTGAGGTCAGGGGTGGCTTTTATGTGATTGGCTAGCAACATGGCCACCAACATGGCCCAGGGAGACGGCCATGTTGCCACACCTCCCATGCTGCACTGCCCCTGGATTGAAATAGCAAGTCCACACTGTGGAAACGCTATTTCGATTCCCGTTTTTTGCTTATTTCGAGGACACCTTTTTGTTATTTCGAAACAAGTCATTTCGATATAACATGTTATATCGAAACAAGTTATATCGAAATAACTTGTTTCGAAATAACAAAACGGTGTGTGAACATAGCCAAGGATTCTTGTGGCTTCAAGGGATTTTTCAGGTAACATGCAGTTGCCATACTGGCTCCTACAGCAACCATTTACAGGTTTACATCTCACAGACAAATGTAGATTAAGATAGATTCAGCAACAATGTCCCTCACCCCAGAAATCTGAGCTGCAGGAGTGACATTTGGCGAACACTGGAAATCAGTGTAAATTGGTGCTACTTTCAGGGATGTATCATAGAACAATAAAGATGTAGGGCTGGAAAGGACTTAAAGAAATCATCAGATCCAGCCCCCAGTGCTATGACAAAACCAGATAAATCTGGATTATCCCTGAGTGGTGTTCAACTATGCTTAGTCTCTACTTTCTACTGAATCATGAACTACTCTTACTGATAGTACTTGTTGGAGCTCTTTAAGGAAATTAGATACTGCAGGAAGTGATGGTGGTGGTTCAGAAAATGGGAACCTGCCCTCAGAGTCTGTATTTAATGAACGCCATGAAATACCCATAAAAGGTAGCATGTTAGTAACGGTGTCACAATTTTGCCCAGAGTACTTTTAAAATGGTAATCCCACTCAGTTTTTTTTTTCTCTCCTACTTTGTTTTGCTTTGTTTTGTTTGCTTATTCTTTAGCTATTGCTGCAGGGAAGCATAGTATGGAAGGGATTTTTGTGTCAGTAGCATCTCCCTTTTGTAACGTCACACACATACTTTCATATAAAAATTATACGAAAAATCAAAAAAGTCAGTACAAAAGCATTATACTCCTATTGGTCTAAAAAGGACATAATGGCTTGTTTAGTGTTGCTTGTCTTTTTATTCTGGACTCAGCAATAAACTAATGAGTAAGTTAGTTACATTAGGCCCACAAACTGGCAAAATTGCACAGTATAAAACCAGCTCAGAAAGATAGAAACTAACTTATGTTTCACATGATTAAAGAACCACCATTGCACCATTTTAACTTAGGGTCTGTCAGAGACTTCACAATAAATTTCTGTTTGAGGGAATTTATATTTCAGGTGTGCAAGGTCACTCAACTTTCTTATCAGATGAAGCCACTCAAGTTAAAATGAAAAAAAAAACGTACAGTTCATTGAAAAATATTATGGGACCTCAAGATGCCCTTTTTTGTTTTTTGGGGTTTTTGTTTGTTTGTTTGTTTTGTTTTTAAGCAGAAGTTCTCTTTAATTTCAATGAGTTCTGCTTAAAAATATCAGGCTGTCATGGACTTCTCTCCATAGTCAAGTCTATTTTCCTAAACTATACCATTTCACACAAAATTTAATTAACTCAGATAATCTTGAGGCAGGATATGTTTCTGTGGCATATTAGACACAGCTGAAAAGACATTCAGAAAAGTTAAAGTTTAAACAGAAAATGAAGTAACATCTTAAACTTTTCTGTAAATCTCAGGCTTCCTCTTCTATGGAATAAACTGTTGTTAACTTTGTTACTGTGAATCAATTATCTATGTGAAAAATGGCATAAAGCATTGTGATTAATTTTAGTTAAATATGTTTTTGTATTGGGAATAACAGTTTGTTTGTTCTTTTGTTCTGATATAGACAATTAGCATCATTTAGCAAAACAAAATGTGCATTCTTTTCCTTTAAAGACATAGGAACGTGCATAACTTTTGCGTATCTGGTGGTACCATTGACTTCAGTGGGGTTTTTCACATACATAAAATTATTCATGTGTTTAAGGCTATGTCTGTATCTGCAAAATTAATTTGGATTTGTTAGTCCGAATTAAGAAGTTTGAGCTTAGTTGTTCGAACTAAAACACACAGTTAGTTCAAACTAAGCCATTCAGTAATAAGTTTCAGCTAAGGTGGTTAGTCCACACTAAATGCTGGCACTAACTAGTTTGAACTAAGCATTTCTTAGTTCAAACTAAGAAATTTCTTAGTTCAAACTAAGGAAAGCCCAGTGTGGCCATGGGCTAAATTAGTCTCGACTAAGTCTTCTTAGTCTGGACTAATTTGCTAGTATAGACATAGCCTAAGTCTTCATAGGGCCGGCACTAAAATTATTTTCAATATGTATTTGATCTTTCATCCTCTCTCATCCTTCAAAAGAATTGAGTAATCTCAATTTTAGAAAGAATTGATGCATCATAGCACATCTATCATTTCATAAAGAAGATTGAAAAATATCAATAGAATTGTTTGTATAGATTCTCTTCACATACACAATCCCCATATAGACTCAATAGATCACAAGTTATGGAGCCATTAATAGCCCTTAATTATAACACATTTAGTCAGTGGACCATAAATATAAATGAGCAAAGACAGATATGAACAATATGATAGAATATAAAGATTCCAAAGTTGCTATTGTTATCTAATTTGTTCAGGTTACATTTCTTGAGAAATCCTTCATCTGGAAATTGCCTGATAATGACAGTAAATATTTGGAAACAGTTTTAATTAGGCATTAAACTAATAACCCATAATGTTCTTCTACATGAAGTTATGCCATGGAACTGAGTTCCACATCCTGGCAATTCACTCATGAGTAAGAGTGGGAAGTATTTATCAACTTTGGTATTTCTAAGATTCAGAAGAGAAGACTTTGTAAGAATGGGAAATTGTTGTCCACCTCCAAGTATTTTTTATCCCTGTGGTTCGACAAACAAATATATATCAGTCCTCTCTGTAACTAGACTACCAAGCTCCCACCCCCCCCAAAGCATGTACATAACCTTAAAGTAACAGGGAAAACATCTGTTATTACAAAGGAAACCCAATGTTGGGTTAAGAGATTTGCGAAAAGTCTTTTCCAGGATTATTCATCCAAATTCAAATGGGGGCAAATGTACCATGTTAGTTATTATGACCATTGGTATGGTTGCAATTTACTGTTCTAAATGTTGGCTGAAACTGAAATTGCAGCCTGAATGTTCAAATATTTACCAACAATGAATTTTAAGTTCTGTAATTGATTGAAATATTTGTATTTCCAAGGGGTAAAATCTGATCCCCATTGAATGCAATGCCACTTCCATTAACAATAATGAAACCAGGATTTCACCTATGCCGTGCTGTTTAATTTGTAAATTTTCATTCAGGAAACAGAGACTATATCACATTTATGTAACAACATACATCTCAGATCCTGAATTCTAATAACATTCATGACAAATTGGACATGAAATATTCAGTTATGGAAATACATCTTACCATAAAATTTCCAAATAATCATTAATAACAAATCAGTTTGCACTTATGAACAGAAAAAAGAGATAAAAACATAATAAATTATTCATTAAAGAGTACTACTCAACTGAGTGGTCAGTCTTTTTTAATTTGGTTACACACATGCATGCACACACACCATATTATATGATCAATGTGTTTTCTTATAACATTATTGTGCACTGTATTGAGACACTTGGAAAGAAAAGATTTATACATAATTTTGATCTTATATTAATATGAATTATAAAGCAGACAGATATTTTACCTGATTTTAGCAACATTAAAGTTTCAGAGGGATTCCCTATTGTTCAGATCAGAAGTACTGCTCAGACCAGAATGAACTTTTTATGTTTACACACAGTGGGTCTCTGACTAGGCCACAATGTATTCAAAGAAGGCAGCACCTGCTCATGAGTTTTTGGACTTATCATCTACAGTAGGCATATGTGAAATAACAGGTTTAGTTGCTCATCCTGCACATTATTGCAAAAAATTCATCTTCTGTGAAAATATTGGCCACATCAATATTTATACCTTGATATTTGCTAACATTTATGTGCCAGAAATGAGTCTTAAAATTATTACTGTTTTTTTGGGGGGGCATTAAGTTTATTTGGATTTTTCCTCTTAAGCAAGGTAGAAAACTAGAGGACAGATTTATTAACAAAACAAAACAAAACAAAACAAAACAAAAACAGCTGCTTTAGAAAGAATGGGTTCAGCTGTGTGAAACTTCCACATTAATTATAACAAAAAAAAAAGAATGTAAAAGAGAGGGATTTAAAAGAGAATAAGTTCTTTTATGTTCATTTCTTACATCCAGCATAGTTGCATGAATAGTAGGAAAAACTGTTTTCAAGTCCAGCTTCATCATGTTTCCTTACATCTCTCACATGGTTTCCACTGAACAGTGAGGATAAGGAAAGCAGCGAGGTCACACATACTTAAAACTGCCAGTGAGACAGATTTATTACTGAAAGCTCCTAGGAGACCAATTAATATTACCAGAGTTGTCAAAATATGCGTACCATGAAGAATACAGGCAGGATATCAAAACACGAAAAAGGTAAGGTCACATAAAAACAGAACACTAGGGGAAAACTGTCACTGCAGAGTACAGCACAAAATACAAATTCTACATTCATTGGGTGAAGAACAATGTTCTAAATGTTGACTAATCTAGAACTAGGTTCTGAAGTTCTTTCATATATAGAAAAAATTAAATTAGTGTTCATTAATTATGACTCAGAAAAAGCATTAATGTGTTTGGGAAGCTAGTGTCATAGTAAAGACCAAAGAGGATAAATATTATCCCTATCAAAACTTGCACCAAGCTGTACATGAGAGGAAGGAAAGCACAGTGCTAGTTTGGGTCATTAGTGATTGAGGTTCAGTTCCTTGCTCTGCAAGATGCTTCCTGTGTAACCTTGGATAAGATGCTTTGTCTTTCAGGGAAACTCTACACTGCAACTAGAAGGAAGCCTCCCAGCTCAGATAGATGGACTTGTGCTACTGGGCTAAAAATAGCAATGTGGATGTTGTGGCTCAGGCTCATCCCCTGAGCATAGATCCCTCTCATCCCCTGAGGTTTGAGTTTGGACTGCTAGCCCATGCCTCAATATCCATGCCACTATTTTTAGCATGCTAGCTTCAGTCAAGTGAACACAAGTGAGTTTATATAGTTTTGGAGGCACACTCCCAGGTGAAGTACAGACATGCCCTTGTTGGTTCAATTCCTCATGTGTAAAATGGGGATAGTGTTTCCCTACCTCATGGTATCTTATGAGGAAAAAACATGTTAAAGATTGTTAAACAATAAGGCTATGTCTACACACACATCATTATTTCAAAATAAGGATTTCAAAATGAGTTATTTTGAAATAAAGTTCTTATTTCAAAATAAGTTACTTTGAATTAACAAAACGTTAATTCGAATTAAGGGAAAGCCTGCTATCAAAACGGCTGTTATTTCAAAATGGTTATTTCGAAATAAGGCCATTTGGACATGTTGTTTTGACAGTTTGTGACTGAACTTTGTGACTTTGTGCTCACTCACAACCACTTCAGATCTGAGGATAATTTATACCTCCAAGTCAGTGGTACTGCTATGGGCACCCACATAGCCCCACAATATACCAACATCTTTATGGGCGACTCAGAACAACATTTCCTTAAGTCTCATCCCAGAACACCTCTTCTTTACCTATGCTACATTGATGATATCTTCATCATCTGGACACATGGCAGGGATGTTCTTGAAGATTTTCACAGAGATTTCAGCAATTTCCACTCCACAATCAAACTGAGCCTGGAACACTCCACACAGGAGATCCACTTTCTCGACACTGCAGTACAAATCAGGGATAGACACATCAACACCACCCTGTACTGAAAACCTACTGATCGGTATAGTTACCTACATCCCTCGAGCCTCCATCCTAAACACACCACATGATCCATTGTCTACAGCCAAGCCCTAAGATATAACCACATCTGCTCTGATCCCTCAGACAGAGACAGACATCTTGAGGATCTCTATCAAGCATTCTTGAAACTACAGTACTCACCTGGGGAAGTAAGAAAACAAATTGACAGAGCTAGACGGGTTCCCCAAAGTCATCCACTACAGGAGAGACCCAAGAAAGAAAACAACAAAACACCACTAGTCACCACATACAACCCTCAAGTCATATCTCTGCAACACATCATTAAGGACCTACAGCCTATTCTAAAAGATCATCCCTCACTCTCTCAAGTGTTGGGAGACAGACCTCTCCTTGCCTAAAGACAGCCACCCAATCTTAAACAGATACTCACCAGCAACTACAGATCTACCCACAGAAACATTAAAGCAGGCACACACCCCTGCAACAAACCACGCTGCCAAGTCTGCCAACATATCTGCACAATATATACTATCATAGGTCCTAATCAAGCCTGCTACACCATCAAAGACTCATTTACCTCTTCATCTACTAATGTGATCTGTGCCATCCTGTGCCAGAAATGCCCCAACATCTTATACATTGGACAAACAAGACGATGCCTGCACAAAAGAATAAATGAACATAGAACCAATATCAGAAATCACAAAAAAAAAAAAAACAACAACAAAATCTATAATGTTAGAAGAATTGTCGATATTGTGCTTAAAGTCTAGCTCTCTAGAAAAGAGAGTTCTGACATATTTAATAAAAAATGACTTATGGGGGAAAATATTCAGACAGTAACAAGGAAACAAAATAGTTTGTTACAATATAATGCAACGTGTAAAATATATATTACCTCAGACCTAAACAGGACCTTTATAGAGCTCAGAAGCTTGCCTTTCATTAACAAAGGTTAGTCTCATAAAAAAACATTCCCTTAGCCACAGTGTTTCTCTAATATATCATACTTAATTTTTCACAGGTTATTGATCATGTCTCCCAGCATGTTTTCCACTCACTCAAGCTCTTGGAATAGTTTTAGTTTTATGATACCTATAGTGAGTCCTGTAGTGGTTTCCCCTGTATTTTTGCAAAGTTGATCTAATTATTCTTAGGAATCATTGATTGATGGATGTCAGATAATATGTCCAGTGATGGTAATGAATATTAAAACACACTGAGGCACTTCCAAAGACAGACTACTTGTCTACACTAAGAGACTCTGTCAGCACCACAGCCATTGATGGAGCAACACTCAGCCAGCACTAAATCAACACTCAATCACTGGAATGGGAAATGTAAGCTATGTCAGTGGGAGATATCACTTTGAAGAAAACATGGCTATTCAATGCAAGGTATTGTTGTGTATGACAGCTTAAAAATTCTGGCCAAGGCGAAGTGAGGCATAGAAGCTCAGGCTAAGGCCAGAGCAAGAGTCCCCATATCTGAGAGGCTTTCCAAAACAGTCTAAGCTAAGCAAGTTTTTCTAGCAGCATATCCTGTGGTTAACTGCTTGTGCAAGACATACCCCTGAGAGGATGGAGGGTGAGCCTCTCAGAAGTCAAGTGATCACCTTCAGTATAGAATTTCTTGAGGCAGCAGCTTTTATTGTGAACGACAACAACTTTTAGGCCTATATAGTAGCTTTCATGACACGGTCATCCAAGAAGTGCAGTAGGCAGCACAGATGAGCAGAAAAGATGGGGTGTGTGGGTGCATGTTTGGGAGGAATGAAAATTCCCTAGCTAAGAGCAAACTCGATGGCTAATCAGGATCCAAAAGCTGCTGATCAAGAAAGGGGAAGGAATTCCAAATATTGATGGAGGATGAAGATGGGACGCTCCTGCTCGGGACACCATCTTGATCAATTCATCCATAAAAACAGCCCGACTTGGTAGCCAAGGAGGAGGAAGATCAACATTCACACAACAGGGGTCGGTAGACACCTGAAGCTTCCCCACCCCTTCAACTTCAGCACCTGAGCTAACTTGGACCTGACCAGTCTTAAGTAAGCCCTGCATCTAACAGGCATGAGAGTGGCATGTCAGTAGTAGTGCATGTAAGAGAGTTGCGTTCTGTAATTTGTGTTGCCTAGTATGCTGCTTTACTTAAATCACTAATATATTGGAGACCTGTTTGCTGTATGCTGCACTCCTGGTGTTGGAAAAAATCCACTGGCTTATTGCTTGGTTTGGGTTGCCGTAGCTAATGGCAAACTAACTCTGCTTCATGAATAAATTTGTATATTAGTGAACAAGCACTCATAGAGATTGTACTTTCAAACAGATATACAGTTTACCTCCATTTAATTATTGTATATACATCTTCCTTAACAAAAGTCACATAAAAGGTGATCAACCCAAAAGGAGTGTCCAGCATCTTTTTCTCTCACTTCTTGACCTCATGTAACAATATGTCAATGTCAGATACATTACTTGTGTAATATAACTTGTGTACTGTTTATTGATGGAGCTGTGGAGTGTAGACGAGCCAAGAGATATATTTTCAATGTTAATCAATGACATTATTGGTTTAAAAAGTTGTCACAAAGGTTTTTAATTAGGTGAAATATACATGGTGATGTAGGGTAAGATTTCAGGTTGTTTGGGGAAGCTCTAGTTTTCCTGAATTTATTATTATAGTTATTACATTGTTATAGCACTATTTTAAAAGTACTAAAATTTACTAACAGCCTTAAACATCCTACCAAAGGGTTTATCTGTCCATAGGTAAATATTTAGCTGTTACATATCTCTTTTCTGATTCTGTTTTAGTCCTCCATGCAAGGCTCTGGTTCAGCTTTCCAGTTGCCTTCATTCCTTCTTCCTGTTAGTAGGCTAACTTGCAGCTACTGTCATACAAGTTTCAGCACTAAATCAAATAGTGAGTCTGATTGGTCATAATGCCTTTGCATGAAGACTGTGTGAGCCCTCTCTTCCTGATTTTTTTGCTCAGGACAAATCAGGAAAAGATCTTGCTTCCCTGCCTTGTTCCTAATTCCTGCTTTCCTGACCTTTTGCTAGTTCTTGTCTTGTTCCTGATGCCTGGTCTCTGACTTTTGTTCTAGATCTCATCCTGACTCAACTCCTGACTCTGACTCCGAAGCTGACCCCTCACTCTGACTCCTAATTCTCACCACTAAGTCTGGCTAGCCAAGCCCTGGTTGTGAGGATTGTCGTGAGGACTTTTTTTTTTTTTTTTCCCATTTCTATCCTAACAAAACTCCTTGGTGGCAACTTCCAATTTCAAATAAAAAAAAACTAGGTTTGGCTTCCTCTATTTTTACAAACTTTTAGATTGCTGAATCCACATTCTAAAATATTGTGTATAGGTGACAAAATAATGAGTAAACAAGCTTCACTTTCCTGATGTATGGTGTAACAAAAACATATTAGTGGATAAACAGCTAATTGTTGTACATGGTTACTTAGCTACAAATCTATTCAGTATTCATTTCTAATTGTAATACAAGGCTGATTCTTGCCATTCTGCACTGTTATTGTTAAACTAATAATCATGAGGCTGGGTCAACTACTTCGTATCAAGGGGTCAGGAGCACCTTTTTGTTATCTCTAATGTG
Source organism: Podocnemis expansa (assembly GCA_007922195.1). Lineage (NCBI taxonomy): Eukaryota > Metazoa > Chordata > Testudines > Podocnemididae > Podocnemis > Podocnemis expansa. Next base: position 50,449,964 of record ML681979.1, on the reverse strand, counting down.
AAGTGTATTATTGTGTCATATCAGGAAAGCCTAGCATAGTTAGCATAAAGAGCTAAACCTTTGTATTATGTATTTCTTTTATGTTAAACAGTTGCCTCTGTCCATTGCTTCCAATGCACAGCAGGTAATGTTTGGACCAATACTTTAATCCTCAACTAAGCAAAACCTCTGTTAACACAAGGAGTCCCATGGCATATGACATAACCATACCATATATCTTTAAACCTATATTATGCAACTGAATTGCACCAGACAGTAGCAGAATTCATCAAAGGGGTGAATCAAAGTGAAATTATGTTATTATTTGTATTACCATAGGAACTCTAATCATGGACTGTAACCTCATAATACTGTACTTAACACTATACATGTAGTATTGTTGTAGCTGTGTCAGCCTCAGGATATTAGAGGGACAAGGTGGCTGAGAGAATGCCTTTTCTTGGAGCAACTTCTCTCTCATCAACAGAAGTATCACCTCACTAATCTTATGGGGGTTTTTTTGTTTGTTTGTTTTGTTTTGAATTCTGTATATTAATTTTGATCTGAAGGTCAGAATATATGGTTTCTGTGTTGAGGAATACGTAGCAATTTGGTAGCCAGAAAAGCTACAGACAAAATATTTATCTCCATTCTTTGTCTGAAAATCAAAATGTGCCTTGTGCTAAATTTATGAACCTTCAATATTGTATGAAAATACTACAGAACATTATTTTCCTGAACCATTTAAAAGAGGCTATTCAAAGTTGGGATCCTAAATATGCAGTTAGGGAACAAATGGATCTCTCTGAAGTCAAATGAAACTCCAGTTGACTTTTCTAGGGCCAGATTTCTCTCAGTAGGTGAATTGGTTGTAAAAGCTACATTTTTAAGGGATTTAGTCATTAAAAGGTACAGTTAAGCAGCTAAGGAAATTTTAAAATTCACTGTGGTGCTGAACTCCCTTTGGTCTCGGTGCCTCACTTTAGTCATCCATTTTTAAATTCTTAAAATCTTGCTCATTATATGTAATTGGTTCTTGTTCTTTATTTGCCTTTGGTCAGAAAATAATGTTTTAGTTAAGTTTGTTTATATGCAGGAAAGTTAATGTATTCTATATGCTCTTATTGAAATTTTGTTCAGAATGGAGGAAAACTTAAAAGACTTTTTTATAGCTTAAAATAGTGCCGATTTACATTTACTTATTTAAATTCTCATCAGACTAACAAATTCAGAAAAAAGATATACTGAGAGTCCTTCCTCACATTTAATATGCACCAAAATTCAGAGCCATAAACCATAAGCATGGAAGGCTGCATTATTTCATTTCCACACAGTCTTTGAATATCACTATAGATCAATTCAAAGAGGCTCTAGGTATACACCTGAGCTGTCTGCATTATAACTGGTCTAATGGTCTTTATTTATGGGCAAGGTTAGACTGCCTATACCAGAACCTCAAATCATATTAGCTCGGGTGACTAGCACATGGGAAGTAAAATCCAGACTCCATCCACTCCCCATCTCTGTTCATCCATCTACACAAAATAGGATGTAACAGTCCTATAATGTTTGTTTCATCATTAGCCAGTGACTGCCAAGCTCTATATTTATGCAGGGTATCCATCTTCTCTATGGTCTTGTGTTGGGCAAGCTACACACTTAACCTAAAAATGGAGAATCAAAACCTCTGTTAAAGTATGCAAGTACTGTACCAAGCTTCCATTAAACCCAATATGTGTGAACATGTGAAAATGTAATAAGTGAAGGACATAATGAGAGTTCTTACTCATTAAAAGTTCATTCTTGATACTGGAACTACACCTTGTGAGGTTTTGAGCACTCTGATGTTCCATTGGATTATGATTCTTGCTCATCCAGTCCCATACTCATTTATGGATTTAAAATCTTCTAGGGCAATATTAAGCCTTATGCAGAAGTCCTCAACTGAACCCCACTTACTGTCTGTCGTGAGATATTAAGGGCAGCAGGCACTGTAAGAGTGAGTGAAGGGGGGTATATAAGCTGCAGATTGTTAAGAGCTGTCTCCCTAGTGGCTAGCTGGGGTTACTACAGGGCAATCAGAGGCCTAGCCAGGTGCCTGATAAAAGCTGCCCTACACCAAACAGAAGTTGCACAAGCTGGAAAAGGAGCAGGAGGTTAGTGCTGTTCTGCAGAACTTCAAGAAGGCATTGGAGAAGAGAAGGAGATAGACAAACAGAGGAAAAGACAGTGATAGCTGGAGAAGAAACCCAGCAGGAGAGACTGGGTGAAAACCCTAAAAAGGTATAAAGGAGGGGGAAAACAGCCCTGGGGAAAGGAGTGCAGGACTGGGACTTGGTCAGCAGCGCATAACTGCGTCTCTTAGGGCCCCTGGGCTATGACCCAGAGGAGAGGGAGGGCCTGAGTCCCAAGTCCCCCCACACACCAGGAGTGACACCAGTGTCAGCCCTTACAGGCAGAAACAAGGAGGAAGGAGAACCCTGTGACCCACTAGCCTACCAGAGCGTGAGACTCACCACCACAATGGTACTGTTATTTGTCACACTGTGTTTAAGCTGAATTTAAGTGGTAAATAGAATCTTATGGAAGCACCTTTTGTGGGGATGAATTTAACCCGCACTGAATACTCTGACTGGGTGTCATTAGTGCTATAAATTGAACTCTTTTGAAGCCTGCATTCTGGTCACTTAGAATATCAAGTTTGTGGTTGTAGTTAGAGTAGGAGGGACTTAGGCAGTCAAATTTCAAAGAGCAGAAAGTATCACTTGCACCTGCAAGTATAGGAAGCCTGATGAACTAATGGGATAATTAATTCACTAGGTTGATTCTGCTGAGAAGAGAACAATGCCTATAAATCAAAGGAGAAGAAAGGGGGCTTCACCTAACTTATGTGGATCATAAACAATAATACAGATATCTGGGGGACTGTGTGTGCCACTTAATTCAGAAGGAGATGAAGGAGGAGACTGTTTACAAACCCATCCAAATTACTGGTAGTTTATGGGTTACTTAAGAGTATTTTTTTCTCCATTTCCCTCATCTCTAATCAAAAGCATGAAAAAGATATTAAGCAAACAACTTGCCATTCTGGATTGCTTAGTAACAGGGAGCTTCAGCATGAAGTATTACTCATTAACAAGAGGAAAAAAAAAAAAAGCAAACAAACAAAAAAAACCCTGCACCCCTGAAGTATGATCTGTTTAATGACAAATTGGTACAGCTAAACCTTCTTTGTCTTCTGTGCATCCTGTGTAATAGACTGTAATCTCAAATGCTTCCTGCTGTGTGAACTAATAAGTATTCCCTCGAGCTGCAACAGATACGTACACTTTTAACAGCGGGAATCAAACAGGATCAGAAGTTCTTAATCCAGAAGGTTGAGAAGTGGCTTGATTAGAAATGCTGAGGATGTACATTATTTAGATAATATTTCAAACTACCATCTGATTTTGTTGCTACTGACACACTTCAAAGTGTCTGATGTAGGGGATTTTCTCCCATGAAAGCTCATGCAATAAATAAATCTGTTAGTC
>ML681979.1:50330451-50446052 GCA_007922195.1 Podocnemis expansa | reverse complement strand
CTGCAGCCCGGCTCTGCAGGCGCTGGCCAGGGGACACCCCTCAGCACCCTGGCCAGGGTGCTGATTGTTCCCTGGCCAGGGTGCAGAGGGGGCAGCCCTTGACCTGTTGTTTCGGAACATCTTGTTCCGAAACAACATGTTCACACGAGTTGTTTCGAAAAAAGTGTTTCGAAACAAGGTTGTTTCGCCCCCAAATTGGGTTTAACTTGTTTCAAAACAACTGTGCGTCATGTGAACATGTTTTTTTTTGTTTCGAAACAACAAGGTTGTTTCAAAACAAAAGTGCTGTGTGAACACAGCCTAAGTGCCACAAAACTCCTTGCTTCTTTTCCTTTACTAGACCAACACGGCTGCCCCTTTGGAACTTGGCAACATTATAAAGGACATTAGTCGGACAAAAGATATTTCAGGGGGTAGTGATGAGAGAAGCAAGAGAATATGCTGAAAGGGGATGAATATGTGATCAGTATTTTATCATATACTGAAAAAATAGAAAGGGACCCCTTTAAGCTCATTTAAAAGTCAACAAAAGAAAATCTCTAGAAGAGATTTGGCAAAAAAACTTTTGTTGCAACATAAACAAGCTTTTAATTGCATAGAAGTATAATTCTAGAAATCACATTTTCATCACAAATGTAAATATATATATATAGGTAGTCAATGTCATATAATAAACATATGATGTGATATACCTCGTTCATTCCTTTTCAATTTGCAGTCCAGTGGAATCTCAGCAATTTCAAAAAGTGATAAATTCTTTTACATTGCATTGTTTAATTCTGTTTAAAAAAAAATTGAGAGAAGAGCTACAACAATGTTCATTCAGAGAAAATCTTGCCACAGTGTATTAAGGTATGTCCCTCACTGAATTGGGCTTTGTTATCAGCTGCACAACATTCTTGGACTAAAATATTTTGGATGAAGAGTGGGAGAATTCCCTGTTGTATTGATTTGCAATTTCAATTCATCATATATTTTCAGATTTTAGTTTATGTAAATTTTCCACATTTTAAATGAATTAAAATCAATATCTACAGCTTACAAAATAATTTTGAAAGCATTGCAGTAAATGACTGTACGTTTTTATTTTCATCTCCCCCCCATTTTTAATGTCTTTTCTGTTTTTCTCCAGTGCTTTTCATGATGGAAAAGCAATAGGAAAGAAGGCTAGTATGCAGGAACATTTTATAATAATAAATAAAAAATAATAAAGTAGCACTTAAGAATGACCATACTAGGTCAGTGGTCCATAGAGTCCAGTATTTTGTTTTGCAACATAATTAAATGCTAGGTGCTTCAGAAGCAGTGAACAGAACAGGCAATTGGGTGATTCGTTGCCTATCAACCACCACCAGTTTCTCAAAGAGACTTAGGACACTCAGAGCCTGGTGCTGCCTCCTTGACTATCCAGTCTAATAGCCATTTCTGGACAATTCACCATGAGCTTATCTTGTTCTTTATTGAATCTTGTTATAGTTTTGACATTCACAACAAAATACGTGGAAAATCAGGATTAAAGAGAGAGAGAGAGAGAGAGAGAGAGAGAGAGAGAGAGAGAGAGCTCACAGATTTCCCTCTGTAGTAATAATAATAATAATAATAATTAATAATTAATAAATTAAAAACACTACTGAATATCATGGGTGAGTAGCTTAAGTACAAATCTGGGATTTGGGAAATCCTGTATTCTAATTCTGTCTCTATATCTAACATTTTGGACAAATGACTTAACAAGTTTTCTTCCATTTCCCTATCTGAAAAATGGTGGTGCTAATACCTCATTTAGAAGTTGAAGTCCATGCTGTTTCATGGATGTAATTTGTTAAGTCACGTGTATAAAAAAAGGCCAAAAATGGCTAAGTAGTGATAATGGACAGTGAACTGCAGCCTGGATTGAATCTGATGATAAGGAGACCAAAGCCCACAGGTAAGTGAGAATGTGGGTGATCTGGGGGGAGGGATGGAACTTGGGGGGTGCTGGGACTGTAGCACCAGCAATAAAAGAGAAGGTAGTTGGAACATGGGGGGGGAATCAAACAAATGTCTTAAGTGCTCTACTGAAGCCCCAGTATGCAAGGAGAGTGGGGAAGGAGAACTCCTAGAAAAAATGCAAGGAGGTTAATGTAATAGAATTGGAAATCAACATGACAAAATAGGGCAATCAGCCGGATATCTTAGGTGCCTATACACTAATGCGAGGAGCCTGGGAAATAAGCAAGAAGAATTGGTAATATTAGCGCAGACAGGGAACTATGATATTATAGGAATAACGGAGACGTGGTGGGATAGTCTGCACGACTGGAGTTCTGCCATGGATGGTTATAAACTGTTCAGGAAGGACAGGCAGGGAAGAAGAGGGGGAGGAGTAGCATTATATGTAAAAGAGCTCTATGACTGCTCAGAGCTCTATTATGGAAGTGGAAGCGTGCCAGTAGAAAGTCTGTGGGTTACATTGAGAGGGGAAAGCAACAAGGGGGATGTTGTGGTGGGTGTCTGCTATAGACCACCAGACCAGAAGCAGGAGGTGGATGAGGTGTTCTATGGACAACTAGCGGAAGCTTCTAGATCACAGGCCCTGGTGCTGATGGGGGACTTCAATTTCCCTGACATCTGCTGGGAGGCCAATACAGCAGTGCATGGGCAATCCAGGAGATTTTTAGAGAGTGTTGGGGACAACTTTCTAGTACAAATGCTAGAGGAACCAACTAGCGGCCTTGCACTGCTCGACTTGCTGCTCACAAACAGGGAAGAATTGATCAGGGATGTAGAGGTAAATGGCAAGCTAGGCAGTAGTGACCATGACATGGTTGAGTTCAGGATGCTGATTAAAGGAAGGAAGGAAAGAAGCAAAACAAAAACCCTGGACTTCAAAAAAGCAGATTTTGGCTCCCTCAGGGAACTGATGGGCAGGATCCCTTGGGAAGCTAATCTGAAGGGGAAAGGAGTCCAAGAGAGTTGGCTATATTTTAAAAAAACTCTGCTAAGGGCACAGGAAGTTGCCATTTCAATTAGGAGAAAGAACAAACATGTGAGGCAGCCAGAATGGCTTAGCAGAGAACTCTGCTCTGAGCTTAAACATAAAAAGGAAGCTTATAGGAAGTGGCAGCTTGGTCAGATGTCCACAAAGGCATATAAAGATATTGCTAGGGACTGCAGGGATAAAATCAGAAAGGCCAAAGGACAAATGGAGCTGCGGCTAGCAAGGGATGTAAAAGATAACAAGAAGGGGTTCTACAAGTATGTTAATAACAAGAAGAGGATCAAGGATGGTGTAGGCCCCTTGCTGAATAGGGCAGGCATCCTTGTGACAGAGGATGAGGAAAAAGCTGAAGTGCTCAATGCATTTTTTTCTTCAGTTTTCACAGGCAGGGTCAGCTCCCAGCCCACTACCATGGGTGTGGCAGATGGGAGAGAAGAAGACAGGCCCTTGGTGACGGAAGGTCAGGTTAGGGACTGCTTAAAGAAGCTGCAAGTGCACAAGTCCATGGGGCCGGACGAACTGCATCCAAGGGTGCTAAGGGAATTGGTCGACGAAATAGCCACACCGCTGGCCGTTATCTTTCAAAACTCATGGAGAACGGGGGAGGTGCCAGAGGACTGGAAAAAAGCAAATGTAGTGCCTGTTTTCAAACAAGGGAAAAAGGAGGATCCAGGGAATTACAGACCAGTCAGCCTCACCTCAATCCCTGGAAAAATTATGGAGCAGATTCTCAAAGAATCCATCCTCACACACTTAGAGGAAAATAAAGTGATCAGGAACAGTCAGCATGGATTTACCAAGGGTAAATCATGCCTGACCAATCTCATTTCCTTCTATGAGCAGATGACTGGTTTTCTGGATGCGGGAAGCACCGTTGATGTCATATACCTTGATTTTAGCAAGGCTTTTGATACAGTTTCCCACAGCATTCTCATTGGCAAATTAAGGAATTATGGGTTGGATAGGTGGACTATAAGGTGGATAGAGAACTGGCTACATCAACGGTTTCAGCGTGTAGGAATCAATGGTTCCATGTCTAGCTGGCAACCGGTCATGAGTGGTGTGCCCCAGGGGTCGGTCCTGGGGCCGGTTCTGTTCAACATTTTCATCAATGATCTGGATGATGGAATAGACTGCATTCTCAGTAAGTTTGCGGATGACACCAAGCTGGGAGGACCAGTAGACACGTTGGAGGGTAAGGACAGGATTCAGGGAGACCTAGATAAATTGGAACAGTGGGCCAATAGAAACCTTATGAGATTCAATAAGGATAAGTGTGAAATCCTGCATTTGGGACCAAAAAACCCTATGCACTGCTACAGGCTGGGAAACATTCAGCTAAGTAGCAGCAGTGTAGAAAAGGACCTGGGGGTCATGGTGGATGGGAAGCTAGATATGAGTCAGCAGTGTGCTCTTGCTGCCAAAAAGGCCAATGGCATACTGGGCTGCATCAAAAGAAGTATTACCAGCAGATCAAGGGATGTGATCCTTCCCCTCTATTCTGCACTGGTGAGGCCACATCTAGAATACTGTGTTCAGTTTTGGGCTCCCCACTACAAAAAGGACAGGGACATGCTAGAGAGAGTTCAGAGGAGGGCAACCAAAATGATTAAAGGGCTAGAGCACAAGCCCTATGAGGAAAGACTGGAAGCATTAGGCTTATTTAGTCTGCAGAAGAGAAGATTGAGGGGGGATTTGATAGCAACCTTCAACTACTTGAAGGGATGCTCTAAGGAAGATGGAGCTCGACTGTTCTCGGTAGTAATGGAGGACAGAACGAGGAGCAATGGTCTCAAGTTGCAGTTAGAGAGGTCGAGGCTGGATATTAGGAAAAACTTTTTTACCAGGAGAGTGGTGAAGTCTTGGAATGAGCTGCCGAGGGACGTGGTGGAGTCTCCATCTTTAGAGGTGGTTAAGGCCCGGCTGGACAAAACCCTGACTGGTATGGTTTAAGTGGGAGTGGTCCTGCCTCTGGCAGGGGGTTGGACTAGATGACCTATGAGGTCCCTTCCAACCCTATGATTCTATGATATTCTAAATAAGCTCTGATCCTTGCTTTTATCTCTTTCCATCACTTCATCCTGCCTCTTCATCCTTTCCAGATTTCAGGGAGATGTTTTAGGTGATTGCATATTCTGGTTGTCATGTTGCGAGTACACAGTCACATGCCCCTGAGAAAGTTATGTGCATGGCAAATGAGAGGTGCTACCATAAAGGGGTATGTGGTTTGGGGGTTAATGTATATGGTGGTTGTATTGCTTTGTGTGTATTGTACTGGGTGGTATGTACTGACTTCAACATAGGTTATCTGCCTTCTGTGGAAGCTCACTCAGATAGTCAATAGAACTGTTGCATGCCAATTAGCTGTATAATAATGGTGTTGATTAGTGGAGTTATATCTGATATCAAAATGGTGTAGGATTTTTGATGTCTTATAAGTACATACTTTTCTGTATGTATTACATGTGTGTAAAACATTTATTAGATGCATGTAAAATCAAAATTGTTGAGAATTTAAGATGGGAACAGAGTTCAAAACCCCATGATAATTCAACCTGACTATATTCTGAATGAAAAGTCTTCGGCTTGACTTGTAGTTGTTTCCATTTCTCCACAATCACTCAACAAGCATAATGGGCTTCTGAGTGACAAATAGAATAAGAGTCTTGTGATTTTATTTTGTAAGATGTCATGATCAGTGGGAAAATGCTTGTAAAGCACTTTAATCATCCTTGAATTCTGAACTTTGTGTACATTTACCACTGAATTTTAACAAGTCTTATAGAGGGAACGTGGTCTAGTGAGCAGGCCGCTGGACTAGAAGTTAAGTGACCTGGGTTTTTTCCTGTCTTTGTCTTTTATATCTGCATAGAGTCAATCACTTCACCTTGCTGTGCCTCAATTTCCCCACCGCCACAGGTATAGGAGTTATGATAGTGGTTGCTAATGAAAATAAAAGAAAAAAAATTAAATCATCTCTTAAAAAATAAAATAATACACCCAATTTCCTGCTGTGAAAACTACTAGTTTTGTTAAAGAAGTTTTAACTGACTTGAAAAAGTTTCTAATCTGGACTGGTTTTATCTCTGTAATAATCTCTGATGGACCATAAAACAGTCAAGCTGCCAGTGGATTGGGGAGTATTTATTCGAATTCACTCTACCATGGGATTTATTAGATTGTGGATTTCCTAGATCCCTGGGCATTTAGATACTGACATTCTGTAAGTTAATTGTTATAGTTTGTAAGTAAATGTTGGAGGAATCTGGAGCCCTATGGAAATAGGTCAGCTGGCATTATCTTCCCCAGCTGGATATGAAGAACAAATTCTGTTCTGATAAACCCTGTTTATCTCTATTGGTTTCAAAGTGACTGTGCAAGCAAGAGGGCAGACTTTTATGCAGCAAGTCACATTTCATACAGTTGATGGGGCAAGCAACCAGACTGATAAAAGTTAAGTTAAAACCCTTGGGATAACTTGGTGCTTTTTCCATTATCATTATTAAGTTTTAAGAACATTACCACATGTAAGGTATAACTTATTAATAAGGCAAATAAACCACATAGGATACAAAAATCAGTCAAGAGAAAACAATTAGTGCTTGTGGTTCTTTTTAAATTTTGCTTATAAGGGTTATTCCAACTAGAAACATTTTTTACATGATTGAAATGGGACTAAAAATGCATTTTGAGTGTGTGAGGAGAGATGGTGGGTGTGGAAAGCAGATCTAGAGTGATTTGGAATGGCATTGCAACATGTCAAACAACCGATATCTGACATAGAAATATAAGAATTTACTGATATAAAAAAGGAAAAGATCTTGGTCTTGTTTTCTGAGAGCCCAGTCTGCTGAGGATTACCTTCCAGAATGCAGAAAGGATGGCTAAAATGAGGAATGTTTAATTTTCTGGACCATTTTTGCAGTTGTGGATCTAGTTATGGGGAGAAAACAGGCATGGAACCCTAGAATTAACCTCTGCATATCCTCCATTTACATGTGGCTGAATGGACCTCTCTCACAATGAGATCAACCCTTATTCAAGTCTATTTTGTCAGTAAGGATAAAAAAAACAAACAAACAAAAAAACCAAAACTGTTTCTCTTCAGAGGGTCTGAAGTTGCTGTAATTATCTTCTCATTAATACAAGGAAAAGGGCCAGATTGAAGCGATTTGATAATTGATTAACAAGTATTTCCTTTTGTCACCTTATTAATGGAACTATAATATGGATATCTAAGTATGTTCTCAGTTAGATGGAAAATAAGAAACTAACTCTGGATGCATTTGGATACCAAGAGTCATAGGTGTGGTTATAAGAGCTAAATAGAATGGAATAGACCATGATAAACTGGATTACAAGTGAACACCTTTCCCAAACCCTGTTACAGGCAATTCATACACAGAAAAAAAGAAACAAGAGTCAACAAATAAGATATTTGTTATGAATCACTTAACTAGCCCTAGCTTTTGGGATGTTCTTACTTATTTTTAGCAACTTCTGGTTAGTTTTCTAATGGTAATAAATGAAGCAAGACTTTGCCCAAACCTAGATCTCATATAGGCACTCGGCTTTATCACAGTGGAAAAAAATCAGGCAAATACACACAAGACGTCAAAACATTTTTTAAAATAGTTTCACCATCATTGCAAGCACTTTTCTACTTGCAAAAGGTGTGCATTCCTTTGGTGCTTTGTATATAACCATCTTAGGTGATCAGTTGGAGTGACAAATACAGAATTGCATGAGCAACAATCCAGTCAGAATCTATGCTCGACATAGAGGGAAGCAGTAATGAGTTTTCATGGATTCAGTGCTCATAAAACCCTTAGACAGCCTTTCAAGTTAATGTCCTTTGTTAATCTGCATAGGTACGCTGAGGACAGAAGCAGTGTTGTTCTGAAACCCTGACCTGAAGACATGAATGCTTAAGGATAAGAGGATGATTGTAATGATTTTTGCAATGCAGGGACTGAGACTGACAAATTATTCTGTGCAAGTAACTCAGTAGTCTGCAAATGGTCATTGTCAATCTGACTTGATCTGATGTAATGACAGAGGTAGAAGACTGTTTTTAACTTGCAGCCTCTGAACCACCCAATCCCCAGCCAACATTCAGATACAGAAATGTTTCCCAAACTGTGTTCCATGGAACACTGGCATTTCACGCAATGATGCTAGTGATATTTTTCCTTCCTTGTAAAATAAGAGATCCCAAAACTCCTAACTTGTTTAAATCAACTTTTGAGCAATATGCACAGCAATTTTTTGGTTTGAATCCCCCTCCACCCTCAGACAAACATGTATGTGTTCTATCAATATATTCCAAGCCTAAAGTGATCTGTGGCCAAATTAGTTTGGGAAATGCTGAGATTGATGGAACCTTAGCAATAAATAATTATGGTAGATAATATAGATACCTAGAAACTGTGATCACACACTGCTTTCATTTATGCTAGTGTTGATATCAAGTAATCACACTTCCTCTGGGTTAACCCAGATGTAAATGAAAGCAGAGGGCTCACAAAATTAGACAAAATTAGCTTTGCTTAACAAAAATATACAGTACTAAGTAAAAGGAAAGAACAGAACACTTTAGATGTGTGGTTTTCCATTCTTTGTTATTTATATGCCACCCAAAGTTCAGCTGGGCAGTTCACACAGCTGGAGGATGGATTCAGAGAGTGTAAAACTAAAAATAAAGTACTTATAGACAAAGAAATGAGAAATATGGTCTAGCACAACCCCAATTCCAGGGGTGTAAACAGGATGGTTTGAGCAGGGCAGACACTTGAGATTCATAGCTGTAGGAGCAGAAAAATGGGATGGGACTAGAGGTGACACAGAAAGCCCTGCATGGCAGGATTTGTAGTGAGAGTTTCACATCCACATCCTAACTTAACTCAGAGCTCCACCCAGCCTGTCTGTGTTGAGGGTCACAACCAAAAAATCAGAGGGGGAGAATGACCATATGTGAGCCCCCCATTTGTTGCCTCTGAGTGGAAAATTGACAAAAAGAATGTGGCAGGCAGTGCAAATATGTTTGCTCAACCCCGGTGCTAAAATGCTGAGTTATGCTTCTGCCCAATTCCTTTTTACTTTTACCTTCAGGTTTTGTTTTTCCATAGAACACCAGTTTCTTAGCCTTTGTAGGGCAGAACCACGAGATTCATAATTAGGGTGTTCTGATGGTCCAACACATTGTATAAGAGGCTCAGAGAAATGGTAGCCAATCTTCCCGTCTATGGACTGAAACAGCTGTCGCAAACAGGCTGCTATGTACCATGTTGATAGACTGAAAGATTTCCTCATTTCAGAGACTCACAGAGGTTGGGATTTACATGCAAGAATACATTTCACTCACTGGTAAATATGCGATTATGGAGTTTTTTGGTAGCCATAAGATATCTGTAGCATATACTCCAAAGTAAAGAGCTACCAGAACTTGTTTTCAAACATAATGCAAATGGCTGGAAGCAGCATTATAGTTTGCAGGTGTGCAGAATAACACTGCAGTCAATATATTTGTGTGCCCAAAGTCTTCATTTAGATTCCTAAACAAAATCTTCATTTAGATTCCTAATCTTCATTTAGATTCCTAAACAAAAGTATTATGATTTTTAGAACAGAGGAGCATCTATGCCTTCAATAGACATTCCAGATGCCTCAAAAATTGAGTCTAAATAAAGATTTTGGTTCATAACTTTATGTAAATTTGAAACTTCTACCTTCTACACACACATGAAAGATAAGATTATCTGAATTTTAAAAAAAAGGTGACGCACAGACTGTGCTCTTGAAGCTGCTCTCCTTCCTTTTGTTCTGTTTGTCTAAACCAGGGGTCTCAAACTCACAGCTTGTGGGCTGCATTTGGCCCCTAAAGTTATTTCTTGTGGCCCACAACACTATCGCTATCAAGAGTTGCAAGACTGTTGTATGAAAAGGCTTCAGTGGTGTGGCCCTTGGGCTACCATAGTAGTCCTTATGCACAGTGCAGCCCTTGGGCTAATGCATTAAGTCCTCAGACAGCCCTCATGGTGATTTGAGTTTGAGACCCCTGGTCTAAACCATTTTTTCGCAGGCATACCAGACCTCTAAGAGGCAATGAGCCTGTCCACCTCTGAGAAGCTTAACTTGCCTTACCAGGTGTAAAAGGACTTATCATATAACTGGAAATTTATGTGACTGACTAAGCTTGAGAAATGTAAGGAAGAGGACTGAAGGCAAGTGAAGAGGCACTGCAGCCAGCTGCTGGCAAAAAAAAAAAAAAAAGGCCACCTGGCCACAGTCCTAGGACAAAGATATGATATTGAAAAAATTGGAGTCAAGGAAAAGGTGTATGCTACGATAAAGGTCATGGTATTGACTATATGACTCTGACAAAGCTCAGATAGAAATTGAAGAAGGACACTAGAGAGCCACCCCTGGACAGAAAGGACCATATAGCAGATGGCTGATCTTGTTACACATTCTGACTTTTTGGTTAATTTTAAGGGCATGCATCCACAGGCACACTCCACACTCTGGGAAAGATATGCATAATATGTTTATAGCTTTGAGAATACGATGGGGGAGCGGAAAAATTGCTCACTCGTTCTTGTACTTTAATCAAAAGTTTTGCATGTCTGAGTAAATAGGAAGAATATTTGTATCTGAAAGGTATATACTAAGTTTCAGTCCTTTTCTAGCAAAATTGAGAAATGTTAGACTGTATGCATTCATGGTGTAACTCCACTGACCTGAGAGTGGAATGAATTGCACCCATTCTGGGTTTGAATTTTTATATTTAAAGTCCAAGCACAGCTTTCTGAAAACTTTGAACAGCAAAATCTTCACTGAAAAATCTTCTAATCTTAAAAAATCTAGTACATGTCACAAAGTAAGCTTTAAAAAACTTTAGGATTTTCTTTGGCTCAGTACAAATGTTTAACTGTAAACTACTCTTCAAAACTTGTAGTACTTGAGTCTTCTTAAAAAGAAGAGTTTAACTATTTTTCAGCTTAATGAATGATAAATTGTATTTTTTACTTTCCTGAAAATCCCGCCTTATCCATGGTATCAAAACAAAAGAGTTTGTGGGATTTTGAAGATTTCCACAGAAAAATCTTTCTAACTGTTGTGCAATTCATAAACTCCAGCAAAAATACATTATAAGATTCATTTATAATTGTAACCATGTTGCAAATTGCAGGAAAAATTTTCCTTCAAGGGTTTGATTAGATTCAGCACTTCACATAACTCTGGCAAAACTCTTCTCTTTTACAAGCTCATTGTCTCATTTTGCTGGTAGGAAAAGAAAAGGACCAAATATACCTTACTATACTTGGCTCTTTTTGTGTATCTTATTAATCAGTAGCTTATCATAAGGAAATGATTATGCTGCAGTGCAAGATGTGTTCTTCTGTTTTAATTTTACTTCATTACTTTTCAATTGCAGTGTAGTTCTCTTTCTGCATTTCTTTAACTCATTTGACTAAAAGAAAGCTAATCAGTTCATTGTTTTTCACTGAACCATACTGTCCTGCTGTGCTGGGCTACACTAGAAGCATAATTGTTGTTACCATTCATTTGTAATATGGTAGAACTTGGAGGCTCAATTGTACTAGCTGCTATACAAATGCATACTAAGACAATCTGTGCTTTGAAGAATTTATCACCTAAAAATATAACACACAAGTGGAAGAGAAAGCATTACTATCCCCATTTCACTAAATAAAAAAACCCCAAAGGTTGTAGACTTACATAGAAGGATCCAGGAACAGAAGTGGGGTTTCAGTCCCTTTAGCCACAAGACTATACTTCCTGCCTGGACCTTTGTTTCACTGGTCTTATGAATGAACACAACTGTATTTAGTCTCCAGGTTAGCATGGCTGGAGATGAAATGCAAGGTAATATATGTTGGTAGGTTTAGTTTGAACAACTTATACGTATTGCTGGGTTTTAAATTAATGGTAATTACTAGGGAAAAATAACTGACTGCCATTCACGTCATCCCAGTGAAGACCTCTAGTCAATGCATTAGCCAAGAAAGCAAGCAAAATGTTTGAGAAAAAAAAAACAAACAAAAAACCAAACAAACCATTGACAGTATTGCAATGCTATTGCTTAAATCAGTGTTTAGTACTCACCTGGAATATTGTGTTTAGTTCTGAACATAATAAAGGATAGAATGGGAATTCAAAGACAGGCAACCAAATGATTTGAGATATGGAAAGGATTATGAATAAGGATAGACCATTAAAATTGGGACTGTTTACAGAAAAACTGGATAGGAAGTGGCTTGACAAATTAAGAAATTAAGGGTTTAAAGGAGACAAACCAGGTGTTCCTGTCCATAGCTTATTATGGATAAAAAGTGGTAGTTGATGAAATTGAAAGGCAACAAACATTAAACTGCTGAAAAAGCACATACTTTTATACAAGGCATAATTTATCTTTGGTACTCATTACCACTGGACATCAGTGAGTTCCAGATGTCAGAAACCGTGAAGGGGATGGTCAGACCTAGTAGGCCTAATTGTCTGTGCTGGAAGTCAGAACCAGAAATAGAAGTTCAGAACAGGATTAGGAAAAAAGCAGAAGCAGGACAATGAGCAAGAGCAAGATTGAAGCAAGCTAAGGCTTGTGGAGTCCATTACCACTGTCAGTCAGGGAAAGTTCCAGGCCATGATATGACATAGAGTAGACTGTGCTGCTATTTCTCCTTTGAGGCACATAATATTTGCTGTGAAAGTCACTACAATGGCTTGTGAAATGTCTGGAGCCTTGCACAGGAATGACTTGTCAACTCATGTTGCTTAATCATGCTCTAGTTCAGAAATGACACATCACCTTATGTGAGAGATTAGAAATTTTCAGGAAAAGTATTAGACACTTTTATAGGCTATGCCTACACTTAGAGTGTTAATTTGAATTGACTGAATTCAAACTGATCAATTTAAACTAATAATGATTAGTTTGAATTCAGTCAATTCGAATTAACATGGCCAAACTAGAAAATCCAATTTGAACTAGCATGTCCATAGACTGGACTTGCTAATTTGAACTGGAGGAGGGGCAACATGGGAAGTGTAGCAACATGGCCCACAAGAAGGGCCATGCTGCCACCAAATCCCCTGCTGGGCACCAGCCCTCTGAGCCTGGCACAGGGAAAAGCATCCCCTTCCCAGTTCTAGCAGCAGTGCTGCTAGAGCTGGGCAGGGGATGTTTTTTCTCCAAGGGGCTCAGGAGGCTAGAGTCTGGCAGGGGACATTTTCCTCTCCCTGGGCACTCCTGACAGCTGGCCTGGTGGGGAGAGAAGGGATTCCCCCCACCTGGCTTCAGCAGTACTCCCTAGCATGGGGAGGGGATCCCTGGGCATCCCTCAGCCCCACTTTCCAGTGTGGGAAAGGGATCCTCCTGCGGGGCTGGAGCCAACCTCCCTGCGCTCAGGACGGGATCCCCAGGTGCAGGGACAGGATCCCTGAGGCTGGCTTCAGCCCCGCTTGCTGGTGTGGGGAAGGGATCCCTGCATAGGGCTGGAGCCACGCTCCCCAGGTGCAGAGAAGGGACCCCCGTGCATGGCGCCAGTCACATGTGGGGATCCCTCTCCTGCACCCAGGAACTGCAGCTCCAGCCGCACACAGGGATCCCTTCCTCATGCCAGTAAGCAGGGCTGGAGCCAGCCTCAGGGATCCCATCCCTGCACCTGCAGATCCCATTCTGAGCACAGGGAGTGCAGCTCCAGCCCTGCACAAGGATCTGTTCCCCAAGCCCGCAAATGGGGCTGGAGCCGCACGTAGGGGTCCCTGTCCCTAGCCACGGGACAGGAACCCCATTGCTCCCCAGCCAGATCTGGCTGGGTGGTGGTGGAAGCACCTTTGGGGCTCCTTGCCCCAGGTTCTGGAGGGCTGGTCTTCCTTCCAGGGTGCCATGCACTCTGGGAGGAAGGTCAACCCACGTCAATTCAATGTAACAATGATTTTGAATTGATATGGCCACACTGGGTCAATTTGAACTAATGGGTTTGAATTGACTTTAACTTCGAAGTCAAACAAGTTT
This sequence comes from Podocnemis expansa, assembly GCA_007922195.1. Taxonomy (NCBI): domain Eukaryota; kingdom Metazoa; phylum Chordata; order Testudines; family Podocnemididae; genus Podocnemis; species Podocnemis expansa. Next base: position 50,432,031 of record ML681979.1, on the reverse strand, counting down.
TGACAACTTCAAAGTCAGCTTTCATCAATTCATACTAAGGATTTCCTCAGGTTGAATTGAGGAAAGCAAGTGTGGCCACGTACTTAATTTAATTCAAATTAATTGTCATCAGTTCGAATAAAACTGTAGGTGTGGATATAACCATAGATAATGAGATCACCCAAATTTACATTATCAAATATTAAAGAAAGAAACATAATAAAGATATAAATCTGCATACTGTTGGGCATATCTAATGATTAACTGATAGAGGCATGGGAAGAATGTTGCCCTATAGCACAATTATTCCATAATTGTACTTTATATTGTTTCTTGCATCTTCCACTGGGTTATATTGAAATGGCCAATATTGCAGAGAGGAGATTGGCCTAGATGGCCCATGGAACTGATCCATCATTGGATATGTTCCTACTCAGACAGTTCCTCATAAGCATTCCAACCAAGGATGTTAAAATTAGATAATACAGGTGGTAAATTACAAAATTTAATGGTATTTCATAAATATTTTTCACTGGGCTTCTCCACACCTTTCCCACCTTCTGTCCTGTCATCTCCAACACGCACTGATGCCAGTTACAATGTAGGTATCGTTACCTTTGGTGTGTCTGAACACTGTGAAGCACAAGGAGAGTCCTGCCATAAGTGGGGTGCTATTATTCAATAATAATACAAAAATATTTACTTTTCATAAAGATTTCATGTGGGAGAAAGCAAAATCCTATTTATAACTACCATTAATCCAAAAGTCTTCTGTACCAATTCAAGAGATTAAAGAAAAAAAAGTATTAGTCCTAAAGGTTTTAATTATATGCCAGGAATTTAGGAACTATGAACTCTGCCTTTTTCCTTTTCAACACATCTCACCATGCTCAAACAGGGGGAGGAGGAACTTTAAAAATGAGTAATGAAGTTTTTTTTTTTCTCTGACCTCTCTGATTTAATAGTGAATTACTAGCGCAGAAAGGACTTTTATGATGGCTATGTTGAGCATCTGGCACAGGCTGTGATAATTCTTGGAGCTAAAATAATTATCCCAACAGTGTGAACAATGATATAGAATGCTGTCCTTACCACTAGTCCATGCCAACTTTTTGACAGAATATAGAGGATAAATTAAAATGAGAATGAGATATGAGCATTTTTAGAATGAAATGGAATTTATTCCATCACTTGTCTCTGCACTTGTCTTTCAAAACCTTCCTCTCGAATCAATGATGTCACTGGTGGACTCTAACTCCTTCATAATAAATATTATACTTTGTCTTCCTTTTCTTAAACACCACTTTCCCCAAGGGCTATTATATATGTTTTCTTTCTGTTTATCATAATCAGCACAGGTTCAATTAGGCCACATTTTTTATAGATGGGTGCCCAAATTCAAGCTTTTAAATCTATGTTTAGGCATCAAAACAAATGCAGATTTTCAGAAGTGCTTAGAACTTGGTAAGCTCTCATTCCACAGCAACCCTAATTTGTGTTGGTGAGCCAGTCTAACTATGGGCATGTTCAGGTGGAATGGAGGAGAGACAGGTGCAGTGGAGATATAAAAATGGAGAAAAGAGGTGGAAAAGTTTATCCCTTGAGAAACATTCCAGTGCAGTGAAAAATTGCCTCTTCTCTATTATATATGAGCTAGCTTAAGGATCTGGGTCTAGTATGAACTGAAGTGAAACTGCAATTCCCAACAAAAAACATTGTCAGACAAATCAGGATAGGTTAATATTTAGCTAAATAATTATAATACCACTTTTTAATGAAGTACTTCATTTCAGTTAGCTCCTATTATTTAATTAAAGTACCATATAAAATCATTTAAGTAATTTCAAATCATGCTCTTTCAACAATAGTCTGTGGCAAACTATTTTTTTTATCAAGCATTTATTTAACATGTCCACGTTAGCCTCATGTATAAGATGGTGTACTTAAATAAATATACGCCTATTCAGATTTCACCGTTAGGGTGATATTTTATTGCTTCTTGTTGATTTCCCATATTCATTTACTGTGTGCCTTTAAAAACAAAGACAAGCAAACAAACAAAAAAGCAATCAGGTAATCTGATGCTTCAAACTGGTATAGATATTATAAATGGACATTTGCAGTTAGAACTGTACAAATGCTAATGGGATTATGATATATTCTCCCTCCAGTTATATGCAAATAATAACCAAAGGGAAAGTGTGTTTTCATTAGTTTTACTCAGAGTTATAAGTACTGGGATATATTTATAGCAACTATTAGCAGAAGGTCCTAATGCTTGTCAACACACTTGTCAAGAAGAACAGATCATGTTATTTCTGCCTGCCAGATCAGATACCATGACAACACCTGGTTAGGGGAAGCTGAAGAAGTATTTGTAGTTTTGTGTTTGTTAGACCCATTGGACTATAACAGATATGTATTAATTGGAAGCATATATGACAGCTCAGAGCAGATTTTCCATAAGGGAGGAAAACATCTGCATCCATCATGACTAAGGACTACAGAAAGAGATGAATCAAATGCTATGAAGTGTGACTTCAAACATGGTATCACTCTTGTGAACTCATCATTTACAAGATGTGCATAGAAAATGTAGGAATTTGCTAATACAGAAACATTGTCAATACATACTTTAAAGAGATGCGGGAACATTACCTGTCATGTTAAAAGGGAGGAAAATTATAAAATTAAAAAACACCTCTAAAAACATTGAGAGTTCTAATCAAGACTAATCATCTTGAGTTTTCTACTGCAAGATTCATGCCATCATGAAAAGGTTCCTTCAATACAGTTGGCAAACCAGTTTCTTGAAAGACATAGTACTGAGAACTAGGAATTATTTTAGCTAAGTTAATATAGGATAATATTTTTATCATATGTACACATACACACACACTAATGACAAACAATTTTGTCTGTATGCAGAGATTAAAGCAAAGCACACAAAAAAGTAAGAATCCTTAGAACAGGTTTTACCCCAGCAAATGTTTCTAACTCTTGAGTGTTTTAATGCATTATTGAAATGACAGTATGCAGTCCTTGTATGTTATTGATATCAGACTTGATTTTTTCAAGCACAAAATATATTTATATTTACCTGCTTGCTTTCAACTGACTGATTATGCTGTGCCTTCTTATGTGATGGATGACATAAATCACCCAGGCCTCATCCACTCTTACAGGTTAGATCAACATATGTTCAACACTCAGGCTGGCATCACTATTGCACTGACACTCTACACCTGGTGTAGATTCAGCTAGACTGACAAAAAAATGTTTTCATGAGCTTAGGTATGGCCCCACAGGACGTAGATTACTTACAACGATGGAAAAATCCCTTCTATTGTTACAGCAAGCCCTGGCATAGTGATAGCACTGTAGCTCTGCTACTGCAGTGCCTGTAATGCAGATATGGCCTTTGTAACTCTGTGCCTCAGTTTCCCATGTGTAAAATGAAGATAATACTTCCCTACTTTACAGGAGTGTTGCGAAGAAAAATACACTGAGGATTATGCGGTGCTCAGCTATTACAGTTATGTGGTATATGTAAGTACCACAGATGAGATCAGGTAGATGAAAAGCAATGTATCCACCTGGCATGAGCCAGGATATGGGGCTGGAGCACAGCCCTCTCATGTAACATCTCCAGTCTGAGGACTAAAGTAGCATCTGCTGAGTTCCCAGTGACCCACACGTACCGAAGTGAGACATATATTTTCAAGTGACAAAAACCATTGTTTTCTTTGTCTAAGGTATGTTAATTGTGTGTGTGTGTGTGTGTGCGTGTGTGTGTTTAGCTGTCTTCTCAGCTGTGTGTCATAGTGAAATAACACTGAAACATGTTCCTTCCTTGACATGTGTGATGGTGTTAATTCAACTGCAGCAGGTATTCACATTTATTTTATGGTTCTGAATGGTCTGCATTTGAAGAAGAGACCTGGGACAGGGTGAACACCTTATTGAGAGTGAAATCCTAGTCCTTTTGAAGTCAGTGGGATATTTACCATTGCCTTCAGTCGAACCAGAATTTTGGCCCTGGACTAAAATCAAGAGACTACATCCTTATAATCTAACCTTAATAGTCAGTCAGGGAACTTTTTATGGGAGTGTTTTGTTTGAAGGAAGGAAGACTTGAGGCTGCTGATGATCCTGATTAATTTTTTGGAAGCTTTGAAGAAATGTCACAACTTTTGTTGGTTTATTGGATTCTAAATTTTGACCTTTCAAGGTTCATGCCTAATAAGATGAAAGTGAAGAAAATAGAGTTTTTACTATTTGAAAATGAACAAATGCTGTAAAAAATGCTTGCAAATTAAGGGATGTTAAATATCTAAAAGGGCCTTCATTGAAATCTGATTGAGACACATATTACTTCATGTTTTGCATTTTGGACAAATGAATAGAAAAGTTTTGTGCCTCAGAGCCTACATAATTCAAGTAGCCATCCTAGGCCTTTACAGAGCTAAATGATGCTAGATTTGTGCAGTTTGTGGAATTTGGTTACTTTATATGTTTCCATGTTTAAAGATATAAGTAGTTTCAGTACATCTTGCAAGAGGGATTGGGGGAGGGGGGCAGAAGGGAAAGAGAATGAGTTAGTCTGTACTTTATTCCTCCCAAATACAATTTCATAGACGTCTCCCTGGAATAGAGTGCAAAAAGCCATCCAGGGGTCTAGAGGTAGAGAGCTAACCCACTTTCCCTAAGGAAGGAAAGAGGATAGCAGCATCTCTTAAATTAGATCCTCATCCATAGCTCACTGGAATTAATGGAAAATATCCCATTCATTTCAATTAATGGAATTTCATTTTCAATTAACGGAAACTATCCCATTCACTTTGGATGTGACCATTTGGGGCTCCAGTCCATAAGGGATGAACGGCAACCAGCAATAGTAATTTTTGTGTTTCCAGTAGTATTAGAAGATAATACAGTGAATTGTGTATCCTAGCCAGACTTTCTTTGTGGAAAAGAGGAAATTGTAACTAAAACAGGCCTCTTAAGTGGGTTAAAACATTGACTACAGAGGCTATCCTTTGGCTAACTTCATTTACAAGCCAAACTGAAGAAAATCAGGGGAATTCTTTGTAAACCTGAGTTCTGGATGCTCTTTTTATTTATTGCATTTTAAAACCAAGGTATGCGACACTTAGATTTCAAGATAATGGAGTATAGATTCTATACTGAAATATTGTGTGTCTGATCATCCAGCCTCTTTTAAATTATGTGTTTCTAAACAGACATTTATCACTTTAATTTCAGTATTCATAGATCCTTAGCATGAAATACAACTTAATGAGATTTGTTGTTTTCTCAATGTAAGGACACAGCATTGTATCATAGAGTAGGATGATGTAGTACCCATTGCAGGTTGAATTATTTAGTAAAGGGTCTGAGTAATTTTAACTGCAGTTATTTTACATTAAATTGGAGCTGATAGAATTCTAACACTTGTCTTTGAATGGAAATAATTCATTAATCTAACAGAAAAGTCTCTATAATGTGTTTTACGGGGGGGCATTAAAAAGTGGCTTTATTTGATTACATAAATAATAGGGAAAAGAAAACATTCAGGACCATTTTATTTTGACGAATTTATGAAGAGTTCATTTCCCTCTAACATCTTATGATTCTGTTTGAAAAGAACACTTCAGAATCTCTGAATGGATATGTGAGTATACTTTGTCACTAGCTGGCATGAAGGGCTGAATTGCTCAAATTTAATAGAACTTTATATGGTTGTACCACTCAGATTTTTTGGAATACAAAAACCTTTTGGTTTCTAGTGCTTTCAGTTTAGCACCTGAACATAATCCAATGGGATGAAAAATATTTTTAAAGGATATAATATAAAAACAAACAAACAAAAAAAACCGCCACTCATAGTAGAACCTCAAAATTACAAAGTGTCTGATCAATCACATACCACATTTGGAACTGGAAGTATGCAGTAGCAGAGTGCCTCCCCCCCCAAAAAAAAGAGTAAATGTAGTATAATACTGTATTCAGTATAAACTTGCTTTTTTTTTTTTTAGACATTTTTAAAAAATGACACAGTAAAGAACTGGTTCCATGTTTGTTTCATTTAAATTAAGGAGATTAAAAGCAGCATTTTTAACCTGAATATAAAGTTTCAAAGCTATACTGGGTGAATGTTCAGTTGTCAACTTTTGAAAGGACAACCATAACATTTTGTTTAGAGTTACATACATTTCAGAAATTTCCAGAGAGTTAGCTGTGTTAGTCTGTGTACAACAAAAACAAAAAGAGTTCTGTCACCTTATTGACTAACAGATTTTTTAGGGAATAAAATTTCCTGTGCTTTAACCTACTTCTTCAGATGCATGAGGTGGAAACTACAGTTGAGAGGTATATACACACATACCAGGGTGGAGGAGGAGAAGTGTTAGCAAAGTTAGTGCACAGAGCAGATGGGGCCCATTCACACCAGTTGATCAAAGGGAGAGAATGTGTGATCAGAATGGTCTCTTTTTATAGTATGTTAACCATTCCAAGTCCCTATTCAGACCCAATCCGATTGTGTTGAACTTGCAGAATTGCTCCAACTCTGCAGTTTCATGCTGTACTCTGTTTTTGAAATTTAATTTCAGAGTTATGGACAGCCTCCTTTCTGGGCATGTTATAACTCTGGGTTTCTACTGTAATAAAAATGATTTTCCTTAGAATTTATCTTATATCAGAACTACATGTATATTTCTGAGATAATAAATGTAGAATTATTGAAAAGAACCACTGAAAATAGCAAAATAAAGATTGGTATACAATAACTTTTTTCCTCTGTGCCTGAAGAGACTTAAAATTACACTACTCTTTGAGACTTTTATAATTTAATAAAAAAAGATAAATTTGTGTCAGTTAAGAAATGAATCAATTTAAAAAAAAAAAAAAACTTGTTCTCTTCAGTTTTCCATTATCCTACATCTCAGAGATCCAACCTTTATCCTCCCTTTAGACATCAAAAACTCTTGTTGAGGACCTTATTATCTCTCTGCTTCATTACTACAACCTCCTCTGCTCTGGTCCTCTGACTTCTGCACTGCCTCCCTTTATTATGTTTGAAACATAGTTGCCTAGGTCATTTTTTTCTGGCCACTTGCCCTCATTTTGAATCCTATTACTGCTCCTCTGTCCAGCATTATATCAATTTCAAGCTTCTTGTTCCCATCTTTCAAGGCTTAATATAACTCTGAAGTATAATTGGAAAGTGGCCAAACCACAACAGGCCTGCAAGTAACTAATAATATGTTTATACAATACGATAAAAATGTGCTTCCTTCCAGATTCATTTCCCAAACCCCACATAATTTAAATAAATCCTAGAAAACGGACAGATCTTTGCTCCTCTGGAAGAAAATGGTTAGCATTGTTGTGGGTTTGTTGCTGTTTGGTTTTTGTTTGTTTGATTGGTTGGTTACTTATATTTTTGTGAGAGTGGGAGTTGGGGGGTATTTTATTTATTTATTTGGGTAAATGAGATAACTGAAAGTGAAGTCTAGGAGTTCTTTGTAGATCTGTAAATGTACCATTGCATTGGACTTGATTGTGTTCTGACACATTTTAATAAGAATGAATGTAAATTATGCTGGCTATCCCTGCTTAACATAACTAATTTTTGCAATTTTCTTCCCTCCCATAATGAATTATTCTAGCCCAGATTTCACTAATACATACTTAGAGATTAATAACCCTCTACAATGTTCCCCAAAATGATGCACAATTTTTACTAACTGATGACTGAAATATATCAGCAAGAAATTAATAACAATCCTTTTGTCTTTGTAATTGGAAGATATACATCAAATCATTTATGAAAAGAATTCAATGTACTTTGGAATATGTTAGTGGAATAAAAAGGAACTAAATATTAACAAGAAGGAAGTTTCAACTTTATTTTTTTTTAAATTTTTTATTTTCCATTCAAGTAAAATTTCCATCCATATTTACACATTGAATTGTTTCTTTTATGCTTAACTCAGATATCTATAAAGATTGCAGTAATAAATGGGTGTTTCCTTTTCACTGTCCAGTCACAATAAAACCCTGACCAGCTCAGAACTGCAATCATCCTGTGAGTCATAGGTACAAAAATTGGAGAAAGAAACAATAAAATTCAAGAAAATATGTAAATATTTTCCTGTGTTACATTATTCCCCAAATCTGTCCCCTGGCTCTGCTTCTTGACTGAAGAAAACAATATATTTCTTTATTCATGAGATTTTGCTGTTTAAAAAAATGGATTCTTTGGGTACAGTTGAGGGGCAGGAGACACTGGGTAAATTTGATTTCTTTTAACAACTTCATTTATTTATTTACATTTGATTGGAATAAATCATTTTCTTATTCTTTTTAATGTTCTAAGGCAAAAACAAAGAGATAGCAGAAGTTTTATTACAGCAAAAGTATAATTACAATTCCTAAACCTATTCCTATTACTAAGCCCTTAACTGATACTGGGCCCCAATCAGTACTGTTAAGCATTATCCTTTATACTTACAGGCTTATTAATTTGATTCAGATTCAGTTTGGATTCAGATTCTGGTGCACGAGTCTTATCCCAAGTGGGACATTTCATTCTTGTCCTGTGAGCTTACCGGCAGTGAGATTTGTTGCTGAGGAGGAACTGCAGGTGATCAGTCCAGAGTTCAGCTAACTGATTTGTACCTCCGTAGACCTCTGGTTTGCATGGGCTTTTTGCAGCCTTCTATTTCTGTTCCACAATCCTACTTTCGGTTTCTAGAAGGTACCATTGTTTTGTTTTACCATATCTGGCACCCTTTGAGAAGCTATGCCACCACCTTATTGGTTCTTAGACTGGTTACTGTTTTCATTGCTGACAGAACACTGTCACTCATTATCTAAGCCAATCAAAATTTTGTTACCAGGCAGCCATGGCTTTGTAAGTTTCTCTATAACTGAGATACCTTTGCAGAGCTATCTCTGCAGGGCAACCTCCCTGCAGAGAGGAAATAAGCTAGTGTCTATAGCAGAACCACAATAACCACAAAGTAAAAGCAGAGCAAAAGCAAAACAAAAGCAAAATCAGTTATTAAACTGTTATCTATTAATCCTTAACTTCTAAGTCCAGTTGAATTTCATTGGCATAAACTGTATCTTCCACCAGCAATTCACACAAACTTGTCAGTGAAATATTAAAAGGGTCTTAAAAGCGAATCAGAATTTTATATCTGTTCAGGTGGGAGAGGAGGAAAAATTATCATTTGTACAAAAAACTTCCTTTGCTTTGTTATGTTCTATGTTCATTTCAATGTCTGTATATTTGTTATCTAAGAAACATGCATGGAATTCTGAGATGAAAAGCTCTTAGAAATATATCATTATCTTTATTAATTGCTTTATATTTTAAAAGTTATGTCCCTTAAAAACATTCTCCCCACCCCCAGAAGACTACCAGTTTCCCCTCATTAATCCCTAAATTCAATGGTCAGTGGGAAAAATGTATTAGGAGAAAACAGAAATGTCTTAAATTAGTAATTTGCTCCACATAAAACTCTTACCATTAAAGAGTTCTCTTGGCCAAAACAGAACTAGAGCACTTTATTTTATACATATTACACATCCCAGCCAATGCTAGAAAAATTACACCATTGACTGCAGAGTAATTACATTTACTTATTTCCCATCACATTTTTTTCAAAGGGATAAGGTGTTCTGTTCATTATAAAGATTGATTCTTAACTTCTGAACTAACGTGCACATCTTTTTTGAATCTACAAATAATATATAATATAAATGAAACAATATACATAATTTAATAATTGTCAAAATGCTGCTTAAAATAAATTCCCCCATAATACATTTCTGTGATATATAAGCCCTTTTAAGAAAAAATAAATAATAGGAAAAATTATCCCTACTGGTACAGCACTGAAGTGAGAAGTTTTGCTAAGGATGAATTTGGATCATCCTGTCCAAGAATAATAATATTCTAATTACTTAGGGAGCACTTCTGTTATCAGAGTATGCAGGACTATTAACTTACTCCCTCTGGATATCAATGGGGTTTATATAAAGTAGCACCTCTAAAGTGTTGTTCAGATCTCTGATATAACTTGAGTTAATCTCTCCATCCTGGAACATGCCACAAAGACTGTTTATTAGAATATTTATTGTGCCAATAATTACATTATATACAAACAAGGTTTTCAGAAGCCACTTTGTGAAAAATTATCAGAGTACATGCTGAAGGCAATCCTTCATGATTTTCAGGTGAATTAGCTCCTATGCTGACTTTGTTTAGTTTTGTTGCAGATCCTATAAAACAGTGTTGCATTTTTTTGAACTGCTGTACTGTTATTGCAACATCCTCAACTGTGCCCGAGGCATAGATGATTCTTAATCTTCCTTTTGTGAGATTCTGGTGCAACAGAAACTAATTAAAGTGACAGATAGGCTTTTTGATAGCTGAGAAGTAGTGATGAGTGCTGCAGCCTTGGTAACCAATATCTGGGAGTGACCTTTCAGGTCATTGGATCCCCATGCAGTGAGAGCTATTCCTCTGTCCCTGGGAGGCCTTAGGAAAATATTTGAAGCCTATGTGGTTTTGAGCAGCATTTACAGTTCACTTTCTGTCCAAGCACCTTGGTCATGCTCTGAACCCTGCCGTAATCTCTTAAGACAACCTCTTTTTAAAAAGCTCTTTCCAGTAATTGTTAAAGCCTCCAGTCACCTTTCAGCTATCTTTTATGCCTCAGGTTTTCTTCTTTCATGGTATGTTCTGAAACCACAACAGACTCCAGAACTGTTATGCTGGAAGTTTTCTCATTTGCTATGCCAGACTCCAGAAGAGATGACAAGGCCAAAAATCTACTTCAGAATATGTTCCTGGTGCTCTCACTTACAGTGAGTTGTCTGTGGTAATTTGATGAGCATTAAATTGTATGAGTGTACTTAAAGGTACAAAGGCTTCTGAATACTGTTGATAGACTAAATTAAATTGATTTCTAGTCCTGCTGACATGCCCTGGATGAGCGAGTGCTACAAAATGGAAGGAATTAGTTTAATATAAAATACTTATTTATAATCTTACTTCTTCATATGGACACACACTCCTTATTGTCTGACGTAATGAAAACTTCAGCCTAACCTCTGAACTTCCCCAACAGAGTGCCACACTTCTTCAACAGTTATTTCTCAATGCGTAGTTCATACAAATCTCTCCTTCCTACTTAAGGTTGCATAGCTTGTATTACTTACCGTGGTGAAAATTTATTCCATATGATTAATCTTATTAAAATCAACAATTTTACTTTTGTGAATGGTGTGTAAGGGTCTGTATCTGAAAGTCATGTGAAGAAAGTGCAGAGTTATTGATGTGGTACACAAAACACAGAAAGATGTAACTGAGAGAGGGTTAGGACAATGTTCAGTTTATTTTAGGGTACACCAAAATAATACAATAGTTACCTGATCTAAAATAAGGGCTTTAAAGGAGTGCTGGAGAGAATACTGATAGAATGGCAGCATTCCTTGGAAAGAATGAGGAGAGAATGTAGGAGGCCTAGAGATATCAAAATTCTACCTACAGAATAGGGAACTGTAAATTGGAAAGTGCTGATTCTGGGAAGGATTTAGTAGTTGTAACAGACCAACAGGGGCAGATTACCACACACTCCTATGGGGCCCAAACCCAAGGGCCCACGACAATATGGGGAACCTCCATCCTGCCATCACTGGGTGGGGGAGTGGTGCAGGCTGGCTCAAAGCTCCACCTCCACAAGCCTGCCCTGCTCATGGACTGACCAGTCCACCCCAGGGATGGGGCAAGCCAACAGCCCAGTGCAGCCAGCTGGTGTGCAATATGGCCTCCAATATGGCCTTTGGGCTACACTGGAAGCCTGACTGTGCACACCAGTTGGCCCTGCCACCCCTGAGTGCTGAACAACTGGATCAGAACTGGCCTCTAGCCCCAGCCCCCACCCTCAGCACTGGTCTGTCTGAAGAGGGCCAGGGCCCCAGGCAGGGATGGAGCCACTGGTGTGGGAACCCAGCAGCCTTGCTGCTTCAGACCAAACCCTGAATGTAAGTTCCCAATGAAACTCTGTGGGTAAAATATCCAATGTGATTCTTGTATGTACAAACTGTAATAGTTAGTGAGAGTAGGGAGATGATTTTTATTTCTGTGTATGTTCTTGGTCAGACCAATACTAGAATATGGTGTCAGTTCCAGTATACTAATTTTTTAAAAGGACATAGAAAGAATGGAGGTGGTTCAGAGAAGAACCACAAACATAAGCTGAGAGCTGAAGACCTATAAAACCACCCAAATTGTGGACCAGATGATGTTCCAACATATTTAAATAAAAAGTGTATATGAATATTTCTGGAAACCACTACTTAACATAGGTTTGTTTGTTTGTTTTCCTATAATTTAGTTGCCTCCCATGATAACTTAATTTGGCCCAGATTTCATTAATACATTCTGTAAGATTAATAGTTCCCCAAGCTCTTCCTTACTGAGATGAATAGCTTTAATAAACAAATACTGAAATATGTCAGAATGCTAAAAATTTTGATGGTGTGACCAATTGTATTTGCCGTGTTTCATCTGCATTTTTCCCACTCATCTATTTTCACTTGGACTATTAATATTCCAAACCATAGAGCAATTTCTTGTAGCCACAATTTGTAAAATAAGCACAAAATATTGCCTTTCAAATATGGCATTTTCTCTATAGTTAATGTCTTGATTAGGTGTAGGATAGGCACTAGTTATTAGCTAATATTTGCTGATAAATATACAGAGATTCTCCATAGTGATGCAAGACACCCAGTGTTTTCTTAAGAATTCTTGTTTAGGTATTGCATTTGTCATTTAAACATCAGCCTGTTTGTCCAGCCATTTTGGCAACATACTTTTGAACCAAGGTAAAGAGATGCCTGTAATATAGTCATGTGCATATCAACAACCAAAATGTAGTTCTGGGCAACTAGGAGAAAGTTCAGATTGGACAAGTGCAGGCCAAAAATATAGAGAGGAACAAAAAACATATTATAAAGAAATGACATTCAGGCTAAACAACTGGGAAAACTGGTCATAAGGGAAAGATAAAAATATCCTCATTAGAAATAGAAGACAAAATTTTCTAGTGTTTTACAACCCTTTTAGGCCACATAGGACATGATCCGGCCTCAGATATCCAAAAGGAAATTGCTCTCATGGAGGGGAACTGCTATCATGTGGCTGTGTCCTTTGCCTGTGTCCTTTGCCCTACTCAGTATAGGAGGAGCCTGGAAAATATGTGGGTAGGAATGGCAGGGAGAAGGGATGAAACAGTTCTGCTATGTTGATTATTTACTGGAGCATGTTCACTTTTAGAGCAGTCAAGAAGCTTCTGTAAATTGTGTCAGGACTGGGTTCAACTATAAAGATGATAACTAGCCTCTTGAAATCCCGAATTCTCCTTTCTCCTGTGCTGAGCAATGCTTGATTCAGGAAAAGAAATTAGCTCAAGCATTCTCTTTGAAATATCATGGCATGAGAGGGTGAATGAGATAGGGTGACCACTTGTCCTGATTTATAGGAATAGGTCTGATACTCAGGACTTTGTCTTATATAGGTGCTATTACACCACTTCCCATATTCCAATTTTTCACAATTGCTGTCAGGTCATTCTAGGGTGGGAGAGGACAGAAAATGAGACAATGTTAATCCATCATATGATTTGGTTTACATATATCTTCTCTCCTTTCCCTTGGAGACATCAGCCATGCTCGGAGACCCTGCCTCAGTTTTTCCTAGTATGTTAGTTCAAAAATATTTTCCCTTGAGATCTTCTTGGGGTAGAGCCTAGTCTACACAACCTTTCTCTTGGATGTGCTCTTTCCAGAAGGACCACAAATTTAATTTTTAGAAGTAGTACACAATTAAGTTTGAATTCCACTGGCTATGTATGTGCTGTGTGAAAAAGTAAAGTTTATCTGTGGCCCTTTGTGGGCTTGAATGAACAGTTTTGGGATGAGTCTTGTAAATGGAGTGAAGATAATCTGAGAGGTAGATTATTAAAGGTGTTTAGGCACCTAAGGACATAAATTGGCCCAATTGCCATTGGAATTCTGAAAGTTCTCTTTATTATGTGCAGAATACCATAAAGGCCACCTATTAGTTTCTAAACATAGTATGCCAAATGTATAAGATATTTCACTAAGCCAGTCCCTAGTGATAAGTACTAAATTAAATTAAAGGACACTTGAAGAGAATTATTTCCCCAGGTGCTTGGAGTTTTCCACTTAATGTGTAACTATAGGAAAAGCTAAACTAAGATATTAAGCTTTATAAGTCAATGTCTGCATAGATCATAAGGTGAGTAGGGACCCTTGGGATCATTCAGTTTGACCTGTTTATAATGGAACCCATAGGACTTTCTTGAAATAAATTCTTGTTTGAATTAGAGTGCCATAGGGTATGTCCACACACACTGTTTAAATTGAAACATTGTTGGTTATTTCAATTTAAAAAATGGTAGGTCCACACGACATTCCCTTATTTCGAAATGAGGCGCTCCCTCATTTCAGTATAAGGAAAGTTATGTCGATATAATAAAGCCTAGTATTATATCGGTATGATGGTTAAATCAAAATTGTTATTTCAGAATAACACAGTTCGGACATGTTATTTCAATTTAACTGTTAAATCAATTTAACACCTTTTGCCCTTCTCCTTAATAGGTGCTTTCCTTTTTCTATATTCTGAGTGGGGGCATGGCCCAGGGAGGGGGCCATGTTGCCACACCTCCCATGGTGCCCCTCTCCTGAATCAAAAGAGCAAGTCCTGTGTCAGGACATGCTATTTTGATTTTGGTTTTTTTGGTGTGGACCTTTTAAATCGATTTAACTTAAATCAAATTAATGATTTTATTGTGATTTTATTAAATTGATTTAAGTTACATTGATTTAACTGCCTGTGTGTGGACATAGCCATAGATTTTAACATATTTGTCCATTAAATTAAAACTTAAGTTAATACAATACTGTTAAGAAAACCAGCAACCATTTAAACACCATGAAGATGTCACATGAAGTGAAGAATAATTTTAATTTTAACTGAATTGTTCTGCAAAATCCTAATACCTGTCCTGAACAATGGGATATATTCTCTTTGTATTTATGTGTTTTTTGCATTATCTGTGTGTGCCACTTAGAACTCCTGTGCATTTTCAAAAATTCCTTCACCTTTGGGCAACAAACTGTCTAAATAAGTTTTAGACTTTCATCATAAGAAAATATGGAAGAGCACAAGAAAGAATTCTGAAGAAGCAGGTTCATACATTTTTCATTCCATATAAAGCTCGAAGCTCGAGGCACTGAAAAAGCCTGCCTATCATGAAAACAACAAGGGCTCAGTTCATAAATACTACAAAATATGGAATATGCTGAGCGTGCCTATTGTCACCTTGAGATTTGCCATATATAGCTCAGATGTTTTCTGTAAAGCTTCCTAAATTAGAACATATGTGTGAGACTCTCTCTCTCTTTTTTTTTTTTTTGTAAAGATGGCTAAAACCTTAAGTAACAGAAAATTAGATTAGACAGAGTTTCTTCAGATAAGCGGAATGATTAAAGAAAAACAAGACACATGGTAGCAACAGAACCAATTTGGGAACTTCCAGTTCACTGATACATTCTGTGAAATAGTCAGTGCAGGATAAAGACAGACATGAGATCAGGCCAGAGATTACATGGACTTTGGCCAGATCAATTTCATGAGTCTGAGTACGGACTTGCCAGTCAGGTCAATTTGAGGGGTTTTTTTTTGTTTGTTTGTTTTTTTTCTAATTACCATCTCTTTCAGCAACCTTGAATCCAAGGCTCATTACTCTTCAGTGTAGCAGCCTGCCTAATTCTTCTTCTCAGAGATCAGTTTTTTTTCTTAGGTAGACAGTTGAACTAATCACTCTGTGGATGAATTTTTGCAGCTGCTTTCTAGGGGTCTCTATATATGGCTTGGATGCAGATGGAGCAATGTCAATGACAACAAAAATGTGAGAGCTGAGAAACGAGAGCAAGCAAGATTGAAAGAAATGATAGTAATGGGAAGATTTGCATTGAACTAGAAAACAGGGAAAAATGAGGAAAAAATATAAGTAGGCAAACAAAAAATAAACAACCTAAACTGTAGAATAGTGGGAGGAAAATGGCCTGGGGGTAGGTTTAAAAAAAATGAGGAAAAAAAGCAAAATAGGATTTTGAGCTTTGTGTATATTTAGAAATGACCAAGTGGATAGATGGGACCATGTGAGGATGAAGTTTATCAGTGTAACCTATTTATAATAGGTCCAGTGTCTGCACAGTAATCAAATGGCCAGCATACTTCCAAACACATAGCAATAGTGTTTTAAATAGCATTAAGGCAGGAATCACCAGTAGCAATGTTACACTTAAGCTTCTAAGTGGGTTGGATGAAATTTTTAAGACAAGTAATTTATTCAGAGAAAAAAAATGTGATTTGGGCCAACCCCAAAATATTCATGAATTTAACACAACAATTTTGTCTGGAAAAATGTTTTTCTGAAGTTGTGAGGGAAGGAGTGTGTGTGTGCATGCATATGTGCATGCTTGCAGGTTCGTGTGTGTACGCATGTCTACCTTTATAACCTTTAGTCCAGTAGTTAAGGCACTTGCATAGCATATGGGAGCCAAGATCTGAAGCCCTGCTCTGTAGCAGAGATTTAGACTTAGGATACATCTACATGGCAAACAAAAAGCACTTCTGGCCTGTGCCAGCCACCTTGTGCTGCAGGTCTCTCATTGTTGTGTAGACTTCTGGGCTCAGTTTGGAAGCCTAACCCTGAGAACTTTCCACTCTGCTGGGTTCTAAAGCTTAGGCCCCAGTCTGAGTCTGGAAGTCTACACAGCCCTGTAGCCCAAGCCCTCTAAGCCTGAGTCAGCTGGCACAGGCCAGCTGTTGGTTTTTCTCTGCTGTGTAGATATACCTTCAAATTTTCCCCATCCCAGATGACCATTCAAACCAGCAGTTCACAAGATATTCTGTGGAGGGTGGCTCTCAGTCTGTCTTGTTGAATCTTTGCCACTTCAGAGGAATATATCAATATTTATGAGCCACAGAGGAAGGGTAACAATGATTGCACAACTATTACTTTATTAACTTGAAGTGTCACACTGTATTTCAGAATAGAACCCAATAAAATCATATAACTTGAGCTCCAAGGGAAGCTGCCTTTCTCTTATATGCAAATTTGGTGAGAAGCTGCATGTGTTTTCTGTGTATCCACCCTTCGGCTATGTCCACATGCAGACACTTATTTTGAAATAAGCTAATTTGAAATAAAATCGTTATTTTGAATTAACTTATATCAAAATAAGCAAAAACCTCAAATTGAAATAGCAAGTCCAGACATAGGACTTGCTATTTTGAATCAGGAGAGGGGCACCATGGGAGGTGTGGCAACATGGCCCCCTCCCTGGGCCATACCCCACCCCCAATATATAGAAAAAAGAAGGCACTTTGGGAAGGAGAAGAACAAAAGTGTTAATTTGAAATAAGGGTTATTTCAAAATAACATGTCTGAATGGCATTATTTCAAAATAACCATTTTGCTTTAACAGACGATTCAAATTAAAGTAGGTTTAAGCTATTTTGATTCAACGTCACTTGAATCGAAATGATGGAGCTCGTCATTTCGATTCAAAAGAACGTTGTGTGGACCTAATATTTTTTTAAATCGAAATAACCACCGTTATTTAGATTTAAAAGATGCATATGGACATACACTTTGTGTAAAACTGTACTGTAGAATACAATCAGTTTATCCTTACATTTACCTAGGATGAATGAAGGAATGCAGTGGATGTACCTGTTTTCCAGCAAATGTTCAGTGAAAAGTAGTCTTATTAATCATAGTGAAGGGAGGATTCTGGTTTGATGCAGTGTTTGTTTACAGCACATAGTTGAGATAATAATACCTCACTTGTAACAGTCAGAGGCACAAAGACCCTTGCATTTGTTTATATTGAGTTTCTCTCTCTCTCTCTCTCTCTCTCTCTCTCTCTCTCTCACAAACACACACACAGACAAGTGTGTAGGTCTAGATACATGCCTTGTTTACATTTGCATGGTATTGTTGAATTCATGTGGTTTAAGGTATTTGAATACAAAATTAATAATTTATTCTCTCTGCCACAATGTATACATACTTTCAGAAACAGAGGCCCTTGCTACAAGAAGGAAATAACTAATTTTAAAAATGCCAATTTAATAGGACATAGGACAGACAGTCAAATGGGAAATGGCTGCAACGTAAGATTTTAATAATATTGGGCAAAAGTTAATGTTTGGATTTGCAGTCTCCCAATTTTTTGCTATGGAGCCACGTATATGTAAAGGTTTTTGAAAAAAACTGTCATTAATTCATTTTTCAGAAGCACGCTTGAGATAGGAAGTGTAGTGTAAGTGGATTCAATACAGTTCAATGTGTCATTTTGAGTAAGACACAGAGCTTACAGAATCAGAGCTGGTTTTTTTTTCCCTTTGGGAGAAGCTGCAATTCCTTGAAAGCGGAACTGGAGAGAGGAGGTTTGGCTGCCTCCAGAGATAGACAGGGAGAACTAGACTGCTCCCAGGTTGGCGGAGTCTGAAAGCACCTGTCCGTCATGCTGGGGGGGGGGGCAGGAGAGGAAGTATAAAAGCTGGGCCTCAGAGCTCAGTTCAGCCCTGGCAGCCAGAGGGGAAGGATGGCCATCTGCTGTCCTCCAACCTCTAATCTTCCCCCTGGTGTGGTGAGGCCAAGCCTTGCACCCAATGCTAGGAGGATTGGCTGGGGCCTCCCTTGGCTGTTACCCTGGAGGAGGCACCAGATCCTCAGGGCAAGTTCCTGGGGACCACCAGCCCCGGGGGGGCCTGAACCCTTCCCTAAGCTGCCAGGTCCCTGGGGCCCAGACCTGCAGCCACTCTCCTGTGACCCAGAAAAGCTGCCACTTGCTGGAGAAGAGATGAGGACCACTGCCAGCTGCAACCTGGAGGAGCTTCCTCTTGCCGGAGAAGAGGCTAGAATCCCTGACAGCTGTGACCTGGAGGAACTATCACTTGTGGTGGACCAGATGGAGTTGCCAGAACTGCTTCTGCCACATGAGATGGACCTTGCCCCTGGGAAAGTGCCTGGAGAAGCCAGTCAATGGGAAAAAGTAGGTACCTCAGCGAGAGGGGATGGGAAGTAGCCCAGGGGAGTCCAATCCTTGGAACTCCACCCTATGCCCGATGACACCCAGCATGTTGCAGGTGGAACCCCACTGACCCCCCCCCCCCAAGGCAACTCAGCAATCCTAACTAGGGCCATGGGCTGGCACAAAGTGGAGATGAGTGGGACTGTGTCTGCATTCTCCTCTCTCCTCCTTGGCAATGCCATCAGCAGGTTCTTGACCCCTGAAGCAGTCAACTCATCTGACCTGTGCAACTGCTCAATCCCCCAGCCCTAGAGACTCATTTCTTGTTTGTCACCTCCAGCCAAAGCGCTAAGGACTACTGTGTGTGAGACATACCTCAGGGTTATAGACAACTGTGTGTCTGCCCCAGCCAAGGGGCTAAGGATGACTGTTTGGGTGCCCTATCTAAGGGGCCAAGGATGATTGTTTGCCTGCCCCTACTGAGGGGTCAAGGACAAAAAGGGTCCACCCCAGTAAGGAACTGAAGGGATGCCTACAAGAACAATTTGGAGAAATGGGTTTATTTTGCCAGAAGTTCTTTTCAAAAGATGAATGTGGGGGGGGGGGAGAAGCATTTTGAGTGATCAAAACATTCCATTTTTTTGTTTTTAGAGAATGGAATATTTATTTTTTCTATTTTGCAATGTTTTTCATTTCTGTTTTTTTAATATTAAGAAATATAAAATAAGAAGTCAAAATCAGAACAAAATGTTTCCAATTGACCTGAAACTTTCCCTCCCCCAACATCTGAATTTTATTTTATAGAAAATTATTTGCTTATGTTGAATTTAGGAATGGAGCGTAGTTTTTTGAACTCATGGCATTCCCTGTGGGGAGAAAATTCATCTGGTTTCTACTCAAGCCTAATCAAAATTTGGTTATCTAATGGTATTAAAAAAAAACACTCTGGAATGATTTCAAAAACAAATATTAGGAGCATACTGCACAATGTCTGTGTATTAAAGTTTTGGATACATATATAGGGCATTTTTTCTTCATTAAGTTTGATGTTCATCTTGGAAACATCTTTTTTCTAAGGAGAAAAAAAGACAGATGCTTTCATTATTTTAAAGTGAACAAAAGGAACAAGTAGATAACACATATTCCTGCCTAATATTGACATAATGAATCTATGAACATCTGTCAACAATTTTGTTCTTAAAATATTTGCCTGGAGCCCACCACAGAACAGACCCATTGTTTCCTGGTTTCTATAGTATATAAATATTAATACGGAGTGTGTAATTTTCAGCAGTCATCTTTCCTAGACAGAATATTCTCAAAATCATTATTTACATACTATAAATTTGTTTGCTGTACATTACGGTTCAACAAACATTCTTATGTGTGTAAGTCACCAGACCAGGGTTCCACATAAAAAAATAATAACAAACAAACAAAAATCTCAGGTAGTAAGCTGCACTGTAAAAGGGTGGTTTAAGAAGACCTTGATATGCACCCTGGCAAGGGTCAGGGAACATGTGATAAATGGAGAATGACAAAAGTCTCCTTATTTATATTTTGTAGATGTAGGTCTTCTCAGTTTATGTGGCTGCAGCAGGCCTTTATCAAATCATCCACATGAAATGTTCAGCTTGGTTGGCAGAGTGGAGTGGCTGCTTTTTGTTTTCAACTTTCCATCTTTTGTAAAATGTCCTTGACAACAAAATTTATTTTCCATCTGACTTTCTACTCTGTTGCACTCCATTCTACTGCTCCTCCACCTTTTGTTTCTCTGTACACCAAGCATTTTGTTCATAACAGAAATATGCACATATTTGGGTAGCCAGACATGTGCTAGGAGATTACAATTTATTCTGTATGCTGTTTCTCTACTTTGCAGCATCCCAGTTTGTTTTTACCATTTTAATTACTACAAAAAATGTAGGACAGCTATGCATGCTCTCTTTCCATAGAATCACCCAAGATGTTGATAATTATTTTTAAAATCTAACCTTTTCAGTGGTAGATTTCAGAAGCAAAGAGAAAAATTTATAGTTCACCTAAGGTCTATTTTAGACAATCAAAACTTTAAGTTAAAGCAAGCCAAAATATCTAGTCAGCTGTTTTAGTGTAAATCAGTAAGATTTTGCCCTTTCTTCTTTTCTCTTGCAAACACTCCCATAGGTAACAAATATGCAATTAATTGCAGGATCAGGGCCAAAGCTAATTCATATGACATCATAGTGAACAATGACACATACTTTGCAGCAAATATAACAAAGGAGTTTTGGAGCAGTGAATCATGTATTTAGAGGTAGAAGGACATGCCGGGCTGGCTTCTCATGGGAGTCATTGGCTAGGATTTGGGCTCCTGCCCAAATGCCAGGTGAGATAGGTCTGCTTGAGTCTTAAAGAGGCCCATGGAGGGCTGGGAATCCTGGTTCTTTGATCAGCCCTTCTCTTTGAAATCTGAGTGTATAATCCTTCCCTTAGCCTGGGGTAGAGCTAGGCAGAGATCCTAAATACAGAAATCAGTTGCCAAATGAACTCATTACCATATGAAGAGGAGTGGCAAACAGGACAGTTTTCAAGAGGGTATGAGAGGCTTTCTAGGCTTCTGCGGTCAACATCCTGAATGTCAGAGATGAACAGTGGTTGTGGCTGGAAATGGATGTGCCATGTTTTCTTTTCTGCCAGAAGTCAGAGACCTTTTTTATTTCTGTATGAAATATCACTTGATGACTCTGCAATAAAAGATCTCTTGTTTGGAAAGATATATTTTTGATGCTG
Source organism: Podocnemis expansa (assembly GCA_007922195.1). Lineage (NCBI taxonomy): Eukaryota > Metazoa > Chordata > Testudines > Podocnemididae > Podocnemis > Podocnemis expansa. The sequence continues at coordinate 50,410,119 of ML681979.1, read as the reverse complement.
GATGGTCAGAGACTCTGAAAAGTATGTAGACAGCAAGACTCAGGAAGTATCAACACCCCAGATTCAAGAAGGAAAGAATAGAATAATAGGGTTGGAAGGGACCTTATGAGATCATTGAGTCCAACCCCCTGGCGCTTGAACCCAGGACCTTCTGCATATTAAGCAGAGGTGCGAATCACTACACTATAAAGTAATTGGCAACCTGGAAATCAGAGAGAGCAATTGGAAAACCATAACTACCAGAGGAAAAAAGGACCAGGTGATGTTCTATATGTCTAGAGGTGAATAAGATATGACAAGAAAATATTGTACACAGCTGGAGGTAAGAAGAAGCCAGACTTATTTCTGGTCTATCCCACCCCAGGCAGCCACTCAAGTGTTTTTACTTTCTTTATTACCTCTGGGCTTTGACCTGGGCAGCTTAGTGTGGCCTGCTGTCACCAATTAACCATGCAGCCAGCCTGCCTGGGAGCTTCTTTGCTGCATTCCAGCCCCTTAAAGGGTAGCCAAGGCAGAGGAAGGGGTTTACCACTCTCCACTCTGTTCTACAGACCTTCCCAATAAGTTGTAAGCTTCATCTTGTTTTATTTCTTCCATTCTGTGTGTTGACAATGTGCACTCTGTGTTTCAAAACCAGACTGGCACTGAGAAGGTCAGTCTATTCCAGATGTGGCCTGCTCAGAAGGGGGTGTAGCACCTTTAAGAAGGTTTCTAATAAGAAAACGATTAAAAGTTGTCAACTGTATCTCAGTTACCAGCCCACTCACAAGAATATTGAACTCTACAGTGAAGACCAGCCAAGGGAGACCCGTTAGCTTGGTCACCTGGCCAAAGAAGATCAGAGACTATATTGAAGCAGGAGTGCTTTCATTGAAGAGAGCCAAACCAGCACCACATTCTTGAAGACCAGGCTAAGGAAGGGTTGCCTAACTTGTGAACTCTCTCTAAATCCAGTGCTCACCATGGGAGACAGATATACTGCAGGTCTGCTTTAAATTTTGGTTTTTTGTTTGTTTCCAAAAGATCTGTAATTCTTTAAGGTGCTCTCTTAATGACCACTGTGCCTTTAAGAAATTTCTTTGCTAAGCGTGTGTTTCTGAGTTTTTGTCACATTGTGTCTGAATGGTTAATTGAGAAACCAGCAGTCCAACAGATTGCTGGGCTCTGACTGAATGTATTTAAGCAACTGGAGATTCAGGAATACTGAGCCACTGATTCTGGGTTTAAGACACCTGGACTGTGCTGTGTCAGATGTTGGGTCTGCACCTGAGTGTCTGAGAAATCTGGAGCTTGGAATGTCTGAGAGACCTGGAGTTTGGAGACCACTCTTTACTCAGATCCAGGGTACTTAGGTGCACATTGTATTGAGTACTTGGAACCACTAGCAATTGACTTACGTACATCCAGAGAGAAGGCTAAGACCAGCTGTGACATACCAGTAGTAGTGTTGGGATTAGCACGGTTCACAGTTATCTTTTAAGAAGGAAGATTTTGAAAGTAACAAAACCTCTATTAAACCAAAAGCAGAGACTGGATCTGTTAGACTGTTCAAGGAAACACAGGTACCAAGAATGAATTATTAAATCCTGAAAGTTATCTTGTGAGTTTACAGTTCCAGAAGAGTCTGACAACTGCTTATCATAAGTAGATGGAATTGCTGTTTTTGCTGTCTGAAGATGACAAGGAGTAGACTGGGATGCCAGTCCCAAACCAGGACCTAGAGGAGAGTTTCATTTCCCCTGTGAGGTATACAGTTTTCTCGGGATAAGTAAGCTAGGATGGAGCATGATGGAGAGAGGATGGAGGAGGACAGCAGATGAGTATTCAGTGACCAAGGGAATGGACCAAATTGCAACAGCTGCTTTATTGAAACCCAGTGGAAAGATTTGAATGACTGACTATTAAAATTATGGATTTATAATCTGATTAGGAAGAATTAAGTAGGGGATAATGTGAAGGGTATTAGTACTCAGTCAAAAATGGCATTGGCTGTTCTTGACAGTTTGGAAGCACATGATTTTGAATGCTCATAGATCACAATTTTAACATCTAAAACACAGGATGAGTTACTAGTTGGTGTCTGCTACTAAGCATCAAATCACACTAGAGAATGGAATGACTGGCTTCTTAAGCAATAATAGAAATGGATAGAGAACAAAAAAGCTGTATTATGTTATGGGAAACATTGACCTAAGTGACACATGTAGTAACCCTGGGGTTGGGGACAGGTTAACACCATAGACAGTGAGTCCTAGGGAAGTTCCAGATGAACCAATAGAAACAGAGTATAGTTTTTGTTTAATTGGAGAAGCAGCCCTGCCTCTTTCCTCTTTGCTGGCAGCAGAGATCCTGGAAAAAACAGGAGGAGGCCAGAGAGCCAGGCATGGAGGATCCAGTGACATCCATGTCTAAGAAAGGCTCAAATCTATAAATTACCATGTGTGAGTAGAACAGGGAAGGTTTAGCTAGATGCATTCAGGATATTTATTTGGTTTGGTTCTGTTCTGGATTGCTCTCTGGTGAACATATGTACGCCTCCCACTATTCTGTAACTACTCTAGTTAAATCCTAGGGAAGGAGCTCTATGGCTGTGTTCAGACATGAGTTTTATTTTGAAACAACAGACGTTGTTTCAAAATAAAATTTCTCATGTCCACAAGACATACCGTTATTTCAAAACAATGGGACCCATTGTTTTGAAATAATGGCCATTGTTTTGAAAACGTTAAACCTAGCAGGAGATCAAAATAGCTGTTGTTTCAAAACGGTTGTTTTGAAACAACCGTGTTTGGACACGTTGTTTCAAAATAACACCATTGTTTTGAAACAACTGTTTTGAAACAACATGTCCGAATGGCGTTATTTCAAAATAACCATTTCAAAATAACAGCTGTTTCGAAAGCAGGCTTTCCCTTAATTCGAATTAACAAACTGTTAATTTGAATTAACTTATTTCAAAATAAGGATTTTATTTTGAAATGAGTTATTTCGAAATGGATTATTTTGAAATAAGTTACCGTGTAGACATATCCTATTTGTTTCTAAGCTGTTCCTCTTAGTTAAGAAAATCTATCTTTTTAAAATAAGGTCTAGTTCTATGTCCTAATAGGCAAGATCTTTTGTGTGCATTGGCTTCAGACTGCAGAGTCAACTACCTAAAGAGGATTTAGTCCCATTTTCAGCTGATATCACAGCCATGGTTCATCTGCTCTCCTGAAGAAGGAATAAAAGTATTGCACAGGAAGGAATTCCCAAGTGCAACTTCCTGGGTTCTCAAAAAGAGGATTTTGCTTTGGGTGGTGGCAATGATATCACTCCAAGGCCTGGAAATTAGTAGCTGTGGAGAGTTTTCAATCAAGGCTTTGGGACCAATGGTTTTTAAGGCTTTTTGCAGGCCCGCACCTTCTTCACTCAAAGTGCCAGACTGGGGAACCAGTCATGAAAACACATGCTGTAGGTCTTGTGCTGCCTGCTAAATCCTGGAATTTCTAAAAATCACAAGTGAATATTTCTAACACAAAGTGTTAGAATGATTGAATTCTGGATTGGACCCTATCATAACAGATGAAGAGAAGTTGTTCATGGAATGAAAAGTTAATGGATGCCTAGGTGAAGTGATTGTGATATAACTGGATTTGTTATGTGCAAATAAAATGAATTCTCAAAGTGCATATGTGTGTGTGTGCATGAACAGGGGTTAGGGTTGGGGTCTAGGCCATAGGTGGACTCCTAACAAAGCACCAAATCATCTGACTAGGAATTTGAAGTTATTGAAGATGGATCACCTGACAGAAATGGTTGTAACTATATAACAGGAATAAGTCTGTCCTTTCCAGAAGCTCATTCTTACCATCTAGAAGAAGATGGCAATTGTGGGCAGAAAGAAGAAGGTAATACAATTCCTGGATCCTCAAAGGACTGAAACTCCAAAGGTGTCTGAGAGTGATAGGGACATTGGAGGGAAGATTTTGTGTACAGGTTTTTGTTATTGTTCCAACAGATCTGTAGCTTTCCAGTGCTGTGTCCCTTAAGAGTCACATAATTTCCAAAAGGTGAAAGAGAAATCAAGGAGGCCCACAACTTTGGTGGTATTCCATATTATAACTTATTGTTACTGAGGTGGGTTGGATGGGCCATCATGATTTTTATAGCTTAGGTAGTTAAACTGTGGAATTTCATGTCCCAAGAAAGTCAACTAGATCCTGAGAGTATGTCTAGAACCTCTAAGCCTGAGATGGTGTCTGGACTCTGTCCTGACCCAATAAACTTAAGAGCATGTGAAATTGAAAGGCTAGTTCTATTTCGGCGGCTTAGTGAACTTTCTCATGAAGAAGCTCATTGAAGGTTGAGGAAAATGAATTCTTTGTCTCATCTCTCTTTTTGTTTGTCTCTCACATCTTTGTTTTGTCAGGACTCGCTGGGATGCTTTACCTCCCTCAACCAGACTCACAGAGGAAACCACAACACTAGACAGTTACTCTTTTGCTATTTTTCACATAATTATTGTTTACCAGAATGTTTGGGAAAGAGCTGTGCTTCACAGCAGCTTTCCTTCACATTTGAAGAGGAACAATAACCCAAGGGGGAGTCATATGGAGAACATTCTTAAAAGATGCTGCCTTTCCCCATAAATTTTAGCTGAAATACAGATTACTTTGTAGTGCTGCCTACACTTCTTTTCTTTAATTGCTTCTGTTGGCTTTCTAATGCTCTGTAAATATGTTGGCTATTGGAATCTTTCCAGAAATTCTTTAAAATTCTCTAAAAACAACCCTAGAATTATCTCTAGTGTCCTAAATATTTGCTGTAGGAAACAACAGAAGTGTGGCCTATGGCTACTGAAAAGTGTCATTTGGTGCTGCATGCATATTTTCTTGTCTTTCCTGCTTAATTGCTGATACATTAACTAATTTACAGTGGCATGGGTCTGTTATATATGTACATGAATGCATACACATTCTTTCATAAATCATGACTATGCAACCATTTCTTTTCTAAACATTCCCTCTCATTCCAGTAGCTCTTTCTTGGTTTTTATAATTGGAAATGTTTGACTTTTTTGCAATATAGTAATGCTATTTTCTTTCCTTTTCTGTTTGTTATTTCAGTTGCTTCTTCATGAGCCTAATGTGCATGTTCATGGTTAAATTGGAAAAGAAGTGTACCAAGTGGAAGGGAAACCCTAAATGGTCTTGAGTGCCACCACAGTGAAAAGCTCCATGTAGGTCAAATCAAGATATTGCACATATTACTAAACTTCGCTTAGTGAAAGTAAAAAAACAAAAAAACAAAAAAAAAACAAAAAAAATCTAGCCATATAACTTTGAAATTAATATGTTTTACTTTATGAAGAAGTAACATACTAAAGTTAGCTAGTTAATTAATTTATTTATATTTATACATCAACATGTTGATGATATTGTTCATTGCACATATTCAGCACCCAGTGAAGATGAGAATATAAAAATCTTCCTCCTCCTGCCCCATCCCCCTCCACAACTTTATGATCCAGTAGTTTTGGAGGTAAGGCCCAGGGCACAAAGCTGAATCTTTAGCAAACTATAAAAGAATACAGACAAGATCTGATCTTTGTCAAGAGACAAAGTTGGTGTAAATCATTTAAAGCAATGGAGCCATGATGAATAACATCAGCTGTGGGTTTGAACCAGAGTTAGTATCAAAACGTGCTCAATAGGTATTCAGTAGAATAGTCAATAGGGATACCCATTATCTTCAATAGTGTATCATCTGACAGATAAGTATTTTTGTACATTTATATTTGAATAACAGAAGATATTTCTGTTAGCATGAGTTTTGCATTTTCTTTTTTCTTTAGCAAGAGGCTATTGAGATAGCAGCATTAATTTGTAATAAATACAATGTTGCATTTGTTATTTATGATGCTTTTATATTAGAAATAAAAATTATAGATTTTATTCCACCTTTCCATCTAAACTCTGATCAGTGAGGGGTGAGGGAAAAAAAAACAATAAAAACAGAGCCATATCAATTTGGCAGCCAGTTTACCAGCGCTGGTTCAAAAATATTTTTTATTAGTATTAAATGCTAGGACTGGCTGGTGAATTTCTGGGGATGAATCCTGGAATAATACCAAGATTAATTTGTTTGGTGCCTGGCTATGGCCCCACAAGCATTTTATCTTATATTATTAATCATATAGCAATCTAATTGCAAGGTGGTATTTATAGGATTGTACCATCTCTAGCCATTATTGCATTCATCAACATTCAGAACCATAATTTTTATATGGGCAATTCCACACATTGATCAAAAGATTGGCTTTTAAATGTGTTCTGGCTCATTCTGAAATGGAAACATTTGAACTTTGGTCAGATTGGTCTGCTTAACAGTAAATTGCACAAATTTTCATTGGAGAATGAAATAACTATTTTGGTCAAAAACCTGTGCTCCATTTCTTCAGTAAAACAGACATAAATACATGGTGCTCCTACAGGTCATCAAAGAGAATTAGACATGAAGAGTATCTGTATTTTCACAGACCAAACTAAATGTACAAAGCACATTTCTCTAGGTAAATGAATGACTGTTATTTGTATGCCTCACAGCAGCATCTTGAGGCTGTGTTGTGCTAAGCGCTGTACATAAATAAAATAAGAAATAGTCTCTGCTGAAAAAAAAAAGCTTACAATTTAAATACACAAGACTGACAAAAATGGGAGAAAAGGAGAATTATACCTATTGATCCATGGGAAACTGAGACACAGAGCAATTATGTGACTTCCAGAATTTTCCTTTGTAATCTGAGGCTAAAGCCCACCATTGGATGCAGGTCTCCTGTTTCCATAACCAGTGGTTTGACTTGATTATTCTTTCTACAAACAAGGAGTTCTGTGGCACTTAGGGTATGTCCACACACAGCTTTTAAATGGAAATAACACTGGTTATTTCAATTTAAAAAAGTATAGGTCCACATGATGTTTTCTTGAATCAAAATTATGAGCTCCATCATTTAGAAACAAGGAAAGAGTGTTTCAATAAAACCTCATTTTAAATCACACTGAGGCTTAGATTGAAACTGTTATATTTAAATAACACCATGTGGACGTGTTATTTTGATTTAACAGTTCTTTCAATTTAACAGTTTTGCTCTTCTCCTTTCCAGGGTGCCTTTCTCTATTCATATATTGGGTGGGGGTGTGGCCCTTCCAAGGGGCCATCTTGCCACACCTTCTATGGTGTCCCTCTCCTAAATTGAACAAGCAAGTCCTGTCCCTGGATATGCTAGTTCAATTTGACTTTCTGGTGTGGACCTATTAAATTGATTTGATTTAATGATTTTATAGCAATTTTATTCAATCAATTTAAATTAAATTGATTTAATCACCTGTGTGTAGACATAGCCTTTAAGACTAACAAATATATTTATTGCATGAGCTTTCATGGGAGACAATCCCACTTCGTCAGATGCTTTAACGAAGTGGGATTGTCTCCCACAAAAGCTCATGCAATAAATATATTTGTTAGTCTTTAAGTGCCACATGACTCCTTTTTTGTTTTACCGAATTAGACTAATATGGCTGCCCCTTTGGATATTATCCTTTTGTGCCACTCAAATACCTGTTCCTTGAACTGTTTTTATTCATTATAACAACAAAAAAATTGGTTATGTGATAGCCAAACAGAAAATACTGACTATTTTAATTCCAATTGCTAGCAACTGTCTTTCCTTTTTACCTACTGTACAGATTGAGAAATCTATCAACCTGCAACACTTTTGACATCTTTTTGTTCATTCTCCAGAATATATGTATGGAAAGTTTTTCAGCCTTCTTCATGACAAACAAAAGAGTCATTTTGGATCCAATCCTGTAAGATGGTGAGAATCCTCCTTCCTTGTGTGTACCAGCTGGAGACACACTGTACAACAATAAACAAAATTAGAGCATTATGCAATTATGAGATCAGACAGCTAAAGAGCCAGTTGAATTAGGTCATTTCCTTGTTTATATTCTAGTTTCAACTGCATAGTCTTTTTAAATGTAAACTTCCACCTCATAAGCCATCTGTTTTCAAAGAAATTGTTAATATATTTCATGCACTGAGCAAAAATGATCCCATTAATTCAGCCTATGTAATAGTGTGTTTAACATGGAGAGACTCAGCAGCTAAATTATGAATAAAACCATCTTAATGTTATTATTATAGATGAACAAATAATATCTTTAACAATTCCAGTAATAGGAGTGCCCAAATCAGACTGCTTCAGTAAGTAGGGATCCTTTATTATTATTCTAAGAAAGTGGAAAAGAGAGCCCATTTTATGTTTATTAACTACTATGTACATATTCTGAGGCTTTTTAAAAAAATAAACATGTCCAGAGTTTTCAAGTGATTAAATCTGGGATAGATCACATCAGATTGCATCAGTGAGGCTATGTTATACCACATTTTATTACACGATGTGACTGACGTATTCCAAAATGCATCAGATCTTAGTATGTCTGCCAGGGAACTTCAACAATTAAAGCAAAATTAAACATTTGCACATAAAAATATATTCTCATGACTAGTCCCGCTTAAATATGTAATCTTAGTGTTCTTTGCTTCAGTCTTCTTGGATTATTAGGACGTAATCTTGCACCCTGTGGCAATGAGATTTCCCTTGGAGTTCATGGTGCAGGCTCACGCATTTACTGAATAGTTGCACATTTGAATGCCCAGTATTTTCCTTTGGCCAGACTGGTGTGATAAGTTGTAACTAGGATAGAGCAGACTGGTGACACATTCTACACTTTGGCAATTGAATATGCAGAGTAACTTCCTTGGCCTAATGGACTTACTCCATATGTTCACTGGTGTCAATCCATGACTTCTGTGGAGGGCTGAGGAGGATTCAAACCAGTCATGTCTTACCTGAAAATAATGATTTGGATGTTCATTATTATTTATTATTATTGTTATTGTTGTTTGTTTGTTTGTTTTATTTTAGTCCAGAATTCCTTGTCACTGTACATTACCTTACACCAGGAAGCGAGTAGTGTTATAGTAAACTTATAAGTAAGAACTCAAATCTCTAAAACCTTAGCAAATTTATTGGCTTATTCCCTCATCTAAATGTAGAAATGATTAGGATTCACAAAGAAGATTATGATTTCAGGTGGGGAATAGCAGCAGGAATGGATGAACTCTCTTGAAACAAGGTTTCTCTTTTCTTGCAGATTTTCCTTGTAATTAAACTGATGAAGAAGAGACCACAAATTACGGTGTTGCATTGTTTGTGTTTCAGGTATTGGATATGAACTGGAGGCTACTTCCATAACGTGTGTCCAGGCTTGGCAGCTATCATTTCCTCCAAACCATGAATCTAACAGTTTTCCCTACATTTTCAGCTATTTTTAACAGAATTGATAAGAGCATCCTGTTTTACACTTACATATTCATAAAGTCATAGAGATTAGAGTCAGAAGGGATCATTAGATTGTTTAAACAGACCAAATAATTTCACCCACATAATTCTATATTGCGCTCAGTAAATAGTTTGGCTAAAAAGGTTTCCAGAAAGTGACCCAGTCTTGATCTGATGATTTCTGGAGATGGAAGATCCTTCACTTCCCCAGAGAGTTTATTCCAATGATTAATTGCCAACACTATTAAAAATTTGTGCCCAATTTCTAAATTGAACTCTTCTGGTTTCAGAAGGGCATATACAATAAATATACTTATAAATTTCTACCCTTTTAAAATATTGTATATTTTCTAGCACTATTGCCTGTGGGAAATTCAAGCAGAACTAAAAGAATCTTTGAAAACTTGAAATCTTAAGGCTGCCCACCATATGGAACATCTTCCTTTTGTATTAGAATGGAGACTCCTATAGGTTGAAAGGTGAACCTGCTGATAGTCTGTTAGCTAGAGTCATGCAAACCTTCAATAGACAATTTTTTTAGTACCAACTGTGCTGCTTAATTTGAAATATTGAAAAGTCAGATGTTAAATTTCCAGTTGTATTTGGCTAGAGAATTGAATAACAACCCAGTAAAATTTTGTCAGCTAAGAAAATTAGTTTCTTCTATTGGTTAATCTTAGGAGCCATCTTGACTGATAGCGGTAAATTTGCCACTATTAGATCAGTCTTCCCAATCAACTACTGGGGGATTCTGTGAAGACTTGCTCAGCTGATCTGGAAGTAGATAACTGAAACCTGCCCAGCAAGTAGAGTATCACTGAGTCAAGGAAAGGCATTTCCCTTCAACTTAGTGAACCAAAGATACTATGCTAAGTAGGCAGTGTGCATTTGGAGGGAGATAGGAAAGCTATTTTAAGTACTTTGTGTGTCTCTCTTTGACTACTTTCATCTTTCTAATCACTCTATAAATGATTTGTTAACAACCATACTCAGGGAAGTCAGTGGGACATCAAGATTTCAAAGAGAAACAGTTGAAGTGGAATTAATATGCAAATTAGATTGCGCAAAAACAGGATTAAATTGAGACTATGGGTTCTTTTCCAATAACAACAGGTAATTTGACTTCAGCCTTCCCAGGGTTTGAACCTTTACAACTGCTCTGATTTGGTGTTACATTATGACCTGATCCCATGTTCTACACTATCTCACATTTATTTTCATTCCATTCTGTAAATTCCCTCATCTTTGACACATTCAATGGAGTGGAATTTTCTCCCATGAAAGCTCATGCAAAAAATAAATCTGTTAGTCTTTAAGTGCCACAGGACTCCTTGGTATTTTGTGTGTGTGTGTGTGTGTGTGTGTGTGTTTTGAAATTCTGCCACTTTGTAGAGCTACCTTCTGTTTATTCATAAGGAAATCAACAATGTTCATATTTTAACTCCTCTATTTCAATGAACTAATTTAATGGAAGGCTATCACCATGATAAGTAGTTTATAACAGTTGTTTGATATTAGAAACTGTAATAATATTAACTCAGTTTAAACTCATCCATCCATCAAGATTCATATGTGATACCCTTCAATCTAATGTTTGACCCTTGTCTGTCTCCCCTCTTCTACAGAACTCCCTCACTCCTCTATTTAACAGCTGCCAAGATGTTCTTTCCTTCGTTATTGGAAAACATCCAGGACTCCTCCTGCACTCAACACCTTGTCTGTGGGCCTTCCAGTGGTCACAATCATCATATGCTTAAGTTCCCACCAGGCAACCCTTTTCTGAACCTCTTGATTGCAATCTCTCTTATGATTCATTTTGTTTCCCATCTTCCTATCTATTACTCGCTGCCACATCTTCCACCACTTTCTTTGCCCTACTACCTTACCTTGTATCCTGCCACACTACTTTTGCTACCTTTCAATTTTTCTTCATTCTCATCTGCATCTGGGTTCTTGCTAGAGGAGTTGTTTTCAAACTTTTTTTTTGAGACCCAGTTAAAAAAAATGATTTATGCTCATAACATGACAGTTACATCTTTGAGCAATGCATTCCAGGCTTTTGGTGGTGGCAGGAGAGAGTGTCACGACCCAGTACCTGAGAGTCTGTGACCTAGTATTGGGTGTTGTACCATGGTTTGAAAACCACTGTGGTAGAGAATCTCCCTTCACTTCAGCTCACCTTGATTCTGTGTAAAAAGTTTCAGTGTACTTGTTGTATGACTCTCAGCATTCTCCCTTGATGCTGAATGATCATCTGTAGATCATCACTGCATCACACGTCCTGTTGTATTGTTCTAAATCAGAGCCACTGAATCAAATATACTGTTCTGTGACATAAATAATAAATAGGAACCTTTTAAAAGTTCATGTAATGTCTTTTACTGCATATCTGTATGCTGCAAAAAAACCCTCTATGGGAATTTTTCTGTTATGAGTATCAGGTACATAGGGCTGACTATCAATTAGGTTGTATATCAAGGCAATTTCATATACATTTGGCAGCAGTATGCTGGTCCTGGGAGAGCCATTCTCCTGAGCACACAGTCCCTTCTACTGCTGACTGGCAGCAGGACAAAGTAAATATATCTGGAATACAGATAATCATCCTGGTGATGGTGGGGCTGTGACTAGGATTTCAAATGAAATTGGTGCAGTCAAGGGATGGAATCCTAAGTCCATTTGCACAGGAATGTTAGAGCTAAGGCATCAGAAAAGCAGAACTGCCACTCTGTTACCAGCCAAGAGCATAAAACCACATAGAGAGACCGCTCAGCTCCAACTCTATCCTAGTTCCATGATTGGTAGGTAAGATGATGGGGGTTGTCTACAAATGAGCATATGGCCAGCATGAAATCAACTTCTCTTTTCTTTTAAAGGATTGGGGACAGGTTTGTTACCACTCCTAAAGTTGTCAGGTAAAATTATAAAGCTTATAAAGGGAGTAATTAGCAGAAAGAAAGATAATAAAGCCTACATTAAGATTTTACAAGCCCATAAATCTAAAGGAGAACCTGGACTCCCCAGTTTAAATATGTATTATATTGCCAGCAACTTGGTACAATTGAGTAATCCCTTTAAATCAGATATGCAACAACTAATTTGTTTATCCTCAGAAAAATCTGAAAGTGAGCATGATTAATCTTGGCCAGTTTAGTTACTTTGTTAAGAAAATTGAACAACTCATGAAATAAAACAAAACAGTGTGAATTGAAGCTCGTTTGCTGAGTAAACAACCACTATAGCAGCAGTCATGGCATCACAGCAGTCATTTATCTGGAGTAATGGAGAAATCAAGATAGACAGGGAAACACTTCATTCAGGGGAATAGACTGAGGGTAGAAATTACAATAAAAGGAGATCTATATTGTGATTCCCTGATACATTTAGAGAATTGCAGCAGGAAATTAAGATGGAAGAGACACAACAGCAGAAACATCATGATCTGACAAATGGCATTATTAACAATACTCCTAGCTCTTAATAGTGTATATCATAGACCTTGGTGTTCTATTTCTTTACTCTCATTTACAAAATACAATCTTCCACAGTGTAGTTTAGTTCTCCGTATAATTTACTGGAATCAAAGATCAAATGGGTTTGTGATTTGGGGGGAACAGTATTCAGTTTTGAGAATTAGAAATATCGAAAAGGTATTTTGGACAATATTGTGTTTTAAATGAACAGCATCAACTTCAAGATTATTCTTTTGCCTGTAGTTCACTTAGTAAGTGTGCTAAAAGTAACATGTAAAATTACTAGAACTGAAAGACACTGAAAGTGCTTATGTGGAAGGTACTGAAACTATAGTGAAGTGCTGCAGTATAAAACCTCTAAAATAGGGGAAACAAACAAACAAACAAAAACCCAACAAAAATAACCTTTTTCCCCTGTCTCTTTTTAGGGTTTATTTATCTGGCACACGTAGCAGTGCTATGTGTATATTCAGTTTCACTCTTTCCTGTTTGTTAGTAAGTCAATTTCCCCTGTTATTTCTTTGAGTATTCATACAAGGTATTTAAGAATGTGAAAATATGACTATAAAATTGCAAATTTCTAGAGACGTGTGGCAATTGTGTTTCCTGAATTCAAATTGAATTCATTTTAATAAAATAAAATTTAAAAAAAAGGAAGACAAAAAGACTAGATTTGAAGCTGACTCTGTCTTTAACAGACAAACAGAACATGTAGGAGATTGACACAAGCTGCATTACTTCCCCTGGTCATGTCCTGGAACTAGAATTCCATTTTGGAAATTGCTGCATCAACAGGAACCCTTATGGTCACTGGAGGCCCACTTAATGGTGCTAATGTACTGCAGTGACTTCCATTCTCAGTGCAAGCACACTCTAATGTATACTTTTATTATAGGAGAGAAAAGCTTTACTCCAGTATATCTATTTGAGGTGTCAGGACTACATTTTCTGATTAAGCCCTCATCTTGCAAACATTTAAGAATATTATTCACACATGAAGTTGCCCACATGCCTAACCGTTTGTAGGACTGGGGGCTAAACCTGTAAAAACTTCATTGTGACGGTTTTCAAAGGGACTACTTAAAGAATAAGGCAATGTCCACACGAGGCTTTTAAATTGAAATAACGCTTGTTATTTCAATTTAAAAAAGCTTATGCCCAGACAACGTTTCTTTATTTCGAAATAAGGAAAATAATTTCAATATAATAAAACCTTGTTATATATCGAAATGTGGTTTTGAAGTAACCACATCTGGCTCTGTTATATCGATATGCCCCACATATTGATACAACAAATGGCCTTTCTCCCGGGGTACATGGCATCCTGGGAAGAAGACCCACCATCCCCTCAGCACCCTGGCCAGGGTGCTGAGGGATGTGCAGGGGGAGCAGTGGGGTGGTGAGTCCCCAAGCTGGCTTTGCCTGCTGCCCTGGCTTCCTCCCCTGGTGGTCCCTGGCAAGCAGGGACAGTGAGTGAAGCCGGCTGTGGGACCAGCCACCTCCCTGCTGCTGGGAAGCAGGGGCAGTGGGCAAAGCCAGCTTCACCCCCACTGCCCCCCCTGGCAGCCAGCAAGCCCCCCGTGCGGGGCCAGTTGGCGCAGGGACCCACCGGGGGGCAGCAGCTGGCAAGCCCCCCTTTCAGGGCCAGCCAGATGGGGGATCTGCCCCCCCCCAGCGGCAGTTGGGATGCACCATGGTGCCTCCACCACTGGCCCACCAGCAGCGGGGGATGCAGGGCAGGGGGATCCCTGACCTGGGGTCTTTTTTTCCCCTGCCTGGCTGTCCAGGTGAGAGCCAGGCGGGGGATTGGCTGGCAACATGGCCCTGCCAGGGGCCCATGTTGCCACACCTCCCAGGGTGCCCCTCTGCTGAATCAAAATAGTAAGTCCTGTTTCTGGACTTCCTATTTTGATTTGGTGTTTTTCCTTAATTCAATTTAAGTTAAATTGAATTAAGGATTTTATTTCAAATTACCTTATTTTGAAATAAGCATCTACATGTGAACATAGCCTAAGATACTATTCAGCATGACAAGCAAGGAGTCCTGTGGCACTTAAAGACTAAGAAATTTATTTATCACATGAGCTTTCATGGGAGAAAATCCCACCTTTTCAGATGGTTTGAAGATGAGGGAACTTACAGAATGGGAGGAAAACAAATATAAGTGTAAGTCATGGGATCAGGCCATACTGTAACAACACTTCCCTGCATTTATTTTCTTCCCACTCTGTAAATTCCCCCATTTAAAAGCATCTGACAAAGTGGGATTTTCTCCCATGAAAGCTAATGTGATAAATAAATCTGTTAGTCTTTAAGTGTCACAGGACTCCTTGCTCATTTTGCTGAACTAGGGTGACATGACTACCCCTTTGGAACTTGCAGTATCGAACATGAGTAATGTTGGCAATATCTGGCCGTAAGTAATTCACTGTTATCATTAGGGGTTATTTTTAATCAGCTGACTGAGCTAGATCATCTGTAAAACACAGAACTCCTGGACAGATCTTCAGTTTCTATATTTGCCATTACATTACTGATACTAGCATGTGTATTTTGCATATTCAGAGCATTCACTGCTTTGTACAAGTTACCCATTATGAGAAAAGGGCTCCTAAATAGCTGTAAGTATATTTAGGAAAACAGCCAGAGCAGGGAGGGGGAAAGCTCTTCCACATAGTGATGGTGCTTAGAAGTGACAGGAATTTATATGTACAAAAGTCCCCAAGAAGTATGGCTTTGAGAATCTTAAATTTTAAATGTAGGCTTGGGCTTTTTATCTTTATCTTTTATCTGTAGTGTGCTGTTACCAAATAGCCACAGTTAGTGAAATAGTCCTGGAACTAAGCTTCAGGTAATATATTCTTTGTTTTTGTTACTCATCGTCCTCCCCCGCTTACATTTTCCCCTTCTGACAGTATGAAAACATGGAAAATTTAGAAATTACTAACTTAATTTATTAATAGACTATTTTACTGTATAGACTGAACATAACTGTCTTCATATGTTTAGGTTTAAGTTAAGTTTCGTTTCATTAACTTCAGTTTTAGGATCAGAAACCAAATTAGTTTAAGAAAGCCCATCCTATGCAAGGTTGTTTTGTCATTGACTGACTCCTTATAGTCCATCATTGTCTTGTCTTAACTCAACAACTGATGGGTACTTGCATTTAGTTTTGTCTAGTGAGGAGGTAGTTCCTTCCTATCCCACTGATGACCTCCAGTGGTGAGGTAGAGCTGAATGGTGTAGCACAAATTATGTGAGTACAGTTTTTGGTGAAATGAATTTTTCTAAATGAACAAGTTGGTGAATCTGTAGGACTTGGATGTATTTGCATATATTATATTAATGTGGCCTTGTAACAATGGTATGTTAATGTTTGGAACTGCTCCTCCCGAGCAGCAACAGCCATTGTGGAGAGGGATTGCGCAATAGAGGGAGTTATATAACATGGGTTGCACAGTCACCACAGTGTAACTGACAACACTGCTGGCAGGCAGCCAAGTGCTCTTGTTCAGCGCGCCAACAGAGAGCCCTGTGTGCAGCAAGCAGAGTGCCATGCACAGATTCTGGAAAGTGCCACATGGACTCTTATGGGCCTTCTAGACTTCCTTTCTGGCACAGAATTACTGCCCAAAGATTGGCCAGCAGAGTTTGAATTGTTTAGCTATTTAAGTAAGTGTCTGACCATTGGTCTGGGTTCAGTGGAACTGGACGCACATGTGAGAGGATTACAGTGAGGGACCTACTGGGACTCCTGAACCAGGAAGGCTGACAGGCCTGGAACAGTGCTGTCAGGTGCCTGCTGTCTGACAGTGTGCCAGCTCAGCCGTGGTTAAAGCTTCCTGATAAACTCTCTCTGTACACTGGACTGCCTTTGAGGGAGCACCGCTGCCTAGTGGGGCCAGAAGTAGATATGGATGCTCCAAGGTGGAAGGATTGTTGACTGGGATCCAGAAGAGGACATGAAAGGGAGTTTGGCGAGGGCCTGGAGAGAGGGCCACTGGCCATAAACCAGTGGTAGCTGACTCAGCCTGAGTCTTGAGCTCTGAAGAGGACCCATGGACTAGGGCATTGGAAGAGCCCAAAGATCACCACCTTTAGACAATGGACTTGTCTGGGGGGGTGAAGAACCAGGAGCCTCATCCTTCATGGGACCTCATCAGGACATGGAGATATACGGGCACCCTGGGGTTCTGGGAGGGACAGAGGTGGGAACGTCTGGGCTTCGGCTCAGTGTGGGCATTTCATCAGTGGTGAGGAGCACCTGTCCAGAGTTATAGGACTATTAGGCTAAGATCAGCAGCTGTCTGTGTTAGGGAGGGTCATATTGTGGTTTGTGTTGCACTGCATTGTGTTACCTTTACTAGTGTGTTCGGGTTTTTTTCTTTCTGAAGCATGTAGGGTTGGGCTGGGGACAATGTTCCCTCTAAGCTGCGCTGGCGCACTGCAGCACAGCCCGCCACAGCCGCCAGCGCGCTGCTGGCAGCCAGAGTCCCTCCACAGAACTCCTCTGGGGTTGGGAGTTTTGAAAACTCCCACCCAGAGAAGCTCCAATGGAGCATGCTCTGTAGAGCTCCTCTGGCCCGGGAGTTATGGCTGGGCCCTCTGGCTCCAGTCCAGCCCCAAGGTAAGGGGGGGGGGGGCTGAGCGGGAGCGGGGGGCAAGCGGGGGGCTGTCAGTAGGGGGGGTGAGCGGGAGGGGGGACAAGTGGGAGCAGCGGGGGAGCTGTCAGGAGAGGGGGGAGGGGTTGCTCCGGAGTTCCTCAGCTGCCCTCTCCCTTTAGAGGGAACATTGGTTGGGGACTGCCCCCTTCCCTCTTAGGGTATGTCCACACAGGCTACTTATTTCGAAACAACAGAGGTTGTTTCAAAATAAGAAGCAGCATGTCCACACGACGCACCGTTATTTTGAAACAATTGTTTTGAAATAAAGGACGTTTGAAATAAATTGAAACCCATTGTTTTGAAATAAAGGATGTTATTTTGAAACCATTAAACCTCACATCTAATCAAAATAGCCGTTGTTTCTCAGACACTTTGAAGATGGGGAACTTTGACATTCCTCCATCTTCGAAGCATCTGACCAAATGGGATTTTCTCCCATTAAAGCTCAAGCAATAAATAAATTTGTTAGGCTTTAAGTGCCGCAGGACTCCTTAGTTTTAGTGGGGATTTTTTAGTTTTGGCTTTTGTTTTCCATTGCCATAGGGAAAAAATATCATTATTGTTTATTTCACTCATTAATGTTTTCAAACAGTATTATACACTATGGTCTTCCCATATCCAGTCAAACTCATTAAATTAATTGATATGATTAGTCAATATTCACTGCAAATTTAGTTGCCTTTTTTGTTGATGTTGATAAAGGACTCACCAACAACTTTCATTTCAATTAAATGTATGTTAATTGTAAATATTTATAAAATACTTCTGGATGAATAATTTTCTGGCTGTGGGCTGTTAGAAATATGTTCATTTGATGATTTGCTATTTGTTATTCATAGTATGTGGTGATTTAGCTAACTCACAGTGTTATTTCTATTCCCTGAATAGTAATTGTTATTCCTTTGTTTTAGAAGTCATCAAGAATGATAATATACTTCCATGGAGGGCATGTGGATTAAGAATCAATTGTACAGGAAAAAAAACTGATTTTTTGGGATTCATGAATATCTGGAAATCAGTTGTCTGCGTTTTTCTAAAACTATTTAGACAGCTGCATTTCCAGTCACTGTTCTGTCTTAGATAATTATATAACCCCTTGTTGAAGTAGCTAATCACTTTTGCAGTTTCCCAAATATTTATCCTCATAGCACCCCTGGAGGCAGTGGAATGCTATCTTTCCCATTTTACGGAAGGGGAACTGAAATACAAGGACAACAAATAATTTGACCACAGTCACACAGGAGGTCTGCAGCAGAATTCAAGTCTCTCAAGTTGTAAGTAGTAGTCCTAAGCACTGAATTAGACTCCCTTTATTTTATTAACAGATCACAAATATTTAAATATTTAGTTTATTCTATTTAAATATTCAAATGAACAATACCCATATTTAAATGAATAGTATAATAATATTTAAATAAATAACTAGTAAATCTGACAAGTGGTTTCTGATACCACTTTTTCCAGCTGAGAGGGTATGAAACTCTCAGGTTCCTGCCATTTCACATAAATTCATAGGCTAATCATATCATAAATGAAATTCCCTGTCTTTGGGGTCTTCATTAGGAAAAAATCTCTTTCCCAGTGGTCAAGAATATTTTCTTACAATACCTATATATATCCAAATATATGTATCCTGAAATTCTCCATTCTTAACATGATTAGAATAATCTCATTACCTTTGAATATAGTTATAAAAATTTAGTTAAATTGCAGGGTATTAGCAATTGCACACCACGAGAACTTAGAGGTATCACAGCAGGATTCATTTTTCAGTATGAAAGATTACCTGTCATAAGCCTGAACTCTAAGGAGGCCTAAAAAAATACTTAGATGTGAACTGCAGGGATTTAAATTTCTGTGGAACGTTTTGTAGCATTAAGGAAGACTGAAACACTTCATTTTATCTAGAAATTTGATTCTAAGTCAAAATTAGGATGGAGTAACAAAGTGAGCAATCTAGCTTTAGGAAGAAGAGTTGAAGCTTCAAGTGTTAAAACCAAAGTGTTAAAACCAAAATGAGATGTATATGAAATGTTAAGTAGGGAGAGACTAAAAGAAATAAAGATGGATAAGTGACTGATAAAATACAATAATGGATATCCCAAAGGAAGGAGAGAGAGAGAGGGAGAGAGAGAGAGCATAAAAGTACAAAACAGCAGAAATGTAGGAAATGAATTTTTAAGTTTCATTCCATTTTAATCCAATTATCTGGCATACTTTTAAAAAAGTCTTTATAGAGGCTAAATGCTTTGCACTTAGAGTTCAGCATCAGCTTATAACAAAAGCATTCTTTGTTGACAAAGGCATGAGGAAGATGTTCTCACTTCGTTTGGCAAGAATGACTTCTAAACCACAACTTCATTGCATCTAACAATCATCGGTACTGGGGAAATTAAATTTAGTTGTTACATAAAAGGCTGATTGTGGCCAACCTCTTGACACCTTTTCCCATTTGATAACCAGGGCTATGACTACACTAGACAAAAAATAGGTCAAATTTGTTAATTCAAAGTAATAAATTTTAATTCGAACTAAACTCAACCATATTAAGTCAAATTAATGAAGTGGACTAAGCTGACTTAAAATTAAGTCAACATAGTCCACTTTGTCAATTTGACCTAACTGCCTTTAATTTGACTTTAATAAAGTCAAATTAAGTGTTAATCCAGGTCTACACCGTCCTTAGTTCGAAGTAAGGAGTTGAATTAAAGCATAGTTCAAACTAACATGTGGTTCTTATTAATTTGAATTAAATCTTCATTAAGTCAAATTAAGGAATTTCTTAATTCAACTTAAAGTCTAGTAAGACATGGACTAATTTAGTTCAAATTAAGCCTCCTTAATTCAACCTAAATTGCCAGTATAAACATAGCCCAAGAGACCTACCAGTTGATCTAAGAATCCATGTGGCCATGACACCTAACACAATCTGGCCTGATATCTAAGACCATGAATTAATCAAAACTTTACACTCACCTAGAAGGCTGGAGTAACCCATGGAAGACCCTAGTAGTTTGTTTCCTTATTCTAAAGAATCACAAGACCCTGCTTTCCCATACCAACTAGGAAACAAGATTTCTTCCCTTCCTCCCACTGAACTGCAAAAAGGCTTGCAAATTTTCTTGTCACTGAGTACTGCTAGTAATTGCTTAGCTGGTGTCTTGTGAAACTGTTGGCTATAATCTCCTCTCAGAATATTTCTGGATATCCAGCAAGAATGTCTTAAGTAAAATTAGTCACAAAATTTCAATGAAAAAATGTTTTCAATAAACCCCATGCCCACCATCTGCCTGCCAAATATTGTGCATCTTATCAGATAGAAATTCAAGAAGTAAGTGGAAGACTGCTGTCCTAAACTCACTGGATGGTGAGGAGTGACTAAGGCATGACTACTTAGACCCAGGGAGTCAGGAACAAAACTTCAAAGACTGAGCAGGCGCAAAGATTTTTTTTTTTTTTCATGCAAACCTTTCAGTGTGACTGAAGTTCCAGGTAAGTACTGTGACAGGGTCAGGCTGGATGGGTATAGGAGAGTGGTCCTATTGAAGAACCAAGGTGGTGGGTGGGCACAACCACTTCTAAAATGCCTTCCCCAGCCTAAGGGGAGGTAGCACTGGACTGTTCTTCAAAAGATTATGGGGGACAACTAAAGAAATAACAGGGATGGGTGTGAGGGTCAAAGGTACAAAACAAGGGCTTCAGAAGGAGACACCGAGCAGAGAGCCTCAGACAGCACCCACTGCTCCCAGAAAGTGTTGAGGGAGCCAGCGGATGACGTCCAGAGGAACTCTGTCTGGAGGCATGGACAGACGAGGGACCAGAAATAGGCCTCACAGTCACAGGCCCCTTCCCCAGCTACCACCTCTCCCTGGTCTTGTAGACGGCAGTCTTGGCGTAAGCCAGGAGAAGGTTGACGAGGAGGTCCCCTGACTTTGTGGGACCACTGATAGGGAGTGCATATAAGAATAGGTGTGGGGAAAAGTGCAACTAGAACCTCAATAAGAGTTTCTGGAGGAGCTGGAAGAGGGGCTGCAACCTGGCTCACTCTAGGTAGGCGTGCGCCAGGGTCTGCCTCTCAGCACAGAGGGGCAGGTATCAGGACAATGAGTGAACCGCACCAAATACATGCCTGTGCTCACGGCTCCATGGAGGAGCCTCCAACTGATGTCCACGGTGGGACATGGGGTCAAGGTGATGTACAGGCTGGCCCACCGGGGGCCCTCACCCTCTGTTGATCATAGTAGGTTCTGCCATTTTGTGTCAGGGTGAGATGTGAGGGCAAGGAAGTGGATGGTGTGGAGCACAAGCTTGGACAGGTATTTGCGGGATGTGGGTCAGAAACAGACAGGCTGCAGGTCTAGCAGCCGGCGCGGGGTGCGTGGCAGGGGTGGCCAGGGGGGGGCTTACAGGCCGGGGCCCGATCAAAAGCTCTGGAGGGCCAGGACTGAGAAGGGGACAGGGAATACCATCTCAAAGGACCCGCCCCAGGTAGGCCCGGGCCGTGGGGGGGGCAGGGCCGCCTTCACCTCCTAAAGTAGGTGCTAGGAGGTGCAAGGGATGGAGGGCCCCATGCACCAAGCCAGTGCCTGGGGATCCACCCACTCCCCCCAGGCGTAGTCCAGGAGGTGTCTGCCAGGACCAGCATCTGTCTCAAGGAGGGGCTCTCCAAGATGGAGGTTGTGTAACAGGGGCTCCATGAGGAGGTCCTCCCCCTCAGTGGGTACAACAGAGCTGGAGGCCACAATGAGCCTCCAGGTCTGGAGGAGGCTCTTGTAGAAGGTTGGCAACTCAGAGAGGTCTCACAGACCACCTCTCAGGTCGAGATAAAAAAGCTGCTGGTCATAACAGAGCCCTCAGTAGTGGCACAGGAGGGTGCGCACCAAGTGGCTTGACTTCGGACTACCTGCACCATGAAGGAGTCTCTGCAGGGCCTGGAGGTGGAAGGTGTAGACCTAGCTGTAGACACAACACAGGCCCTGCCCTCCCTCCTGCAGGGGCATGCTCAGAATCCCTGCAGAGACCCAGTGTAGTTTTGGCCAGAAGAACTCCAGGACTGTCTTCTGGAGGTTTTCCAGGAAACTCAGGGGCGGAGCCAGGGTGTTGAGCTGGTGCCAGAGCATGGACAGGATGAGCTGGTTGAGGACCAGAGCTCACCCCCAATGGGAGAGGCACCGCAGCAGTCCTGTCCACCTCCGCAGCCAATCAATGACCCTGCCCTATAACTCATGCCAGTTCTTATTTGGGGAGGGATGGGTGACAGAGAGTTAAATGTCAAGATAGAGCAGTGGACCGGCGCTCCACCAGATGGCCTGAAGCACAGGCGGGAGGAAGCTTGTCAGCCACCCGGCCCCTACTGTCAGGCTGGAGCTCTTGACCCAGTTGACCCGGGCGGAGGAGGCTGCTGAGTAGATAGCCTGGCAAGCTTCCAGCTGCACCAGGTCACGTGGGTCCTGGACCACGAGGAAAACGTCATTGGTATCTGCCGACAGGACCAGTCGCTGCTCCAGCTCACAGAGCAACAACCCTGTCAGCCTCCAACGGAGGAGACAGAGGAAGGGCTCTATGGCCAGAGCGTGACTCTATGGCCTGACAGTGGACAGCTTTGTCACACTCCCCACCTGAAGCTAACTGGTTCGGTCAGGTCCAGTTGACGCGTACAGTGTCTGGAGAAAGCCCACAAAGTGGGGTCTGAAGCCAAACACCTACAGGGTGTCTGGGAGATACTGGTGGTCCACCCTGTTGAATGCTTTCTCCTGGGCCAGGGCCAAGAGGGTGAATGACAGACTGTCCCTACACCTGACCTCCAAGAGATCCTGGACCAGGTACAGATTGCTGAAGACGGACCGGCCTGGGAAGGTGTAGGTCTGGTCGGGGTGGATCATGTCCTGCAGCACGGACCCCAGCTGCAGCAAGATGGCCTTCACTACTATTTTGTAGTCCATACAGAGGAGCGAGATGGGACGCCAGTTCCGAAGGCCACGGAGGTCCCCCTTCTTGGACAGCAGGGTCAGCACAGCCCTCCGGCAAGAGAGGGGGAGCTCCCTGCTAATCTCAGAATTGGCCCACATAGTGGCCAGGTCCAGGCTGAAGACGTCCCAAAATGCGGTAGAACTCCATGGTCAGCCCCTCCAGGCCCGGGGATTTGTTGGTGGGCATGTGATGGAGGGCTTCCGTGAATTCGACCACAGTGAGAGGAAGCTCCAGCTGGTCCCAGTTACCCCTGCTGAGCACGGGTTCATTCCAGAGCACCCTGCAGGCGTCAGCTTTGGTCGGATGTGGGGCGAAAAGGCTGTGATGTAGATAGCCCTGGTCCTTCCACGCATCTCTTCTGGATCCGTGAGGGGGGTGCTGTTCTCCGCCAAGAGGCAGGTGACGTGCTTTTTAGCCCCCCTCCGTTTCTCCAGGGCATAGAAGAAGCAGGAGACACAATCCATCTCCTGAAGGAGCTGGATGTGAGATCAAACAAAGGCTTCCCAGGCCCAAAGGTCCTCGAGGGCCCAGAGCTCCTCCCGCTTCTCTTGGCACACTCTGCGGAGGGACAGATCCTCAGGGTTGGCAGCCAAAAGCCTCTCCAGCTCTAAGACTTCCCATTCCAGATGCTCTATTGCCACATCCCTCTGCCGGCTGACCCCTCATGTGTAGTCACGGCAGAAGAGCTAGGCACGCACCTTCCCCACATCCCACCAACACCACGCTGAGGGAAAGACGACTCTCTGCCTCCGTCAGGCCAGCCAGAACTCCCGGAAGGATGCCACAAAGGCCACATCCTCCAGCAGGCTGTTGTTGAAGTGCCAGTAGGCCAGCCCCAGCCTCTCCGCCAAGAGAGAGGCCATCATGGACACCAAGTGGTGATCCCAGAAGGGAGCCAGCCTAATGCTGGAGGAGTAGGCCTGTGCCAGATGATGTTGAGATAAATAGCTACAGTCCCACTGGGAGTAGCACGACTGATGGTCCTCCACCCACATGTAGGTGAAAGTCACCTGATCGTCTGGGTGGTGGTCGCGCTGGACGTCCACCAGGAATTGGTGGTTTACCATCTCCCTGAGGACGTCCGCAGCAGTCTGGTGGTGCTCTGTCCCCGAGCAGTCCCCGTCCTTGAAGGTGATATTAAAGTCCCTACGCAGGACCAGGCACTTCTGATGATCTAAGGAGCCAAGGAAGACGGCTGCCTGCCAGAACAAGGGCACTCACTCCGGGCCTGATGTCAGGGCATACACATTGGCCAACTTCAATGCCAGCCCTTCTGTACAGACCTGGAGGTGCAGCAGGCAGCCTGACAAGACCTCAGTGACCCCCAGCACCTCGGGCTGTGGTTCAGGGGAGAACAGGCTGGCCACTCTGCTGGAGTGGGTGGAAAGGTGACTCAAGAACACCCCGTCCCCCCACTCCAGCCATATGGGTATCCTGCAGAAAAACCACAGAGTACCACCCATCCCGAAAGAAGGAGAGCACCTCAGTTCTGTGGAGACCCATCCTACAGCCTCTGGCATTTAGAGTTGCAAAGATGATAGGGGCCATGGGGAGGGCTGGGGGGGATCCTCAGAGGTGGCGGGAGTGCCAGCAGCCTCTGTCGGGCCACACAGCAGTCCGTGACTGACCCTGAAGGTCATGAGGGAGTCATGGAAGCTGCAGGCCCTCTGGTAGGCCACAGCATCCTGCTTCCTGGTCCCTTTGTCCTCCTTCAGTATGGCTCTCATGCCCTGGAGGATGAGATGGAAATTCCCTCAGCGCTGCAGGGCAAGCTGCACCTGGCTCCTGGCCCCACAAGTGTCGGCCAGGAACACACGCAGCTCTTCCCGCAGCAACAGGGGTTCCAGGGTTGGAGGTTCCTGGCCGTCCTCTGGTTGGGTCCCGGTATTGGACACAGAGGAAAAGACAAGCGAGGGAAGGGGCAGCTGTCCCGCTGGGGACAACACACCAGGACCGGGCTGCTTGGGGCTGGCCATCACCTCTAAAGGCTCGGCAATGCAGGTGGAGCAACCCGGGGGTGTCCCTGGGATAAGAGTAGGGACAGCTGACAGAGATAGGGGTTTGGGTTGGGTCTGGGGCAAGGGAGGGGGTGGCAAAAGATTATTGCCACTCAGATCAAGGCCCGCTGGTAGAGGGTCATCGTCCCTTGGGGCTACCAAGGTCAGACCCAGGGCCTTGATCTCCACAAAGATGGAGCCTAAGTCTCCCCCTGCCTCTGTTGCTGGTAGTGTAGCAGGTTCAGGGGGGATAGGGACAGCTCCACCTGCAGCCTCTCCAGGAGGAGGATCAACAGGGGCGTCCTGTAAGGGGGCAGTGGTGCTCCCCTCCTCTACTCCCATCTCTTCAGCTGGACCTCAACAGAGGGCGCAGCAAGCGGCTCAGCATTAATAGTAGCATTGGTGATGTTGGTGATATCAGCCCCCCGCAATGAATTTTGGGGGGCCTCCTCCCCATCTGATGTGCTGAGGAGGGTCTGAGCCTTCCTCCACTTTCTGTGCTTCTTCTGGGGGAAAGCTTGGTCCTCTAAGATGGTATTGGAGGACCAGCCAGTGGGAGTGGGGATAGGCAGCAAGGGCGAAGGCTCTTGGGGAAAAGGAAACAGGAGAGGGGCAGCAAGGGGACAGAACCCTCCCCCTGGGGTGTGCCCTCTCACATATCTGGGGCCACCACGGCCACTGCCCTCTCCTCTCTGGGCCCCGTCCCAGATGGTTCGGTGGGGTCACGACAAGGCCTTGCCTCTCCTCTGGACATGGTGGGGAGGTTATCCTCACATGCCAAGAGGCTGTGGCAGTTGTATTTTTTAAAAGAGAGGGAGAGGCAGCTTTAGAATCCTGGTGGTTGGGGTCACCAGCGGTGTTTTGGCCAGCACCCTTTACAGCCTTGGGGGACCCAGTTGCTCCCTCTTGATGTTGGTCCAGGGGACAGTCCCTCTGGATGTGCCCCAGTGCACTACAGAGGAAGCACCGAGCCTCCCCTGAGGAATAAAAGATTTTTTAATGGGCCCCTTGATGGGGCACCAAGAAGGACCCTTCTAATGCCACCCTGTCACACGCTGCTGCCGGCGGCAGTTGGAGTTGCACCTGCCGGCAGTAGGACAAGATGTGACGGAGAGCCCCCGATATCATATTCAAGGAGGTGGCACAGGCTGATGATACGGCGGTGGGTTGGGGGTGGCAGTTGCCTGGGTGTACAATCTGGGGGCAAAAGAACCCATAGAACTGCTAGAGGGAACAGCAGGGAAAGAAGGGGCCTCAGCCAATGGTGTGGCTGCGGGAACAGCAAGGCCCTTGCTCTCCTTTTTCCCCTTGCTCTTTTTACTGGCCGAGGAAGTCAGGGCAGCAGTAGTGGAGGCCCCTCCCATGCCTGCCACTGCAGGTGCCCTAGTGGAGGCACAAGAGGTGGTAGGAGCAGCAGTGGTTGTCAAGGGGGCAGCTGCAGGGATAGAGGGGGGAGCAGGCACAGGGAGGGGTACAGGGGGGACTGAGGAGGTCTCCATGTCCTTGGAAAGTGACTAACAGGAGAGGAGACCTGGGGTGGGTGGACAGGGATAAGGAACAGTAGGGGATGGGGGATTGGGGAGACCACTCCTCCCCACTAGGCAGTGGGCTGGGGAAGAGGGTCTGAGAATGGGAGGGAAAAAAAAAGACAGTGGGAGAAGGGTGGGTTATGCAGGAATAAGGGGTGGCCGACCACTGCTCCCTGCTAGGCTCCAGGCAAGGCAGGAAGGTGCCAAGGGGGGTAGGGAAATTTGGGGGCAGGAAGGGGCCGGCTGCTCCGGCTGCACCATGTGGGACGGGTCAGTATGCATCAGGGGCTGCAGTGTACAGGGGGAGAAAAAATTATTAGGGGTGCATGTAGACTGACCAACCCTGGCTGGAGGTGGGTGCTGCAGGGGTGGGCAACTAGGCATCAAGGGTGGGGCAGGGAGGCAGTGGGTACTCAGGGGCATGGCAGGGGAACCAAAAACAAACTTTCAGAGG
Organism: Podocnemis expansa; assembly: GCA_007922195.1. NCBI lineage: Eukaryota > Metazoa > Chordata > Testudines > Podocnemididae > Podocnemis > Podocnemis expansa. Next base: position 50,382,644 of record ML681979.1, on the reverse strand, counting down.
TAGGGTGGGGCAGGAAACTAAAATAAACTCAAGGGTGTGGGGAAGCATCTGGGGGGGGAGTCTGTGAGGGGTGGGGAACACTGAACCGGCTAGAGACCAGAACGGAAGGTGGGAATCCCTCCAGCCACTGGTGGTGGGGGAGAGAAAAGGAGGGAGTAGGGGTTAGGCAATGGGGAAGGGAAAGCTGTTACTGCTGATGGGGGGTGTTCTGTGGTCCCAGCTGCTTCAAGAGTCCCAAAGAATCTTCTAGAGATTTGGGAACCTGCTGCTCTCTTGAAGGAAGGGGAGGCCAGGGATGTAGCAGCTGGGGGTGCTGGTGGCAATGTTTAGTTTACAGTCTCTTAGAAGCTCACCCCCAGCTGCAAGCAGCAAAATCTCAGGCTTTAGAGGCCTCCCCTCAGTGGTGGTATCTTCTTGTGAAGGCAGCAGGCTCTAGGTGGTAACAGGTGCAGCAGCAGTAGGGACTGGCTGGCTGGCAGAAGCGATGGTCTTCTGGGAGTCTCAGTGGTGATGGTCCTCTAGGACTCCCCCCACTCCCCACAGAGTAGGGGGGCTGGGAGGAAGAAAGGCCAGCCAGCAACAGCAGCAGGAGGAACAGTGGAGGAGGTAACAGGAACAGCAGAGGTGGTGGCAGGTGCAGGTGCAGGTGCAGGTCCAGGTCCAGGTCCAGGTCCAGGTCAGGGTGTGTCCTTCCCCCTCCACTTATAGGAGAGTGGTAGAAGGAGTATATATTAGGCCCAGGCTTAATAAGCTTTGTTTCCTGGGTCAAATTAGCCTGGAATATTCTAGAATAATTGGTCCCAGGTGTCCCAATCAACAGGCCTGCTACTTAAAACCTCGTTCTCAGGCAGGGCAGGGCAGCTGAAAGGAGACTAGAGAGGAGTAGAACTGCTGAGAAGACACTGACAGTTTGTTTGGAATTTTGTCACATCAAGAGGTACAGTGGGGAATTTGGGAGAGAAAACCCTACAAGCAAGGCCACTAGGACCTGCAGCCTGAGGGTGAACTATATTTAATTAAGAGAGACTATGGAACTTTCCAGAGCCTGAAGACTGAGGCTTTAGAACTGGAGACTGTGGGACTTCCCAGAGCCTGAAGGCAGACCAGGAGCAGTGGGGCCACTGAGCAGCAATCCAGGGAAGGTACCAGCCCTCTTTCACTAAGTGTGGAAACTGCTACTTACTAGGGTCCCTAGGTTGGGGCCTGGGTAGAGGGTGGGACTGGGCCCCCCTGACTCCCTCCCATCAGCCAACCCCTCACCACCAGGGGGAAGGAAAATTGAGAAGGGTCAGCCAAATCTCGCTGCACGATAGAAAGCATAGGACCTACAGGGGCACCTGAGGCCTCACTTTGCCACAGTATTAACAAAACCATATCATTCTTCACCACATCCCTATTTAAAATTTGTCTCTGCTGTAATATCTACAAAAACTTGACAGCAGTAAGGAATTGGATTGCTGAGTTTGTTCTTCATATTGACCAGGATTGTTTCACTGTTTTTATACTCTCCCCACCTGGTTATTTTATCCACCTTTTGTTAATAGTCTAATGCATTGAAAGTAAGCTTTTTTGAGGCTGAGTTATCTATAAAATAAAATTCCAGAGACGTGGTCTGTGTGTCACTCTGTAATTTAAAAACTTGTCTCTTTCATTGACAGAAGTTGGTTCAATAGAAGATAACTTTTGTCCCCGAGCTAAACCAGTGAAGATGTCCTTGGTGCAGGGAAGAGGGTATTACTCTGCATGTAATAGTGGGTTAACAATGACCTTAAAATCTCTGCAAATCCTAATGGAGCAATCTTTCTTCACTTTTGAAACAATTGGTGTCACCCATTGGCTTTGAGTAACTGGCACTAAGATTCCATCTTTGATTAGGCACTCCAAGTCTGCTTCGGCTTTGGGTCTGATGGCAAATGGCACCCTTCTAGCCTTCAAACATGTTGGTTGGCTGTCAGGTTTAATTTTTAACTTCACAGTGGTTCCCTTCTTCTGCTCAGGTTGTCTCTGAAAAAAGCAGCATATTTCTCTAATACCTGGCAGACCTGTTTTTTCTTTAGTCATTTGGTGCACTTCTGTCCAATTGAACTGGATCTTCCTGAGTGAAGATCTCCCAATTAAGGCTGGGTAATTGTTTTTACCACCAACAATGGCAACTTTGCAGTCTGTCCATTGAACTCCACTGGGAACTGCCTCTCCAGTGTACGTTGTCCGAACAATGGTTGTCAACATAAGTGGAAGATGCTTTAACCCCTTTTTATATGTAGTGTTAGAAACTAGTGAAACTGTTGCACCAGTGTCCACTTGCATGCATACAGGTTTACCTTTCAACAGTGGGGTTACCCGGTATTCATTTGGGCCAGTGCTCACATCCAAGATATGGAGTAATGTTTCATCATCTGAATGGGTGTCACCTTGATCACCCTGGCCCTGGTCTTTTGCATGTGAACTGTCCCTACCTGATCACAGGTTCCTTCTCCTCTGGTCTGCCTTCCTGTTTGGCTCATCTTTCTTTTGTTTGCAGGCATGTTTGATGTGTCCTTGCTTGGCACATTGCTGACACATTAGCTCTCAATACCAGCACTCTGATACATGGTGATCCAGTCTTCCATACCTGTAACATCCCTGTCTCACCACTTCCTTGTGGGTAGCTTCTAGGGATATATTATGCACTCCAGCCTTGGTTCCTTGCATGTCTTGTGTGGCCAGTTCCATAGACACAGCAGTATCAATGTCATTCTGGAAAATGAGCTGAATAGGTGCTTCTGTGTTACATCACTATGTACACTGCATACCAATTGGTCACACAGAGACTCCTTTAATATTTCATTAAATTCACAGGATTCCACAAGCCTTTTCAGAGCTGCTTCAAACTGCAAAACCTATTTGCTTTCTCCTTGATTCCTTTGGTGGAACCTATATCCCTCTGCAGTTACCAGTGGTTTTGGGGAGAAATGTGCTCCCTGGATTTCCGCTACATCATTGTAAGGTTTTGTGTCTGGCTTCTCAGGGTAGACCAACCTGTGTAAAAAGCTGTAAGCTTTAGCTCCAATAACACTTAGGAAGACTGGTACTTTCTTTTCTTCTATTATATCATTGGCAACAAGAAAATTCTGAAAACACGCTGTAGACATATGCCATTGCTCCACATAATACATATGCGATTGCTCCTCAGTATCATCAAAAGGTTCTGGAAGACCAGTAAGAGAAGCCATTGGTGTCATCTTGTGGTTGTTTGGTGAGCAACCAGTTTCAATTTGAATTTGCAAGGTAAACAGTTCAGCTCAGCCCAGCCCCATCTCTCCAAACAGAAAAACTTCTCTTTTGTTACCAGGGTAGTCACCTTGGTTCCTTGTAGCCGGTTTTTATATAGGGCCCTTGTATCCAAAAAGATATTAGAAATAGGCACACAATGAGAAACCCAAATTGTGTGGCTTTATTCAGATCGAACTAGCAAGAACTGAGAAGTTGCCAGACTGGTTCTACCTACATCTATGGCAACCCATCACCTATTACTGCAGCAACACCCCATCTACTATAAAGGCAACTTAATACAATACAGCCAGCTAGAAATTGCCAGGTCTATCTCAGGCCAGTGCATACTAACTCTTTGAGGGGCAAGCCCTGCACAGGCTGCAGAGGGTTGGCAAGATCCACCAAGCACAACCAGCCTCTGGAGAGCACCTCATTTCTGCAGGCTCCAGAGCCCTATGTCATTATGTGCTTCCTTCGGTTTGAGCCAACCTGGGCAGGAACTATTCATTCTGGTGAGTACAGCCTCAGGGCCTTGTTCCTCAGCTTGCAGTCTTGGCTTCCAACCTGTCCCTCACCTCTGCTGCTTCACCACAGCCATTTTGCCCAGTCTTGGCTCTGGTTCCTGCTCAGCTCTCACCAAGATCTCTGTCTGCAGCTCCCTGCTTGTTAATGTCCACCCTGGTTCATGATGTCATTGACACCCTGCACCTCCCACTCCCTGAGGCATGAGTCTTGTATCTGTGCATAGCTCTCTGAAAGGCCTAACAAAGACCCAGTGCAATAGAGAGACTCTCCATCCCAAGCCCCATTCATTCATGGTGATAGACCACTCTCATTCTGCTTCGGCACTGGTTCCCTCCATGACTTGGTTCCAGAGTCCCAACCCATGTCACCCCTTACCCTCTTCCAGCCAACTCTCATCCATCAAGTCTCAATGACTGTCCCTCCTTCTCATTAACATTACCCACTCCATTCTTCCTCTCATCCCATCCTCCTCCCATTCAAAATAAGCTGCTGCTGCCACTGTTCATTATGGTCCAGCTTCTATGCTTAGCTTTCTTACACATAACTGCACACCCATGAGCCTCCCACTTCTAGCACATTATATATTTGCTCAACCCCTCTGTCAATGTAATCCTGCCCTTTAAATGCTACAGTATCACAAAAAATAATGGTAATCAAACACAGAGAGTAGTTGTATCCCAGAGAAAAGGGATCCTACTTCTATTTGATCTTCCCATATGAATAGGAAGTTGTCAAGCCTGCTAGATAGACTTGCACCCTAGTAGGATTGAGGGCAACTGATCAGTTGGCCCCAAGAATCATACAAAGTTGGGCCAATTTTGGTTGGCAGACACTTGGCAGTCCCATACCTCTTTAGGCAGCCTCAGTATGATCACCCTGGCCTCCATTATCCTACATTTAGGGATGTGTGAAGTTGGATTAGAATAAAACAGTACACATCACTGCTGGGAACAAAAATGTAATTGGCATATACTGTAAGGCGCTGGGTGCCATTAGGAAACCCCTGTCCAGAATTCACACAGAATAGTCAGAACTCCAGTCTCAGTAGATGGAGGTGGCGGCATGTTCTCCCAAACTGATGTGATAGCATAGCTAGTTTCTAGAACGAGAAAAGTGTCTGGGATGCTCTTTGAGGATTCTGCACTATTAGGACCTAATCCTGTCTATTAGTCAACAGCTGACTAGAGCTTCCTGACCTACCAACCTTTGGTGCTGTGGAATATGTTGGCAGGATCTGGGGATTCCTCAGTATTGCTTGCATAGTATGGGACTCCCTCTACCGTCATGTGTAAAAACTTAAGGTGAAGTGGGCATGACTTGGACCACTGGGTCAACTAAACATTCTCCTCCAAGGAAGAAAGAGGCCTGTAAAGATGGTGGAACATAAGGAAAAGGCAGGCATACAAATGCTAGAGATGCTTGAGAAAGATGTAAAATATAAGGACAAAGAACTTTGCCTCCAGTTTTGAGCATATATGTAAATATAGAACAGCTTTTGAAAGATGGGTTTTGGGTATAATTTTCAAAACCAAAGCAGTTCATTATTTAATAGTGGTATTGGACTTTTCCTTTTGAAAGTGGGATTTAAGGTCAACTCCTTGAAGGAATTTAGGTATCTTGGTGTAATGTCAGTGGAAATTTAGGTACCTATTGGTAAATCTTTTTGAAGTTCTCAGTTTATATTTCTAAGCCACTTTGGAACTCTTGACAATTTTACTCATTGACTATAACTGTTAATGACAGGCAATGCTTAGTCTCAATTTGGTAAGTACCTAAAAGTTAGATGCTTATCTAAATTATCCAAGCCTCCTGAGTCCAAAATGTTGACTGCTAATCTCTGTATTATGGTAGATTTCAATCAAAAAGGCTGTGACTGGATATCTGAAAGAAAATGCCCAGCCTGTCTCCAAATATCTGTTCTAATCTGATTTAAAGCTTTGGAGTCTGCTTCATACTTCTGTGTGACCATCTGAGATTACTTAGTTCTATAATCTTGCAGCTTCTCCTTTCCATTACAACTGTTCTTAATGACTGTGAATCATTTAGCTGAAACATTTGCTTAAAGCACTACTCCTGGCAGATTTACTTTTAGTTTATTCAGAAGCCCTCTACTGCTACCTTAATGCTGATGCTCCTGCATTGAATTCCTATTGGAAAAGATTGTATTCCTCACAAAGAAAGATAATCCTTCATTTCAGGTTTACTTACTTGGATGTTTTCCTGTGCTATGTTCTGTGTGCTGCAGGCTTTGCAGTTGGTGTGTGTTCTTGCAAAATTCACCTATATGTTAACTGTTCTTACACATTTTTAATGTAACCTGTTCATTTCAGTAAACTGCTGCATAGATGACAAGATGAACAGTGAATATTGCAATTACTTACCAATGGTTGAGAAACATGGGCACCATCATGAATGGATACCTTAAGGTCCCCCTGTGTGGCATACTCATTGTGTTAACTATGACATATAATGAAGTTTATTTTACAGACTTCTTCCTACAATATCACTTCAGGTTGTGATTTGGGGCATCTACTCAGAGAAGAGAGTAGAAACTGCCCTTACACTTTTGAGTATTCAAAACTTCAGATCTTGATCAAAAGGAGGAAAAATGGCTCACATCTGCTTACTCCACCCTGCAGCAACTTTGGGGAGGAATGAAGAATTTATGGAGATTGGTTTGTTCTCTGTCACCCATCCTCCCCCACAGGTTATGTCTACAATGGCAATTAGTTTGAATTAAGGAGGATTAATTCAAATTAAAGTAGTATATGGCCACACTGGGTTTCATTACTTTGAACTAAGGAAGTCCTTAATTTGATTGCTCCCCGGCCTGTAGCAGTGTATGCTTTTTTTTTTTTTTTTTTTTTTTTTTCCTATTTGCAGGACTTTGCATTTGTCCTTGTAGAACCTCAAGACAATTCTTTTAGCCCACTGCTCCAATTTGTGTAAGTCTCCCTGGATCTTGTCCCTTCCTTCCAGCTTGGTGTCATCTAGAAACTTACTGAGCGTGCAGTGTATCCCATCATCCAGATCATTAATGAAGATGTTGAACAGAACCAGCCCCAAGTCCAACCCCTAGGGTATTCTACTGGTTACCAACTAGACATTGAACCATTGATTCCTAACCACTGAAACCATTTATCTAGCCAGTTTTCTATACACCTTACGGTCCACTCATCCAACCCATAGTTTCTTAACTTGCTGATGAGAATGTGATGGGAAACTGTAACAAAAGCCTTGCTAAAGTTGAGGTATATCACATCAACAGCTATTCCCTCATCCACAAATCCAGTCATCTCATTGTAGAAGGCAGTGACATTGGTCAGGCATGATTTGCCCTTGGTGACTACATGCTGACTGTTTCTGATCACTCTATTTTCCTCCAAGTGTTTTAGGATGGATTCTTTGAGGACCTGCTCCATGATTTTTCCAGGGATTGAGGTGAGGCCAGAGGCAGCTTTTGGGGTAAGCGACGCAGGCAGCGGACTAGGGTCCCTGGGCTATAAGTGGGCCTCAAATCTGCCACCTGCTTCACTTACCTGTGTGCTCATGGGGCAGTGGGGAAGTGGAGGGGGGCAGACCACCAGGTCCAAAAGCTTTGCTGCCTGCATGCCAAACTGACATCTTTCCAGCAGGGGTGGAGCAGTGCTCCCTGCCTATTCCCAGCTGGCCATGCCTCCCTGGGGGTGGGGAGGAGAGTGGCCAGTGCGGCGCTGCAGCTTGCCAGGAGTGGGGCCCCCTGGAGCAGCATGCTCCAAAAAGTTCTGGCTGCTTCCATGCCTGGGATGGCTGTGGGCAAAGCAGCCCAAACTCTTAGGAGCAGGCCGCTCCAGGGGTCCCCACTCCCAGCAAGCTGCAGCATCGCGCCAGCCAGTCTCTTCCCTCCCCCTCGGGAGGTGTGGCAGGCTGGGAGTAGGCAGGGAGTGCTGCTCCACCCCCACTGGAGAGAGGCTGGTCTAGCTGGTATGCTGGCTGATGAGTGACAAAGCTTTTGGACCTGGCAGTCTGCATTCCCTGCTTCTCCTCCACCCCCTGGGGGGGGGCAATTAAGGTGGCAACAGGGGCCTAGAGCCATGCTGAGGGCAGCATTGGGGGTTCATAGGGGGCCTCATAAAGGGCTTTTGCCTAGGGCCCCCAATTCCCAAAGGCCGCCACTGGGTGAGGCTGATTGGTCTGTAGTTCTCTGGATCATCCTTTTTCCCTTTCTTGAAGACAAGTACTATATTTCTTCTTTTCCAGTCCTCTGGCACCTCCCCTGTTCGCCATGAGTTTTCAAAGATAGTAGCCAGTGGCTTTTTCCAGTCCCCCAGCCTTCCCCCAAACTGATCTGGTATCTCTCACCCCCTCAGCCTGACCCAGCATCTCTCCCCTTCTCAGCCCAACCTCATGTGTCTCCCCTTCTCAGCCCGACCCTGCATCTCCCCCTTCTCCAGACCAACCTGACATTTCTCCCTTTCTCAGCCTAACCTCTCATCTCTCCCCTTCTCAGCCTGACACCTAGTGTCTCCTCCTTCTCCAGCTTGACCCCACATCTCTCCCCTTCGCAGCCCAATCCTGTCTCTCTCCCGTTTTCAGTCCAACCCTGCGTCTCTCCCCCTTCTCAAGCCCAACCCTCCATTTCTCCCCCTTATGGAGCCTGAACCCACATCTCTCCCCCTTCTCCAGACCAACCCCAACCTCTCCCACCCTTCTCAGTAAAACCCCATGTCCCTCCCCCTTCTCTAGACCAATCCCACATTTCTCCCTTTCTCAGCCTAACCTCTCATCTCACCCCTTCTCAGCCTGACACCTAATGTCTCCCCCTTCTCCAGCCTGACCCCACATATCTCCCATTCTCAGGCCAACCCTGCGTCTCTCCCCCTTCTCAAGCCCAACCCTACATCTCTTCCCCTTCTTCAGCCCAACCCCCCCCCCAACACATTTTGTTGCAAAACAAACAAGGTTTTTCTGTGGCACTTTTTAAGACAAACAAATTTATTTATTACATGAACTTTCATGGGAGAAAATCCCACTTTGTCAAATGGTTTGAAGATGCGAGAGTTTACAGAATAAGAGGAAAATAAATGTAGGGGAGTGTATGTAAGACATAAGATCAGGTCACACTATAACAGCAAATCAAAGCAGTTATTCAGATTCAAAAATTGGGAAACAGCACATAGAAAGAAAGAAAGAAATTTGCTATTTTTTAAAATTAGATTGTGTGAAAGCAGGATTAAATTGTGATTATGGAGTTCTTTTTCTCATTACAACAGGTGATTTGACTTCACCTTCTTCTATGTGCTGTTTACCAGTGTTCGAATATTTACAACTGCTGATCCCTGCCCCTGTGCTGGCAGCAAGGTTGTCACTGGGTTGGGTTCAGCAGGGCACAGACTCTGGATCTCTGGCCTGCAGCACAGCTGGAAGGGGCCCAATCCAGCTCCTGGCCACTTTTGGCAAGTGGCAGAGGCACAGACATGACTCCTGCCATTTGCCAGCAGCAGCAGGGGCCCGATTCGGCTTTGAGTCTCCTGCCGCTTTTGACCAGGGGGGCTGGGCACGAGGTCCCAACCCCCCTCCAGTAATGCCCCTGGCTAGCAGCTGCCCTGCAGAACCTGGTGAAGAGCTGGAGGAGTCTAGCTAATGCATGGAGATGTGTGGAGTGCTGTGCTGGCACATTGCTAGGCCATGGCAGGCTCCCTGGTGTGTGGTCACTCAGTTACTGTAGTAAAAGAGTGGCCAGGAGAGAGAGGCACTTCTGCTGTGGTGCACTGTGGGCCAGCTACCCAAAATCATAGAATCATAGGGTTGGAAGAGACCTCATGAGGTCATCTAGTCCAACCCCCTGCCAAAAAAAGCAGGACCATTCCTACTAACTTATTCCAGCTAGAGTTTTATCCAGCGGGCCATAAACACCTCCAAAAATGGAGATTCCACCACCTGCCTTGGCAGCTCATTCCAATGCTTCACCACTCGCCTAGTAAAAAAGTTTTTTTTTCTAATATCCAGCCCCAACCTCCCTAACCACAATGTGAGACCATTACTCCCCGTTCTGTCCTCTGTTACTACCAAGAACAGTCAAGCTCCAGCTTCCCTGGAGCATCCCTTCAAGTAGTTGAAGGTTGCAATCAAATCCCCCCTCAATCTTCTCTTCTGCAGACTAAATAAGCCTAATGCTTTCAGTCTTTCCTAATAGGACTTGTGCTCCAACCCTTTAATCCTTTTGGTTGCCCTCTGCTGGACTCACTCTAGCACGTCCCTGTCCTTTTTGTAGTGGGGAGCCCAAAACTGAACACAGTATTCTAGATGCGGCCTTACCAGTGCAGAATAGAGGGGAATGATCACATCCCTTGATCTGCTGGTAATACTTCTTTTGATGCAGCCCAGTATGCCATTGGCCTTTTTGGCAGCAAGAGTACACTCTTGACTCATATCTAGCTTCCCATCCACCATGACCCCCAGGTCCTTTTCCACACTGCTGCTACTTAGCTGAATGTTCCCCAGCCTGTAGCAGTGCATGGGGTTTTTCCATCCCAAGTGCAGGATTTTACACTTGCCCACTGTTCCAATTTATCTAGGTCTCCCTGAATCCTGTCCTTGCCCTCGAATGTGTCTACTTTTCCCCCCAGCTTGGTGTCATCCGCGAACTTACTGAGACTGCAGTCTATTCCATCATCCAGATCATTGATGAAAATGTTGAACAGAACAAGCCCCAGGACCAATCCCTGGGGCACACCACTCGTTACTGGTTGCCATCTAGACATGGAAACATTGATTCCTACACCCTGAAACTGTTGATCTAGCCAGTTTTCTATCCACCTTATAGTCCACCTATCCAACCCATACTTCCTTAATTTGCCAATGACAATGCTGTGGGAAACTGCATCAAAAGACTTGCTAAAATCAAGGTATATCACATCAACGGCTCTTCCTGCATCCAGAAAACCAGTCATCTGATCATAGAAGGAAATAAGATTGGTCAGGCATGATTTACCCTTGGTAAATCCATGCTGACTGTTCCTGATCACTTTAATTTCCTCTAAGTGTTTGAGGATGGATTCTTTGAGAACCTGCTCCATAATTTTTCCAGGGATTGAGGTGAGGCTGACTGTCCTGTAATTCCCCAGATCCTCCTTTTTCCCTTTCTTGAAAATAGGCACTACATTTGCTTTTTTCCAGTCCTCTGGCACCTCCCCCGTTCTCCATGAGTTTTGAAAGTTGTGCTGCTAGCTCATCGGCCAATTCCTTTAGCACCCTTGGATGCAGTTCGTTCGTCCCCATGGACATGTGTGCATCCAGCTTCTTTAAGCAGTCCCTAACCTGACCTTCCATCACCAAGGGCCTCTTTTCTTCTCTCCAATCTGCCATACCCATGGTAGTGGGCAGGGAGCTGACCCTGCCTGTGAAAACTGAAGCAAAAAAAGCATTGAGCACTTCAGCTTTTCCCTCATACTCCATCACGAGGATGCCTGCCCCATTCAGCAAGGGACCTACACCATCCCTGATCCTCTTCTTGTTATTAACATACTTGTAGAAGCCCTTCTTGTTATCCTTTACATCCCTCGCGAGCTGCAACTCCATTTGTCCTTTGGCCTTTCTGATTTTATCCCTGCAGTCCCTAGCAATATCTTTATATGCCTCCTTGGTCATGTGACCAAGCTTCCACTTCCTGTAAGCTTCCTTTTTATGTTTAAGCTCAGAGCAGAGTTCTCTGCTAAGCCATTCTGGCTGCCTCACATGTTTGTTCTTTCTCCTAATTGGAATGGCAACTTCCTGTGCCCTTAGCAGGGTTTCTTTAAAAATATAATCAATTCTCTTGGACTCCTTTCCCCTTCAGATTAGCTTCCCAAGGGATCCTGCCCATCAATTCCCTGAGGGAGCCAAAATCTGCTTTTTTGAAGTCCAGGGTTTTTGTTTTGCTTCTTTCCCTCCTTCCTTTAATCAGCATCCCGAACTCAACCATGTCATGGTCACTACTGCCTAGCTTGCCATTTACCTCGACGTCCCTGATCAATTCTTCCCTGTTTGTGAGCAGCAGGTCGAGAGGTGCAAGGCCCCTAGTTGGTTCCTCTAGCATTTGTACTAGAAAGTTGTCCCCAATATTCTCTAAAAAAATTCTGGATTGCCCAGGCACTACTGTATTGGCCTCCCAGCAGATGTCAGGGTAATTGAAGTCCCCCATCAGCACCAGGGTTTGTGATCTAGAAAATTGTGCTAGTTGTCCATAGAACACCTCATCCACCTCCTGCTTCTGGTCTGGTGGTCTATAGTAGACACCCACCACAACATCCCCCTTGTTGCTTTCCCCTCTCAATGTAACTCACAGACTTTCTACTGGCATGCTTCCACTTCTATAATGGAGCTCTGAGCAATCATAGAGATCTTTTACATATAGTGCTACTCCTCCCCCTCTTCTTCCCTGCCTGTCTTTCCTGAACATTTTATACCCATTCATGGCAGAGCTCCAGCCGTGCAGACTATCCCACCACGTCTTTGTTATTCCTATGATATCATAGTTCCTTGTCTGCACTAGTACTACCAATTCTTCTTGCTTATTTCCCAGGCTCCTCACATTAGTGTATAGGCACCTAAGATACTCGGTTGATTGCCCTACTTTGTCATGTTGATTTTCAAGTCTATTACATACTGTGATAAGGTGAGCTCAGAGGGCTACAGAAGGGTGTGCCTATTTGGTCGCCAGGGAGGTGGGTGGGCGTAAGCCCACCCACCGCTAACACCCCTCCCCCAGCTCAAGGGGAGGTGGTCCTAGGCCTGGGGCCAACTGAGTTCGGGGGACAAATAATGACAAAACAGGAGCGGGTGTGGGGGTCAGAGGTTCAGAATTAGGGAACCGGAGGGGGACACCGAGCAGAGAACCCCGGACAGCGCCCACTGCTCCCGGAACGTGTCGAGGGAGCCAGCGGACGCCGCCCAGAGGAACTCTGCCCGGAGACGTGAACGGACCAGGGACCGGAAGTAGGCCCCACAGTCGCAGGCCCCTCCCACAGCCAGCCTCCTCTCCCTGGTCTTATAGATGGCCTGTTTTGCGTAGGCCAGGAGGAGGCTGGCGAGGAGGTCCCGCGACTTCGTGGGGCCGTGAATCGGGAGTAGTAAAGGAACGTGTGTGGGGAGAAGTGCAACCAGAACCTCAGGAAGAGGTTCTGGAGGAGCCGGAAGAGGGGCTGCAACCTGGCGCATTCAAGATAGGCATGCGCCAGGGTCTCCCTCTCGCCGCAGAAGAGGCAGGTGTCTGGAATGGGGGTGAACCGCGCCAAGTACACGCCCGTGCTCACGGCTCCGTGCAGGAGCCGCCAACTAATGTCCCCGGTGGGCCGTGGGGTCAAGGTGGCATAGAGGCTGGCCCACCGGGGGTCCTCGCCCTCCGCAGGTGGAAGGAGGTCCCGCCACTTGGTGTCGGGGCGGGACACGAGGGCGAGGAAGTGGAGAGTGTGGAGCACGAGCGTGTACAGGTGTTTGCGGGGCGCGGTTCGGAAGGGGACCGGCTGCAGCTCTAGCAGCCGGCTCGGAGCATGGGGCGGGGGCGGCCGGGGGGGCTCGCGGGGCCGGGGCCCGATCGCAAGCTCCGGAGGGCCGGGACTGAGAAGAGGGCGGGGGGTACCCTCTCGCAGGACCCGCTCTAGGTAAGCCCGAGCAGTGGGGGGCAGGGCCGCCTTCACCTCCTGGAGTAGGCGCCGGGGGGTCCGGAGGGTGGAGAGCCCCATGCGCTGAGTGAGCACTAGGGGATCCACCCAGTCCCCCCCGGGTATAGTCCAGGAGGTCTCCGACCCTGGTGACGCCTGCCAGGACCAACCTCCGCCTCACGGAGGGGGCCTCCGCCGCCTGCACACTCAGATGGGGATTGTGTAGCAGGGGCTCCGCGAGGAGGTCCTCCCCCTCGGTGGGCACAAGGGACCTGGAGGCCGAGACCAGCCTCCAGGTCCGGAGGAGGTCCTGGTAGAAGGCCGGCAGCTCGGAGAGGTCTCGCGGACCACCTCTCAGCTGGATATAAAGGAGCTGCCGGTCGTATCGGAGCCCTCGGTAGTGGCGGAGGAAAGTGTGCGCCAGGTGGCTCCACGCCGGACTACCTGCACCATAAAGGAGTCTCTGCAGGGCCTGGAGGCGGAAGGCGTGGACCTGGCTGTGGACACAGCACAGGCCCTGCCCTCCCTCCTCCAGGGGAAGACTCAGGATCCCTGAAGAGACCCAGTGCAGTCCTGGCCAATAGAACTCCAGAACTGTCTTCTGGAGGTGGGCCAGGAACCTCGGGGGCGGGACCAGGGTGTTGAGCCGGTGCCAGAGCATGGACAGGACAAGCTGGTTGACCACCAGCGCCCTCCCACGAAGGGAGAGGCACCGCAGCAGTCCCGTCCATCTCCGCAGCCGCCCAACGACCCTGTCCTCCAAATCGTGCCAGTTCTCATCCAGGGAGGGATGGGTGGCAGAAAGGTAAACGCCGAGATAGAGCAGCGGACCCGCGCTCCACCGGATGGCTTGAAGCGCGGGTGGGAGGGGGCCCGCCGACCACCCGGCCCCTACCGTCAGGCCAGAGCTCTTGACCCAGTTGATCCGGGCGGAGGAGGCCGCCGAGTAGATGGTCTGGCAAGCCTCCAGCCGCCACAGGTCGCCCGGGTCCTGGACCGCGAGGAGCACGTCGTCGGCGTACGCTGACAGGACCAGCCGCAGCTCCGGCTCACGGAGCACCAACCCCGTCAACCTCCGACGGAGGAGACAGAGGAAGGGCTCGATGGCCAGAGCGTACAGCTGGCCCGACAGCGGGCAGCCTTGACGCACTCCTCGCCCGAAGCTGACCGGCTCGGTCAGGGTCCAGTTGAGCTTGACCAGGCACTCCGCGGAGGCGTACAGCACCCGGAGGAAACCCACAAAACGTGGCCCGAAGCCGAAGGCCTGCAGGGTGCCCAGGAAGTACCCGTGGTCCACCCGATCGAACGCTTTCTCCTGGTCCAGGGCCAGGAGGGCGAACGACAGACCGTCCCTACACCCGAGCTCCAAGAGATCCCGGACCAGGTACAAATTGCTAAAGATGGACCGGCCCGGGACGGTGTAGGTCTGGTCAGGGTGAACCACGTCCTGCAGCACGGACCCAAGCCGCAGCGAGATGGCCTTGGCCACGATCTTGTAGTCCGTGCAGAGGAGCGAGACGGGACGCCAGTTCCGAAGGTCGCGGAGGTCCCCCTTCTTGGGCAGCAGGGCCAGCACGGCCCGCCGGCAAGAGAGGGGAAGCTCTCCGCTTCCCTCGGACTCGGCCCAGACGACGGCCAGGTCCGGGCCGAGGACGTCCCAGAACACGCGGTAGAACTCCACGGTCAGCCCGTCCATGCCCGGGGACTTGTTATTGGGCATGCGACGGAGGGCGTCCGTGAACTCGGCCAGAGTGAGAGGAAGCTCCAGCCGGTCCCGGGCGCCCGTGCTGAGCGCGGGGAGTTCGTTCCAGAGCACCCTGCAGGCGTCAGCTTCGGTCGGGTCCGGGGAGAAAAGGCTGGCGTAGAAGGCCCTGGCCCTTCCACGCATCTCCTCCGGATCCGTGAGGGGGGTGCCGTCCTCAGCGAGGAGGCAGGTGACATGCTTCTCAGCCCCCCTCCGTTTCTCCAGGGCATAGAAGAAGCGGGAGCCGCGATCCATCTCCCGAAGGAGGTGGATGCGGGATCGCACAAAGGCCCCCCGGGCCCGAAGGTCCTCGAGGGCCCGGAGCTCCTCCCGCTTCTCCCGGCACGCTCCGCAGAGGGACGGGTCCTCAGGGCTGGCGGCCAGGCGCCTCTCCAGCTCCAAGACCTCCCGCTCCAGCTGCTCTATCGCCACATCCCTCCGCCGGCTGGCCCCCCGGGTGTAGTCACAGCAGAAGAGCCGGGCACGCACCTTCCCCGTGTCCCACCAACGCCGCGCCGAGGAAAAGGCGGGCCTCTGCTCCCGCCAGGCCAGCCAGAACTCCCGGAAGGCCGCCACGAAGCCCACATCCTCCAGCAGGCTGTTGTTGAAGTGCCAGTAGGCCGACCCCGGCCTCTCCGCCGAGAGAGAGGCCGTCACGGTCACCAGGTGGTGATCCGAGAACGGGGCCGGCCTCACGCTGGAGGAGTGGGCTCGTGCCAGATGGCGACGGGACAAGTAGATGCGGTCCAACCGGGAGTGCTGTGACCGGTCTGCCCCCACCCGGACGAAGGTGAAGGTGACCTCATCGTCCGGGTGGTGGTCACGCCAGACGTCCACCAGGGAGTGACGGTCCATCAACTCCCGGAGGACGTCGGCGGCGGCCTGGTACTGCTCGGTCCCAGAGCGGTCCCGGTCCTCGAGGGTGATGTTAAAATCCCCCCCCAGGACCAGGCACTCCTGTGGATCTAAGGTGTCGAGGAAGGCGGCCGCCTGCCGAAAGAAGGGCATCCGCTCCGGGCCCGATGTCGGGGCGTAGACGTTGACAAGGTTCAGCGCCAGCCCCTCCATGCGGACCCGGACGTGCAGCAGGCGGCCCGGCACGACCTCGACCGCCCCCAGCACCTCGGGCCGTAGGTCGGGGGAGAACAGGGTGGCCACACCGCCAGAGCGGGTGGACAGATGGCTCATGAACACCCCGTTCCCCCATTCCAGCCGCCAGCTGGCCTCGGCGGCCGGATCCGTGTGGGTCTCCTGCAGGAACACCACAGAGTAGCCCCCCTCCCGAAGGTAGGAGAGCACCTGGGCCCTGCGGAGACCCACCCTACAGCCCCTGGTGTTCAAGGTTGCGAAGATGGTAGGGGCCATGAGGAGGGCTGGGGGAGATCCACAGGAGCAGCAGGAACGCCTTGGGCCTCCGTCGGGCCGCGGAGCAAACCGTGACCCACCCCAAAGGCCATGAGGGAGTCACGGAAGACGCGGGCCCTCTGATAGGCCGCGGCGTCCTGCCTCCCGGTCCCCTTCCCCTCCTTCAGGATGGCCCTCACGGTCTGGAGGACGAGGTGGAAACTCCCAAAGCGCTGCAAGGCGAGCCGCACCCGATTCCTGGCCCCTCGAGTGTCGGCCAGGAAGGCGCGGAGCTCGCCGCGCAGCGTCAGGGGGTCCGGGGCGGAAGGCCCCGGGCCGTCCTCCAGGCGGGTCCCCGTGTCAGCCCCGCTGCCTGCCGGGAGGGACAGACAGGGCAGGGAGCCCCGTCGCGGCAGTGCCACTGATCGAGGCTCCCCATTGTCCATCCCGGCCCCCGGCACGGGGGGGAAAGGCGGCGGAGGGAGATCTGCAGCCCCGGGCAGGGTGGGGGCCACGAATGCCACCCCCCGGGAGTTATTGTCAGAGAATGGAAAGGTCATGGTCCCGGGGGGGGCAGCAGCAGGTACAGGATTTGGGGCAGGGGTAGGGACAACAGCGGGCGGGGCAGTGGTTGGGATGGGGCCTGTGTCGGGAACGAGGGAGGAAACAAGGGCGGGGTCCCTGGCTGTCAGACAACCGGGGTGCGGCTCCCCTCGACCGGGCACAGGGTTCATGGTGGGTGGATGGAAAAGGGGATCCCCGCCGACGCTGGGCCCGGGTGTTAAGTCAAGAGTGGCAGTTGTGGCCTCAGCGTCGGATCGGGGGGGGGCACTGGGCAGAAGCGGTGAAGGTAGGAGGGAGTGGCTGTGCCACTGGGCACGATCCCCCGGGGCCCGGCTGCTCGGTGCCGAGTGCCGCCCGCACGGAGCTGGCACCTGCTTGTAAGGCACCGAGCGCTGCCGGGCAGGTGGAGCGATCCGGGGGCGTCCCTGGGGTGAGGTCAGGAACAACGGGTGGGAAGGAAGACTGTGGGGATGGAGGGGGCGGCAACAACAAGTCGCCGCCCAGCTCGAGGCCCGCCGGGAGGGGATCGTCCTCCCCCGCAGTGACCAGGGTCAGATCCAGGGCCTCAAGCTCCGCGAAGATGGAGCCTAATGTGCTCCCCGCTGCCATGGGCACCGCCGCTCCAGACGCCGGGGCTGGAGTTGCCTCGGCGTCGGCGGCAGGCGCAGATGTTACGGGCAGAGCGGGGGCAGAGGGGGCGGCTCCATCTGCGGCCTCCCTGGGAGTGGGATCAGAAAGGGCCTCCATAAGGGGGGCAGCGCTGCCCTCCTCTGCTTCTGCCTCCATCTCCTCGGCCTGGTCCTCCCGCTGGTTCCCATCGGGGGGCACGGCGGAAGGTCCGACAGCAACTGGAGCTTGACGGTTTGCCCCCCGCAGTGATTTCCGGGGGGCCTCCTCCCCATCCGACGTGGAGGGGAGGGGACGGACCTTCCTCCGCTTGCCGCGCCCCTCGACGAGCGCCCAGCCCTCCGAGGTGGCAGTGGAGGGCTGGCCAGCGGGGGCAGAGTCGGGCGGCAAGGGCACTGGTGCCGGGGGGGAAGGGAGCGAGGGCGGAACGACAGAGGGATGGGAACCCTCCCCCTGGGGCGGGCCCTCTCCCTGACTGGGGCCAGCCACCTCCCCGCCTCTCTCCTCCGAAGGCCCCGATGGTCGTGGGGTAGGAGGAGGAGGAGGAGGAGGAGGGACGGCACTGGTGGCTGGCTGGCTAGGGCCGCCGGCGGTGGTATGGCCGGCGCCCGCCGCGGCCCCGGGGGGCCCGGTTGCCTCCTCTCCATGGTGGGCCAGGGGGCAGTCCCTCCGGACGTGCCCCGTGGCCCGACAGAGGAAGCACCGAGCCTCCCCCGAGGAATAATGGATTCTATAGAGTGCCCCTTGGTGGGGCACTAAGAAGGACCCCTCGAGAGCCACTCCGTCACGAGCCCCCGCCGGCGGCAGTTGAACCTGCACCTGCCGGCGGAAGGACAGGACGTGACGGAGGGTGGGGTCCTTGCAGCCCAGCGGGAGAGGGCTGATGGTGGAAACTAGCTTCCCCAGGGTGGAGAGAGGGGGAAGCAAGGCGGAATTAGGGAGGAAGGGCGGGACGGAGGTAAGGACCACCCGTACGCCCAGGTCCTCCAGGGGCTCCACGGGGACGTAGACGCCCCCCACCGCCAAGCCCTTCACCACCGCCTCCTGCGCGGCGGCCTCCGATGCCAGGAAGAAAACGATCTTCCCGTACATCTTGGAGGCCGCCACAACGGCCGAGGGCCCCACCACCCTCGCCATCGCCCGCACGTAGGTCTCCACGTGCGGGGAGGCGGCCACCAGGAGACAACGGACCCCGTGCCTCCTGGTCAAGGTGGAAAAGGGGCCCCGGCCGCCCGAGGTGGAAGGCAAGGAGGCGGCGCGGGCTGATGGTGTGGCGGTGGGTGGAGGGGTGGCAGCCACCTGGGCGTACGCCCTGGGGGCAGGGATACCCCCAGAGCTGGTGGAGGGAAGGACAGGGGACGAGGGGGCCGTGGCCGATGCCGTGGCCACAGCGACGGCAGGGCCCCTGCTCGCCTTTTTCTGCCGGGCTTTGCGGCCGGCCGAGGTGGTGGCGGCAGGAGCAGAGGTGGAGGCCCCTCCCGTGCCCACTGCCGCTGTCGCCCCTCCGCTGGGGGCATTGGTGGTGGCAGCGGCAGTGGTCGAGGGGGCAGCCGCTGAGCTGGATGGGGGAGCAGGTTGGGGGAGAGGAGCGGAGGGGACTGGGGAAGTCTCCATGTCCCCAGGTAAGGGACAGGCAGGAAAGGAGACTGGTCTGCGAGGGGAGGGAGGTGCCAGGGATGAGGTGAGTGGGCACGGGCCGGGAGTATGGGGGGGTGGGAGGGGCCGGGGAAATCCTCTCCTCCCTGCTGAGCTGTGGGCCAGGGAGGAGGGCACAGGCTAGGGTGGGGACAAGGGTAGGGAATAAGAGGGGGACTGGGAGGGGCTAGGGAGGTCCTCCCCTCCCCGCTGAGCTGTAGGCTGGGGAGGAGGGCACCGGCTGAGGCAGGGGCGAGGACACAGGGAGGTGGGGGACAAGCAATGGGGAGGGCAGGGGGTCAATGGCAGGGATAGGAGGGAGGCTGGCAGACCACTCCTCCCCGCTAAGCTGCAGGCTGGGGAGGAGGGCGCCTGGGGAAGGAATGGGGCTCGTGAGGGGCAGGAGGGGGCCGGCTCCTCCGGCTGCACTTCGGGGGGACTAGTGAATGGGGTATCAGGGGGGGCAGTGAACTAGGGAGAAAAATAAACAAGTGGTTGGGGGCTCGCGATGGCTAGCTTCTCCTAGTTGGGGGGGTGGGATCAAGGGAACCGCAGGTGGGGCAGGGAAGCAGTGAGGACCGCAGGGAGGGGCCAGAGAGGGGTGGGGCAAACAAACAAACTGCTGGGCTAGGGCGGGGCAGGGGAGCACGAGGAACCGAGGGGTTGGGGAGGGTGGGGGCCGTGGGGGATAGGGGCACTGAACCGGCTGGAGGGCAACAGCAAGTGGGGGGGGGGCCCTCCAGCCACTGGGGGCTGGGGGAGTGGGGGGGGAAGGGGCTGGGCGAGGAGGCAGGGAAGCTGCTGCTGGGGTGGGCTCTGTGGTCCCTGCTGCTCAGGTGATTCAGGAAAGTCCCACAGGTTTAGGAGCCCGCTGCCTTCCTGAGGGAGGGGAGGCCAGGCAAACAGCAGCTGGGGGTAGTGATGGTAATACACAGTTCTCAGTCTCTTGGAGCTTACCCCCAGCTGCAAGCAACAATGTCTCTGTCCTAGCAGGGGGCCTCCCCTCAGTGGTGGTGGTGAAGTCCTCTTTCAAGGGCAGCAGGCTCCAGCTGGCAGCAGGGACTGGCTGGCTAGCTGGCTGGTGGGAGAGGTGGTCTTCTCCTTCTGGTGGTGGTGGTACTCTTCCTTCTCTACCTCCCCCCACTCCCCACAGGGCAGGGGAGTGGGAGGGGAGGGAGACCAGCCAGCAGCAGCAGCAGCAGCAGCAGCAGCAATGGAGGAGGAGGAGGATACAACAACAAAAAAACAGGAACAGCAAGGTGGCGGTGGCAGGAACAGCAGAGGTAGGTCCAAGTGGTGGTGGAGCAGGAACAGGAACACCAGGAGAAGCAGGTCCACAAGCAGGGAAGCAGGAACAGGAGTTCTCTTCTCTTCTTCTTCTTCTTGAAGAAAGGAGGAGTGTTTGGGGGCGTGTTGTGGAGGGAGGGGGGAAGAGACCTTCAGGGGAGCAGGCCTACAGAAGGGTGGGGCAGGGCAGGTATGTAAGCCCCAGGCTGCTGAAGGCTCTTTACCCTGGCTACAGAGAAAAGGGCCCTGCAGGCCAATTGGAGACACCTGGGCTCAATCAAGGGCTGGCCCAGGCCTATAAAGGCTGCTGCTGCCAGAAGGGGGTGGGGAGAGACTGAAGCTGCCTCTAGGACTGGAGTCACTCCCAGGCTGAGGAGGAAGGCTATCACCCTAACCCCTTACAGACAGACAAAAAACAAACAAACAAACAAACAGACAGACAGAGAGGATAGAAGGAAGGATTGACAAGCACGCCCAGGGAAGTCCCGCAGAAGACCTACCTGGGCTGGGGCAGATTGGCTCTGGCCCATACCGCCAGGGGAAAGTTTGGGGCTGGCAAGACAGGCCCTTCCCCTCTCCCCTACCGGGAGGAGCAATCTCTGCCACAATACCTTCTTGCATTTTTTTCTTGGAGTTCTCCTCCCTCACTCTCCTCACGGATTGGGGCTTCAGTAGAACACTTAAGACAATTATTTGATTCCTGCCCCCCGTGTTCCAACTTCCTTCTCTTTTGTTCCTGGTCCTACAGTCCCAGCACCCCCCAAGTTTCATCCCTTCCCCCAGATCACCCACATTGTCACTTACCTATGGGCTTTGGTCTCCTTCCTCCGTTGAAGCTAGTTTAAAGCCCTCCTCACTAGGTCAGCCAATCTGTGCCCAAATATGCTTTTCCCCTTTCTGGACAGGTGAAGGCCATCTCTGCCTATCAATCCTCTGTCCTGAAACAGGACTCCATGGTCAAGGAAGCCAAATCCATCCTGACCACACCATCTTCGAAGCCAGGCATTCACCTCTAGGATTCATCTGTCTCTCCTCAGGCCTCTAGCCTTGACTGGAAGTATCAAGGAGAACACCACCTGTGCTCCAAACCCCTTCACCCTTGCTCCCAGAGCCCTGAAGTCACCTTTGATCTGCTGAGGATCACCTCTCGCAGTATCATTGGTACCCACATGGATAAGAAGCATAGGATAGTAGTCTGAGGGGCAGATGATTTTTGACAATCCTTCTGTTACGTCTCAGATACGGGCACCTGGCAGGCAGCATACCTCTCTAGAGACCTTGTCAGGGTGACAGATGGGTGCCTCCGTTCCTCTCAGGAGTGAGTCCCCAATCACCACAACCCTATTTTTCCTCTTAGGTGAGAGGGCTGTGATTTCCCCAGCCTCTGGGGTAGATGGCATCTCCTCTATCTCCTTCATTGTGTCCAGCACTGCATAATGGTTCCTCACCACAATGGATGGTGGGATGTGAGCAGGCGTGGAGCATTGTCTGCTGCCAGAGGTGACCAGCTGCCAGTGACCTTTCTCTGCCATAGGCATCCCATCTGTTTCCAGAGCTGTGGCAGCAGCCCTTGGCACTGGGATAGGTACCTCCTCCTTGCAGGTCTCATTGTGGACACTGTCAAGGAACTTTTCCAGGGCATAGATACCCCTGAGTCGTGACACCTACTCCTGTAACTCTCCTACCTGTTTCTGGAGAGATGCCACCAGAAGGCACCTATCACATAGATTCACCTCCCTAGCCTGATCATCAGTGGCAGGAAAATGAAGGTCACAGTCCCTGCAAATCCACACCAGGATCTGGGTTGAGACATCCATGGTCAGACAGTCTGTCTGGCTACAAACAGAGGCAAAGGAAACAGAAGGGGCACTGGCACAAGCAATGCAGCTCTTCTTCACCATTGTGGCCTCCCCAAACTCCTTCCCTCTCAAACTCCCCTGTTTGTAGTCCTCTGGTTGCTCAGCCACTGTCTCTTAAAGCCTTCTCTGCCTAGGTCAGCCCTTGCCCTTTGTTACTCACACAGGGGCAGGCCAATCACAAAGCTGGTGATTAAAGGTGATCAGGAAACAATGGAGCAAACAGCCCCCACCCAATCAGACAAGCACAGTCCCACAGCTAACAGCAATCACTTGCAGGGGAAAAAGACACAAACATACAGTCAGCAATGCACTACTCCTAGGGCAACCTAGCAGCTGCTGCTGTGGACATGGGCAGTCTCCTGGTATTTTGAATGTGGACACTCTAAGCTGACTTAATAAAGTATACTTTAAGCCTTTTTAAAGTAGATGTTATTAAGCCAGCTTAACCAAGCCCTGTAGTGTAGACATAGCCTATGCCAATGGCACTGACACACCACTAACATCTCTCTGCCCACACCAGCACTTTGGTTACTGTAAGTTAGGTTGCTCAAGGGGTGGCTTAGTCACTTCTCTGAGTAATGTTAAGTTATGCCAACATCAGTAGTAGCATAGTTCCAAAGGGGCAGCTATGTCGATCTAGTTCAGCAAGGCAAACAAGGATTGCTGTGGCACTTAAAGACTAACAAATTGATTTATTGCATAAGCTGTCATGGGAGAAAATCCCATTTTGTTAGATGCTTTGAAGATAGGGGAACATACAGAATGGAAGGAAATAAATGCAGAGAAATGTAAGTTATGGGATCAGTTCACATTGTAACAGCGAATCAAAGCAGTTGCTAAGATTCAAACACTGGGGAGTAGCATGTAGAGGAAGAAGAGGTCAAATCACCTCTTGTAATGTGGGGGGGGGGGGGAACAAAGTGCCTAATTACCCTGAAGCAGCACAGTCAGATTTGCAAATGTATTCGAGCCCTGCAGCTTCTGTTTGAAGCCTTGAGCTATTATTGATTTGCCTGAGCACAGCAATTAGTAAATTGTTATTGGAGTGATCAGGAAGATTGAAATGCCCACCCACCAGTTTTAGAATGTTGTGATTTCTGATGTCAGATTTGTACCCTTTTATTTTTTATTTTTTTTGTACAGAGACTGTCCTCTTTGTCCAATTCTCATTGCAATAAGTGGTTTGACCTCATCTTCCTCTATATGCTGTTTCCCAGTGTTTGAATCTTAACAATTGCTTTGATTATCTATAACAGTCTGACCTGATCCCATGACTTACACTTCCCTGCATTTGTTCCCTCCCCTTCTGTAAGTTCCCCTATCTTCAAAGTGTCTGATGAAGTGGGATTTTCTCCCACAAATTGTCATGCAATAAATAAATGTGTTAGTCTTTAAATTCCACAGGACCCCTTATTAGTAGCATAGACATACATAGCTTACATCAACATGCCAAGTTGGACTTCTTTGAAATTTAATGTGGCACAGGAGGGTAAAAGTTAGGATTAGTGATGAAATGTGAAATCATTTGAGCCAGGGGTTCTGAAGACATAAACACTGAGAAAAATAGCCATTTAAAAATGTATCTAGATGTCTCTATGTGTCCAGAGCTAAAGTTCAAACTAGTGCTCAGATGTGGGTTGAAATGGCCTCCATTTGTCAAATTTTACCAAGGGAATGAATGCCACCCTTTAGGGATCCCAAGTGGAGAAAGGTAGGTAAGAAAATGTACACTTTTACATTGTGCATACACCAATGAAGAGAGATAGCTATGTGATTTTCATTTGATGTGCTTTTAAGACCTGTACCAAAATCTAAATGGTAACTTAGTTTGTTTTAAAATTTGGTGTGCCTTATGTGGATGAGGTTATTTGACTAAGGTGTTCCCAAGCTACTTCCCTGTCACCCAAAATGTTAATTTATTAGATGTCAAACAAACAAACAAACAAACAAACAAACAAACCCACCCTCTGCTAACAGAGAGTTAATGTTTTTGGTGGTTTGTCACTCCCTTTCAGCACATTAAAATCTTCTGAAAATCCAAGAAATGCACAGTTAATTTTGCTCATGCAACCTTGTCTTCATAGAAGAGTTTGGATAGTGTGTAGTAAATCAGGCATGAGATTACATAATGAACAATGAGAATATAACAAATAAATTACATAGCTGCTCATTAAGCACTATTTCTTCTGTCCACAGAGGCAGAGGTCCTGTGGAAAAAAAAATGGAATTTAATAATGTAATTAAAGAATATGCACATGCATATCAAATTAATCTTTCACAGGCAATCCTGTTTCTGCCATTTCCTAAATTTAGAATATTACACTTTGCAACCTTAATGTTGTTTTAAGTTAGATGTTTGAATATGCCCAGAGTGGCTTAACAGAGGACTCTGCACTGAGCTAAAGCATAAAAAGGAAGCTTACTGGAAGTGGAAGTTTGGACAGATGACTAAGGAGGCATATAAAGATTTTGCTCAGGAAAGCAAGGATAAAATCCGAAACGCCAAAGAACAATTGGACTTGAGGCTATCAAGGGATGCAAAGGATAATAGGAAGGGGTTCTACAAGTATGTTAATAACAAGAACAGGATCAAGGATTGCCTAGGTCCCTTACTGAATGGGGCAGGTATCCTCATGATGGAGGATAAGGAAAAGGCTGAAGTGCTCAATGCTTTTTTTACTTCAGTTTTCAGAGGCAGGGCCAGCTCCCAGCCCACTACTCTGAGTATGGCAGATTGGAGAGAAGAAGAGCGGCCCTTGGTAACTGAAGGTCAGGTTAGGGACTACCTAAGGAAGCTGGATGTGCACAAGTCCATGGGGCTGGACGACCTGCATCCGAGGGTGCTGAGGGAGTTGGCCAATGAGATAGCAGTACTGCTGGCCATTATCTCTGAAAACTCATGGCAAATGGGGGAGGTGCTGGAGGACTGGAAAAAAGAAAATATAGTGCCTATCTTCAAGGAAGGCAAAAAGGAGGATCCGGGGAATTATAGACCTCTCAAAGAAACCACCCTGAAACACTTGGAGAAAAATAGAGTGATCAGGAACAGTCAGCATGTATTCAACAAGGCTGTATTCACAAACAGATGGTTATTTCAAAACAAGTTGTGTCGAAACAACTTGTTTCAAAATAACGCCTTATTTCGAAATGACAATTCGAATTAGCAAAAAATCATTTCGAAATAGGCTAAAAAGCGGGAAACGAAATAGCATGTTCACAGTGTGAACATGCTATTTTGTTAGGTGCTGCAGGGGGCTGCAGCCACCTGGGGGTGAGCCGCGGCTGGCTCACCCTGCAGCCCCAGAAAGGGGGCTGCAGGCACTGGTGGGGGGTGAGCCACTGCAGGTTGGCTCAAGCCCCCGCCAGAGCTGCCCCCCCGACCCCGCCGGTGGGTCGGGGGAGCTGGGCTCAGCTCACAACCCGGGCTGCAACCCCGACACTGCCGGGGGGTTGGGGGAGTCGGGCTCAGCCCGCAGCCCGGGCTGCACCCCCACCCCGCCAGCGGGTCGGGGGAGCCGGGCTCAGCCCGTAGCCTGGGCTTCACCCCCGAGCCGCCGGGGGTGTCGGGGGTGCAGCCCGGCTGCGGGCTGAAGCAGCCGGCAGGGGATCACCCCCCCCACCGGGGGCTGAGGGACAGCCCTCAGCATCCTGGCCAGGGTCCTGAGGGTTCCCTGGCCAGGGTGCTGACGATCCAATGTTGTTTCGAAACACTTGGTTCCGAAACAACATGTTCACACTTCTTGTTTCGAAACAGTTCTGAAACAACCTTGTTTCACCCAGAAACTAGGTTTAAGTTGTTTCAAAACAACACAATTGTTTCGAAACAAGGGCTTCCCCTTGTTTCGAAACAACTGTGTGTCGTGTGAACATGTTTTTTTTTGTTTCAAAACAACTAGGTTGTTTCGAAACAAAAGTGCTGTGTGAACACAGCCCAAGGGTAAATCGTGCCTGACCAACCTCATCGCCTTCTATGAGGAAATGACTGGATTTGTGGACGCGGGAAGAGACGTTGATGTGATATACCTTGACTTTAGCTAGGCTTTTGATGCAGTTTGCCACAGCATTCTCATCAGGAAGTTAAGGAAGTATGGGTTGGATGTGTGGACTGTAAGGTGGATAGAGAAGTGGCTAGATCAACGGTTTCAGGGTGGAAATCAATGGCTCCATGTCTAGTTAGCAACCAGTAACAAGTGGTGTGCCCCAGGGGTCAAATTTTACCAAGGTAATGAATGCCACCCTTTTGGGATCCCAAGTGGAGAAAGGTATATAAGAACTGGGGCCAGTTCTGTTCAACATTTTCATTAATGATCTGCATGATGGGATTGATCGCACACTCAGTAAGTTTCCAGATGACACCAAGCTGGGTGGAATGGTAAACATGCTGGAGGGCAGGGACAGGATTCAGGGAGAGCTTGTCAAATTAGAGCAGTGGGCCAATAGAAATCTCATGAGGTTCAACAAGGACAAGTGCAAAGTCCTGCACTTGGGACGGAAAAACTCCATGTACTGCTACAAGCTGGGGAACAAACAACTACGTACCAGCACTGTAGAAAAGGACCTGGGGGTCATGGTGGATGGGAAGCTAGATATGAGTCAGCAGTGTGCTCTTGCTGCCAAAAAAGCCAATGGCATACTGGGCTGCATCAGAAGCAGCGTTGCCAGCAGATCGAGGGATGTGATCATTCCCCGCCATTCAGCACTGGTGAGGCCGCATCTGGAATACTGTGTCCAGTTTTGGACTCCCCACTACAAAAAGGACGTGAACAAATTAGAAAGTCTAGCAGAGGGCAACAAAAATGATGAAGGGGTTTGAGCACAAGACCTGTGAAGAAAGCCTGAAGGAACTAGATTTATTTAGCCTGCAGAAGAGAAGACTGAGGGGGTATTTGATAGCAACCTTCAACCGCTTGAAGAGATGCTCCAAGGAGGATGGAGCTCAGCTGTTCTCAGTAGTAACAGAGGGCAGAACAAGGTGCAATGTTTCAAGTTGCAGCTGGGGAGGTTGAGGCTGGATATTAGGAAAATCTTTCTTACTAGGCAAATGGTAAAGCATTGGAATGGACAACCTAGGGAGGTGGTGGAATCTCCGTCTTTGGAGATGTTTAAGGCCAAGCTGGACAAAACTCTGACTGGGATAATTTAGTGGGAGGGGCCCTGCTTTTTTGGCAGGGGATTGGACTAGATGACCTCATGAGGTTCCTTCCAACTCTATAATTCTATGTACAATATGTGAGCCTCTGGAGAAGATAGCTTCTCATTTTCCCTCCAAACATTTCAGAACCTCCTCAGGAAAATAACAGTCTGAAAATCCCTATATCCTCCCCCAATGCCAGTCTTTGAAGTGATAGCTAACTGTTTCCTTGGTTTCTAGAAATGAATGGGATCTGTAGTCAATAATTGGAGTGGT
Source organism: Podocnemis expansa (assembly GCA_007922195.1). Lineage (NCBI taxonomy): Eukaryota > Metazoa > Chordata > Testudines > Podocnemididae > Podocnemis > Podocnemis expansa. Next base: position 50,354,780 of record ML681979.1, on the reverse strand, counting down.
ACAGTCATGATGATGCAATCTTCCAAGCAGATGCTTCTCCTCATACTGGAGCTCCAGCTCTTATCTCTTACCTCAATGTCCAGTTGGCTCAGCTGGAGCTCATTTTACTTACACTTAATGGAAATGCTCAGTATAATTTCATAAACAGTTACTGAACATGTCCAGGAACTAGTACACCGTTCCTCTAGAGGTTGCTGTGTTATTTCAAAGCCATCCTGCTCCAATGTCTCTATGTGATCAGAGAAAGAGGACTCCAACTAAAATCCATATTTCCTTTCACTGCTTCCTTCCCTTTTCTCTGAACTTAAAAAATGCTGCAGTGTAGGCATGTGGGTTGCAGTTATTTTTTCTGAATGTTGTAGAACCATGAAATTAGAATTGAGATACCATATGATTAATTGATTCAGTAGTGTTACTGATGAGTAATTATTTTCAATAAGGGTTTGTCTATACAATTAATAATTGTCAGTTTACATCAGATGCAGTAGGATTAGGTGTGCAAGTACTACAAAATGAATGTTCTGTATGAGCAGATTAAAAATAAAGATTCCAAGTCCAGCTGAACCGAGCTGTAAATGAATGTATCTGCCCTGAATTCAGTTGATGGACTAGCTTATAAAGGGGTTAAATTTGGCCGTGACTACTTGTCCTCTTCACATTTCATATAATTAAGATTCTTTATTTAAATGTACTGATCTCTTCTTCTTTTCCAAACCTAATCATAGACTTTTTTTTTTTTTTTTTTTTTTAAAATCAAGCTTCTAAAAAGTGTGCACTGCTCTATTAATAGTAGTATCTTACTTGGATGTGTTGGTTAGGATTTTCATTAGAAGTCCTCACATCCAGTCACTTATTACTATCACTTAGGAATCAAGAGTTGCTTGTGCCAATAAACATGACATTTTATATTCCAGGTTCATAGCAAATGTTTTCTCAAGAGCTGGGAAAATTTGACTCATCTAAACTTGACTTATGGAAGTGCAAAATTTACCATTCTATTTTCTAGCATTGGACTTATAACTCCAATCTGTTTTGTTTTTCAAAACTGAATAGAGAAAATCATTACTTTATAACAGACACTGGCCATTACTTTATTATTTTGCAGGTCTTCCAGGACAGAGACTATACCGTCTTATACACTAATACAGATTTCCACAGGATTTTGCAAACCCTTCTAAATACTCAATTGAGAAATGCAACTTTTTAGAGGATTGAGTGTGCCATATATTTTGTAAGTATGATAGGTGTACATGATACATAAATTGTGGGTAATATAATAATGTCATGTATGTATAGTCAAAGACCTATATCAAGTGTCTTTTTATGTGTAATTATATGCATATAAGTATTGAGCCTCAGTTACTTTGCTGCCCATAGAGACTCAGAAAGGAACTGCATTATGCTACAAGTACATCGGTGTTATTCGGGAATGTGCTGTTATTCCCAGAAGTACCAACAGTGCTTTCAAAGGTGGCAGTGCTTCAATTGATGCAATTTAATATCACATTTTTAAATTAATTTGGTTAGTCAATACATTGGTTTGGAGATCCCACAGCTATTGTCATGCAGCTGGGGAGCCTTTAAATTCTATCTGTACTAGAGGGCTCGTTCTAGTCTTCAAACTCAATTCAATTAAAAATTATTGGGCCAGATTGTCTACTGACATCCTGACCATTTAGATCACATAGCAAGTAGAAAGGGACTAGAATGTGGCAATAAGTAATGGCCAAAAGAGAATTTCCTGGGATAAGGGAACACCTCACTGGCTTAAAAAGGGGGAAAATGGATCCTGTGCCAGCTACCTATTCTCCAGTGTAGTGGATTTATTAAGGGTGGGAAGGCATGTGGTTGGAGATAGGAAGTGTTGTGGTTAGAGACTTCTAATGCACCTATTATTTTTGGTATAAGGTCCATTAGAGAACTTGCACCAGTTGAAGAATTTAGAGGACCCCCTCAGATGCTATAATTTATTACTGCAGCTGGTGTAACCTGGTCTGTAAAATCAAGGAACTGTGGCAGATTTCCTTATTCTGTTCCTTCTCTCCTGTGCTGCATGCAGCTCTCTCTTTCTTTCTGTTAATTTCTCTAAGCCAGGTGGAATATAAATGCACCAGGATCATAATACTAACTTTTTATCTACTATAGAAATGTCTAAATATAACATTTTGCTTTATGCATGAAATCTTTTACATAACTCTACTAATTAGTTAATCTTTAAGTATGTTCAAGTCCATCATTGTACAAATGAACATTTTCTACCTCTCACAGATTGCAAAAGTGTTTTATGCTCTCTCCAATTAAATGTAAAATATAAAAGTTGTAACCAGGGCAACTGTGCTAAGATCAGAGTAACAAGACAGTACCCGTGAGGACAAAATTCTGCCCTTGGATGCTTACTGATGAGCTCTTCAGTCACTATATTCTGTATCTTTAGTATACTCAGTAAGCAATAGGTATATGAAAAAAGTTTGAATAAATAAAATACACCTCTCAGTTTTACAACCTGGTGCTTGCATTTCTCACTTATACACTGAATGAACAACAAGAGTGCTGTGGCACCTTAAAGACTAACAGAATACTTTGGGCATAAACTTTCATGGCCTCCAAGCTACTTGGGCACGTCTACACGGCCCTTTTATTTCGAAACAACACCCGTTATTTCGAAATAAAAAAAATTAGCTTACATGATGTTTCCTTATTTCGAAAGGACGGACCTCGTCCTTTCAAAATAAGGATCGTCGTTTTGGAAAAGTAAAACCTACCCCCCCCGAAATAGCCGTTATTTCGAAACAACGGTTCAAAACAGCGGTTCCATTGCCGTTATTTCAAAATATCCGTTTTGAAATAACTGCTATTTCAATACTGCGGTTTCACTTATTTCGAAAGGGCTCCTTTCGAAATAAGGGTTTTATTTCGAAATCGGTCCTTTCGAAAGAACCGATTTCAAAATAAACCTGTGTGTAGACGTGCCCCTTTGTCAGATGCCTGAAGTTTCTTTGCTATCCATATGGATATGCAAGACACTTATTACATCATAACTTGCAAATCTGACAACCTATAAATAGACAAAAATTGTGTGGGGCACTCATTAGCTGCAAAAATTTTGGCTGAGTTTAAAACTCTCTCTCTTTTTTATTTTTTTTTCCAGATAATAGTCTTGAAAAGTCTGGGTCTTTCTCCAGATAGCCCTTGTCTTTGCTGTGATTTTTACAATCTTATTAAATTTCTCAGTTGACTCAGCTTGACATGATATGTCATAATGAAACACATCAACTCAAGAAACATATAATGTTTTGAAAGCTATGCTTTTAAAATATATCGGTATGTCTGTTGTGGTGGTCATTTCTCAGTCTTCTAGTTGAAAACAACTATCCAATGTTTTAAAACTTGGGCTTTACAGTATATTGAGCTCCCCTGTTAGCATTGACTAAGATCTCCTGCTTTGCTTGTTAAAAGTACTTTCATTCCCAAGCTGCATCAAACTTCCAAATTAGTTGTGCATGCTATCCTATAAAAGCTTCCTTTGTACTGTTGCTCCTTTTCAAACTGAGTGGTTTGTCAAAGTTTGCAGCCCTGGAGATACTTCAATTGTGTAGAAATAGGTGATAGTAAGTTTTTTGTTTTTTTTTTATACACATGTGCTTATTTACACACAATGTACAGAGTCCCATGTCTCTGAATGCAGAAGGAAATAACCTAGCATAAAAGAACTTCTTTTGCTTACAGCATGCAGAGCACATTTTCGTCATGCATTCCTTACAAAATATGTCTCTCCCCAGCTTTCCTGAAGAGTCAAACACCATATTTTCCTATTATACAGCAAAATCTTCTAGACTCACATTCTCTTTATGTGGGCACTCTTAATTGAAGGGTCTGTTCCTACTACTCAGTCTCAGTGTGGTTTTACCCTGCTACAGTGTTTTATCCAGCTCATAACTAACTTTTATTGCTTTAAGAGAAGCCAATTTTCTACAATTTTTTTTTTGTGTTAATGAAGTCACAACATACGGTTTGGATTACTAGGGAATTCACAAAATATGTATTTTCAGTATTAATTATTGACTATGTGATGTAAGATTGAAAAAATTTATGTTTTGTAAACTTTCTGAAAAAATATTTAGTTTTTCCCTTTAAGTCTTGTAGGTCATTCCAATTTATTTTTTTTTAAATGACATGATTTAAGGTGATATTTTTCCAATTTGAATCAATTGGAGGGGACCTTTATTTTCTTAATTTTCATTCTTCTCCCACCTTTGTATTTAAGAAAAAAAAGGTAGAAAAATAAGAGGGAAAAAGGATAAAGCAGACTAAAAAAATACATTAGATTTGATCTAAACAGACCTTTTTGTTTTCAATCAGTTTGTGTAAAAATAGAAAATTATAAATTCATTTTAAAGATATAGTTTGCAAAGCATCTTTTTGGGATAGAGATATGGGAATTCAAAAGTTTCTGAACAAAATATTTCCAGCTACACCATCACATGCAGTGCACTCCAAATTTCTGGTGAACTTAATGAGAGCTTAAGGCCCATTGGGCTATATTTTCAGAGGGTTTAGGCACCTAAAAATGCAGCAAGGCATTGTGATAAACTAGAAAATGTCTATATTATTTATGAACATGGTGCATACCTCTGTGGAATGTTTATGATGCAATTAGATTAGATGTAGTCAAACTATGGCCTGCGAGCTGAATGGCTTACCTGAACCTTTAACCCAGCTTCCCAGCTTAGTCTAGCTGGCAGCCCAGAACACAGTGGATACTCCCTCAGGTCTCAACTGCATCCTCACTGAAGTGTGGCAGTGATTGCACTCCCCTCTCCCAGCCTTACTCTTTCCTCCTGTAGGCTCTGTGGCACCCTGACTGGAGTGTACCAGCCATTCCTCCCAGAACCCAACTGTGTTGGTGTTTATGTTTTCCCTTTATTTTATTATTAAGTTTTTTTTATTTTATAAACCCTGCCCCTTTGCCTCTAGCATGTGTGGCCTGCTATACAGGGGATGTGGCCCTCGAGTCACAAAGGCTACATCTATGCCTAAACCCTTAGTTCACGCTTTTAGTCCAAACTAAGTAGTTCAAAGTTAGTTTGAATTAACCAAAAATGTTTTAGTTTGAACTAACTACTTAATTTGAAGTAGCCACACTTTTTGTAGTTTGAATTAACTTTTTAGTGTGAGCTGAAAAAGTGTGGCTAATTTGAATTAAAAGTTAGTTCGAACTAAAAAAAACATGGTTAATTAGAGCTACATGCTAGTTCTAACTTATTTAGTTTGAACAAGTATGTCTACATTGGGCTAATTTGAACTAAATGCACAAGTTAGTTTGAACTAAGCAGCCTACCTAACTAGCTTGAACTAAGCTTTGCTTAGTTTGAAGTTTTTAAAAAAAGTTTGAACTAGGCAAACAATAGTGTAGACAGAGTTCAAATTAGTTTAGACTAAGGCTCCTTAATTTGAACCAATTTCCTAGTGTAGACATAGCTATAGTTCTCTAGTGATCAGCTCAAGTCCTTAATCTACCTCTATGAGAGCTCCCTGATACCTCCTTGTTTGATCATGATTCCAAACACCACCATTCTACCTGTGATACAGGCCTATAACATGGATGCCATCTTCAAATTGGAGCTCGCTGTAAGTCATTGCACTCAGCGTACATCTAAGTCTTTCCAAACCTTTCTGAGTAATATCTCTGGATATCACCTTTCCTATCCATTCCAGTAGCTAAAACTCTTCTCCATACAGTCATCATCTTGCATCCTGAGTACTATAACATCTTTTTTCTGTCCTTGATAGTCACAGTCTTGCCTCACTGACATCCTTCAGATTACTGCAAAGATTATTTTTCAAGTCTGTTGCTTTGACTAGGGCTTCCCCCATTTGAATTTCTTCACTTGTTCTCTTTTCTTATTATGTCATATAAAAGCTACTTTTCATCTGTTTCAAAACCCTTCACAGCTTATCTGTTGTTTCTGTTTAGGCGATTTTGGAATGAATCGCATAGATGCAGTATGTAGATTTAAAGTAATTTTCCTCAGACCAGTAGTTTCAGCCTGCAGTTCACCGAATACATCTGGGTGGCATCCTCATTTATAGCTAACTGCAGTTTCCAGTCAAAATCTGAGATAGATTAATGTGACTCAGATTCTATATTTTGTACTCTGAGGCTATGTTTACATCTAACTGCTTAGTTTAGACTTGCTGGCTATGTTCACACGTAAACTGTTACTTCGAAATAACTTATTTCAAAATAAAGTCCTTATTTTGAAATAAATTAATTCAAATTAAGGGAAAGTCTGCTATTGAAATGGCTGTTATTTTGAAATGGTTGTTTTGAAATAAGGCTGTTTGGACATGTTTCAAAACAGTTGTTTTGAAACAATGTGTCCAAATGCCATTGTTTTGAAACAGCAGTTTTGAAACAATGGCTATTTCGATTTCAAGCTAGGTTTTACTGTTTCAAAATAATGGAACGTTGTGTGGATAAGAAATTTTATTTCAAAACAGCTGTTTCAAAATAAAAAACTCTTGTCTAAACACAGCTGCTTAGTCTGAACTAAGCATTTGGAGTTAGTTCAAACTAACCATGGGTTAAGTTTGAGGAAACTGGAACTTTAGTTTCAACTAATCATTTTTTTTTTTTAGTTCAAGCTAAAAAGTTAAAGTAACTTTTTAGTTTGAACTAAAAAAAAAAACAAAAACAGTTCAAACTTATTTAGTTTGATCTAGCACAGCTACATCATGCTAGTATGAACTACAATTCAAACTAAGTTCAAACTAAGTGGTTAGTTTGAACTAACCACCTGAACTAACTATTTTTTTAGTTTGAACTAGGCAAGGTCTAGTGTAGACAGAGATCAAATTATTCCAGATTAAGCCTCTTTAATCTGGACAAATTTGCTAGTGTAGGTATAGCCTGAAATACCAGCAGAGATCATGGGAAACACCACATCCATTTACCCCCCCCCCCAAACTTTTAAATTAACAAGTTATTAAAATTCACCACTTTGAATCAGTTCAACCTTATAAATAAATTGCAATGAGTACAGAATGAATGGAAGTGGTGTCAAATTTTGATGGCTAATAATCCCCTCCAGAGAAGTACAGCCACTTCTTTCAGTCCTCCAAATGCACTTGTCAGCTACTTATTTTCAGGAAACTGACCTTTTGCCTCTGGAGCACAAGGGGTGGACTCATGTTCTTGCCTAGGAAAGAGCACATGGGGTTTAGTGTCTATAAAGGTGTCATTGTCATCTTCAGGAATAAGAACATAAGTTATGAACTGATTTGATGTAAGATGTATTTCATGTGATTTTATGGGATACTATTTGAGTGGTAACCAGAGTCCCTTTGACAACTGTGGTCTTGTGAAGCTCAGGATTAAAGAGGACAGAGGCTTTGTTGCAAGACTGAAAGTTTTTGACAAGAGCTATGTTTCCCACATTGAAAGATGTGGTCTTGGCCCATCTGTGCTGGTAAGCATTTTTTGTCATGACAAGCTTAATTTCCTTGTCAAGTTGTTCATCATCTGCTCTTATCTCAACTTGTGACAACTGCATTCTTAGATGTCTGCTGAATAAATGATTGCTGGTGCCATGCCAGTTGAACAGTGGAAAGTGGCTTGATTAACTTCTGAGGAAAAGGAATAACTCCTATTTTATGTCTAGTCCATCTGCTGCAGCAGTTCATAATGCTTTCTTGAGCATTCACATAGGCTTCTAAATTTTTCCATTGACTTTTGCACCATGTACAGAGAGTTAACATTGTTTGAAACCAAGATAACTGCAAATTGAGAGAATTGCAAACCTGGAAAGGGAGCAGGACAATTACTAGTTTTAATAACAGTAGTTATGCCATAGTTTGTTCAGCTTGTGCATAACAATATTGACAAAAATTAGCACTGACCATTTAAACTTCTGAGTAAAGAATAAGTATTTTCTATTAGGGAGATCACAAAAGTCCATGCTCACTTCCATCCTAGTGTTGAGGGCAGAACAGATGCATATTGTGAATGAGTGTGTGGTGTTTCTCTTTTTTTTTTTTTGCCCAGAACAACTGCCTAGCATAGTCTGCAGGACTTAACACAAGTTTCAGTAAAATGATCAGTTGCAGGGAATCAGTCTTTCTCTGAGCAGGGATTTAGTTTTGATCAGTTCTGGTGACCTTTGTGAACCCAATCAATTGTGCGATCACACAAAGAACATAGACTAAGAAGTCTTGTATCTTAGAGAAGGAAAGCATCATCTGTGACAATAAGTTCATCCTTTACATGACCAAAGATTATAGAAGAGATTGTGTTTCAGAAATCAATGTTGTAGCCCATGCAGAAATTCTTTTCCATTGATCACTTTGCATGGTTTTGATCACAGTTTGCAGGTGTAGTATAAGAACATTCAATCGCCATCCTGGGTTATATTTAAAAATGACTGCCACCATACTTGTGTCCTGACAGAGCAATGCACATTCCCTGAAAAATGCTGACAGCAGGAGAATGGTTTCTGTTACTATGGATAGGAAGACTTGTTTCTATGAGCAGCTCTGTACATTCTAAAAATTCAAAAGCTGGAAAGACCTCATACTTTTTTCTTTGTTGTGGTCCTTTTTTCTTTGTTTTGTTTTCTGGTTCTTGTTGATTAGTGTAGTTTCAGAGCATCAAGAGCCACAAGCAACATGATTTCCCCAGCTGGGCAAATATAGGGAAAATACCAAGAAGAACATCAAAACTATGGCCTTCATCAATTTGACCAAAATTTTTGATTCTGTCAACCATGGGGCTCTGTGGAAAATCATGTCGATAGCCTATATAAATGTATCACCACTGTGATATGACCATGACTGTACGACTGCCTCCATACTGTGCAGTGCCTCTGTATCTGATCATTTGCCATCTGAATGGAGTAAAGCAAGGTTATATACTCATATCCACGCTCTTCTCCATTTTCCTAGCAATTATGAAAATGCTAATCCAAGACCATCTTCCACAGTCACTCCCATACAATATTGGACCAACAACAACATTCTCTTTATTCCACACCAGAGCTAAAGGAACACTGGCAATAACTGAACCCAAACATGCAGATGATTACATGCTCATTGTAGGATTTAGAAACAGCCATTAATTACTTCTTGAAGCTTGCAGAAGCCTAGGGCTAACTTTGAACCAGGAGTGTCACTGGCAATGGGCACAGCGGAAGGCGTGAGTCCCCAGTTCCAGGGTCAGTGCCACAAGAGGAGGTGGGACCAGGCTGCAACGGCAATGGCTCCTCAACCTGGCCCCTGACTCTGCCAGGGATGTGGAGTCAGACTGCTGATCTGGCCCTGATCCTGGATGGGCCACAATGGTGGCAGCTGGATCTGGCCCTGACCCTAAAACCAGCTTGGGCCACAGGGATGAATTGGGCCCAGGGCCACAGGGTGGGGCCAACACTGCCCAGAGCAGGGGTTGGGGGGGGGGGCTGGTCCCAGGCATGGTCCCTGAGAGATTTCCCTCCTGGTCAGTCTTCAGACCAAGCAATGAAAATTCCTATCAGACAAACTGGAGAATGGTCCCTTTGCCTACCTTGGCAGTCATGTCTCACAGAGGGCAAATATAAATGTTTAATGAACTTTCCCAGCCTTGCCTTTGGCAAACTCTCTTGCTAGGCACTTAACACGATATTAGAACATGCACGGTACTGTTAGTTTACAAAGTGGTGGTAATTCCAACTGTCCTTTACAGCAGCTAGACTTGGTGAGTTACAGGAAAAATTTGCAAAACTTGAAACTTTAGTACTACTAATATCTTTAGCACTACTAATCTCAAACTTCAGTGTCTGCAAATTGGAAGCTCTGGGTTTCTTATAAGTTTGTTTTGGCTTTTCCATTGCCAGCAGTAAACAAAAATGCTATGGAAGAGAGCAGGTGCTGATCCTGGACATATGTAGATCTTTAAAAAAAAAAGGAGTGGTTTATATCTGATTCAAATAAATGATGAAAGCTAGAAGCTATGAGACATTCTTATTTTATCTAAGTTGTTTTGTTTTCCACCTTTATCACTCAACTCTTGTTAAGAAAGTTATTTTTATTATATTGGAGTAACTAGTAGAGATGGGAGAAATATTTCTTCCATAGCTGGCCAAACCCCCCTAAAAAAAAAAACCAAACTATTTTCCCATAAGCAAATGTAGTTTCCTGAAAATTTTCTTTGAGAAAGTGACAATTTCAACAATCATTTTACATTAATTTTCTGGCAGGAAAATACAAAATTAATTTTATATTGACTGAAAATTTCAAAATGAACTAAACTATTCTATTTCTACTTAAAAAAACAAACTGAAACACTTTGCTTTTCCATTGTTAGTAACTGGATTTTCAAGTGCTCTCCCCCATTTCCTCCTTGCATCTTATTTTTGCCACTGAGAAAAAAGTTGTAACACAATAGAATGTTGTTAGTATTTTACTCAATTTCCTCTACTTTTTCTTTTCCTAGGAGGAGACATGGTGAGTAAAAATCTTAGAAAGAAGGGGAGAAAGAAAAACATGGAAAAATGGAAGTTTGATTTCCAAAATTTGAATTAAGACATTTTAAATCAAAACAGAGGGAGAAAGTGATTTCACCTCATTTCAAAATTCCTAACAGAAAACTTAAATTTTTCAACTAGGCACTTTTTCTACAAAAAGACTCACAAGACATATTTTGGTTTTCCATCTACTCTACCCTGTCCTGATAGTTGCTTTATTTGTATATTGTGTTCCTGCTTTAGCTGACTGCTTTTTCCCCATGACTTTTATATAGCTATTCCCTTTTGCTCTTACATGCCCAGTATTTGGTCTGTTCAGAAAAACCTGGCTAGCCCTTTTGTCTAAGGAAACCAGAATAAAGCTGAAAAGTATTAGGACACAAAAGGAATGCCTTAACAGCAACTGCTAGACACGAAAAAAAACCAAAACATGTGATGTCACTGTAATAAATAAAATTTTCTTAAATCAAGCCATCAAGGATAGAGTTAAGGGGCCAGTCTTGCTCTTCTTGCAATCAATGGGAGTAGGCGTTTTGCAACTGAGTTCAATGGGAGCCCTAAATTAGTGGCATACAAATTTTGATCCTTGGGATATCTGTCTGTATCCAGAACAGCTCAGGAATGTGCATATGAATATTGCTAAAGATAGCTTTTGTGTTATCTAGATGCACAACAAAGGTCTGCATTAAGCTATGTTGGCTGGTGACACTGCAAAAGGAATGCACATTGGAAGCTGAGAGTTAGTCAAATATGCAGCTACCCCTTCAGAATCCCTATGCTGGGGGCGGAAAGTACCAGTTGCTGAGCTTATCCTATGCCACTTGATAAGTTTCTCATGCTGGGCAAATCCTTGATAAATCTCAAACTAATTTATATCATCCAACAGTGTGAAGTGGCACAAGGGGGGCATGATTTTGCTCATAGAGTGGAAATATGGGTCAGAGAATACTGTGCCAATAGAAATAAATGGTATTAGTTTTTTCACTGACTTTGCAGAAACAAAATGGACTGAGGTAAAGAATGGGTAAGATATAAATTTGATCCTTATCTGTCACTGAGGTCTCTTGGACATATGGAAGTGGAACATGACTGTTTTATTGATAAAAGATGCTTTTTAAGAGAGTAGTACAGTACTCATGGGTATTTCTCTTCATATAGATAAAGACTGGTAAAATAATGGAAAAGTCCAGTAGGGAGTTAGAGTAGGATTTTTTTCTTTATACTGTAAGTTGAACAAGCAACAAGGTCAAAGACTGTTCCTGTCTGTAGCAGTGTTGCAGGGGTAACTCCCTTGATGCCTCTACCAACTTTGTGTCCCCCAAAACCTAGCTGCCTGGGCTGGGGTAAGATGAATTGGCAGAGCCCAGACAATAGGGAAAAGGGGAATATCTGAAGGTGCTGATTAAAACATGCTAGATCATGCTTAATAGGGCAAGTGGAAGCAGCTGTTCCCCTAGCTAGGAGGAATGCATGAACTGGGCAGGGAAAAGCCAAAGGGGGAGGCATGGCTGGGGTGGAGGATAAGAGCCCTGCATCTTAGCTTGACTGTTGGTTAGAAAGGGTGAGCAACCAACACCCTGTTTTGTATCAGGACACTAAAGAAATGAGCACAGGTGTTTGCACCAGGTGAAGCCTGAGAGTCCTCTTACTACAGAGGGGGAGACCACATAGAGGACTGAGAAATCCAGGGAAGCTGATGGTGATCTGTTACAAGTGAGAGCTTGTCTGGGGGAATTTATTTTGGAGTCAATGTGGATAATGGCCATTACAATGGAAGGGAGCCTACAGTAGCTGGTAACAACAGAGCAGGAGATGAAGTAGACCCAAAAAACAGAAAGACAAGCCCTGATGACCTGGCGGGTTCAACAGGGAACAGACAGTGGCAACTGCTACTCTTAGTGGTGAGTCCCATGAGTGGAGATTGCACCAGGGACCTGTCCAAAATGGGCCCAAAGAATGACCCTGATACATTTTTGAGACTTTTGAGAGTATAGCTATGGCAGTGGGCTGGGAGAGGGCAACTTGGATCCTGTACCTCATACAGTTTTTGGGAGTGAGGCCCAGGCCACCTATATGGCCCAAGCCAGAGACTCAGGTGGTAACAGCTGCCATACTGGACCAAGTGAGACACTCAAGTGGAGTTGTACTGCCAATTATTTCAGGCCACATAGTACAGTGAAAGCCTGCAGCCCCACGTGTTTGCATGGTGATTCATAGACTGGGGCACCCAGTGGTTGAGGGCAGCCACCCAGACAGTGGAGGAGGTGCTAGATGCTATAGTGTGGGAACAGTTCTGTTTGAGTCTGGGTTCAGGAGCATCAGCTGGATAGCATATACAGTTCAGCTGACAGAGGATTATGTTGAAGCTGAGGCTCCCAGAAAGGCAGGGAAACAACCAATGGTGCAGGAGCAGGGGGGGAGTCCCCAGAATCCACACCCAAGAATGGGCTCAAAGCAGGGGGTAGCAGAAATCAGGAAATGACCTACTAATAAAGTGGCTTCTCCAATCATAGTTTGCAGAACTGTCCCAAAATGCAGTGCGGGTGGTTGACTTACATGGGTAGATGGAAGAGGGGGGTGAAGAAGAGGTCATTGACCACAATATCCATTTGGGTTGGGAAAAGACCCCAGTGGGGGCTAATAGACCCCATGTCCACCCAATTGCTGTTTCAGAGGAGACTGGAGAAGACATGTTGGGTGGTCCAACAGGCTGGAGAGGACCTTAGGTCTGTCCATGTGGATACCAAAGCATATTCTTTCCTAAAGGTGCCCTTGGAGGTCCAAGGGAACTTTAAATGACAACCAATGAGAGTAGTCCCCTAGGCTATGTCTACATCTAAGAGCTTAGTTCAGACTTGCTTAGTCCAAACTGAGCAGTTCAAAGTTAGTTCAAACCAACCTTTTTTTCCCCAGTTAAAACTAACCTTTTAGTTTGAACTAGCCACACTTTGTTTAGTTCAAACAAACTTTTTAAAGTTAGTTCAAACTAAAAATGTAGTTAGTTCAAACTAACTGCTAGTTTGAACTTATTTAGTTTGAACTAGCATGACTACATCATGCTAGTTCAAACTAAGGTGTTAGTTCAAGCTAACTATTTGAAGTAAAATTCTCTTAGTTCAATTTTTAGTTCAAACTAGGCAAAGCCTAGTGTAGACAGAAATCAAATTAGTCTGGATTAAGCCTCCTTTATCCAGAATAATTTGCTAGTGTAGACATACCCAAAGTTGCCTTACCTTGTCCTGATAGGGAAAGGTCAAGGTGTTAAGAGAGCTAGTAGGGGACTGTCATGGAGGATGTTGCCCCCGCTGGCTCAAACCAGGGTCTTCCCAGGGTTCGAGCTATCTACTCCACCCCTTGACTCAGTGGCAATGTGGCCCAACAACTAGAGTCTATAGACCCAGGCCCTTCACAGCTGGGCGGGATGGCCCAACGGCCAGAGTCTATAGACCCAGGCCCTGACTGGCCCCAGGGGAGCAGACCCAGGTGGGGGGGGGGTTCAGGCCCACCCATGCCACTGAACCCCAGCCCAGGAGTTGCCATGGGGGTTTAGCCCAGTCAGCAGGGATCCAGGCCACAACACACCAACTGAGACCACAACACTATCCTGGCTCACCCCACTATGCACTACCCTGGGCTGCTTCCTACCCGGGTAGTAGAGCATGTTCCCTCCTGCAAGTCCCAGGACCTTTCTGGGTCTGCCACATCCTTGGCCTAGGTTTCAAGGTCCTTACAGCAAGGTATGCCTCACCCAGCAACTCATCCAGCTGTTAGCATCCTGAGCCTCTCAGTGGCATGCTCCCTTAAGGCAGAGGTTGAAGCAGATCCTGGGTAGGAGCCTGCATCTGCTCCCTCCAACAGCCTGACCCCAACTGAGGAAATCTGCTGCCTTTTATCCCTGGGCAGCTGTTGAAGCATGCCCAGCAGTGCCTAAGAGGTGGGGCTAGCCCTTCCTTCCAGGCATATAAGGCAGTCTGAGGGGAGGGGAGGGGAGGGGAGGATTGGCCCACCCTGTCACATAGACCCTGAGGAACTGAAGTAGGAAGGTGAAAGGTGCAGGACCCCACTGAAAAAGAGACAACCTCTAGACACAAGCAGAAACAAAGGAAACAGAAAAAGAAAGATGCCCTGAGGACCCCAAGGGTGAGGGTAAGGAGCAAGAAGGAAGGGAGAGGAGGATAGGGAACCCAGGCTCTGTGCACTCCATAGAGCTCAGGGAGTGCTTTATTTGTGAGGGAAAAAAAAAAAAAGGGATACTAGTGGAAACTGCTTGAAACAGGCAGCTCTAAGCCTCATAAAGCATGACTCCTATAGGGGTGAAGGTAAAGGGGGCCCTGGTACTGCCCCACATGCTGGAGTACCTGGCAGTTATGGAGCCCTGATTGTGAATTTGGGGAAGCAGAAAAGGGAGGGCTCTGGAATGGGGTCTTGATGCTGGATCTGTGGGGATAATGAGCAGTTTGGAAAGGAGTGCCCATATCTGGAAGTTGGTGAAGAAACCCATCCCAGGCAAAGTATAGTTCTAGAGGACACCCCACTCCTTTCTGAGAACCCCAATATATGTGGCCAAAAACAGGGAGAGTTAGTGAACCTGACAGTTCATTAGCAGGGGTGAAGTGTGTAGCAGAGTGGAAAGGGTAAGCCCTTCATGCTTCTACCAATCTCCTCCACCACACCTTCACTGCCTGAGCTAGGATAAACTGCATTGGTAGAGCCCAGACTGCAGGAAGAAGGGTAACAGCTGAAAGTGCTGATTAAAACAAACTAGGAGTGTGCCTCATGGGGGAAGAGGAAACAGCTGCTACCCTAGCTGGAAGGAACACATAAACCAGTCAGGTAGAAGCCAGAGAAGGAAGTGTGACCAGGGACAAGGTGGGTGCTTTGCATCTTACTTTGCCACCTGGCTAGAGAGGGTGATCAGCCCAGTGCTTCAGGGCCAAGTGGACCTGGCTTAGGAATGGTAGCTGTGACAGCATACTATAAATAAATGAGCACTGATTAATGGTACCAGGTGAAGCTTATGACTTCTTCTATTATGGAGGGAAAGATCACCCAGATGGCTGGTGGAGGGCTGTGTGGCTATCTGTTACCTGTTCTAAATAATTGGAGATGATGCAATTACCATCAAGTAAACTAGGTTGATACTGGAAAGCAATTAAGTTTTAGTTATTGTAATATTGTTAGGTGTGAAATACTGCTTGGGGTACATAGAAAGGGCAGTAAACACAGTTATTGGCCTTTTAAAAAAAACCTAAATGTGATGGAGTGGAAAATTAAAAAAAAAAAAAAAAACTTAAATTAATTCATGAGAAATCAGTTGTGGAAAAGTAGAAAACTTCCATAATAAAGGCCATTGTGTCCTCATTCAGACTTTTGTCAATCCAGAATAAATTCATTGAAGTCACTTTCATCTAGTGATCTGAGAGCAGAATAGGCTTTCCTGTTATGTAAGAGGTTCACTGTTATAATTAGAGCTAAAAGACATGGCCAAAACACTTTTCCATGAAACTGATTGGCTGTTTGGTCTTCACCATTTTTGATCTAGATACATAACTTGATTTGAATTAATGATTGGGCACGAGACATTACCTCATGCTTAAAGGACTTCTCCCCAGCTCCCTGTTGTCTTGCTTTTATCCTCTCTCTGTCTTTTATTTATTTTTTTTTTTTGTCTTTCATCTTTTGGCAATGATACTGAATGTCAGTAAGGCAGACCATGCTGCAAACCCCAAGGATTTATTACTGCATGACATGACATGCTACATACTCACCACTGTATTCATATTCTAATGTGTATCAGAAGAATGAGGCTGTTTAATTGTCTTAAGGTGTTTTTATGGTGTCAAGGGTCACTGTGGTGGGTTGGGGTTTCCAATCCTATCTACACAATATTGGGTGTTCATTCAAATACTAACAGATTTTAAAAATAAATAAATAATCACACTTCATTGTGAGAAGGAAAAGTCGTGTGCTTGGAAGGACTGACTCAGTCTATCCTTCTGTGATGCTTAGATATCATGGGTAGGTACAACAAATTGAAAGGAAAAGATTTGAGTTGTAATTGGTTTCATGCAGTTTACTGTGGGGAAGATCTTTGAGATATCACCTTTCTTTAATACGTATTTGGGTCTTATTCTGATGTACATGACCCTGGCTGGATCCCATGATAACTTTGGTAAGAAAAGGAGTTTGCCTAATGTCCAGAAACAAGATTTACTCTTCCTCTGACTCTTTATGTTCAAGTTTGTTGCTGACATCCATCTGAAAAGTAGCTGAATCTTAATGTCACACTATAACTCTTGTGTAGAACAGTAATAAACAGATTGAGGATGAAATCAACATTAGTCATTGATTCTACTTTTCTTCATCCACTTCAGATCTTTACAAGACTTCCTGGATAATGGCTCCATTTAACTTTAAACTTTTTTTTCCTGTTTTTACTTGAAAAAATAATGGTCTGATCACTTATGGAAATTAGCCACTGACCTGAAGTAAGCAGCATCACTAGATAGCCAGACTAATCGTGGTGGTGATAACACCACAAGTATTTTAAAATCAATTAACACTAGAAATGGTTTACATAGTAGAGAAAGGTACAGACTTCCAGTTCCTTAGTAGGTGCACAGAACTGTTACCTCTTTTAATTAAAAACAGCAACAACAAAAGTAATGTTTCTCCTCCTTTGCCTGACTGCAGCTGCAATGTTCTTGATCATGGGTGAAATACAACTCTCTCCAAGCAAGGCTCAAATAAATAAGTTTTGTGCAGACGCTGATGGGGCCAGAATCCATTTCGTAACCCTCCAGGCTATATTGTGGCATCTCCAGGGAAGTTTTACAGACTGTCAGCCTGACCCCAATACTAATGCATTTCACACAGGACCCATTACTCCTTTAAGAACTCACCTTCCAGAAACTATTGTATATATGAATGTAGTTGGAGCTATTTTCGGGTGTATGACCCAAAGTCTTTAGTGAAGCTTAAGGATTTTTAATCTTCCTGTAAAATATATACACAGGGGATATTTACCACTTTGATGTAGAGAAGTAGTATTCTGGATCCCCTTTCCTTGTAGAGCAGATACAGCTAACGGACTTCTCATCAACTCTGATTCTGTCACTGTCCGAGCAACTGACAATCCAGACTATAAACTCGCTCACAAAGAGCAGTAATATTTGTGCTGCTCAGCAAATTTAATATTCCATTCCCTGATCCCCAGGAAGTTGTAGCAGTCAGGTCTGCATCTTTAATATGTTTTTTACCACAGCCAGAGATCACAACTGGCCATATTAACAATTGAAGACACCTCTCATATATTGATTCCATGTCAGTCAAGAAAATATAATGAGCGAACAGTTGCTGTGGTGGTTTACTGCTGTCTGCAATCTATATCACTAGAAGTACCTTCGTATGGTACAGAAGAATTGTGACAAACCTTAATGTTTTAACCTTGGAGTGTCTGAGTTGTCAGCTAATTAGTTTACTTGTTGAACAAACAAACATTTCCTGGTATGATCAACATCATTGTCACAAGAATTGGATTGCTACCAAAATGCAGTCTTGTCATTTTTGTAAATTAAATATTTGACATTCTCATTTCTCTACAGAATATACAGAACCTGCAATTAATTTTATTGATAATGACTAAAGAATTGACTAAATAATAGTTCCAAATAAAGTACGGATGTTATTCAATACTACTTACATCAAGGACAATTACTTTTAAGAAATAAATCCTGATATGTATAGGTCATGGACGAGTATGACTTCTAATTTACTGGATATTTTACATTTTGAAATAACTTAATTTCAGGACATTTTGGCATGTGTATGGTGTTTTGAGGTCATGGAATGGAGTGTTGAACTGTGCCTATATTTTTTGCTTTTTTTCCCCATTCTAATAATCTGTTCATAATTCTCAGCACTGCTTTCTCTGCTGTCACGGCTAGCTACAATGCTCTGGCCCTACTAGAAAATTTCCCCCCATTAGTTCAAAACAAAGGAAGTTACAAAAACGCAAAGTCTGGAAATTGCATGCAGCATTATTTGCACCCTCTTAAAGGAAGAGTATACTGTAATAATAAAAGAACATCAAGTTGCAAACACAAAGGCTATGCCTACACTTAGATTGTTAAATCTGTTTAATTTAAATCAATTAAATTGAATCAAAATAAAAATAATTAAATCAATTTAACTTAAATAGATTTAACATGCCCCCATTAGAAACCCAAACTGAACTAGCATGTACATGGACAGGATTTGCTAGTTCGATTTAGGAGACATGCACCATGGGAGGTGTGGCAAAATGGCCCTCAAGAACGGTCATGACCCCACCCAATATATAGAAAGAGGAAGGCACTCTGGGAGGGAGAAGGGCAAAAAGAGTTAAATCGAAATAACAGTTATATCAAAATAATGCAGCTACACTGTGTTATTTCAAAATAATAATTTTGATTTAACCATCATTTCTGTGTAAAGCAAGGTTTTATTATTTCAGAATGAGGGAGCTCTTCATTTCAAAATAAGGAAGGCTAGTGTAGATGTGCACTACATTAAATTGAAATAATTATCATTATTTCAATTTAAAGTATAAGCATAGACATACGCTGAAATAATTGTGAATGAAAACAGTATTTTTAGATTTTATCTTGCGTGGCATGGTTCATCTCCTTGTTCCTTGATGCTTCATCTCTTTTTTTTTCATCTTCCCTTTTTCTGGTTTTATATTGTGCCATGTATCTTCTGTTTGTGGAGCTGAGCTTTTCTTGTTTGTTTTTGTTTGCTTTTTTTGTCTTTTTAATTAGCGAGGATGAGGGATTACAGTTCTAGGGCCAGGTGTAGAGTATGCAGGTGCTATACAAACTTCAGTGTATACTGTTGTTAGTGTAATTCTACTCACCCTTTAAAAAAGCAATTCCTAGAGCAGTGTGTCTCTGTGGGGCTTAGATTCCTCTTCTGGCATAAAATTAAGATGAATTAGCTAATATGAATAAAGAGAATTCCTCCATCTTTTCAGAACTAGGTTAAACTAGGTTCAACGGGGGGGACTGGGTTCCTCCATCTTTTCAGAACTAGGTTAAACTAGGTTCAATGGGGGAAGGAGACCAAAGCCCACAGGTAAGTGACAAATTGGGGGAAGGGATGGAACTTGCGGGGTGGGGGGGCTGGGACTATAGCACCAGCAATAAAAGAGAAGGTAGTTGGAACATGGGGGGGAAGCAAATAAATGTCTTAAGTGCTCTACTGAAGCACCAATATGCAAGGAGAGTGGGGGAGGAGAATTCCAAGAAAAAATGCAAGGAGGTTTATGTAATAGAATTGAAAATCAACATGACAAAGTAGGGCAATCAACCGAGTATCTTAGGTGCCTGTACACTAATGCAAGGAGCCTGGTAAATAAGCAAGAAGAATTGGTAATACTAGCGCAGACGAGGAACTATGATACTATAGGAATAATGGAGACGTGGTGGGATAGTCTGCATGACTGCAGCTCTGCCATGGATGGGTATAAACTGTTCAGGAAAGACAGGCAGGGAAGAAGAGGGGGAGGAGTAGCACTATATTTAAAAGAGCTCTATGACTGCTCAGAGCTCTATTATGGAAGTGGAAGCGTGCCAGTAGAAAGTCTGTGGGTTACATTGAGAGGGGAAAGCAACAAGGGGGATGTTGTGGTGGGTGTCTGCTATAGACCATCAGACCAGAAGCAGGAGGTGGATGAGGTGTTCTATGGACAACTAGCGGAAACTTCTAGATCACAGGCCCTGGTGCTGATGGGGGACTTCAATTTCCCTGACATCTGCTGGGAGGCCAATACAGCAGTGCATGGGCAATCCAGGAGATTTTTAGAGAGTGTTGGGGACAACTTTCTAGTACAAATGCTAGAGGAACCAACTAGGGACCTTGCACCGCTCGACCTGCTGCTCACAAACAGGGAAGAATTGATCAGGGATGTAGAGGTAAATGGCAAGCTAGGCAGTAGTGACCATGACATGGTTGAGTTCAGGATGCTGATTAAAGGAAGGAAGGAAAGAAGCAAAACAAAAACCCTGGACTTCAAAAAAGCAGATTTTGGCTCCCTCAGGGAATTGATGGGCAGGATCCCTTGGGAAGCTAATCTGAAGGGGAAAGGAGTCCAAGAGAATTGATTATATTTTAAAGAAACCCTGCTAAGGGCACAGGAAGTTGCCATTCCAATTAGGAGAAAGAACAAACATGTGAGGCAGCCAGAATGGCTTAGCCGAGAACTCTGCTCTGAGCTTAAACATAAAAAGGAAGCTTACAGGAAGTGGAAGCTTGATTAGATGACCAAGGAGGCATATAAAGATATTGCTGGGGACTGCAAGGATAAAATCAGAAAGGCCAAAGGACAAATGGAGTTGCGGCTAGTGAGGGATGTAAAGGATAACAAGAAGGGGCTCTACAAGTATGTTAATAACACGATGAGGATCAGGGATGGTGTAGGCCCCTTGCTGAATGGGGCAGGCATCCTTGTGACAGAGGATGAGGAAAAAGCTGAAGTGCTCAATGCATTTTTTGCTTCAGTTTTCACAGGCAGGGTCAGCTCCCAGCCAACTACCATGGGTGTGGCAGATGGGAGAGAAGAAAAGAGGCCCTTGGTGATGGAAGTTCAGGTTAGGGACTGCTTAAAGAAGCTGGATGCGCACAAGTCCATGGGGACGGACGAACTGCATCCAAGATTGCTAAGGGAATTGGCCGACGAGATAGCAGCACCACTGGCCGTTATCTTTCAAAACTCATGGAGAAGGGGGGAGGTGCCAGAGGATTGGAAAAAAAACAAATGTACTGCCTATTTTCAAGAAAGGGAAAAAGGAGGATCTGGGGAATTACAGACCAGTCAGCTTCACCTCAATCCCTGGAAAAATTATGGAGCAGATTCTCATAGAATCCATCTTCAAACACATAGAGGAAAATAAAGTGATCAGGAACAGTCAGCATGGATTTACCAAGGGTAAATCATGCCTGACCAATCTCATCTCCTTCTATGATCAGATGACTGGTTTTCCAGATGCAGGAAGAACCATTCATGTGATATACTTTGATTTTAGCAAGGCTTTTGGTACAGTTTCCCACAACATTCTCATTGGCAAATTAAGGAAGTATGGGTTGGATAGGTGGACTATAAAGTGGATAAAAAACTGGCTAGATCAACGGTTTCAGCGTGTAGGAATCAATGTTTCCATGTCTAGCTGGCAACCAGTCACGAGTGGTGTGTCCCAGGGCTCGGTCTTGGGGCCGGTTCTGTTCAACATATTCATCAATGATCTGGATGATGGAATAGACTGTATTCTCAGTAAGTTTGCGGATGACACCAAGCTGGGGGGAAAAGTAGACACATTCGAGGGCAAGGACAGGATTCAGGGAGACCTAGATAAATTGGAACAGTGGGCCAATAGAAATTTTATGAGGTTCAGTAAGGAAAAGTGTAAAATCCTGCATGTGGGATGAAAAAACCCCATGCACCGCTACAGGCTGGGAAACATTCAGCTAAGTAGCAGCAGTGTGGAACAGGACCTGGGGGTCATGGTGGATGGGAAGCTGGATATGAGTCAGCAGTGTGCTCTTGGGGCCAAAAAGGCCAATGTCATACTGGGCTGCATCAAAAGGACTATTACCAGCAGATCAAGGGATGTGATCATTCCCCTCTATTCTGCACTGGTGAGGCCACATCTAGAATACTGTGTTCAGTTTTGGGCTCCCCACTACAAAAAGGACAGGGACATGCTAGAGAGAGTTCAGAGGAGGGCAACCAAAACGATTAAAGGGCTGGAGCACAAGCCCTATGAGGAAAGACTGGAAGCATTAGGCTTATTTAGTCTGCAGAAGAGAAGATTGAGGGGGGATTTGATAGCAACCTTCAACTACTTGAAGGGATGCTCTAAGGAAGATGGAGCTCGACTGTTCTCGGTAATAACAGAGGACAGAACGAGGAGCAATGGTCTCAAGTTGCGGTTAGGGAGGTCGAGGCTGGATATTAGAAAAAACATTTTTACTAGGCAAGTGGTGAAGCCTTGGAATGAGCTGCTGAGGAAGGTGGTGCAACCTCCATCTTTGGAGGTGTTTAAGGCTCAGCTGGACAAAAGCATGACTGGGATGGTTTAGTGGGAGTGGCCCTGCCCCTGGCAGGGGGTTGGACTAGATGACCTCATGAGGTCCCTTCCAACCCTATAATTCTATGAACTACCTCTGTGCTTTGCCTCTTCAGGGAGCTGGGGCCCGGAGCCAATGAGGATGACCACAGGTTCTTTTGATAGTGAGATACTGAGCCCAGCCATATTTTCCCCAGCTCCATGTTACTCCACAGCAGAGTACATCACTGGGTAGGCATCTTACATTGGTCTACCTGTATATTATCTAGGGCCTGTTGATGCTTTAAAATAGTGGTTCCCAACCTTTTTGGCTTGATGGCCACCATTGTCATTCTTACAACCTTGATGGGCCACTATTATCCATCAACAGTCTTCCCCCTGTCTTTCAGTCTGACGGAAGGAGTTGTCGCTTTAACTTCTGTCACCTTGGCTGTTGCAGGGAAACTGCACACATCCTCTAGATTTGTGTGCTCCATCTGGGTCCAGTGGCATTGGTTTTCTTCTGCAATCAGGGAAGGATGGTGCTGATCTGCCTCCAGCATGTACTAGCATCTATGGACTCTGGTGGAGAAATCTGCTGTGTTCCCTGATACATCCAGGGGGAGAGAAGTGCTGATCTCCTATTCCCCTGGCTGCAGCAAGGAACCTGCAACAATTGCATTCTGCCTAAGTCCTTAGGCAGCTGGCAGGAGCGGGACTGTTGGGCCTCTTTGAAAGCCCCTCCAGGACACAGGTTAAGAACCACTAATGGATGATCTTCTCCTGTCAGTGGGTACAGGGCAGACAATCATTCACTGGATCTCCCTGCAGCATTCAAATTGCTGACCATGAAATACCATTGTATCATCTAAGATAGGTGGCAGGGTTCCAGAATGATATGTTAAAATGGTCGGAGTTCTTTCCAGAGGGATGCACCCAATGAGTAGTGATAGGAAACTGTTCTTCAGCCACATGCATTACATTTGATTGTATGTAGATTCCACAAGGATCCATTGTATCTCTAGCCCTTTACAACATCTACACGTACTAAGTAAACTGGTCTGACATCGACTCAAGTGCCATCAATATGCAGAAGATAAAAAGTTCTTCACAACATGCAGTCATACCACTTTGACCATGATCAGTCAGTGCTTGGATGATATCAGCTTATGCATATAGAACAGCTCACTAAATCTGAACAAGACCTCCACAGAAGTGATGCAGGTCAGCAGAGGAAAACATTTGATAGAGTGTGTAGCCATGTGACATCTGCTTTGGCTGAATGTTCAAATTTATGTTACTTCAATTCAGTTCCCCATCTAGGAGAACTCTTTGGCTATATCTACATTGGGGGGGGCCCTTTGAAGTTGACTTAACATTGACTTTAAGTCAACTTCAGGGTATGTCTGCACTGGACACAGTGTAGACATATCCCGGGCCCAGCCCCCACCACCTACTCCACCCTGGGTCCCGATTGGGCTTATGAGGCCCAATCTGGCTCTGGGGACCTGATCCAGACCCAGCCACTGTGGGCAAGTGGCTGGGAGTGGGATCCAGCTCCCAGCCTCTTGCCACAGGTGGGGAGGCTAGGGGTCAGCTCCTACCACTGGCTGCAAGAGGCTGGGAGCCCAATCCAGAAAATGTTTTCCTCAGTTAAAACACATGCATAAGGAGCTCAGCTTCTGCATGGGAACTATATCAGAAACCAGGATCATAGAATCATAGAATCATAGGGTTGGAAGGGACCCCACAA
>ML681979.1:50272758-50325451 GCA_007922195.1 Podocnemis expansa | reverse complement strand
ATGATTCTCGACAATCCCTCCGTAACGTCTCGGATGCGGGCACCTGGGCAGCTGTTCCCAGTAGCAAGAATAAAAATCAATAGCCAGGAATTAAAGCCAACACCCAGCATTAAAGCCAAAATCAGAGGTCAGCAATCATGACCAAGGAATAAGAATTGAGATGATAATGCCAACATCAAAGGCTAAGTCAGATGTCCGGAACTGGAGCTGAGGGTCAGTGCTGAGTTAACTGGAGCAAGGCAAGGCAGGAGCACTGGGTCCAAATTTGGAATAAGGCTGGCATATGCTATCATAGCCATGAGTGAATGCTTTGGGCCGTCACTGAACTGTGGCCACTGGCCTTAAGAACGGGTCTGCTGATTCTTTCCATCAGTGAAGGGATATAACCAATACAGCAGCCTAAAACAATCCAGTTATTCTTGCTTGGTTATCCAGATGCTACCTTTGCTGTAGGTCCTAATTTCTGATACTTGATTAGACTAGTGGCAGATGCATAGTGGGAGGTCAGGTGTAATTGCCTCAACTCCTGCACCACTTTTAATGTCCTCCTTTCCTCTTTAATTCTTTATGATTTTGTTCTTACCAACAGGGAGAAATTGGCTATGAATCTGAAAGCTGAAGTCAATTTGGGTGAAAGAGATCATGAAATGATAGATTTCATGTGTCTAAGTAAAGGAAGAAGTAAAAGCAGCAGAGTAAGGAAACTTGACTTCAAAGAAAAGCAGACTATAACCAACTTAGAGAACTGGTAGGTAAGGTGCCATATAAATAAAATCAAAGGGAAAAAATTACTTGAGTACTGGCAGCTTCTTAAGGAGAAAGTAATAAAGGAATAACAGAAAATTATCTCAGTACAAAGGAACCATGGCTATGTCTACTCTAGAGGACTCACTTAATCAAATTAATAAGGTCAACTTAAAGTCAACTTTATTAAGTTGACTTAGAGTCCCCATTTGTTTAAGTCACCTTTATAAAGTCAACTTAAGCCAGTGGACCCAACTTAATAAAGTTGACTTTAAATGGGTCCCCTGCCTTAAGTCAATTTTAATAGTCAACTTTATGGCTCAGAGTTATTAAGTCAATGTAAGCAAGTGATTAAGTCAGCTTAATGAACTCCAAATGTGTCCATGGAGTTGCTTAAGTCAACTTAAACCTCCAATGTAGACATAGACTATAAGAATAATAAGAAGAGGCCAATATGGCTCCAACAGGAACATTTTAATGACTTGAAAATCAAAAAGACATCCTACAAATAGTGAAACCATAGACAAATTGTTAAGAAATACAAAAAACACATCATAAACATGTTGGGATGAAATCAAAAAAGCTAAAAAATTAAATAAGTTACACCTACCAAGTACCTTCATCACCAAAATGCATTTCTTAACTAAATTAGGAGCAAGAAAAAGATGCTGGAAAGTGTTGGGCCTTTACTTTGCTGGGAAGAACTATTAACTCATGTTATTGAGAAAATTATCATATTTAGTGCCTATTTTGCTTCACTCTTTAATAAAAGATGACCAGGTTTTGAACACAATTAATATGCACAAAGGGGAAGGAAAAGAAGTGCAAAATATGAAAAGAATGGGTTAAGGAATATTTTAACAAGTTGAACATATTTAAGTTAACAAAGCTTGATAAAAGTCATCGTGTGGTACCAAGGGAACTAGCTGACACAATTTTGGAATTGCTAGCACTAAGTTTTAGTTAGACCTTCTAGAGGCCTGGTCATGTTCTGGGCTAGTAGAGAAAGCCAAACATAATACATATCTTCATAAAGTAGAATGAAGAGGCTCCAGGGAATTACAGACCAGTTACCTTATCTTCAATATGGGAAAAAATACTGGAATAAATTATTAAAAAATCACTTTGCAAGTGTCGGTAAGGGAAATAGCTTATGACAACGAGGCACAGCTGAGTTAAGGGTTAAACTTTATAAAAGTAACTTAGCTGACAGCTTTGCTGTCCAGACATAATCTCATTTCCTTAGTAGATGCTGAGCTTGTTCCCTTTTTCTGATAACCTGTTTTGCAAGCTAAATTTTGCAAGAGCAATTTGGCTGCAAACAGGCTTGCAGAACCATATCTCCCCAGTAACTAATTCTAGTTGGCTAACATTGTGAGTGACAGTATTGTATCAACAGAGGCAGCTTTTGGGGGTAAAAGAAGCAGGAGGTCGCCTAGGGCTCCCAAGCTGTAAGGGGGCCCTGTAGCAGCCACCTGCTTCACTCACCCCTGCACTCACAGGGTGGTGGGGAACTGGAGGGCGGCAGACAACCAGGGCCAGAAGCTTTGCCGCCTGCCTGTCAGACCAGCCTCTCTCCAGAGGGGGCAGAGCAGCACTCCTTGCCTACTCCGAGCTGGTAGACCTCCCCAGGGGGAGGCAGGAGAGTGGCCGGTGCAGTGCTGTACCTTGCAGGAGTGGGGCCCCCTGGAACAACCTGCTCCAAAGAGTTCTGACCACTTCCAGGCCTGTGGTGGCCTGGGGCAAAGCAGCCTGAACTCTTTGGAGTAGGCCGCTCCAGGGGTCCCTATTCCCAGCAAGCTGCAGTGCCACACTGGCTGCTCTCATCCCTCCCCCAGGGAGGTGCAACTGCCTGGGAGTAGTCAGGGAGCACTGCTCTGCCCCCACTAGAGAGAGGCTGGTCTGGCAGGTGAGCGACAAAGCTTTTGGACCTGGCGGTCCAGGGCCCCCTGTTTCTCCCTTGCCCTCCCATGGGAGTTGGGAGTGGGGGGGGGATGGATAGGGAGGCAACAGGGACCCAGAGCCCCGGTGACTGTGGCATAGGGTGCCCCATAAAGGGCCTTCACCTAGAGCCCCCAATTGCCTAAGGCCACCTCTGTGTACCAATATCAAAAAACAGTAATCAGCAAAAGCACCAATCAGGTGATGACACAATATCTCAACCAAATACCAAACATGGTAAAGCAGAGCAACAATAACTTTTTGGGGGTTGTGGAACAGGGATAAAACTATGGTGAAAGCCCACAAAAAGTGGAGGTCTACGGAGGCAAGCATCAGACAGCCGAACTGAGGATTGATCACCCAAAGTTCCCTCCCCAGCAACAAATGAAACTGCCGGTAAGCTCATAGCTTGAGAACGAAATGTCCCACTTGAGATAAGACCAGTGCACCTGAACTGAATCAAAACTGAATCTGAATCAAATGAATAAGCCATGGATCTGTAAGTATAAGGGATAATGCTTAACAGTACTGATTGTAGCCCAGTATTAATTAAGGGCTTAATAATAGGAACAGGTTTTGGAATTGTAGTTACACTTTTGCTGTGTTGAAACTTTTGCTGTGTCTTTGGTTTTTTGCCTTAGAACATTAAAAAGCATTAGAGAAAATTATTTATTCTAATTAGATGTAAATAAATAAATTGAATTAATAAAAAGAAATCAGATATATCCAGTGTCTGCCTTAGTGTCTCACCCCCTCTACTGTTTCCAAAAAATCCATTTTTAGGGAAAATGCACAGTAAGAATCTTGAACATAATGGGATTACAAGAAATAGCCAGCATGGATTTGACAAACACATACCAAAGTATCCTAATTTTCTTCTTTGACTTGGTTATTAGCTTCGTAGATGGGGAGAAGCAGTAGATATGCTATATCTTGATTTTAATAAGGCTTTTAACACAGCCCCACATAACAGTCTCTTAAATAAATTAAGGAAATGTGGTCTAAATGAAAGTACTACAAGGTGGATGCACAATTCTTTAGAAGGCAATACTCAATGAGAAATTATCATCAATTCTCTCTCTGGGAAGGCATATCAATGGAGGGTGCTCTGGGGTCACTCCTAGTCAAGCACTATTCAACTTTTTCATTCATGCCATGGATGGTGGAGTAGAAAGTAAGATTATACAAATCTGCAGCTGACAAAAGATTGGAGGGTTTCCAAGCACTTTGGATGAGCGGTTTACAATTCAAACTGATGTTGACAAAGTGGATAATTAGCATGAATTCCAAAAGATGAAATTCAGTAAAGACAACGACATAGTACTTCACCTGGGAAGGAAGAATCCATTTCTATTCTCTACAAAATACAGAATAACTGGCTAGGTGGTGGTATTGCCAAAAAGGATCTGAAAGTTATAGTGGATTATAACTGAATATGACTCAAAGTGATACTGCTGCAAGAAAAGTTAATATTATTCTGCAGTGTATTAAGTTTACAAGAAAGATGTAAACTACCATAGATCAACACAGATGATAAAAGGTTTTAAAGAAAATAAAAAAAAAACCCTTACCTGTGGGGAAAGGTTGAAAACATTAAGCACAATTATTCTTGTGAAAATTAGTGTGACTGGGGAACCTGGTAGATCTTCAAATATGTTAAGGACTGCAACAAAGAGGACAGTGATCATTGGTCTCCAAGGCGACTGACAGTAGGACAAAAGTAATTGGCTTCATCTGCAGTGATGGCAGCAAATTAAGTGTTAAGAAAATCTTTCTAATAAGGTTAGTTAAACTCTGGATTAGGATTCCAGTGGAGTCCGTGGAATCCTTGTCATTGAAGATTTTTATGAATATGTTTTTAAGAAGTCCAGGTTCTAGAGGTTTACCTGGTCCTAACTCAGCACAGATGGCTGGAATTGGTAACTTCTCAGGGGCTGTGTTCACATACAAGCATTATTTTGATACAAGTTGTGTTGAAACAACTTGTATCGAAATAATGCCTTATTTCAAAATAACTTAATTCAAATTAACAGTTTGTTAATTCGAATTAAGGAAAAAAGCTCAAAAGCGAAATAGTTTCAAGCAACAGTTATTTCAAAACAAGTCATTGTTGTTTCGAAACAACATGTTCAGACGGCATTGTTTCAAAACAATCATTTCAATACAACATTGTTTCGTCCCCACATGGGGTTTAAGTTGTTTCGAAACAATGGGTGCCGTTGTTTCGAAACAACCATGTGTCGTGTGAACAGGGTATTTCTTATTTCGAAACAACCTCTGTTGTTTTGAAATAAGAGTGCTGTGTGAACACAGCCAGGGTGCCTTCCAGTCCTACATTATATTGTTCAGTGGTGTAGGAGAAATCTACACTATGGACATTAAACAAAGAATGCCAATAATTAATTTCAGTGGAATTTTGATTTCACACCTTTTTCACAGGTTTGTCATTGGAAGGATAAGTGAAACACACTTAACTATTATGAAATGCTCTAGATTGATCCATCCATAGATTTATTTTTCATCTGGATTCCTAGTCTTGTATTTGATCTCTTTATGCATTTTTCAAACAAATAAAATAGCTCGATATATTCTAATTAAAGGTGGGGAAGGACAACTTAGTTGCAAGTATTTATTTGCAAATATAAGGATGAAGAAAGGTATATCTAGATTCTCCAACTTTATTTCTTTCTCAAATAATTAAATATTCTAACAAAATGATGTGACTTAGTCTCTTTCCTTTCCCTTTTCTTTGACCTTTGTTTTGATACTGAAAAAAATCTGTCAAAAACAAATGTGCGTGTTTTAATATGGAAGACAGTATGCTCTAGGTCAGCGATTCTCATCTCAGGGCACATTACTGTGTTATCACATGGTGGTAAGGGTGTCATGGAGAGCCATGTGCTGGCTGGCTTTGGCCTGGTATGTAGTGAGTTAGTGTGTCTTCTAGGGTCATGATAGCCAGCAAGTGTGTCACAGCCTGCAAAAGGTAGAGAACCACTGCTCTAGGAGATAATGCACAAAAGCAAGAATAGCTGTGATCGCTTCTTGATTCAGCAACTGATTTGGAGTGTGATATTTTGCAAGTGATTTGACCTTTGTGCTCCATTTCTTGATCTGTAAATTAAGACCTTTGATGCTTGCCCATCTTTATAACCGTTTTGATATCTGTAGATACAAAATAATAAGAATTTTCATTAGCTAGGAGTCTAGGATAGTGTTTCTCAACCAGTGTGCCATGGCACACAAATGTGCCATCAGGCCTGAGCAGGTGTGCCACAAAATTTTTTGAAAACTACTCAAAGAACTCTGGATTGGCTCATTGGCTCATGAATATTCATGAGTTAATTTTGAAACTATATGGTTGTGTGCCTCAAATTAATTAAAGGTAGTAAGGTATGTCATGGCAGAGAAAATGTTGGGAACCAGTGGTCTAGGACATCATGGAGGACAGCTTTGGTATTCCATATGAAGCAATGAATATGTTTAAGGTCTGAGAAGTAAAAGAGTAATTTATCATCAAGTTCCACTGGAGATGACATGTTGTTTGTATTTTTTCATTCTTTGGCCCTGCTCATGCTGTGAATATTGCTTGTACTGTAGAAATTTTTGTCTCAGCTAATGTCCTTATGGAACCATGCTGAATCCAGATTTCAAACAAGCCAGCATAGGTCAAACAGAGTCAAAGCAGAATGACAAATAAATAAAACCTGCTGGTTGCTACATACTAAGCAGGAACATTCAAACTTCTAAAACACCTCATACATAGTGGGAATGAGGTATAGGTCACAGAACAGGGAAAAAGTTTTGCTTTGCAAATACAGTTCTCATGTTGTTGGACCACAGCCTCCAGCCTTGTATAACTTTTACTGTTTTTATTTTGACCATTAACACTATTTAAACAAGACTTCATAAATTCATGCTTGCTATTGTCTAATGTGAGATACTAAAAGTTCAGACTATGATTAATGACTCTTTGATTGAGAAGTACCTAAATTATTTCTGGCTTCTATTATTGCTTTTGTACAGATATTTATCAAAAGACAAGAAAAGATGGCTTATTCAATTAGTGAATCCCCTCCTTTGCAACTAAGAAGAATAGATGTTCAGGAATTGGGGCACATACTGGGCTATTGAGGCTATTAGTTGTTATGCTCTGTAGTAAGACTTCATGTGTGGAATTTTCAAAAATGCCTATGTGCCTTATGAGTACTCATCCCACTAGCCTTCAGCCGGGACTTGCTTTTGAACCCTCCCACATACACATTTGTAGTCTTAACAGTGACTATGGCAGGTAGTTTCATGAAGAGAACATGTCTGTGTGTAAAATAGTTTGTTTGTATATGGTTTTATTTCTATTTCAAACCCTCCCTTAAGTTTACATGTGTTTATTGGGATCGGAGAGTGAGGTTGAACAGGGAAAGAGAAACTGTTCAAGTGAATGGGAGAGATCTAGATAAGGAAGAAGAGAAAAGGAATGTAAATGATACCATGGGTAAACCCACTCCGTCACCTCCCTCCCAGGTGGTGAAAGTCCAAGAGGTGCAAGGGAAATGGACATTTCTGTGGCTTCAGTTGGTTCCCTGGGCTTCTCCTCAGTCACAGTAGCCTTGACACTACTCTGTCAACAGTCTCTGATATCAAGGCAGCGTGTCCTAGCAACCCAACTCAATCATCAAGCACCAGCCCTGGGATCAGGGTGGCACAACCTAGCAGCCTGAGTCTTTAACAAGCCCAGGGGTCAAGTCTGCATGGCCCACCAGCTCAAGTCAATAAACAGGGTGTCCACCATGGGGTGTGGTTCCCCAGGTACGGAGAGGGTGTCAAGCCCTTCTCCTTTATTGAGCCCTAGCCCAGGGTCAAATTTGTACTGGGGCTATGGAACCAAGGCATCAGGGAGCCAAACCAAAACACCCTGGTCTTGTTTCTGTAACATCCCCAGTTCATCCTTTTGGGCCCCCTGGGCTACTTCCTACCCAGGTCATAGTGGTAGTCCTCTGCTGGGTCTCCCGTTGTCCACTCTCCCCTGTCACAGCACTCACCTTATGCTTGCCCTAGGGGTTCTGGAGCTCACCAGCAGCAGTGGTCTCCAGGGCATCCATCTCTGGGCAGTCTGCTGGGAGTCTTTGCTCTTCAGTAAGGCATCTGAGGTTGCTCCTATTCTCAAGAAAGGATTAAAGCAGCTCCTGGTCAGGAGCCTCCTGCATATATCCTTTCTCCTCACTGGTGAAGCACCATTGAACTGAACTACTCCCTTTTATACTAGAGCACACACAGTAGGTCTTAACAGGCAGGGCTTTACCACCCATAGAGTATGCTGTACCTGTTTAGTATGGGGTAAGCCCACCCTATCACAGATGAAAACCTACTTGGGTGAGGATGCTGAGACTGGACAGTTCACCGGTTGTAGGTATAGTATGATGGGAACAAATGACAATGTAGCAAATGATTTAAGAATAGACCAGTCCTAGTGTTAGAGTCTGAGCAATTTCTTGAGGCTAGGCACAAGGCAGTTTTCTCAGCTATTGAACCTGTTCCTCATGGATGGAGGAACACTGCTGGCCTGAT
Source organism: Podocnemis expansa (assembly GCA_007922195.1). Classification (NCBI taxonomy): domain Eukaryota; kingdom Metazoa; phylum Chordata; order Testudines; family Podocnemididae; genus Podocnemis; species Podocnemis expansa. The sequence goes on along the minus strand of ML681979.1, from coordinate 50,317,201 downwards.
GGATAGGAAGAAGTCAGTGTCTGAAATTCCCTGCTATAACTCTGCATCCTCAGCTGTAACTCGTACTTGGTTTTGGAACCCCTGAATCTCTAAGGATTTTGATAGACTACACACAATTGGGTCTTGGTTCAAAATGGAGAGGAACACTAAACAATAAAAGGCCCTGTAATGAAGAAAAAGGAGCCTGTCCATTCTAAGCAGAACAAAGACTCAGCCTTCAAAGGTGTGAGTGCATCAAAGCAGACTTAAGTCAGATATGTAAGCTAAGGTTGCTATTCTCTGTCAAAGTATACTCTTGCATTCTATCAGCCAATGCAAGCCATGCTGCACATCCAGTCAATGTGCCTATTTTATGTACATCTTGATGTACACCACTTAGCACACACTGTAAGATGATTTCTGTGAGTGCATGCATGTGTGTAAGAGAGAATTTCTTATTATCCAAATCAGCATCTACATCACCCTTTCCCTTTAATGAATAAAAATAACAAACTTTGGTATGCTGGAGGACAGAAGGGTACTTGGGAGAACACTCTCTCTTGGATGGGTTTGGTGGCTTTCAAGAATAATAGTGAGGGGAAAAAGGAGTAAATCACTTAATTAATTCTGACTTGGGCAGTTATGCACAGAATCTTCATTAATCAGGCGGCTTCTTCCAAAATTCTTATTTTGTTGAATTAGCTATCTGATGTGAGGAAAAAGCATATTTCTTTGCAGTTTAATTATGTTCCACAGTCATGCAATTTTGTGTTACATAACAAGTTAAAAAAATCTTGTTGTTTGCCCTTTCTACTCTATTGCCTAACATAATTTACAGTATCAGAAATTAATTGAAAGACTTACCAGGTTTTTGTGTGTGTGTGTGTGTGTGTGTGTGTGTGTGTGAGAGAGAGAGAGAGAGAGAGAGAGAGAGAGAGAGAGATCAAACACTGACCCATCAACTGAGAGAGAGAGAGAGAGAACCTTTATTATTTAAAGCAAAGTAGCTTGGGAAATTTGTTTGTACCACTGAGTGTTTCAAAGTCTTTTTTTCCCCTCTCATATACAGTATCTCTATTTTGTACTTTCTCTAGGTCTAATTAGTACAACAATTAACTCCATCTGACCTCATTATAATTTGGATCATTTTTTATTTTAAGCCAACATTGATTGTTGGTAAGGAAAACAGCGTAAAAGAGTTGTTCATTCTGCTACTGTTCATATTGTGTTGTTCATACTATGTGTTCCACCTTGCTGTTCTCATCATTTCTGTAGGTTCTGCCTAAAGCTATGGGAATTCAGAACATAGCTGGATGAAAAAATAGTAGCCACCTTATAACTGCTCTGCTGTCCTATTGGTTAGAGAATTCATGTGGATTAGTGCAGACCCAGGTTCAATTCCACACCTTTGCTAAGCATCAGCACATCTGACACCCTGGTGGATCCAGACCTAGAACACCAATGCTTTCTTAAAGGTTACTAGGCCTGATCCAGTTTCCATTGAACTCAATGAGAGTGCTTCAGTATTAATGTTGTGGATTATGTCTACATGTATTTACAAGTTGTCACAGTTAGGAATTTTTTCCTGAAATTTAATCTAAATCTGCTATGCTGTAATTTGAACCCATTAACTATTGTTCTGCCCTTTCTGGCAAGAAAGAACAGCTTTTCTCTATCTTTTTATGGCAGCCTTGGAAAGATTTGAAGACCACAGATGTGTTCCCTCCTTAATCACCTTTTTTTTCCAAATTAAATATGTGAAGCTCCTTCAAATGATAATAAATGGAAATAAGAGTCTTCCTTATACATTTATTCAATACATGTTAATAATAATGTGTTATTGTTAATTGGTACTGTTAATTATTAAATAGCAGAGTAGTATATCTATTTTTAACCATTCTTTCTGGCTTTCAAAATATATATATTTTTTATTTTGACAGACTGGCTGCACTCCCCCATAGGCACCTCCTGATGTTACTTTGGGGGCATTCTCAAACTGTGCACCATCACTCAAGATTCACATGTGGGCTTCCTCAGTTCTGTCCAGACCCACCCTGTCTTCTTCTGGTCTCAGCTTTTCAGCTGAACTGCAACCTGTGTTCTCCCTCCTTCCACAGGATTCAACAGTCCTAGCACTATCACTTACATCAGTGGCTGCCACAGTCCATCACCACTACAATATTAGTGGTCTGGAGGAGGAACCCAGGCTCACCTACTACTTTAACCCATGAATCAGGGGCCCTGCATGCAGCAACCTGTCCCGCCGCTTCTCCCAAATACATTCTAGTCTTCCTTGGACCACTTCCCCACAGCCTGCAGTACCTCCATGATCCTCAAATCAGGACCTTGACTTACTCTGTCCCAGCAGCTAGCCACTGCTCCATTCAGAGTTCTGAATTTCTATCTCTCATCAAGCTCCTGTGTGGTACTAGCTCACACTGCCTTTTATACTAGGCCACTGATCTCTGATTAGCTGTCCACCAGCCTCCTCTGTTAGGCTGCCACCCCCAGAATCTTTTTAACCTCATCCTGATCAGTGCATGACAGACACCCAGTTACACTTATAACTGATCATTTAATAATAGAGAATTATCATTATAAGATAAGTGACTTCTTAGAATAATTAAGTTAATTAATGAATGAGACTTTTTAAATATCCTAGGACATAAAGTCTTAGATATATACTGTGTAACAAGAGAAATAATATTTTTATTTTTTTAAAGTAGAAGCTACCTGTTTGCTAGAGTACATTTTAGAATGTATTCTACACACACAATTTTCTTTCTCTTTGAAACTTAGTAGTTTTAAATATCAGCTTGTGCAGTATAGATAAGAGGTGTGTTTCCTTATATCCCTATGCTTAATTATCAGATTTTATAGCTTCTTTCCTCCTCTTAAATTCCTTTGATATGTTTTCCATTGAATAGATATCTGCCACAATTTCAGTGAAAAACGAATGGTTTCAGAAACCTCTCTCATAATACTCACACTGTTTAGGGTAGGCTGGTAAGTTATTTTTTTAAGTATTTGATTGAAATGGTATTTCATGGTATAGTTTAGATCCTATTCTAGTCAATGGTTAGAACATGTGCTTAACTTTAAGCATGCTATTCTCATACTTACAGTTAAGCATATGTATAGGTAGTTTGCTGGATCAGAGTCCAAATTAGTCCCTTGTGCTGAGTAAGCTTGTGTTTGGTTCAGAGATGTACACCATTTGCCTGTTACTTGTTTTAAATATAATACAGGAAACTGAAAAGGAAGAAAAAAAGGTCTCAACATAATTCAGGTAGGGCCTGATCCTGCTATGGTTCTCGATGCCTGAAATATGCCAAGTTAAATTGGAGTTCATTGCCCACTATTAGGCCTCTGACAACCACTGTGTCTCTAAAGCTCATAACAAAGGAACTAAAGGCATATTGTATTGTTACATTATTTTTATTTCAGAAATTTTTAGGATTATCACGTGACCAGCTGGTCTATTCATTCAGCAAGGGAAAAGCCTACAATATGTTTCCAATAGAATTGTCAAATGCTTTGCACTACACTTCTGAAAATAAGAGAGGATAAGAAGGGAAAGGACAGAGTCACTTCCAGGAACTGGTATGAGAAGATGGACTAGTATAGAAGTTCCTGGTAAGGTTTAGAAAAAAATGGCTTGTAGGAAGCTTACCAGTACTTTTTGAACTCATTCATTTTAAGATTCAGCAGTCATTCCAGAGCATTACATAACATTTCTCAGGTTTTTATTTTGAACAGAAATGGTGATTTTATTGGTATTCAGTTTGAGAGGGCATTTAGGATGATGAATTAACTATGCTTTCCTTGGGTTAGATTGTGACTCCAATGGAGTGGTACCATGACTACTGCATCTTCCCTATAGCACTGCATATCGTTTCTCATTGTATCTCTTGTCCAGAGCATTCCCTACAAAGCTCCTTCTTTATATTCTCTAAGAAGTGACCTTCCCTAGAGATGTAAGTTGTGCTCAACATCAACTGTTCTCACCACCATCAATTGTTCTCTCCCACACAGCAGATTAGTCAGACTTGCAGCACATGCAATTCACAGCTCAAAAACTATCAGAACAGGATGGGAGATGAGGCAGCTCCACATGGCCCAGGATAGGATTTAATTAATTAAAGAGGAGGGTGTGGCACCAGTCAGCTCCTTTCTTTCCCAAACTGACCAATGAGTATTTAAAGTCTGGAGGAGGAGGGGCCATCCATGCATTCCCTAGAAAGGCTTTCTACCCCTTTCTGTTGTACTGTGCCAGTCCAATCAAGTTTTCCACTGTCTACTCACTAAGGTGAGTGAGTGGCATTTTGTGTCAGTCACACCACGTTCCTTGGACCAACCCATAGGATTAATCTCAGCTGAAGCTGAGTCATGTCAATTCAAATTTCAGTTGCACACTAATCTAAAGAAGGGATGTAATAGCCAGTCCACAGATGAGTTTGAGAACCTTGAGTACATGCATTGATTCATATTAGTACAATGGGATAACAACATCAAGTTGCAGATATTGATCTTTTCAGAGTTATTCATGCCTTCAGATTATTGTATTACAGTGTGAGGTAAAACTACACATGAAGACCACCTGTAAAATTGTGCTGGTGCAGAATGTACTGCCTGTTTGATAAGCAATGATTTTGTCAGGGAACATGTTACACCAGTGCTCCAAAATCTGCATTGGCTCCCACTTTCATTCCAGTCTCAGTTCATTGTGCTGATTTTAACCAAGGTCCCCCAATGATGGAGCTGAGAAATGTACAGAAGTCTCTGCATCTCACAGACTTTAACATAGAAATTGACTGAAAGTTTTAGATCTCCCCTGTGACTCCATAGCAGATACAATTAGCTGCGGATCACAGGTATAACACTAAGACTAAGACTAATGCTTTTATTTTTAGATCTCAAAGCACTTTACAAAAGTGACAGGGCCACCCCTAGGGGGTGTGGGGCCCCTGGCAAATTCCCCTCTGCCTCCCCAAATTCCCCACACCCCGTCTCTGGCACTGGGGGGGAGGGGCAGACTCCTGCACTGCCCCCCCCCATACTGTGGACCAGGCAAGCAGCCAAAAGGGCAGCAAGGTGCAGTGCTGCCGCTCTGCCCCCCACGACATGCTCCACTCTGGGCTCCATGCCACAGCAGCGGGGAGAAGGCAGGAGGTAGTGCAGCTGGGGGGGCAATGATACCAGCTCCGTGCTGGCTTCCACCCCCTCCTCACTGCTCCAGCACAGAGCTCAGAGCAGCATGCCTGGCTGGGGGGGGTGAACTGGCAGTGCTGAATGGGGCCACCCTTTGGTTCGCTCGTCCAGTCTGTGGCATGGGGGAGGCAGCAGTGCAGTCCCACAGGGCCCCCCAAAGCACAGTGCCCTGGGTGGCTGCCTCAGTCACCCTATCCTAAGGATGGCCCTGAAGAAAGATCAGTATAATTTCTGCAATTTTACAGATGGGGAAACCAAGGCGCCGGAAGGAGAAGTGATTTGACCAAGGTCCCCCAATGATGGAGCTGAGAAATGTACAGAAGTCTCTGCATCTCACAGACTTTAAGGTCAGAAGGGGAACTCATGTTCATCTAATCTAACCTCCTATACATTACAGGCCAAAGAACCTCATCCTCTTTCTCCTGAAATAGACCCAAAACTGCTGACTGAGACTCCATGCTGTGGTCTATCCACTATGTTATTTTGTCTCCCAATCATGAACTTCCCTCCCTTCCTACCCTTACTAAACTTTTGATTTTTTGTATGCCTAATATAGTTGCAATTAAATTACCGCTTGTGCACATATTTAATTCATGTTAGAAAATCTTATCTTCTAAAGAAATATCACAATGTACCAAAAGATTGTGTGCCTTGCTATAGGAAATACTTAATATTCATAGACCATTCATTTATATTTCATAAAGGATGTTGCACTGGATTAGACCTCATGCATGGGATAGAAAAAAACAGTGTGTTACTTGCAATGTATAAATGTGTTTGTCTAGAAATGGATCATTCTCCTTCGAGTAATGCTCACATCAATTCCAAATAGGTGTGCGTGCGTGCCTCATGCACAACAGTCAGCAGATTTTCCCCTTAGCAACCCCTGCGGTCAGACAGAGCCCCCTGGAGTCGTGCATGTGTAGCGCTGTGTATAAGGGCTCACCGACCGCTCCCCCTTCGGTTCCTTCTTACCACCATGGCAGCTAGTTGGTTCTGTAGTCTCTCTGTCCTGGGAGTCTTTCCCCTAGTTCTTTGCCCCAGGCTAAGCCCTTTGTTCTTGTAGTTAGTTTAAGTAGTTGTTAGTTAAATACCTGTTAAAAATTTTCATTAAAAAATTCAAGTTCCATATGGTCTCTTTGGGTTCTATGATCTCTTCTCTGGATGTCAGGGATTGGTATACTGCCCTCAACCTTCAGGATGCGTACTTTCACACTTCTATCATCCCAAAGCACAGATGTTTTCTCAGATTTCTGGTGGGGGACAGGCATTTCCAGTTTGCGGTTCTGCCTTTTGGGCACTCCATGGCCCCCAGGTTTTTTACAAAATGCATGGCAGTGGTGGCAGCTTTCCTCCGCTGTCATCAAATTCATGTCTTCCCTATCTGGATGACTAGCTAGTGAAGGGCCCTTCAAAAGATCAGGTCATAGCCAGTTTAGCCTTTATTCAGCACACATTCGATAGCCTAGGCCTGTTAATAAATGTAAAAAAATCGATTCTTGTTCCTGCTCAAAGAATAGAATTTATAGGAGACACTCTAGACTCAGTCGCAACCACAGCATCTCTTCCCACCCACTATTTTCAAGTCATCTCTGCAATAGTAAAGGACTGGATTTACCAGCCTGCCCTAACCGCTCGCTCCTGCCTGAGGCTTTTAGAACATTTCACAGCCTGCACATATGTGGTTCCCCATGCAAGGCTGTGCCTGAGACCACTTCAGCTGTAGCTGGCTTCAGTCTTTCGCCCATCCATTGACAGCCTGGATCTAGAAATCTCAGTGCCTAAAAGCATCTTTGAGTCACTTCTCTGGTGGACAGACCAGTCTGTGGTTTGTGTGGGGGTCCCATTCTCAAGACCCTTCCCAGCAATGACTTTAATAATGGACGCCTCGGATATAGGCTGGGGAGCCCACCTGGGTGACCTAAGGACTCAGGGCTATTGGCTGAGTCAGGACAGACTGGCCCATATCAACATCAGGGAACTCAGAGCAGTTTGCCTTGCATGCCAGATGTTCAAAGATTGGCTGACAGGTCACCACACTACTGTAAAGATGGACAATGTAGCTACAATGTTCTACATAAACAAACAAGAGGGGGCTTGATCCTGCCCCCTTTGCAAGGAGGCCATGGCTCTGTGGAACTTCTGCATCCCTTTCAGCATACACCTGGATGTTTCCTATCTCCTGGGTTCACAGAATTACCTTGCAGACTCCATAAGTCGCTGTATTTGCCTGCACGAATGGTCTATAAAGCAGGATGTCTTACTTACCATCTTCCGAAGGTAGCGTACCCCCCATCTAGATCTCTTTGTGACCATCCTCAACATCAAATGCAAAACATTTTGCTCCTTCCACAATCTGGAGAAGGGCTCTATTGGGGATGTGTTCCAGGCATCATGGATCGGCTCTCATACCGTTTCCATTAATTCCAGACCTGCTGACCCAGAACCAAGGCCTTCTGAGATACCCAGATCTCTGGTTACTCCACTTGACTGCATGGAAACTACATGGTTGAACGCACATGAGCTTCAATTTTCCCAATTGGTTCAGGAGATATTGTTGGAGAGCAGAAAACCATCTACCAGATTGACTTACTTAGCTAAATGGAAGTGTTTCTCCTATTGCTGTGCCCAGAACTCTTACTTGCCAGTTTCTTGCACTATTCCAATCGTTCTGGACTATCTGCTGCATTTGAAACATCAGGGCCTATCTGTATCTTTGCTCAAAGTTCATCTGGCTGCAATCTCTGCCTATCATGGGCATGTCAAGGGGTGTCCAATTTTTTCTCACCCCCTCATGAGTTGGTTCTTTAAAGGTCTAATTAGAAAATTCCCCCTAGTGGTGAAACAAGTCCCATTTGGGACCTTAATCTGGTCCTTACTGCCCTAACTCATTTTCCGTTTGAGCCACTCACCACCTGTTCTGAACTGTACTTGTCATGGAAGGTGGCTTTTTAGTAGCCATTACCTCTGCAAGAAGGGTCGCTGAACTGCGTGCTCTCACTGTAGACCCGCCTTATTTGTTCTTCAAGGACAAGGTCCAGGTTCGGCCACATCTGGCCTTCTTGCCAAAGGTGGTTCCACATTTCCATATGAACCAGGATATTTTTCTTCCTGTTTTCTATCCCAAGCCCACTCGTTGGCTCGTCAAAGGACCTTGCACTCTCTGGACATCCGTAGGGCCCTGGCGTTCTAATTGGAAAGAACTAAGCCTTTCAGGAAGTCTCAGCAACTATTTGTTGCAGTAGCAAATAGTATGAGAGGTCAATCTGTCTCCTCACAGACAATATCCTTGTGGATCACTTTGTGTATTAAAACTTGCTACTCCCTTGCCAGTAGACTTCGTCCAGATGTTATGGCTCACTCAACAAGAGTGTATGCTGCATCTGTGGCCTTTAATGCTAGAGTTCCTCTTGAAGATATCTGTAAGGCAGCAACGTGGTCTTCCATCCACACTTTATGGTACATTATGCAATCACTGAACAGGCAAACCAAGATGCCTCTGTGGGCAGAGGGGTGCTGGATACAGTGTTATAGTGTCTGACCCCACCTCTGGTAAGTGCTTAGGAATCACCTATTTGGAGTTGATGCAGGCATCACTTGAAGGAGAAAGACAGTTACCTACCTTATCTTTAACTGTCATTCTTTGAGATGTGTGCTCTTGTCTACTCCAAAACCCGCCCACCTCCCCTCCTTTGGTTTATTAAGAAGGAACTGAAGGTGGAGCAGTTGGTGAGCCCTTATACGCAGCACTATGCATGTGTGACTACAGGGGGCTCTGTCTGACCACAGGGAAAAATCTGCCGACTGTCATGCACGAGGTGTGCACACACACCTATTTGGAGTAGACATGAGCACCCATCTTGAAGAACGACAGTTACAGACAAGGTAACCGTTTTTTCTACATCACACTTTTTAAAATAAACATGTATTTAAGGACACAGAAAATAGGAATAATTAGAGCACATGGCTGACAAAGAGAGATTTAGAGGATTTGAGTTTGTAGTGTGGTGGTTATGCCACTCTGATGTTGAAAGGATTAAAATCACAGGGAAGAAAGTAGCCAATAGGGGCAGAAGACTGAAGGGCCAATCAGGGCCCAGGAGCCTGTATGAAAAAGGCCCCCTGGTCTGGGCATTTTTCCCTGATAAGCAAGGAGGAAGGGTGTGATGTTGGTTTGATTGTAGGCAACAGAATGAAGGACAGGTCCCTGGGAACTACCAGGGTTTGGTGGGAACACTGTCCTGATACAAGAGTGATAGGTAGCTGGGGAGATATGGATATGGCTATGGCCCAGTCTGAAGAAGTGGGAGGGCCAGGGTTCCACCCAGCTCCCCCTGGTGACAGTAGGCAGAGAAGCGACTAGTAGGTAGCAAATATACTGGCAGGGGCATCACTGCCCCGGGGAGGGACCTGGGGCATGGCCCCAGGCCCTGCCCCCTGCCCACAGGCCCCACCCCCTGGCCGCAGGCCATGCTCCTTCACTGGGGACAGGGCCAGAAGCCACCACATGCCGCTGCGGGCGGCTGGGCCCCGCATCCCTGGCTGGGGACGGGGCCAGAGCAGACACCACTGCTGCGGGCGGTCGAGCCACGGATCCCCAGCTGGGGATGGGGCTGCCGCGGCCATGGGCAGCTGGGCCCTGGATCTCCAGCCTGATTGGGCTGGAGACCAGGGGGGGGCCACCAGACCCAAGGCACCGGCACTGGGATTCGGGGCACGTGCCCCAGATGCCCAGCACTAGCAACACCCCATCTACTCAGAGTGGGCTGGTCTGAACAGGTCTCTACCTCAGAGAGCTGAGTTCCTGCAAGAACTAGAGATTGTGGGAGAGGTGCAGCACTGACTACTAGATTGCGTGGCCACTTGAGCAATCAGTTTGCTTTATTTATTTATTTTTGAGATTTCATGTTTGGTATTTTTAAAGTATAAAAGTATGTTAATGGCCACTGGCATGTATTAATGTTGTACTTTCCTAACACATCTTGATTTCTAAAGCTTTTTGGTGTATCAAGGAAGCTTATTGTTATCATAGCATTACATCATATAATTTGTATTTAAAATTATAAAGGTAAACATATGATCAGGGACAATTAAGAATGAAATTACAAACACTAGTGCTCCATACAATTGTCTACATCAATCCAAGTTGTAATCACTTCCTTACCTCTATCCCTACTCTGAATCAACACTCCACTCACCCATTGATTAGCAGGCATATCTATCATAAATACGTTTCATGGGAATCAACCCTTTCAGCCTTCAACAAATACTGAAATTCCCACAATCAATTAGCTGCATCCCATCCCCACATGGCACTTCGTGAAGATACTATTTCCCCCTCTCCTGATGGGCTGTGCAAGTCCATAATGTGGGAGCACAAAGTATCTAACTTCTGTTGCATGAGTGAATCCAGCTCTAGCTGTGGTTGGGTCTTTTTCTGGCTTAGGTAACCAGTGAAGAAGCCCTTTGTTGTCATAGGTTGATTCAGAGAAAGATGGCTAATCTGTGGCTTCAAAAAGTTTGTGACAAGTACAGCAAGTCACAGAAACACAAATAGTATTGTGGACACTAGCACCCAAACAGCTGTGTAGATACTCTCAAAGGGCTTTCATTCTGTCAAAAGCACATTCAACAACATTCTACACCTGGTGATAGAATAATTAAACTGTCTTTTGCCAACGCCTCTGAAATCAGTGTGTGATTTTTATAAGTCAAGGCAAAAAAGGGCATGTGGGATCCTTCAGAATAAGAGTGTGGACTATAAATATTCTTTAAGGCAATGCCATTTGTTGGGAATAACATCCCAGTCTATCCATAAATAAAATTCCTGAACTGAAGAAGAACCTGGCATAGAGATTTTCATCAGTGCAACCCATATTAACTTCCATAAATCAACCTCTGTAGCCTGCTAGGGCCTACATAACATTGAAGTACTACCCTTTGTGTTTTATGCACTTTGGCTATGTTCACATGTAAATTCTTATTTCAAAAGAAGTGAATTCGAAATAAGTTATTTTGAAATAAAATCATTATTTCAAATTCCTTTAAATCAAAATAAGCAAAAACCACCATAATGTCCAAACACAGGACTAACTATTTTGATTCAGCAGAGGGGCACCATGGGAGCTGTGGCAACATGGCCCCCTGTCTGGGCCATGTTGCTACCCAATCCCCTGCCTGGCTCTCACCTGGAGAGCCAGGCAAGGGAAAACAGCCCCCTGAGCAGGGATGCCCCTGCCCTGCATTCTCCACTGCTGGTGGGGCAGTGGGGGATGGAGGTGGGGCACCCATAAGGGGGGCTTGCTGGAAGCTGGGGGGTGATGGGTGTGAAGCCAGCTTTGCCCGCTGCCCCCGCTTGCCAGCAGCAGGGGGAGCTGCTGGTCCCCAGCAGGCTGGACCTGCTGCCCTGGCAAACCGGCAGCTGGAGGTTGGCACCTCGGAGACCCCTAGCCCCCCTGGCTGCCAGCTTGCGGAGGCAATGGGCAAAGCTGGCTCCAGGTTCATCGCTGCCTCGTGGTACTGGCTTGTGGGCGCAACGGGCAAAGCTGGCTCCAGGTTCATCGCTGCCTCGTGCTACTGGCTTGTGGGAGCAACGGGCAAAGCCGGGTCCATGCCCGCCGCTCCTCTGCACCCCCCTGCATCTTCCCTCAGCACCCTGGCCAAGGTGCTGATACGCTCCCTGGCCAGGGTGCTGAGGGGGGGTGGGAATTCCTCCCAGAGTGCCATGCACCATGGGAGGAAGGTCATTTTGTTATATCGATATGTGGTGCATATCGATATAATAGAGCCAGACGTAGTTGTTTTGAAACCACAGTTTTGAAATAATCCTCATTTGAAAATATAACTAGGTTTTATTATATTAAAATGATTTTCCTTATTTTGAAATAAAGGAGCTCATTATTTTGAAATTAGGAAATGTTGTCTGGACATGTCAACTTTTAATTCAAAACAAAGGTGGTTGTTTCGAATTAAAAGCCTTGTCTGAACACAGTTTTTTTTTTCTCCTAGAGAAAGGCAAATTATGGTCACATGAGTCTCTTCAATGACCTTGGTGTGGTTTGCACAGCCCATTTTCTCAAAACCGCCAATTATGACTTTTTTACACCTTTCATCTTGATAAATAAAAAACACACTTTACTGCTTCAAGAATCTGCTGTCACTTTACCTAGTGTCACTTTTCCTATATCAAATTGGTTGGCAATGAACTATAGCAGTCTAGAGTAGCCAGTTTCCAGAAAGTTATAGCAATCTACTTCTGGACAGGGATGGCCTACTTTATATGTGTGTCTTTACTCTGAAGGGTTGGGAAAAGCTGCTTACAGAGCTACAGAAATATACCTTTCTTCATGCAAAAGTTTTGAATCCATTGCTTGTCATGTCAGGTCTGAATGATGTGGTGGTCCTACCAGTCTGTGCTTGTGGCCCTATCCCAGAACTGCTAGTCTACATAAAGGGCATCTGCAACTGTACTGTGCATCATAAGCAGCATGAGACAGTTTAAATCTCCCTATGTGTGTATATTTCACATACTCCTGCTCCATCAGAAGCTGTCAGCTGCCTTTGGAGGTTCAGAAAACCAAAATGTCCACCAGTGTGCACTTGCACATTGAGTGAAAGTGCAAGTAAGGGAAATTCCTCAAATAGGACCTCCTCAATGTTTCTGGCTGCAGAAAGGAAATAAAAGTGATCCAGGTAATCACAAACCTGTTTAATTTGACCCTAGTAGTATGCAAGATCTTGGAGAAAATGTTGAAGGAGAAAGTACTTGAAGGTATTATTAATTGGGATAAAATACAACATGACTTTACAAAACCGAGGTCATGCCAGACCAACCTGATCTTTTTTTGAGAGGATAACAGATTTTTTTGGAGAAAGGGAATGTGGTGGACCTAATTTACTTAGATTCAGCAAGGCATTTGATACAGTTCCACGTGGGGAATTATTTGTTAAATTACAGAAGATGGGGATTAATATGAATATAGTAAAGTGGATAAGGAACTGTTTAGAGGGGAGGCTATAGCAGGTCATACTGAAGGATGAACTGTCAAGCTGAAGGGAGGTTACTGGTGGAGTCCCTCAGGGATCATTCTTGGGATCGATCTTATTTAACCTTTTTGTTACTGACCTTGCACAAAAAGTGGGAATGTGCTAATTAAGTTTACAGATTATACCAATTTGGGAAGTATTGCTAATACAGAGAAGTATTGGGATACAATACAAAAAGATCTGGATGACCTTGTAAACAGGAGTATCAGAAACAGGAGGAAATTTAATAATGAGAAGATGCAACATTATGCATTTAGGGACAAATAACAAGAATTTTTCCTGTAAGTTGGTGTAGATAGAAGGAATTCTTATAGAAGAGTTTGTTACACATAAACATAGATATTAAGTGGCATCACCATCAATCAGCCTTGACCAATTAACCCTGTAAAAGCAGGCGGTAAATTATTCCTAACCAACATGAGATCTTGCAGGCCTGCAGAAGAGAAACAGGGATTGCTAAATTTGCAAAACAAGAGATAAGACATCTGCAGGAGATGTAAACAGCTGATGAATCAGACCCTAAAAGTCCTCAGTCTCCTTCCCGTTTTCCTTGGCTAAATTTATAAAAATTGATAGTTAGGTTTCAAATATTAGAACTGTCTTTAGGGTAACTTCTCTGTATGCCACCAAGAATCCTTGCTCTCTCAGCTTCCAGCCTGCAGTTGTCCTGTTGGAGTTCCCGTCTGCTGAAGGGATGTAAGCATATATCCTTTCTTACTTGCTGTTTGCATGCTAATAAACCAAACTATTTTACACTGCACTCTGCTTCCTGTTTTGTTTACCAGACCCTTCAAACCTTAAGACTTGAGCTGTAATTTGAAGTCAGAGTCCTGTTATGATTGGAGACATATCAGTTGGAAGAGACTGAGGAGGAGAAAGATCTGGGCATACTGGTTGATCACAGGATGACTATGAGCCACCAATGCAATGTAGTTATGAAAAAAGCTTATGTGCTCTCAGGATGCATTAGGGAGGTGTTAGTAGCTATATACAAGGCACTGATGAGACCTCATCTGGAATACTGGGCACAGTTCTGGGCCCCCATGTTTAAAAAAGATGAATTCAAGTTGCAACAGGTACAGAGAAGGGCTACAAGGATGGTCCACGGAATGGAAAAACTTGCCTTATGAGACAAGACTCAAGGAGCTTGCTTGTTTAGCCTAACCAAAAGAATGTTGAGGGGTGATATGATTGTTCTCTATAAATAGATCAGAGGGATAAATGTATCGGGGGGGGGAGACAAATTATTTAAATACAGCAGCAGTGTGGACACAAGAACCAATGGATACAACCTGCACATCAGGAAATGTAGGCTTGAAATTAGATGCAGGTTTCTAAATATCAGAAGAGTAAAGTTCTGGAATAGCCTTCCAAGGGGAGCTATTGTGGCAAAAAACACAACTGCCTTCAAAACTGATCTTGATAAGTTTATGAAGAGGATGATATGATGGGAAAGCCTACTTTGGAAACTGACTGATCTTTGATCTATGGCTATTGTTGGTATAAGTGGCCTAAGAAGGGAGGGTAGATGGGGTGAGTTCTGAGTTAATGCACAGAATACTTTCTTTGGTGACTGGCTAGTGAGACTTGCGTCACATCCAGTTTGCATCACTATCAGTGACTATGCAAGACAACAGTTGATGATGTCCTCTGAGACAGATTCTGTCAGGACCTAGTGCTGCTTGGTTGCCAAGATTCCACAAAGGCATGCATAGCAATAGACATGTAGCCCTTTTTTATGGATCTTGCCACAATAGCATTGTCTAGTCCTCAAGTGTCTAACTGTAATCATAGTTTTCATTCCTACCAGTTATAATATATTTAGTCTGTTGGTTAAAAGTCATATTTTGTTATCTTATAGATTATCATTCCAATAAACAACACCTTCGTCTGGAGCTGGAATTTGCCAGGAGTTTGAGAGAGAGAGATTTTGTAACTCAATAGCAAAGAATGTTGTATTCCATTGTAATTAATATTGCATTATAAGAAATTATAACATTGTAGTTAAAGTGCATGTATTGTAATGATACATAGTACTAATACAATAACAGATATATATATAAAATAAATGCACTATTAAAATATTTACTCTCATATACATTAATCATATACTATTATGTAACACTGTAATTAAAATATTACAACATTGCATTACACTCTAATGAAACATCTCACCACAGGAACGTGGAAGCTGCAGCATGTTTAGATCAGAATATTTACAAACTGTAAAAGACCTCTACATGCAAAAATTGTTTTGTTTTTTGAGTTGAGTAAATTATTCCCAACTGTGGTAATGCCATTAGCTAATAAATTTGAGTATTCTATCCCATCACAGGGAATTTTTCTAAATGCCAAGAAAATGTGTATCACAATCAATTTGACCTGAGTGAATACATTTTACAAATATAGAAGGAAGCATGCTTCATGACTCCCTCCAAATCCCATCATTCTCAGTGTTTCAATGTTTATTTTCATAGTATTGAAATAAATGGCTGATGATGAGTAAACTGTTGAAATAAACACCTATTTCAACACTTTGTGAGCATCATCAGCCCGTCTTTTCAAGGTTTTTGTATATCATTAGCATTTTGAATGACAGATCTTTTCTTCATATTTTAACAAAATCCTGCCCTATGAATACCACGTAGGATAGCTCTGTACCAGACAGCATATTATTCTTCAGGAGTTAGGAGATAAATTGTAACAGTGCATTGTCACATTGTGACATCGTATTCCTAGATATTGAAGATAATACCCAATTCCAAGATATGAAATATCAATACATCTCAATGTTCTGTATTATGAGGGCTGTTTTATTCTTTTTCTTATATGAAAATTATTTTCTGCCCATTCATCTTCATTATTTATTGTTCTTTTATTTCCATTCTCTGATATTTTTACTTGGCGTCCTAGGTCTTTTTCTCTCCTTCCCTTAAAGTGTCCTGACTGACTATTTTTGAGGTAGTTTCCCTATGCGTTTCAAAGACTCATTCACCTGCTCATCCATCAATGTGATTTATGCCATCATGTCCCAGAAATGTTCCTCTGCTTTATATATTGGATAAACAGGACAGTCACTGCACAAAAGAATAAATGGGCACAAATCTGACATCAGAAACCACAACATTCTAAAACCAATGGGTAAGCATTTAAATCTTCCTGATCAATCCATTGATGAATTACTAATCGCTGTGTTCAGGCAAATAAATAACAGCTGTAAATTTCAAAAAGAAGCTGCAGAGCTTGAATTTATTTGCAAATTTGGCTTTGTTGGTTCAGGGCTAAATAGGGGCGTTGGATTTTTTTCTTATTACAATGGATGATTTGACCTCATCTTCCTCTATATCAGGGGTCTCAAACACACAGTCTGTGGGCTGCATGCAGCCCATGGAATCCCCACCTGCAGCCCCTAACACAGGCAGGAATTCAGGGGCTCTGGAACCCTGGCCAGTTTTTTAGGACCCCCTCCCCCACTGGGAACTGGCTGCCGAGCCGCAGCTGCCTAACTCCAGGTGTCCTGCCCCAGTACTTCTGGCAGTGCTTCTGGCCACACATGCCTATTCCCCTGTGGGGCCTCAGCACAGGCAGTCCCACTGCCAGCCAGCCAGGAAGGAGGTGGAGCCTGCTGCTGCCTGTGAGCGGGGGGGGGAGGGTCAGGCAGAGCACTGCAGGGCTGTTTCTTGGGGGTCAGGGCTGCAGGGAACCCTCTTCTCTCCCTCTTCCAGCCTCTTGCAAGAGGCTAGGAGCAGATGATGGTCCCTGCAAGCAGCGAGCCATCTCAAAGTGGCAGCTCAGAAACTGCCTCTGCCACTTGTAAAAAGTGGCATGGACCATCTGTGCCCCCAAGTCTCTTGCAAGAGTCTGGAAGAGGAAGAGGGTTCCTGCTGCTTCTTACAAGCAGCAAGAGTCATCTCCCAGCCACACTCGGAGATGTTCCTGCCATTTGTAAGAAGTGGCATGGACTCTCTTTCATTTCTTCTTTCCTTCCTTTTTTCTCTTCCTTTTTTCTTTTTCTTCCCTTTCTCTTCCTTTTTCCTCTTTCTTCTCTCTTCCCTTCCTTGTTTGTTTCTCTCCATTTAAAAAAAAAGTCAAAAAAATTTAATGTAAAAGCTTTCTAAAAATTAAATTTTAATAAAAAATTCATTAATTCTATTTACAATCATTTTTCATTCATTTTTCAAAAAAATATTTTAATTAAATAAACTGATGACTCAGCTATATGAAGAGGTTTCAGTAATGCAGCCCTCAGGTTAATATCCTAGTCCTCATGTGGCCCTCATGATGATTTGAGTTTGAGACCCCCTGCTCTATATGCTGTTCCCCAGTGTTTGAATCTTAACAACAGCTTTGATTTGCTGTTAAAGGGTGACATGATCTCAAAACTTACACTTCCCTGTATTTATTTCCTTCCATTCTATAAGTTTCCCCATATTCAAAGCAAAGAGATTCTTGAAAAAGGATTTGTCTATATAAGTAGTCTCTTGAACTCCAGTGTGAGCAAACTTACATGTGCAGACTTATGCTAATCTCCACAATTACCAGATTGTGATGAAATAGTTCACTAAATTTTAATCTTTTCAGATGTTATTATTAGGCATAAGGCAGGTTTTAGGGCAGGGCTGAGTAAACTTTTTGGCCTGAGAGCCACATCTGCTGTATAGAGAAACACATGTGGTGGGGAAAGAGGCAGGGATGAAAGTGGGCAGTGACTGCTGCACTCTGGCCAGGATGGTGCCACTGGAGCAATGTGGTGGGGAAGGCATGGGGTTGGGAGGGGGGGTAGCCACAGGGCAGCACTTGGGCAGGAAAAGAGGGACAGGTGAAGGTGCAGGGCCACAAGGGAAGAGAACTTTGCATGCTTTTGCCAGGCACAGCAGTAAGACCTGATGAAATGTTCCTATGGGTCAGAGGCATCGCTGGCACCTGGCACAGGGAACACGTGTCCCAAGTGCCTGATGCAGCCCCTGCCTCTTCCAGCCATTTATCCAGGGCTGGGCCGGCCATGGCCGTGCCTGCCTCTCCTGGCCTGGGAGCTGGGCTGGACTGCCCACAGCAGCCACTGCCTCACCCTGCCCTGTCCCCGGCCAGAGATCGGAGGACAGGCTGGCAGCGGCAATAGTCTGGGGCCCTGACTCCTGATTGGGTTCAGGGGCGGGGCCATGGCCTTGGCCCCAGGTCTCTTACCAGGGCAAAAACACCCTTGCTATGGGCTCTAGCTGACCTGTGAGCTGTTTGCCCACATTTGCTTTAAGGGAAAAAAAAATCTTGCTTTTTTCTTATTAGGATAATATTTTCTTATAGATACTGTGATAGGGTTTCCAGAGAGTTCTAGAAAACCCATATATTAGCCCCAGGCTCAGCACATCCCTTTCTCCCTTGTAGCTGAACAGTGCTTACTTCAGGCTAATTGGCACACCTGTAGCTAATCAAGGCCCTGCCCAGGACATGCTGAAAAGCCTTCCCTCCAGAGAACCTGTATAGCTGGAGTGTGAGAGTAAGGAGAGCTACAGGAGTGTGTGAAAGGAGGCAGGGTATGGTTGGAAGGCAGACAAATCTGGAGAAGGAGAAGAATGCTGCTCAGGAAGCCTCCCATAGGTACAAAGGCTAGGGTCAGGAGAAACTGCTACTGGGGAGGCGGTGGGGGCAAATAACCTTTGCTAGGCCTGGATGCCAGAAGGAACCAGACTCACTGCTAAACAGAAGCTTGGGACCTACCAAGGTAGAGGAGGAAATTGTCAAATATTTAAGGTTAATAATATTGAATCTCTACATATAACTTGAGAAAAAAATAAATCTTTCTTGCTATGAGAAAGAAAATGTAAAGTTGTATGTTTCCAGACCAGCTTAATTAATTTTTTGTTAAGAGAGAATTGCATGCCCATACCACCTGGCTCCAAGTCCATTAAACTCAAAGGGATTTATTTACTTGAGTTCAACAAAGTTAGGCCAAGACTTAGGCTACATTCACACTCAGGGGGTTATTTCAATACAAGTTGTTTCGAAACAACTAGTATCAAAACAACACCTTATTTTGAAATAAATTAATTCAAATTAAGAAAATGTTGATTTGAACTAAGGAAAAAAGCTCAAAGCAAAATAGCAAGTTCGGACAACAGTTATTTCGAAACGAGTCACCGTTGTTTCAAAACAACTTGTTCTGACGGGATTTTTTCAAAACAATCATTTCAAAACAACGTTGTTTCGTGACCAAATGGGGTTTAAGTTGTTTTGAAACAACAGTGGGTCGTGTGAACGTGTTGTTTCTTATTTCGAAACAACCTCTGTTGTTTCGAAATAAGACTGCCGTGTGAACACACACTTAGGCTATGTTCACACAAAGGGGGTTATTTCGATACAAGTTGTTTCAATACAAGTTGTATCGAAATAACGCCTTATTTTGAAATAAGTTAATTCGAATTAACAGTTTGTTAATTCAAATGAAGGAAAAAGCAGGAATGGAAATAGCATGTTCAGACAATAGTTATTTCGAAACGAGTCACCATTGTTTCGAAACAACATGTTCAGACGGCATTGTTTCGAAACATCATTTTGAAACAATGTTGTTTCATCCCCACATGGGGTTTAAGTTGTTTCGAAACAATGGTGCGTCGTGTGAACATGGCCTTTCTTATTTCGAAACAACCTCTGTTGTTTTGAAATAAGACTGCTGTGTGAACACACCCTTAGTGTTTTTGTAAATCCAGTTCTTGACTTCTGAGGAAACAAGATGTTTTAAGAACAAGAAGGGTGAGAGTGGAGGATATGATTAGGTCTTCAAGACAGAACAAAGCTAGGAAAGGGATTAAAAAAAAGACAATCTTTACATAAACATCCTAATCTTTTCACTAAGCTGAACCTTAACATGTATTGAACATTGCTCCTCATCAGTACTTAAGGACCTCAAATTCAGGTTTTGTGCATTCCATAAATAGCTGGAATTCTAGGTGCGCAATAATCATGCCTCCTAAGTGACTTAAATCTTCATTGAACACACATTTTACAATGGTACAATTATATCTATTTTTGTTTATTTGTCTTTTTTTATTAATTTGTTATATGAAAGTTAATATTAACTTGTTTACTGATTCTCCCAAACAAATAACATTCTGATTAGTACAATTGGCCCAATCCCAGGATTTTTTGGTTCACTAGAAATTTTGATATTCTTTAATTTGCTAACAGCCCCCAGAATCCCAAGGGGTTGCCTGTCATGAGACTGACCCTAGGATATCAATGGAAACCTGTAAGTGTTTTGACAAAAGTTTAATTATGCTAAACATTTAGCTTCTATGCGTCATCATTTTTCTGAAGAAACATAGTTTTATTAGAAAAAAATCTGACCAGTTCTAGTGATTGGAAGTGATATTTAACCCAGGCTCTGTGAAGTTAAATAAAACAAAAGTTAGTAAAAAATAATATACACAAGAGTGTAAATTGTTTGGATTTTGTGAGCGCAGCATCCTTTCAAGTACTCACAAACTTTTTCCTGAAGCAAACACTCTATATTCTTGACAGTTGGACTCAGATTTTAAAGGTGGGAATGGCAAGGTGAGAGTGGCAAAATGTTGAATGCTCATGAATTTCATCCAAATGTAAATGTGACATTTTGAGTCAAAATATTTCTAAGGCAAAATTAGTTTAATCCTGCTAAAACTGTCTTTATTAGATTGCCAAAATTTTGAAGTGAGAATAACACATTTTGTTTCTTTGCAAATCCACAAAAATGTAACTTCTCATGGTTGAGGGAGTTTGTGAACATGTTGTTCTAATCCAATTGTTTCTGTATCTCTGGTTTTCACTCCCATAGTTTTCTAAATGTGAAAGTTACCCAGCAATGGTGTTGCCATTAAGGCCCCTTGGTACTTCAGTTCCTTTGTGCAGAGGGAGGAACTGAAAGTGGATTGGAGAAGGTGGCCACTCCGTCAGAGTAATTAGAGTAGAGTAGTCCCATGTTTCATTTAATATATTCTCTTAGGTATTCATTAAACTGTTTTGAGGGAACTAAATGCTGGATCCCTTGTATTTTAACATTTCAGAATCTGAACATAGTCTAGCCCAGTGGCTCCCAACCAGTATGCCACGGCACACTGGTGTGCTGCGGCAACACCCAAAGTGTGCCGTGAGAATCTGAGAGAGCTAGATTTAGAGCTCCCTCCCTGCTCAGCCCAGCCACATGAGCTGTGCAGGGCTGGCAAAAAGCAGTGGCGGCTTTTGGGGTAGGTGAAGCAGGCAGCCGCCTAGGGCCTCAAGCAATAAGGGGTCCCGTCCTCAAGTTGGTGAATAGAAATGAAAATATAGAAAAATATAGAAATTGTTCCCATCTAGCAGGGCTGGAAGCCTAAGCAGTTTTCACTCTTGGCTCATCAAGGCAAACTATCATTAGGATCTGTGCTTTGTGTGAATTGCAGATTTCACCATTATCTGTCCATCACCTTCACACGGACGTGCTAAAAAAGCAGTAGCAAGCAACAGACAGCACAATAGTAGGAACTCTTCCCTTGGGCCCAGCTTTTAATTCCCATGTGTGACCATTTATTCTGCCATTTTTTAATTTTGTGAAATATTGCCTTTTCCTTTTCTTTTTTACCTGTTCTTTTGCCCTTTCCTTTGACTGTGTGACAATTTTTAGTTTGGCTTTGGTTAGATCAGTTTACCAGGTAGGTCCATATAGGCTGCTACATATAAATACAGTGCTGCCCTCTTAGACAATCATTACAGCTGTGTGTGATGTCTGTGCTGTATTTTTTTTTGTAAGTAATTTTTTAGCTTCTTCTGTACCTAGAATTTAAAATTTTTGAGGGGGCAAGAGTCTTATAAACTTAAGTACTTCAGCGAATTTCACTGAAATTTGGTGTTTTTCATTGTCTTGGGGGAAACTGGCCCCCTAAAGGTTCGTTCCCTAGTGGAGATCCAAGTAACTAGGCAAAGGTAGCAAAGCAAAGAACTTTTTTATTCTCGATCAAGAAGGTGCCTCTCTCTGAAAATGTGACAGAAGAGAAGGTCCCATTACAAGGCTTTTCTTCTGTTTTTTATAGGTAGATACAAACAACTTAAAACACATCAAAATTCCTAGGGTGACTGGTTTACATCAAAATTCCTAGGGTGATTGGTTTATCAGTCACATTGGTTCTTCATCGCAGTTTCCAAAACACTTAATGTACATTTTACAGCTCCCGATCCCACCCTAATTATGCCTTAGTCCACTTTCTCATGGGACTAGCAAATACATTCCAATTCACATTTCAATTTACATTCCTGTGGCTTATCACCCTTAAGTCATGCTTTCAGACCCTGATATTAGTCATGTTTTCAGTTTCTCTCTTATACTCCCTAACTCCATTTTATTTAGACTGACTCCATTTTGTTCAGCTTGCTATTTCCTTCACATCATTTATAGCTACACACTAGGAACCTTTTTTAAACTTTTATTTATTATAATTATTTGTATTAAATGTCTAGTGCACATAAACCCAAGCTTCTATGAAATATTTGTAACATTTAACTGCCAAAATTTTAAATGTGGTATTTGTTATTTATGAGCCATCCTTAATGTTACCACTTTTTATTTATTAATTAATGTGCATACTTTTAAAACATTTTTAAAATGTTCATTTTAACTTTGTGGTTCAGCATTAGCTCATTTATGTTAAGTGAAAGATGATCAACTTACAAGCTTCACGATGGGAAGATCTTTAAAAATATCATACCCAAGAATAATTCACATGTTTCAGAGGGATAGTCATGTTAGTTCAGTTCAGCAAAACAAAAAAGGAGTCCTGGAGGGTCATGTGGGGTGGTTAGGGCTGCGGGGGGGGGGACTGGGGCCACAGGTAAGGTAGCAGTGGGGGGCAATAGTGAGTCCTTTAGGGGGCCCCACAAAGTAGTTTGTGGCAGGGAAGCAGCTCCCAGCCTGTCAGCCAGCCTGCAAACAGTGAAAGTAAGGGCTTTGAGGGGGGCTGCTGGGGGTTGTGGGGGGGCAGGGGGTATGTATGTAGCAGAGGTAGGTGGGAGCTCAAACTAATGCTTAATTCAAACTAGAATGTGTGGTTAGTTTGAACTAAAGGCTTAATTTGAACTAAACCTTACTTTGGGTCTTGCCCTTGCCTAGTTCAAACTAAAGTTTGAACTAAACACAGAAGTCCAAACTAACCTAGGTACTTGCTAGTTTGAACAAGACATTCCCTAGTATGAACTAAGAAATTTCTTAGTTTAAAATAGGCAAAGCCTAGTGTAGCCATGGGCTAAATTAGTCTGGACTAAGCCCCCTTAGTCTGGACTGATTTGCCAATGTAGACATAGCCCAGGAGGATAGTTTGTTCTGGAAGGACAAGCAAGGAGCAAAATGAAGGAGATATTTCAGCATGTATCAAGAATATACACAAGTGTTCTGGTGTCTAGAAGGAGGAGACAGGTAGACCAACTGAATGTCTCTGAGTAAAGATAAAAGGGAAAAAGCAGAGGAGTGATGTTATTCTAGACCACCAAATCAGGAGCAATGGGTGAATGAGTCATTTCTAGAACAAACAATAGAAAGTTCCAAACCACAAGACTTGTTAGTAATGGAGGACTTCAACTACACATACACCTTTACATAAAGCAATATAGCAAAATACAAAATGTACAGTAATTTCTTGGAATGTCTGGGGGACAACTTTTTGTTTCAAAAATTGGATGAAGTAACCAGGAGAACAGTCATTTTAGACTTCATTCTGACTAAGAGGCAGGAATTGGTTGTGATTCTGAAGGTTGATGGCAATTTGAGTGAAATTCATCATGAAATGATAGAATTCATGATTCCAAGGAAAGAAAAAAAAATGAGAACAACATAAGAAGGACGGTGGATTTCAAAAAAGTTCATTACCTTACTTTCAAAATGCAAACTTTAACAAACTCAGAAAACAGGTAGATAAAGTCCCTTTGGGAATAAAATCTAAGGACAAAGTTGTTTAGGAACCTTATTAGAGAGGCGGGGTGGGTGAATTAATTTATTTAATTGGATCAACTTCTGTTGGTAAGAGAGACAACTTGGTTTTCTACCTTATAAAAAGTTTTTCTTCAGTTTCTCAGAGAGATAATATTAAAGACATAACAGCAAATAATCCCAATACAAAGGCAACATAGGAAGACTAGTAAGAGGTTAATGTGGCTGCATCAGGAAATCTTTAATTATCTGAAAATAAAAAAAAAGGAATCTCACAAAAAATAGAAACATGAAGAGATTGTGAATGGTGAGTAGAGAAGAACAGCACTATAGGGACTTAATGAAGAACATAGAAGGCAACAAAAAGGGAGTTCCGTATATATATGGAAATCCTACAATATATATCAGGCATGGCCAAACTGCAGTTTGTGAGCCACCTGCAGCTCTTCAAAGAAAAAGTGTGGCTCATGGAGGAGCACAATGGGGAGAAGCATGTCATGGTCAGGGATGGTACGGTGAAGCGCAGCAGGGCCAGA
The DNA here is from genome assembly GCA_007922195.1 of Podocnemis expansa. Lineage (NCBI taxonomy): Eukaryota > Metazoa > Chordata > Testudines > Podocnemididae > Podocnemis > Podocnemis expansa. The sequence continues at coordinate 50,292,508 of ML681979.1, read as the reverse complement.
AACAGTGGGAAAGCAGCAGCAAGGACAGGGACTCGGGAGGGTGCGGAGAAGTGTGGCATGGTCAGCGACAGTGGGGAAGTGTCAGCTTGTTAAGAGGCAGTGGGGAAGTAGTGGCATGCTTGGGGCCTCAGGGATTCTGCAGAGAAGCGTGACATGGACAGAGACAGTAGAGAAAGGTGGCAGGGTCCCAGACAATGGGCAAGCAGCGGCATGGTCAGAGACGGTGGGGAAGTGACAGTATGGTCAGAAGACTAACAGATTTATTTTTCACATGAGCTTTCGTGGGAGAACATCCCACTTTGTCAGATGCTTCAAAGATAGGTAAAATTACAGAATGGAATGAAAATAAATGCAAGGGAGTGTAAAACATAGGATCAGGTCATACAATAACAGCAAATCAGAGCAGTTGTTAGGTTCAAACCCTGGGAAGCCTGAAGTCAAATTACATTTTGTAATAGGAAAAGAACCTACAGTCTCGATTCAATCCTGCTTTTACAACATTTAATTTGCATATTAATTCAAATTCAGCTGTTTCTCTTTGAAGTCTTAATGTTCCAGTCACATCTCTAATGACAGTCATTAATGAAGCATTTATCGAGTGATTAAAAAGATGGAAGTGCTCAGCAACTGTTTTATTTTTGTTTGTTTTGTGATTTCTGATATCAGCTCTATGTTCATTTATTCTTTTGCATAAGCATCGTCCTGTTTGTCCAATGTATAAGGTGTTCAGGCATTTCTGGCACATGATGGCATAGATCACATTAGTAGATGAGCAGGTAAATGAGCCTTTGATGGAGTAGTAGTAGTAGTAATATGCAAATTAAATTCTGTGAAAACAAGATTGAATTGAGACTATGGGTTCTTTTCCCATTACAAAAAGTAATTTGACTTCAGGATTCCCAGGGTTTGAACCTAACATCTGCTCTGATTTGCTTTTACTGTATGATCTGATCCTCTTTTACACCCCCTTGCATTTATTTTCATTCCATTCTGTAAGTTAACCCATCTTCGAAGCATCTGACAAAGTGGGATTTTCTCCCACGAAAGCTCATGTGAAAAATAAATCTGTTAGTCTTTAAGTGCCACATGACTCCTTGTTTTACAAGTTATATCCAACATGGATTTGCCAAAAACAAGTCATGCCAGACCAACCTAATTTTCAGTGTTCACAGGGTTATTCGCATAATAGAAGGGGGGTTGCAAATGTAATATATCTTGATTTTAGTAAGATTTTTGACACAAACCCACATGACAGTCTCATAAACAAAAAAAGGAAATATGATGTAGAGGAAATTATGATAATTTTGGTGCTCAAGTGGTGGAAGAACCATATGCCGAGTAGTTCTTCCAGTAATTAGACTCATCTGTTCTACTGTAGGTGTGTGTGTGCACTCCAGTGCACAGCTATTACAGTTTTTCACTTAGTGGTACCCATCAGGGTAGCCTCTGTGCAGTCTGAAACCTTGCACACAACACACAGGTATTGTGATAAAGTCAGGCCAGATGGCTACAAAAGGGTATGCCTATTTTGGTGGCCAGGTGGTGGGTGGGCACAAGCCCACCCACTGCTAAAACCTCTCCCTCAGCCTAGGGGGAGGTGGCACTAGGCCCAGGACTAACTGATTATGGGGGACAACTAATGAAGAACAGGGACAGGTGTGAGGGTAAAAGGTTCAAAACAAGGGACTCGGAAGAGGACACTGAGCAGAGAACCCCAGACAGTGCCCACTGCTCCTGGAAGGCATCAAGGGAGCCAGAGGATGCCACCCAGAGGAACTCTGCCCAGAGACGTGAACGGACAAGGGACCAGAAATAGATGTCCACCAGAAGAAATCAAGGAGACATTCCACAAATTTTTACTAATTGCAATATCTGTAGCCTCTGTAGAATAGCTTTCCTTCTTAATGATGCTGTTTTAGAACCTACCGTTATTCTTCGGCAGACCCCCATCTTCTCTGATGCCTACTGCAAAAAGAGAGGAAAAGAGGTTCTGCATCATTTATCAGGAGTCTTATCACTTTTAAATTCAACCTCATTGGTGCTCCCTGTTATTGTCAGCAGCCAATGAGAGAAAGACAAGATTAAAACCCAAAGAAAGAGTCCACAAAAGCTGGACTTTTTTTGAGAGGAATCTTTATTCCTCAAAGGGGTCACAGGTGCATATTTTAAACCAGCAAGTTTTTCCTGGTCTGTATTATTTCACCCTGTGGGAGAGAGTTTCAGTTTTCTAAGACAAGATCCCAGGTGATGTGAAACAAGAGTTTTAGTCATTAATCAAGGAAGGCAAGATGGTTACTGGTATGGATATAGCAGATTTTACAGCTCACAGCATGGCCTCTGCCATCACAATGAGGTTATAGTCCTCCTTGTGGTTATACTCTTCTGTCTTCTCTCCAGATGCTCAGCACACAGTCCAGCACATCTTATTTGAAAGACTATCATTCCTCCCACAAAAGTCTCAAGAGCTGTAGTGGAACCCTAAAATCCATCAGTCCCAGAAATTCTAAGGGGCTAGTTCTTAAGCCCAGGACTTTCCATGGAGGAAGAGCAGATGTTACAAAAGGCATCCATCACCACCCTCTGCTTCTGCCTGTTTATTAAGACAGGTGATATCCTCAAAGAACCCATTTTCATGGGCACCTAAACAGTGCTGTTCTATAAGTGCTATCTTTTCCTTCCCCAAGTTTTGCAAACTAGCTGCTCCACCTCTATCATGCCTGATCTCACATTAAAACAGATGAGTGGGTTCTAAGAATGATGGATGTGGGGTATACAGACCAATTTATTTTTAACAACCACATCCTGACAGTGTTGCTGCAAGAGATACACTTGCTTCTACTTTCAGGAGCTATAGAAACTGTCCCTCTTTTCCTCAAGAGAAAGGGGTACTTTCTGATCCTGAAAGCAAAAGGGGATGTCAGGCATCTTTTAGATCAAAGGAAGTTAAACAAGTTCCTAATAATACCAAAATTCCAGTTGGTCACTGTAGCTTCTATTTATTTATTCTTTCCCTAGAGCCAGGAAACTGGTATGCTACACTAGATGCAACAGAGTCTTTCATGCCATGATTCATCAGAGCCACAGAAAATTTCTGTGCTTCACATTAGAGGTCACCATTTGGTTTCTGAATTGCACAGCATGCATGTATTTACAACGTATATGGTGATGATAGTATTTTTCCACAGGACAGGAGTCCCTGTCTTCTCTTAGCTGGATGACTGACTGACTAAGATATCAGTCCAAGATGCAGATATAGTCCAAAGTTCATGTAATCCAAACCATATCTGATGTATTCAGCTTGCTGATCAACACAGAGAAGTCAATCCTATCCCCAGTACAGAAAAGACAATTTATCAAAACAATGATTTGACAATGACCAGGGCCTTCCTGTCTTACACAAAGTTTCACACAATGCAAAGTGTTATTCAACACTTAAAGGCTTACCCTCTCACCAAGTTGAGAAAATATTTAAGGCTGGAGAGGCACGTAGCAGTATGCAACTATGTAGTCCAGTATTTCAGACTGCATTTCAAACTGCTATCTGACTCAGTGTTTCCTAACCACTATGCCATAAAATAAAGGTGTGCTGTCAGGCCTGAGCAAGTGTGTCACAGAATTTTTTTAAAAAAACTACTCGGAGAGGGCTGGATTAGCTCATGAATATTCATGAGTTCATTTGGCAACTATAGGGTGTTGTGCCTCAAAAATAATAAAAGGCTCAAGGTAGAGCCCTGCGCGGATACAAAACTGTGGAACCACATCCGCTCCACATCTGCTCAGGGATAACATTAATCCAATCTGAAATCCACATGCCAGGATTTAACTGCATCTGTAACCAAAACTGCAACCGAACTTGGGCTCACATACAACTATTCAGACTTCGATTGCTTCATTCCCCATATGGGTCCCACCCACTTTTTCCTTTCTTGTTTGTGGTTTGCATGCTGTGCTATCAATCAGATTTCTTTGCCCACCTATGAAATCTCTGATTGACAGCAATGGCTTGCCAACTGGAAGCAAGAAAAGGAAGAAGCGGGCAGGGGAATGAGCCAATCAAAGGCCAGCAGTGAGTCTCCAAGTCCCACCTTGAGACTCTTATTGCCTGGCAGATCACAATCTAGGATTGGCCAGAGCGCATCCTGCTTTCCCTCCATGCTGCCGGTAGCAGTTTCAGTAACGGATCACAGTGTGATAAGGTAACAATAGAAGCTGCATCTGTGAGTTGATCCACAGCAATGGATCTGCGGTTATCCGCACCCGCACCCACGGATGTGGATACCTGCGGATTTGCAGGGCTCTAGCTCATGGTGTCCCATGACAGAGAAAAGATTGGGAACCACTGATCTGACTGATTGGCCAAGGAGTATTGTCCAAGGAAGCATAACATAGACATGTTAGTGCACATACCTAATCAGATTTTATCAGTCCTATATTGGTTCATGGATCTCTCCATGAGAAAAGAAAAGAAGACTGAGAGGAGATCTCATAAGTGTCTAAAAACATATTAAATCCCTTTACAGATAAATTATTCTCTATGTACACTTGTGGTAGGGAAAAATGTAGAACAAGAAGTAATGGGCTTCATCTGCAATATGGAAAATTTAGGTTGGATATTAGGAAACTTTCTAACAATAAGGACATGTGTAACCAGTAGCATGCTGGGGCATTTTTAATAAGACAAGTAACAACATTTTAGTGAACACATTTTTCACTAAACTTTCCACCCAGGAGAAGATCTCAGACCACTATTTCCATTCTATCAGAAACCATTCAGTTCTATGCTTGCATGCCTTAGGCACTTCATCCTTTCTAGTAGTGTTCCACAGAGTGGCATTTTTCAAGTGGCATAACCTTGGTATGTGAATGTGTAACCTGCAAGGGTGGGCTCAAATGCATTCACTTGCCCCTCTCCAATGCCTAACAGAGAAACCTCTGCAGAAAGCAGCTGGAGAGCCAGGATCCAGTCTGTTCAGGACTCACAATAAAGACTTCTCAGAGTTCCCATCCCACATTAAACTACCACTCAGCATAAACATAACAACGAACTTTATTAACTTACTAAACAGACCTTATCCTAAGAAAACATGATAAATTTAAACAAAACAGTAGGAAACCCAAGAGTCCCAATATTCAGGTGGAGTCACCCTTATCTCAGTTGCAGTCTTTTAAGTCCTTGAGGCTTAAATGCAAAACAGAAGCCATCCTCATCTCCTCTGGCTGCAGGAATCTTCAGACAAATGCCATGCAGTTCTTTCTTCCTCCTGTGTAGCCACCACCACACAATCAGGTTACTCGCCATCCTGCTCTCAGTTTTATTGCAGACAACTCTCCTGCAAAACTGTCCAAAACAGGGAGAAAACATGCTGCAGTCCACTCTCACCCAGCTCCTTTCACTCAGTCCCTGAGCATATGGACACTGCAGCACTCCCTGTTTGCTCCCCTCAGGCTTCTCCCTGGGCATGCAACTCCAGCATAACAATAAAACTTGTGGAGCATGCTCAATGTGCTCCCACACCCTCTTACCAGAAGGTTCTGGTTTCTGGGCTGCAAAATCCACCCAGCAATGTAACCCAGCCATAAAGGATCCCTGAAAGAGATTGCACCTTCTTAGGCATATGGGTTACACATGGTTACACTGTACAAAGGACTACATTTAGTCCTGCTATGTATGTTTGGGGGCTAGATGGAATCAACTGGTGGGCCAAATAGAGGCTAGAGGCTGCCACTCACCATTTTTGTTAATTCTGTGTCATATATGTAGATTGTATGCCAGCAGTTGTGATGGTTACTCAGGAGCACAGGACAATGAGTTACCTTGTTGGTCCTTTCCCTCTAGTATAAGAAAATCTTTCTTATGGTAACTGGATGTCAGCTCCCTGACACTGCAGCCCTTCAACTACTCAAACACTCTTTTCAGGCCTCTGCTAGGGTAACCCATGTGCATAAAAGTGCAATCTCTTTCAGGGATCCTTTGTGGCTGGGTTATGTTGCTGGGCAGATTTTGCAGCCCAGAAACCAGAACCTTCTGGTAACAGGGTGTGGGAGCACATTGAGCATGCCCCACAAGTTTTATTGTTGTGTTGGAGTTGCATACTCGGAGAGAAGCCTGAGAGGAGCAGCCTGGAGAGGAGCAAACAGAGAGCTGCAGAGTGCATGGGCTAAGGGACTCAGTGAAAGGAGCTGAGCAGGAGTGGACTGCAAGATGTTTTCTTCCTGCTTTGGACTGCTTTGCAGGGGAGTTGTCTGCAGTGGAACTGAGAGTTGGATGGCCAGTGACCTGATTGCATGGTGCTAGCTACACAGGAGGAAGAAGGGACTGCATGGCATCTAACTGAAGAGTCCTGCAGCTAGAGAGGATGAGGATTGTTTTCCTTCTTCCTTTAAGCCTCAAGGACTTAAAAGACTGCAATTGAGATAAGGGTGACTACACCTGAACATTGGGACTCTTGGGTTTCTTACTGTTTTGTTTAAATGTATTATGGTTTCTTAGGATAAGGTGTGTTTAGTTAGTTAATAAAGTTCATTGTTACGTTTCTGCTGAGAGGCAGTTTATTGTGGAATGTGAACTCTGAGCAGTCTTCGCTGTGAGTCCTTTTTAATAACTGGATCCTGGCTCTCCAGTTGCTTTCTGCAGGGGTTTTCACTGTGAGGCACTGGAGAGGGGCAAGTAGATGCATTTGAGCCCACCCTAAGAGGTTACACTAGCCCCTACTTTGCCTTGAAGGTTAGCATTTAGTGCACCTTGGTCTCCCTACTCCTCAGAAGCATCCACTTGTAGTATACTGCTGCTTTCTGTAATTACCAGATTCACTATTCCCAAGGCAACAGAATACACAACAACTTGTTTGATTCAACAAAGCAGACACAGTTTAATACCACAAAAAAATAAAATGCATTTATACTGCACTATGAACAAGTTTATTAACAAAAACAAAGGTTGAAAAATTAAAGTGAGTAGTGAGTAAAAGTACTGGAAGCAGAATGGGTTACATGTATTAAAAAAAAAACCCAACATAAAACACAATTCTCCACTTATTAGCAGTTGCATTTCTTATTTGACAGAGCAGACACACTTTCAAAGATGTAGGGGGTGCTAATTTTCAGAGAGAATCCAAGTTTTTATGAACACCCCCTGCCCTTCAATGGGTTTCTCCAGAAAATGGATGCTGCAATGTCTTTTTGCTTCACCCAGAACTCATTGTTTTGTTCCCCCAAGATAGTTTGACACTAGTTGGTCCCTTACTGACGTGATGGATCCCAAGAGTCTTCCATTAAACCTGTTTGTTTCACATTCCCCCCCATCAACTTTTATTTCCTATTGAATTTCACATGTAAAATGGGGTTTCCAATGTATGGGTTTTACAACACTTAATTTGCACCAGAGACAGGCATGCATGAATAAATATAGTCTGTCTGGCAAAAACCTCAAGGAGTTGTGTGGCACTTTAAGACTAACAGATTTATTTTTTGCATGAGCTTTCGTGGGAGAAGATCCCACTTCCTCAGATGCTTCGAAGATGGGTGAACTTACAGAAAGGAATGAAACTAAATGCAAGGGGGTGTAAAACATAGGGTCAGGTCATACAGGAACAGCAAATCAGAGCAGTTTACAGGTTCAAACCATGGGAAGCCTGAAGTCAAATTACCCTTTGTAATGGGAAAAGAATGGCCTACTTTCATCGTCTAAGACTCAATGAATATTTCCATAACACCAAAGATCAACGCACTGACACACAGATGCCTTCCTCCAAGCACTACAAGAAGAAATATTCTTCATGGACTCCTCCAGCAGGCCGAAATGAGAGACTTGACTTCTATATTGATTGCTTCCGCCACCGTACCAAGGCTGAAATCGTGGACAAACAACATCCTTTACATTATAACCTCAGCCCTGCAGAACGCAATGCCATCCACAGCCTCAAAAACAACTCTGACATTATCATTAAGGAGGCTGACAAAAGAGGTGCTGTTGTCATCATGAATAAATTAGATTATGACCAGGAGGCTTATAAACAACTCTCCAACACAACCTTCTACAGACCACTTTCCTCTGACCCCACTGAGGAATACCAAAAGGAATTACAACACCTACTGAAGAAACTCCCTAAGACAGCACAAGAACATATAGAGACAGAAACACCACCAGAACCACGGCCAGGGATGTTCTATCTACTACCCAAAATCTATAAAAAAGGAAACCCTGGACGCCCCATCATCTCAGGCATTGGCACTCTTACTGCCGGCCTATCTGGCTATGTGGACTCCCTCCTCAGACCCTATGTTATCAACATCCCCAGCTATCTTCAAGACACCACAGACTTCCTGAGGAAAATACAGTCCATTGGAGAACTTCCTGAAAACACCATTCTGGCCACTATGGATGCAGAAGCTTTTTATACCAACATCCCACATAAGATGGATTACAAGCTATTAGAAGAACCATCCCAGATGATGACACAGTGCAGCTCGTGACTGAACTTTGCGACTTTGTACTCACCCACAACCACTTCAGATTTGAGGATCATTTATATCTCCAAATCAGTGGCACTGCTATGGCCACCTGCATGGCCCCACAATATGCCAACATCTTTATGGGCGACTTAGAACAACGTTTCCTCAAGTCTCATCCCAAGGCACCTCTTCTTTACCTGCGCTACATTGATGACATCTTTATCATCTGGACACATGGCAGGGATGCCCTTGAAGATCTTCACAGAGATTTCAATAATTTCCATGACACCATCAAATTGAGCCTGGAACACTCCACACGGCAGATCCACTTTCTTGACACTACAGTACAAATCAGGGATAGACGCATCACCACCACCCTATACCAAAAACCTACTGATCGGTATAGTTACCTACATCCTTCGAGCTTCTGTCCTAAACACACCACACGATCCATTGTCTACAGCCAAGCCCTAAGATATAACCGCATCTGCTCTGATCCCTCAGACAGAGACAGACATCTTGAGGATCTCTATCAAGCATTCTTGAAACTACAGCACCCACCTGGGGAAGTAAGAAAACAAATTGACAGAGCTAGACGGGTTCCCCGAAGTCATTTACTACAGGAGAGACCCAAGAAAGAAAGCAACAGAACACCACTAGTCACCACATACAATCCTCAAGTCAGACCTCTGCAAAAGATCATTAAGGACCTACAGCCTATTCTAAAAACTGATCCCTCTCTCTCTCAAGCATTAGGAGACAGACCACTCCTTGCTTACAGGCAGCCCCCTAATCTTAAACAGATACTCACCAGCAACTACAGATCTAACAACAGGAACATTGAAGCAGGCACACACCCCTGCAAAAAACCATGCTGCCAAATCTGCCCACATATCTACACAACAGACACCATCATAGGTCCTAATCAAGCCTGCTACTCCATCAAAGGCTCATTTACCTGCTCATCTACTAATGTGGTCTATGCCATCATGTACAAGAAATGCCCCTACACCTTATATATTGGACAAACAGGATGATCGCTCCGTAAGAGACTAAGCACAGAGCTGATATCAGAAATCAAAGAACAGAGAAACCAGTTGCTGAGCACTTCCATCTTCCTAATCACTCGATGATGGATTTGTTAACGACTGTCGTTAGAGCTGTACCTGGGACATCAATACTTCAAAGAGAGACAGCTGAACTCAAATTAATATGCAAGCTAAATTCTGTGAAGGCTGGTCTGAATCAAGACTATGGATTCTTTTCCGATTACAAAGGGTAATTTGACTTCAGGCTTCCTATGGTTTGAACCTGTAAACTGCTCTGATTTGCTGTTCCTGTATGACCTGATCCTATGTTTTACACCCCCTTGCATTTAGTTTCATTCCTTTCTGTAAGTTCACCCATCTTCGAAGCATCTGAGGATGTGGGATCTTCTCCCACGAAAGCTCGTGCAAAACATAAATCTGTTAGTCTTAAAGTGCCACACAACTTCTTATTGTTTTTTCACTGGACTAGACTAACACGGCTATCCCTTTTAAAATTGGCAAAAACCTGTCTCTCAACTCTTTCTGGTTACAGAGTTTAAAACATTTGAGAAGATATGAATAACAACTTCCACACCAACTGCCCATACATTGCACAATGCATGTGATGACATAAGCTTGCATATGGTATACCACCCAATGCTCTTTATACATAATATTATAGCAACAATATATTAGGTGACAGCCCTACATTTCTATGATTTTATGTGAGCAAAAGAATGAAGTTGCATGTAATGCTACAATGTCACCATTATGAGCTTCAGTACACTCTATTGAACATCTATATCAAATCTTTATTTCATCAGAGAAATTATATAAAAGCAAACTTCAAAAATCTTTCTCTGTAACTGAAGTGAATCAGGGTTTGCTGCCACACTGAATTAGGTTTCAGAGAAAGCATGGAAGCAGGTAAGAAAACCTATCTGGAATATAGCTAGCAGACATTGCTGAACAGTAAATAAAATCAATGGTGGAGAAAATGTATATAATATGCTGATGGCGATGGGTCCTTTTAAAAAAAGAAAAAAAAATCTCTTGACAATAAAATGAAAAGAAAAGATGAAAGAAAAAAACACGGTAAAATTCATGTTAATATGAATTTCCATGTTTTTTGTAGTTTTTGAGAAAATGACACTGTTCTTAAGTTAATATTTTCAAAGGGATCTAAGCAAGTTAGGTGCTCAACTCCCTCTGAACTATAATGAATGCTTCAAATTTGATTCCTAAGGGATGTGTGGCTTGGCAGCTCCGGTATGCCAGACTTCGAGTCTTGTCATGGTTGACCCATAGCTGTGATGAAATGTCCGTCAATATCCATGTAGGCATTGTATTTCACATTATAAATTCCTTATAGGCAATATTGGGTACCACAGGATCTATGGTCTGAATTTAGCAAAATATTTAAATATCTACTTAGCTTCAAGCATGTGAGTAGTCCTGTTGACATTGGTTAGATGACCTGATTATTTTGGTATTATAAATATTACTGTATGTGGACTAGGTCTTTCATAAGAAGCAAGGAGTCCTGTGGCACTTATAGACTAACAGATTTCTTTATCTCCTGAGCTTTCATGAGCAAAGATCCCACTTTATCAGATGCTTTGAAGATGGGGGAACATACAGAACGGGATGAAAATAAATGCAAGGGAGCGTAAGGCATGGGATCAAGTCACACAGTAACAGCAAATCAGAGCAGTTCTTAAGATTCAAACACTGGGAAACAGCAAATAGAGGAAAGTGAAGTCAAATTACCTGTTTTAATGGGAAAAGAAGCCATAGTCATGATTCAATGCTGCTTTCACACAATCTAATTTTCATATCAGATCTAATTCAGCTGTTTCTTTTTGAAGTATTGATGTCCCATTGACATTCTTGAGACACCCCTTACTGGAAGGAGGACATGGATTATGACATAACTGAAGGTCTGAGTTGAGACAAGAATGTTTCGGTGCTGGAAGAGGAGCTGTAGGCGGGATCAGGCTATGTCCACACACAATGCTTTTAAATTGAAACAACAACCGCTGTTTTGATTTAAAAGCTGTCATATCTGAACAAAGTTTTGTTATTTCCAAATGATGAACCCCATCATTTTGAAATAACAAATCTTATCTCAAAATAGTAAAACCTAGGCTGAAATCAAAACAGCCATTATTTCAAAACGGTTGTTTCAAAATAACATATTTCGGATGTGTTATTTCAAAATAACCATTATTTCAATTTAATGCTTTTGCCCTTCTCCTTCTCAGTGTGCCTTCATTTTTCTATATATTGGCTGACAACATGGCCCTGCTAGGGGGCCATGTTGCCATACCTCCCATGTTGCCCCTCTCCTGATTCGAAATAGCAAGTTTTGTGTCCGGACTTGCTATTTCAATTGAAGGTTTTTACTTATTTTGATTTAAGCTAAATAACAATTTTATTTCTAATTAACTTATTTTGAAATAAGCATCTACGTGTGGACATAGCCTCAGAGATCAAGTGTCACTGTGTAGGCTAAGGATGTGGGTGTTAACATTGAGCTAGTATGACTAGGAGGAAGTGTTAATGAGGACTGCATCCTGTGACATGTACATAATTCATCTAGACTCCTTTGAAACTCCCAGTTATCACTAATCTTGTAAAAGTCCCATTGAATTTGATGAAGTTATTCATATGCACATGGTTATGCATATGCATAAATGATGATGGATTTGTGTTTCTTTAATTAACTGGCAGTGTAGCCTGGTGTATAGATTATGTATTAATTATATTAATTTCTTAAGAGTCCGCAATCATCACTTTGAGTGTTGATTTGTTCTTGTCCCAACATTAAGCACAGTATTATTAAAATTACTATGTAGCTGGGACTTGATGTGCACAGTTGTGACATTGACATTATAGAAAGTCTCTTATTTTTACAATAATACATTTAGCAGAGTCACAAACTCTATCACTTAGGAAGATAAAGATCATATAAAATGTACAGCTGAACTTCTATATACTCAAATCACCCCTTGAACAATAACTAGAAATGTTAGTAATTGTCTTCCTCATCACCATCACCTGCCGCATCATGATCAGTGTCCATCATCCTGGCACTTCCCAAGGGCTGTGTTTCTCTCTCTCTCTCTCTCTCTCTCTCTCTACTACCTAGGCAGGGATACAATTTTTATAGTAGGTTGCTGATATCAATATGCCTAAGGCATATTCTGTAGAAGCTTCTTCCAACCTCCTTATTTGCCTTTTTCTTGCCTAACTAGTGCTTGAAGAGTCCTTGTCTTTCTCAAAAATAGTCTTGGTCTCAACTTATCACATACATCATTGTGTTGCCATAACACTCCTATGGACAGTCATCTCTGGATGATGACTTATGTTCCTGTAGCTGGCAGGTGTCATCATGGTAAATTCTGACAAAATTCTCCCTTGCACATTCTAATTTCAGTTCCTTAAACATTAAGAGTGACCCTTAGGTCATTTGCCTGTGCCAGAGTTCATAGGCCTTGAGCCTTATTCTAACTGCTGAAGCTAATACATTATAAGATGCAAGGTTGTAGGTTCCTTACATTACTGCTAAATATAACAAGGATAGAACATAATGAAGGCAAGGCAGTAATTGTAATAAAGACTAGCTAGGCCTATGGCCTACAGAAAATAAAAGGCACTTTAGGATATAGTCATGGGCCGTGACTCAGTGAACTGTTTATTCATGTTTTTAGTGTATGGGAAGGGCCCACTGAAATCAATGGGAATACTCCTGTTTGTCAAAGCTTACACAGTTTAAGCCTAATGAATTAGCCTGCCTCATTCCACTCTCTGATGGGAAGTTTATTAACTCTGAGTAGGTAAATATTCACTGAATAGATTGATTAAGTGTGGTGGCAACTTCTGGGCTTATCAGGCTTAATTAAAGTTGAGAGCCAGCTCAGGAAGGTTTGGGTGGCCAATATAATGGAAAGGCTTGAGGGCAGCTGGCAAAAGGAATCTCAGGGAGTGAGTAAGCCTTTGGAGCCTTTGAAAAAAAGTAAGCCTCATACATGAGGAGAGATATTGAGAAACTTCAGAGGTGAAGCAAGATCTTGCACCGAGCCTTAAAAAAGGAGCAGAATTGGCTCTCATTGGAGAAATTGGGTAGGAGTGTGGGGGAGGTGTTTCCTACAACAGCCAGAAAGGGGCTGAGGGAAAGGACCTAGTCACAGGCCAAGATAGGAAGAAGTCTAAAGAAACAGCATGTGATTAGAGGGAACAAACCTTTTGCTGCTCACTTACCTTACAGCATCCCTGACTGGAACTGAGAGAAGACCTGGGTTCACTACCAGTCATCATAAACAGTGGTGTGCAACCCCTTGTTACAAGGGATAGTGTGATGGTGTATACAAACTTCATGCTGGCTACAATGGGGAACTGCTCTGTGTTTGGTAAGCTCTGCCACAGCTACATGGCATGCACAGCTTAAAAGGGGAGCATAACAGTTTTCTTGTGTGCAGACCAGGAAAAAGGGTAGATTGCCTACCCTCAGATTCTGAGAAAAGGGCTTAGTACAGGCAGGTATTTTCCAGATGACCATTGCCTGATTTTCTCTGAGAGGGTGTCAGTTCCCTCTATTTCTTATTAATTCAGTTTATTTGCATTAGGTCATACTTGCTTTTTTAAATGGATTATCCTGGAAGGGGAGTAGATTTGAAGTGAAATCACAGGAAGAGGCAGGCCCCTGTGTAGTGATGCAGGTACCCTGGCTGTGGTCCAGAAGAGGTTAACTGGGCCTGGGAGCCACCAGCAAATATGGTGATTGGGCTGCTTAGACAATGAGAGAGCAGGTTCCCTGTGTAAGAGGGAGCAGCAGAGCTAGCTGGGGCAGTTGGCCTGGGAGGCTCAAGGGGGGAGGTTCTCACTCTGGCTTACTGGCTGGGCAAACTAGAACCCATGGAGCGCTCACAGTGAGCTGACCAACATCAGGGAAACCAAAGCCAGAAGGGGTGAAGGCTCAGAGCAGTGATCCAGAGGTGAGGAGGGCTGGAGAGATGGTGGCTGGGATTCTGGAGCAGAAGCCAGAGCTGGATGGTAGCAGTGGCTGGAACAGCCATCTGGGATGAGGAGCTAGGGAAGGACAGTGGCTGGACTCCCATGGTAGAAGACTGTGGGTGACTAGGACTGTGGGGAAGTGGCTCAGGGTGTCAACACAGACTAAGGAGTGACTGGAGGGAGGCAAATTCCTCATTGCAGGCACATAGGGACCCTGGGCAGGGCCTGGAGAAGTGGGTGGATCCAGGCTCCTCCCCACTCCCCGAGGGTGCCAGGTGTAGCATGGGCTCACTGGTCATTGATTGTTTTTATGGCTGGAACCAGGGTGAGCTGTGGTCACTGACTATCTAGTGACCAGATCCCTGGAAGGGGTGGACTATTGGGCTTAGCTGGAGGGCTAAGACCCAAGAAGGGACTCAGGGGCAAAGTCTGGAGCGGCAAAGAGGTGGGGCACTGGCCTCTGGAGGGGACCACTCAAGCTAATTCCCCAGTAAAACCACTGGAAGGTGACCTCCAGCCAGGTCGAGTGCTGCCAGTCAGTTACACCCTGCAACAGAGAAGCTGTTGGAGAAAGACCCTGCAGTGAGGAAAGGCACTATGTCAAGCCCAGCCACAAAGACACATGAGTAGTGAATTCACTCCTTCACAAGGCTGGAGATGTGGTGTGAAGTCGATGGACTATTGTTTGGGGATTTTGTTACCCTGAAAGAGGTTGGGCTGATGGTGACTTGTTCAAAAATTCAAGTTTTAAGAAGAAGCAGATCACCAGAGGGCTGGAACAGCTGTCAGCAGAGGGACACCAAAAGTGGGAAGCCAGTTATGATGCCACGACCAACCACAGTGGGGGTCCAGTGGCAGGTAAGTTGCTGTTCTATGTTCTCTAACAAGCAAGGATCCTCCTTCTGGTGGGAACAGCTCCTTTAAAAAAAGTGAGTTTCCATATCAAATATCTTAATTTCATTCAGCTTAGATAACAATCCAATTTTTAATTATAATCAGAGGGCTGAATATAAACACAGCTGTATACATTCCCCCCAATCAAAAACAGAATGCAGATTGATGTTAATAGAAGCTTGCAAGAAGATTCAGGATTGAATAAGACCTTAAGCAGTAACCAAATGTTTGGTTATTAGCTTTTGCGTTTGGAGCCTTAAGCATTCATAGTTAAGATTTTTAAGGCCAAAATGGACTGTGGTGATCTAATAATATCTGAATAACCCAGGCCAGAGAATTTCACCAAGTATCTGTGTCAAACCCATAAATCTTGATTGAGCTATAACATTTTTTTTAAAGATATCAAATTTTGATCTAAAGTACTTCAAGTGATGGTAGACTTGCCAAGCCACTCAAAGTTGTTGCAATGGTTAATTGCCCTCACTTAAAAATTCAAACATTCCTGGTTTGACTTTTCCCTAACTCCAGCTTCCAGCCACTAGGTCGTGTGTGTGTGTGTGTGTGTGTGTGTGTGTGTGTGTGTGTGTGTGTGTTTGGTTTTTTTTTACTAGACTAAAGAAATATCTGTTACCAGAAATTATTTTCCCCAATTAGCTACTTAAAATTCAGTCAATCTACTTCTAAACACTTCTCTCTGGACAAATTAAATAGAGTTTCTTGCAATATGGTATATTTCCAGATCTCAAATGATTGTTAGAGTTCTTTTTAGAACCATTTCTAATTTTTGAAATCCTTTCTGAAATATGAATGCCAGAACAGGATGCTGTAAAGAAAGGAATTTAGTATTACACCATGGGAAAATCTGTCCTTGAGGATCTTTTCTACTGTTTTTCCTCTCTCTTCTATGTTTCCCTATGTTCCCTTCTTTCTTGTGTCTTCTGTTCTCACTGCTGCATTTCCTTTCCTACACCAGTTTCAATTCCCTGTCCTGTGGACTTCATTCTCTCTTTGTGCTATCCCATACCTTAAAATTGTCAGGTAGTGGATAGTTAATGATGACATTATAGCATTATTATGGGGCTTTAGAGGTTGTACCCCAGTTAAGGTGACAAAATTAGGGAGGTGTACCCTTCTGATTCATTGGCTCGAGATGACTGCAGCTTCATGAAAATACCATTTAATCTCTTTATACTTGGCTCATGCTTGGAAGGTATGTTAATATTCATGAGGGCTGGTATAGTTTAATATAAAAAACATTAGGTTCTGCACAATCTAAATGTGCATTGCAGGCCACAGATGCATCACACGGGTGGGATCTGACAGCCCTGTTCTAGAGTGAGCCTTTTTTAAGCAGACTAGTTATGTTTTGGCCTTCTGGAGTAATTTTTTTTAATGCAGCTCTGCAATATTAAATTGAATTAATAATATGCCTTTTTATACAACATTTTAATTATTGCTCAAGATAATCTGTTAAAACTGCTTAATTAAACGGGGAGAGGGATCAGTGTATTGTAAAGGTCCCCATTGGAAGGTTGCAGTCAGTAAAATTGGCTAGTTCTGAATTTTAAATCTCTCATTAGTATAAGTGATAATTAACAGTTTAAAATAGAATGAAAACATCAATATTTCTGTTTCTGTAGAGGTTTGATCAATGATGTTGCTTTGATAAAATTTGAAAAGAAAGCTCAATATCTTTATTTTAAACAGAAAATAGTTTTTGATCCTGAATACAACAGATGTCCTTAAAATACTGCTTGCGCTTTGACTGAATAATATTGTCATGGAATTAGTGATAGTCTCTTAGGAGAAGGAATACTTTGATCAAACCTCAAGACAGATCTTCATCTGATATAAATTGAAATAGCTTCATTGACTTCAGTGAAGATGGGCTGTTTAGCACTGCTGAAACATGCCTCAATTGCACAAACAAAACTTGAACACACAGATGCAAGGTATCACTGCAAACACTACCAAGTTTGGGGGTATCCAGATCATCTACAAACATGTAGACTGAACCCTGGGCTGAGTCTTTTTTATGGTTCAAGCCCACTTTTAGTCTTTCTGCTGGTATCACTATATTTCTTTCTGATATGACCTAAAACATTAAGGCACTCAATTTCCATAGGCTGAAGCATATAGATTCATAACCAAGTCTGTAGTCAAGGGGAACAGGGAGCAGGAAACACACACATAATGGCTATGTCCACATGTACATTGTTATTTTGAAATGAGTTAATTCAAAAATAAGTTAATTTGAACTAAGGGAAAAGCTCAAAGCGAAATAGCATGTTCAAACACAGGACTTGCTATTTTGCCTTAGGAGAGGGGCACCATGGGAGGTGTGGCAATATGGCCCCCTCCCTGGGTCATGTCCCCACTCAATATAGGCTAAAAGGAAGGCACCCTGGGAAGGAGAAAGGCAAAAGTGTTATTTCAAAATAACCACTTTGAAATAACAGCTGTTTTGATTTAAAGAAGGTTTAAGCTATTTCAAAATGACGGCTCTTGTTTTGAAATGACAGAACCCATCATTTTGAAATAAGAATATGTTGTGTGGACCTAATCTCTTTTATTTCGAAATAGCCAGTGTTCTTTTGAAATAAGAGATGTGTGGACATACCCAATGGATCTGTCTGGGTCTGCTGCAGGAATGCCACATAATGGAGTAGCCTCACAAAGCATCTCTGTATTTCTGTGTACTCTGGAGCTAATCACTCAAGCTGTTTCCTTAGCAAGATGGACCAAAAATTTGGTAGAAGAGTGTAGAAAGGGACTGGCCTTTGATCTAGAACAACCATTGATGGTCTTCTCAGTGGCAGCTCATGTACTCATTTGGCTTTAATAGCTGCAGTGAAGCACTTCTGCAGGCATTCAGCAGAAAAATGAGATCATCCCTTAGTCATTCAGGCTTTGCCAAGGGGACCAAAATTGTATAGAACAAAAGGAGAAAGCTTTTTTTGGCTTGCTTTTTTGTGCAAAACTCATGAAATTTCTATTAAATACAATCAACAGCTTAGGTCCAGAGTAAATCCTGTGAAAATAAATATCAATTATTCATATACATATAGTTACACTACTTCAAGTGCTCATTGAACCTTATTGAAGTAAACTTCCTCTCTGGCCTCTGCCTGTCCATTAGAATCAGTATTCAGCTTCAGCCTGTTCTTCCTGAGTGCGTTAAAGGAGCAAAAGGCATCACAGGTCATTGCACTCTGACAAGTTGGATCCATTCAAACATGGGGCTCCTGGCTACAAGTGAGCATTTAAATGAGTAAATTCTCAGCATGTCCGCAGAAACCCTAAAGTGATCCCTAGTAATAAGAGTCAAAATGTTGTCTTTCTAATCTCATTTCTCTCCCCCTCACTCCATGGTAATACCTTTTATAAACCAGTAATATGGGGACTGATGACATAACAAGAAAAAATCTCAGGTGCTCCTCCTGAGCCTTCCTGGATTGAAGCAGGAACACAGAAGTTGTAGTCTATTATTCAGGTTGTGACAGTTTTTTTTTTTCAATTTTCCCTTCATGTATCTTGTATATGTTCTTAATGTAATATTCTGTGCAGTACAGAAAATTTTGCCCTGTGCCACTTAAAGAAATGTCACAATGGGTTCAAAGGACACAGACAATGTACATAGACTTAACTGTGTGCAGTTTGATAACTTTTCCAAAATGATAAAACTCTAACTGGAAGTTGAAACACTGCTATACAAATCACAACTAAAATCAAGTGCATTGTTTTTAGCATGGTGTTTAAATAGTTATTGCAAATAATCATTATAATAGCTTCCCAACAGGCAGAGTAGGTTGTCCATCATGTGAGGTTTGTAAATCCAGACAGGATGTCTATCCTCCATATGCTGTAATTTAGTGATGCCTAGTCTCAAACCTAAGCCTCATTTTAGGTGGGCTAAGGAGATTCTACATATTATAATCCAATATAAAGTCACATGCCTTTTAAGGTCAGCTTGCTTTGTACGTATTTGATTTTAAATTTAATTTTATACTTGTGTAAACTAAAATTATGTAAAAAATAGTGACAAAATGCTAATGAATCAACATTCTATAGTTTTGAAGCAAGCTCAGGACCTTATGAAATCCTCCAGCAGATGATGTACAGCCCACAGGCCTATAAATTGGGCATTGCTGCTTTAGTTTAACCACACATTCATAGAGTCAAATATTTAAGACTATGGCTGTGTTCACACACAGGGGGTTATTTCGATATGGTTGTTTCGAAACAACTTGTATTGAAATAACACCTTATTTTGAAATAACTTAATTCGAATTAAGGAAAGAAGCTCAAAGTGAAATAGCAGGTTCAGGCAACAGTTATTTCGAAACAAGTCACTGTTGTTT
>ML681979.1:50223776-50272358 GCA_007922195.1 Podocnemis expansa | reverse complement strand
TCGAAAGAAGTGGTTTGCTTCTTTCGAAATGGCCGTGCGTCGTGTGGCCATGCCATTCCTTATTTCGAAATAACCTCTGTTGTTTCGAAATAAGGACTGTGTGTGGACATACCCTAGAAGTTTAATGGTGTTCCTTGTAGGACTAAAATGTTAATGGGTTATTAGTTATTTGAACACTATGACCCTACTGTGTGACATCAACTCCAGTGGAATCTCCAATCAATACCTTAAAGAACTGGATTCTAATTTTAGTCAGTATCTTATTTCTTCCTTGTCCGTGCTCTTCTTTATCTATTTTATATTTTTATAAGTATATGTTAAAATATATAAACAGTGTTTCTGGAAACTAGTTCCAGTGAGCACACAGCCAGAAAAGGTCTGACAAAGTATTTTAATAAAAAAGGGGTTTGTAAGTTAGTTATAGTACTAAAAGTTTAAAGAACAATTGATTTTTAACCTGTATATTTTAATAATACTGAAATCTTCTAGCCCCCAGCAAATAATGATCTATGTTGGTGCTTCCCCCTTTGTTAGATACAGAAAAATTACATTTAACTCTTCAGGCAGATGCATTTTTAGTAGTTTATTAATTGAAAAATAAGCTAGCTATACTCTCTGCAGAGCTCTTTGCCTACTGCATGCTTCTTGTTGCAAATTGGAAGGGCAGCATTAATGATGCAGATTTTTTGGGGACCAGGTCCATATAAATGTGGGGACTGTAGGGCAGCCTTGGACTCCTGTCTCTAAGGCGCTGCATGACTTTCCCACCTCTATACTCCCTCAGTGCTGACGAGGCTTGGGAAAGTGCTGGGGAGGCATGGAGCTGAGGGGGCAAATGCTGGGCTCTCCACTCCTGCTCTGACCTGGTCAGTGTCTGTGGGCAAGGTGAGTCGGTGCATCTTTTCTCGGCTCTGGGGGTGGGCTTGAGTGATGTGGTATGGTCTCCCTCTGGAGAACCCTTATAGTGCCATGGCCCTGTGAGGCTGCACTGGAGGCCACATTGTGTACCAGCCAGTGCCACCCCCCAGTCAGAGGCAGACCAGCAGGACTGGGGCTGGCTTAGGAGGGCTTCAGAGAGCAGCCTTTTGCCCCAAGGCTCACCAGTGCCAGTCCACCTGTCCACAGGTTGCTGTGGTGAAGGGGCTGGGCCCCACAATGGTGAACAACCTATGGCACGTTAATTTGGCCCTGGTTGGGACATACTCTAGAAACACTGATTAACCTGTGCCTTTGGAAATATTCAGTGTAGTTGATCACTATCTTCTTGATTGTGTGTGTGTAAAAAAAAAAAAAAAAAAATCAGATCCAGCTTTTTAAAAGGCATGATATTTTCCACATTACTAATGGCTGTGTTCACACACAGGAGGTTATTTTGATACGGTTGTTTTGAAACAACCATATCGAAATAACACCTTATTTTGAAATAGCTTAATTCAAATTAAGGAAAAAGCTCAAAGCAAAATAGCAGGTTCAGGTAACAGTTATTTCTAAACAAGTCACCGTTGTTTCAAAACAACATGTCCGCACGACATTGTTTTGAAACAATCATTGTGAAACAACGTTGTTTCGTCCCCGCATGGAGTTTAACTTGTTTCAAAATAACTGTGCGCTGTGTGAACAGGGTATTTCTTATTTCAAAACAACCTCTGTTCTTTCAAAATAAGAGTGCTGTGTGAACACAGTCAATAAGAATAAATTCAACATCCAGGAAAAAACTATTCATTCTCTCTCAGGATTGCTCATATACTTAGAATGTGGGAGTGTGGTCTAATTTACGGACAATTCCCCATAAGGGTAGTCACACATTAATGTTACAAAACTGATGCAACTTCATTTAGAGAGTTTTGTAGAACACATGAATTATGTGCCTAGTCACATATCCTTTGTCTCCACAGTAACTTAGGAGCATTAGCAAAGCAGAGGGGGCAGTTGTGGTCTACCTCTTCTGTATATAGATAGAAGACTGTAATCTCTAATGTTTATTTCAGGAATCTTGCAAATGCTATATGTTGTGAGTCTTGAACTGCATGTCCATACAGGCATAAGGTAAGTAAGAGTCCTCCAGTACATACTTTCACAGAGGCTCAGAGAGTGCCCAATCCAGAATCCCCTGGTTATTTGAAACACTCCCAAAGCCCTAGTCTATACTGAACTGTGTTTTCGGTGGCAGTTAACCAGCATTTACGCAAGGCACATAAAATGCTTTGTATAAATGCCAGTGACCATCTTAGCTGCCAGGACACACTTAAGAAAGCCAACTGCAGGGGGACCAGGACTTGTGTAGCCAGCTTCCAGGAGCACAGCAGTGAGTTCAGACTCTCTCCTAAGGGCTCCAGGGAACACTGGGCTGACAGCAGTGATTTTGCTACCATCAGTATAGACATACCCAAAGATGTCAGTAGGCATGGGATCAGATAGGCTATGTCTACTTTAGGAGAAGTTAGTTCAATTTTGTTAATTTGAACTAATAAGTTTGAGTTTAATTTGAACTAAACTAGTACTTGTTAGTTTGATTTAACAATGTGGATTAATTTGAACTAATGTTAGTTCAAACTAGTCCATTTTTTTAATATGCACTAATTGTCCTTAGTTTGAACTTGTTTAGTTCAAACTAAAGGTTAATTCTTGTCTACATCGTCCTTAGTTTGAACTAATGATCATCCTCAGGGCTTAGTTTGCACTAACCGGCAGGTCTTACTAGTTCAAACTAAACTTTCATTAGTTCCAGTTAAGGAATTCCTTAGTTCAAACTAATGAAAGCCTAATGTAGACAGGTATTAAGTTCAAATTAAGAGGTTTTAATTTGAACTAACACTCAAGTGTAGACATAACTATATGTGTAAGTAGGGACTGAGCTGTATACTTTTCTCTCCAACTGGAGTTAGTAGATTAAACAAAGGGTAGGTCACAGTCTTTCCTCCAGCTCTTCACACTTGCTCAGCAGTGCAGTTGAGCCTACCCTGGTGAGTGCTACAATTTCCTGACTGTTAGTCAACAGCAGATCAGAACAACACCCTTCTTTCCTTAAGGGAGGAATTGTGAGTAGGAGGTAGATATAAGAGATGGAGACTCAGAGGGTAGAGCAACCTTAGCTTCACCTGTTGCTCAGTTCTAAAATCAACATCTATTTCTACATCAATTTGGGAGAAAATATGGCTGTCAAAACTGTACTTTTAAAGAAACTGGTTTAAAATACTAGTATGTGTGTTCTTGCATTCTCAAAAGGATTCAAAGGTTTAACACTTGCTCTCACAAATTACTCTAGGGATCAAAAGAGCAATGACCTGCTAGAGACCATCTCCTACCTGTAGTTATTTCAGATACTGCAGATCTATGCTGCAATACAGTGCTTCTTTTAGTGACATGGGAATAGACAAAGAGACAGGTGACCATGGGAAAAGAACATTCATAAAATTGTGAATTGAAGAAATAGCTGTGTAATAATCATATTGCCACTCTTTTGGAGTAAGATGTGTAAAATTCCTCCTCATTTCACATTCTTCTTCTTTCCCTGCTTTGTTGAGCAACCTCCATACTTTGTCATGTTTCAAGTCATTATGACCACATAGTAAAATTCTGAATGCAGCATAGTTTGAGGTTGATGAGTTGGCACACTTGATTGTGAGGAAAATAATAAACAGAATTAGAGGGGCATAATTATACAAGTTATTCAGCATAATTGGTATAAAACTCCCTAGGGTTACTTACTTTAAAGACCTTCTCTAACAAAGCTGCTTCTATGATCCATAATAAATACTTATTGCAAAGAGGGGATTTGGTGTAAATCTCATGCTGATTTATTTTTATCAAATTCTCTGTGGTTATCACCTTAGTTCACTAAATTCATCCCCTGTGTCTATGCACTTTTGACTATTCTCATTGATTTGGACCAGCCATAGTCAGAATGCTGTAACTTTATAGGTAGCATTCTTCAGGTCTCGCATTTGTCTAAAAAATGAAGCTGGATTTTTGACCATTCTGTTCTATTTCTAAGAGCTCTCTACTCTCCAATCCCAATGGCATGAAGGGGAAATCTTTAACACTGTTGGCCTGACCTTTTCTCCCTGTCTGAAAGCATTGATAAGGAGCTGTGAATAACAAAAGCTGTCTTCTGTAGCTGCATGAGCTGTATTTGATTACTTCAGACAGAACATCAGTGAGCCAGGTCGGAACCAGTACCCCCCGCTGGAAAACACTAAGGATGGATGCTGTGACTTCCTTTTTTCCTACAGACTTTAAAACATTTATACAAGTTGTGACATTTCTGGTTTAACCCTTGAGGGATAAATGGTCTTAGGTTTAACAACCTCTGACTAATGTAAAAAGAGTATTGACTAGCTTCATTATTGGAGAATTTCCTTTACCTCTCTAAAGAATGACATGGAAATGAATCTTTGTCAATTTTTGTTATTTTGCTTCCATGCTTCCCCTCAGAATATTATATTCTCTCCAACATTTTTGCTGCTCTGACAATCCATAGATTAAATCTTGTCTTTTTGTAGATCATTGAATCACAATACTGTGCAGCTGCTGGGTTACAAGTAAACAAAATATAAAAAAAGTTCTAGTCTAGTGATTAGATACAGCTGAAGGAACAAGGAAGTTCTGAGTGCAGTTCTTAGCTTTGATACTAAGAAGAGGCCTCCAATAGAATGTGAAGGGACAATTTTCAAATGACTGCCTCCCTACAGGTGCATTTTTGCCAGCTCAGAGGAAGAAACCCTATCCAAGTGGGAGAGAAGATTGCAGCTGAACATTTTATCTTGTTGTTAACCTGAGTTAGTAAAACCAAGTCTCAGGAATGGAGAGAACTTTGATACTGCACTGCAACTTAACTTTTATTCAGTTGTAGTTTCTTGCAGGTGGCATTCACAGCAATGTAGCTGCAATTTGGGTTCCCTTAATCACAGGAAGAAATCCAAGTGGCATTTGTAGAGCTTTCAGTGGATCACATGTTAAAAGGAACACTTTGTTTGATAGGAGAGGATTGTCTAGATGATGGTTATAGAAGAGTAAAAAAACAAAATAAAACCAAAAATACTTTTAAATTTGTCATCATAAGAGAACATTAATTGAACGTGAGTTTTTGCATTAATCATAGGTATAAAGAAAATCTTAAGATCAGAACTAATAAAATGGCCTGCAGGCCTAATGCCCTCTCATTAAAGCCAAAACCATAACTCTGTTCAGCAGAGCTAGTCATGTGGGAAAAGACAGTTTGGAACACACATGGATGTTCAGAAACCAAATTGCTTTTGACACTGACAATATTTTTAAAGATCCCTTTACTATTGTCAGTTAAGGTTATATTCTTTCTGGTTCCACATGTTTAAATACAGTTTTCTAAAAAAGCTGAGCACAGGTTGCACTTTATAGAATTTCACTTTGCTCGCCCCTTCCCCCCACTATCTGAAATAAGTCTGCATAGATTGGAATACTGCCCAAATAAGGTTTATATTTAAATCTGTGTTTGCTGGAATGTGAGGAGTTCTCTAACGCCCTGAGCTGAAAAACATTCATTTGAACAAAAACACTTGGGATGCCAACCCATATTTTTTTTTTACAATATTTCTGCCCTGATTATTGCAAAATCATTGCAGGCATGTTTAATATATCTATTTTTACCAGTTAATTACCACTCACTTGGAAGTGCACTTAAATTAAGTCTATTTTACAAAGGATGCTTTGCATCAAGTTGAATGATTTAAGGAGTATTCCTGTTTGTTCAGTTTCATTCTGAGTACTTGATAGGTTCACTTTTTTCTTTATCTCAGAATAAATTATTGATCATGTTACAAATGGTTGCAGACTTAATTATTTTGCTACTGGAGATTTTAGGAAGGGAATGACTGCTTACATGCATGGATAACATACAAGAGTCTCATTTATTGGTTCATCTGGTAACTTGTTAATTCTTATCAAATATGTTCTACAGTGTAAATGCTCTGACATGATGCTATAGTGGTGTACAGTAAGAATTTTGACTTAGTGATATTATGGCTGAAGGGACTTTCCCCACAGGATTTAGTTTGGTGGTATTAGCTAACTCATGGGATTAGTAATGGTTGTAATGTAACTGAAATCTCTGGCTCAAATGTGGCCTGAGTCACATGGTCACCAAATAGTCAACCATCAGGTTTTTTTTGTTTGTTTTGTGTTTTTTTTTTTTACTATCCACAAAGTAAGCAGATCTCTTTCTACAGAACTTCTATCGCCCCTCTTATTGTAGTATCTGAGCAGCTCACAGTCATTAATGTAGTTATACTCACAGCACACTTCACGTGAGGTACTGTATTTCCTATTCAAATGAGGAGCTGAGACACAGAGGTTATGTGACTTGTCATAAGTTCTCAGGAGACTTATGGCAGACCAAGAACTTGAATCCACTTCTCCTAAATTCAAGATATTGTGCCCTAACCAATTGACAGTCTATCCTCCTTATCTTTCTCTCAGAATGGTAGGACATATCCATATGCACCACCACCATCTGAAGGGCCACTAATGAATGCCCCTTTTGGGAAGGCAGGAGCAAAAGGTGATACCTTATGTTCCATTCAGCTCAAACCTGTTGCATATAAATGGAAAGCTAGAAGTCAGCTGTTTCAATGGAAGCTGTAGGTTCCCCCTACTTCTAAAAACTCAAGCCTGTTAGGCTATCTAGATACTGCAGCTGGGGATAGGCTTTGCCACTGATATAGACATACTTATATTATAAGCTAGGTAACTCATTAAAAATAGCAAAGATGGGGCAAGGTAAGCATGTACCCAAGGGGCCAGGTGAATTCATCTTCTTAACATCCTAGACTATGGCTAGCATGGATATGTCTAAAAGTGCAAATTTACACCTTAGGCTACAGTACAGATATAACCCTATTTAGATACCTAAATCCATATTTAAGGGCTTAACTTCAAAAATAGTTCTTTTTTTTAATTTCACCTTAACTCATAACAGAGACCAATTTGTTCTTATAAAAAGAAATAATTCTTCCCAATGTGAAGACTTATCTTATGTTCAGAAGCTTTTTGAAGTACAAGAAGTCTGTCTCAATTTACAGACTCTTTATGTGTCAGTGATGAAATCCATTCTCTGCTGAAAATGTCAGTGCGTCATTTTCACTGAGCAGAAGTAAAAGATCTTTGTAAGACTTTCCTGTTCTGTTGAGTATTATTCATCTAACAAGGGAAGAAGGTTTAACAATAGATTGTTTACTTAGCAGAGATAGGCTAACGGTCTATCGCTCTTTTGATTCACCCTTCTCTGTATGTATACACTTATAACTGACATACTGCATTTTCAAGTTAATTTATCTGATGTAGTGGGATTGTGCCCACAAAAGCTCATGTGATAAATAAATGTGTTACACCTTAAAAGTGCCATAGTACACACACACACACTCCCCCCCCCAACTAGTCTAACCCAGCTACCCCTCTGGAAATAGCATTCTTATGATCAAGATGGAGTCTCCCCAATGGACTTCAGAGTCTGTCCAAGAAAAACACATGGAGGAAAACAGCAGGAAAACTTCTTTCCATCCCAGGGGCACCTGTTCTCAACTCTGCAGAGAAAACAGGCACGTTCACTACCCAGAACAGTTCAACACATATACAAGAGGGACATACTTATTTACAGAAGGATAAATGGAGGAAAAAATCAAGATAAAAAATAGGGGTTGTGATAAAACAGGGTTCGTCCAACACAAATAACCATTGCCCATTACTACCACAATATGAAAGGATAGATGCTGAGCACTATCTAGACTCAAGGTTTAGCTGTGCTGACCAGTTCCATTCTGGCAAAGTCTTGCATGCTCCAGCTCCTTGTCATCTTTTGTGCCATGGTACTTTCTCCAAAAAACTCTGAGTGTCCACTTCTGCCACTCTCCATAAATGCACACACAGCCAGTTTCTTCCCCTGCCCCTTACCCAAACCACTAAAAACCCTCTATTATCAATGTGAAGTCTCAAGCGCTATTATTCTTGGCCCCACATAGTTCTAGGCAATGATAATACTGTGTCTGGCTCTGATTTGTCTTTCTCAGCTGATTGCTTTCTGGCATACTGTTCCTTCTGGCACCCATCCTAGGACAGTTACTACAGAGTTCATGCCAGAGTCCTGTGTTGGATTCAAGATATCAGGCTTTCAAACCCCTCAGCAGGGCTTGGTCTTCTCACTACTATTTTACCAGACTGTAGTTCAAGAACCAGGGCTTTTCCCCACTTTGAAACAGTTCAGCTGTTTTGGTATACAGATTTGGCCCCTGATCTGTCTTATAACATTTTAATCACAACTCAATGCCTCCTCCGTAAGGGTTAGATTAAAAAAGCTGCATGAGATTTTTGAATAACTGCTGATACGAGGGGAGGGAACAGCTAATTCCAGATTCTGCAGGTCTTTTGGACCTGCTGAGTCAGGAAAACACACCCACCCAATCTACATATATTGATAGGGGTGTGATGGGGTGCACATCTGTGCACCCTGAATTATGATGTACATGATTTTTCTGTTCACTTGTACACTGAAATTTGCTGCCAATTGCACCATGAAATGTTTCTGTGTGGATGCTAATAACCTATTCTGCATGATTTCTTTAACGATATGTTTCCTACAAGTTCATACAAGTGAGCAAACATGTAAAATGCTTTCTATGGCTCAGGGATAAGGGAACAGACAGAGGTCTCTCCCAGCAGCAGTGAGCCTGGAAGAGACAAAGGTATGCTAATAGAGGTGTCTGTGAAGAGATAAAAGAATCACCTCAGCCCTGAAATGGAGGGGCTGAGGTGTTTGGAAACAAAGACTGAGACGTGGAAGTTTTAAGTGGCTTTCGACCTGGGACTCTCCATCTTGTAACAACTTCAAGCAAGATCTGGGCCCTGCCTGGCCTCAGGCAGAGGCTGGCTGTACAAAATATCTAACAGCCAAATACCTTGAGCATAAGCTTGTTTGGATTATGAGATTAGAATAAATAGAAGTATTAGGTAGGCATGGTTACTTTGCCTTTTATTTTCTTGTGGTCCCTCCTGACTTACTTATGCTGTGATTCTGCCATGCTTGGCCATATTCTCACTTAGAATTATGATCTGTTCAATAAACTAGTAGTTGTTTTACCTAAAGCTGTGTGATCTTTAGAGCATGTGAGTGAAGGAGGCTGGGCACAATCCATTTCTTTGTTAAATGGATGGACTTGAGAGTGTGATGGTTTGGAATGGGTCCCAATCTCTGTAGACAGTGGCTCCTGGAGTAGTAACTGGGGGTGCTTGCTGGGGGACCATCTCTCGAGTAGCCAGGGGGCATACACCCACTGCCTGGGATCGATTGCATGCAAGAGGCTGGAGTGGACTGACTCAAGAGCGCGTGGTCACTTGGCAAAGCGGAGTGAATCGGGGTTCAGGAATGGGAATTGTGCAGTCACAGCAGCACACCAGAGAGGATCCAGGGAGAGGCCTGTCATAAGGGGTATGAATAGAGCTTGTGCTATTGATTCATCTCCTTATTATACACTTAAAACAGGACCACCACAATGCCTAAACTACAATGCAATTCCCCAAACATGGTCCATGTGATTGCATTATCCGGCATAGCTAGTATATAGCAAGTCAGGAGAAAGCATTCTAGGTTGGTAGCATTTGTATAGGTTGTGACACTGTCTACAGCCAGATGCAAATTTTTAGTATCAATGCCTACTGGAGGGAGAGTTTGATTTATGCTGTATACGGCCGTGGTCAGTGTGATGCGCACACCAACTCAATGCCCATGACATGTATCATAATATACAGGATGAGAATTCTTTTTAAACAGGTATTTCTTGAAGATGACTGAATGTTATTCACTGTGATTCTTGATTCCCCAGCTGCTGCCCCATCATGCATTTTTCCTATTTACGTACCAATGGCCAGAGTGATACAAAGGAGAGCAGATGGCAGCCCTTCAGAACAGCAAAGACACCTGAAGTACTGCATCTCTGAGCAGCTGGAAGAATGGCCACTATCCTCTCCCCGGAACTCTTCCTCACAAATGTACCTCATTTGTCCAGGTGTGGGATGGAGGATGTCATTCATTAGAATGGACTGTGGCATCTTGCTACCCTCTCATGCAGAAGTTAGATCAATTATCTATATGAGTATTAATTTGACACACATGGAAGAAGGAAATTATTCTCTGAAGCTAAATCTAAACACAGGTGGACTTACATACCTGAGCAACACAGATACTCAGCTATAGACAATTTCTTCTATAAATCAAAAAGAGGAGCCAGAAAGGCGAATGATGGAAATGAGTGTGGCCATTTTTCGGGGTAGTGAAAAACATGAGTCAGGACTGAGAGGACTTAGTCTGTTCTCTATTCACATTTATTTGTCTCAGATTAAAGAAGTAAATTATTAAAAATGAGAACATTAAAAGGTAACAAAATGTGTGAAGTCTTGCACTTTGGACATAAAAATCCCATGTATAGCTACACAGGAGCATCGCTGCCCTGGGAAAGGACCTGGGGTACCAGCCCAGGCCCTCCCCCTATACGGAGGCCACCCCCCCACTTGCAGGCCATGCCCCCAGCCAGGGATGGGGCTGGGAGTGGCTGCAATGGCTGTGGGCGGCTGAGCCCCGGATCCCTGGCTGGGGTCAGGGCCAAGAACAGCAGACGTGGCTGTGGGCGGCTGGGCCCCGGATCCCTGGCTGGGGCTGGGAGCATCAGCCATGGCCACGGGTGGCTAGGCTGCAGATCTGTGGCCTGATCAAGCCAGAGACTGGGACAGGTGGGGCCCTACCAGACCCCAGGCACTGGCACCGGGATTCAGGGCACAGGCCCAGTGTGCCCAGTACCAGCGACACCCCTGCAGCTACAGGCTGGGGCCTGACTAGGTAAGTAGCAGCTCTATAGAAAAAGACCTGGGAGTTACGGTGGATGGGAAGCTGCATATGAGTTAACAGTGTGCCTTTCTTCCCAAAAAGGCCACTGGCATGTTGGGCTGTATCAGTTGGAGCATTGCCAGCAGATCAAGGGAAATGATTATTCCCCTCTATTCAGCATTGGTGTGGTCACATGTGGAATATTATGCCCCATTATGGGCTCCCAACTACAGAAAGGATGTGGACAAACTAGAAAGAATCTAGTGGAGGACAATGAAAATGATTAGGAGAGTGGGGCACATGATTTATGAAGAGAGACTGAAGGATCTAGGTTTATTTAGTCTTCAGAAAAGAAAACTGAGGAGCAATTTGCTAGCAACCTTCAACTACTTGAAGGGATGCTCCAAAGAGGAGGCAGCTAGGCTGTTTTCATCAGTAACAGAGGACAGAACAAGGAGCAATGGTTTCAAGTTGCAGTTGGGGAGATCTATGTTGGATATTAGGAAATCTCCATCTCTGGCTACTTTTAAGACCTGATTTGACAACCCCCTGGCTGGGATGATTTAGTGGGAGTAGTCCCTTCCATCCCTAGTATTCCATGATTTTATGTAATAAATCTAGAATGCACAACAAAGTGCATGTTTGGTACTTTAGATGCTGTCTAGAAGACTTCACAATCAAGTTTTGTGATGCCCTTTTTCATTAACTGTAGTCACACACAATTTACTTTAGTGGTGAAATAGTTAAATTTTATGTAGTGGTGAGAACTGGAATTTTAAGACCAGATGCTGTCCGACTGATGTCAATGGTAGTGGGATGAGTGCCGTAATGATCATAGTGACTACTGTTCCTGAAGCAGCTTGAAATAACTGTTAACCCACGATAAGAAAACTAAATTGCACCACTTGCCAATGTCGTTAGTGTTTATCCCCTCTTTTATTCAGAAGAATTTTTAAATACACAAAAGTCTCACCCAGCTGTCATCTTGTGGCTCAGGTCACTGCCTTTCCATTGTCATAGAATAACATAATGGTGGTGGTGCCCATTAAAACATTTACTTTCTCACCCACCTGTCAGCTTATTCTGAGGATGAAGCTATAAGACACATTGTAGCACAACCTGATATTTCAAATCTTTCCAATCACAGTTGTATGTGAATCTCTCCCAGTACTTTGGAATATACAGAGGGCATTGTGAAGAATTCAGGTTTCAAGTAAGCAAGCTTCATTTACTTTTAGACTGTTGCTTCATGGCTTGTTCTTGCTGTGAGTGAGACCTTGCCCACTAACGTTACATCGATTTGTGGTTGTGATAATATGGGACACTAAGGCACAGTGATAAAGTATATCTTATTAGTACCTTGGCAATATGCAGTTATGGCATCAACTGTTGACTCTGAGACCTAGTCTACACTTGCTTCACTTTTTGGCCACAGTCTTGATAAATCCCACCAACCTCCCCATGCACGCTGTGCTATGTTGATCGTTAATGCCATCCAGACGAAATGGTGCTACTTCAGTTATGGGGCTAGAGTCAAAGCGTTGAGCTGGAGATCAGTTGGGTATGTCTATATAGACCACTCAATTGAACCCAGAAGAGTGCACTGACAGCAGCAAATTCTCTGCCATCAGTACAGACATATCCTGACTTTCTCTCTTGAGAGATCCATTCAAGGAACACTTCTGGTGTTGATAGGAGTAGTAATCTTCAGCTCAACTGTAGTTGCTTAATGTGCTATAATCTAGTGGAATCAATCCATCTTGCTTATCATCCAACTCCTGCTTTGCCCTATAGCAAATTCAAAAGGAAGGATTAAAATAATTTTAAAGTGTTCCGGGTAAAATATATACCATTATATCCAGATAGCCTCCATAGGCATTAAAGTCCACAAGAGACATTGGACAAAT
Source organism: Podocnemis expansa (assembly GCA_007922195.1). Taxonomy (NCBI): domain Eukaryota; kingdom Metazoa; phylum Chordata; order Testudines; family Podocnemididae; genus Podocnemis; species Podocnemis expansa. The sequence continues at coordinate 50,259,605 of ML681979.1, read as the reverse complement.
AAAGCTGAATTTAGACCAGTTTACCAAGAAATACTTCTCTATGATTGCTTTGCTTTCTTTTTCAGTGCTAGTTTTTCCATTTCTGAAAAGATTTCACAGAATTAGAAGGTGTTCAGATAAGAGCAACAAATGATTAAGGGCATGGAAATGGTCTTCTGAAGAGAGATTGAAAAGACTGGGGTTGTTTACTTTAGAAAGGAAATAAATAAAATGCCAATGATAAGATAACAAGGAATAATGAATGGTACTGAGGAAGCAGATAGGATCTTTTGTTCTGTTGGTCTCCCAGTAGAAAATCAAGTGGATGGTCAATTGAATTAAAAGCTGGCAGATTCAAAATTGATACCAGAAATAATTTTCACAAAGTGTATAATTAAGATCTGTTACAGGTTATTTTGGTGGCAAAGAATTTAGCAAGACAAACAGATATGGATAACAACAATATCCAGAATTACAGTAATTAGTAGTTGTGGTATGCAGGACAGAGTGTGGTCAGGCACATTGGGACAGATGTGTTCTTATCAGTGTGTGTGTCCAGCGCTGACATCAGTTTTGCTGTGTGCATGAATCTCTGAAGTTGTGTGCCCTCAGGATTACCCAGGCTCAGATGGCTAAGTGGGAACTCTGTTAGCCTAGTGTTCTAGACCCCTGCTTGACTCTTAAGCAAGAACTCAGCCTGGTGATCCTAAACCAAGGTGTTCCTTTGGTTAATGCTTTGGATTACCTTTGGTTCAAATCTCTAGTGAGGACTCAGTTTGCTCAATGATTTGAAGCCTAGGTGTACCCCGTGTGCAAGAGGTAAAGTGAGGCAACGCTCAGTCGAGGAAACCAACATGACTATGGATCCTTGTAGAAACACAGGTGCCTGGCTAGGTTTTATTGCCATGTAGCACTATGACAAACAATCTAATTTCAACAGATTTGTTGGCGGCATTTGCACTCTCAATGCAATGAAACTGTTCAACTGACAGCAGAACTCACTGTTATCCCCTTCAAATGAACAAAGTTTGAGCTCCAGGGCTTCCACTTTTATATCCTTGTTTGTATTTACATTGATTGGCCCATGCACCCTTTTTAGATGCCACCCAACAATTTGATAGATCCACACATTACTGGCCATCTCCATCCATTAAGGTGTCATGGTTTGACCAAAATCTTACCATTGCAATCTCCATCCATTAAAGGTGGAATCAGAATCCTAGACTCATAGGGTTGCAAAGGACCTCATGAGGTCATCTAGTCCAAGCCCCTGTTAAAAGCAGAGCCACTCTCACTAAATCATCCTGGCAAGGGTATTGTCTAACCAGACCTTAAATATTTCTAAAGATAGAGATGCCACTACCTCCCTAGGTAACCCATTCCAATGCTTCACCAACCTCCTAGTCAAAGTTTTTACTAATATCCAACCTCGACCTCCCCAGATATAACTTGAAAACATTGCTTCTTATTCTATCTTCTGTTACTACTGAGAACAGCTTGGCTCCCTCCTCCTCGGAGCATGCCTTCAAGTAGTTGAAGATTGCAACCAAATCCCCCCTCTGTCTTCTCTTGTACAGGCTAAATAAGCCTAGTTCCTTCAGTCTCTCCTCATAAGTCATGTGTCCCAGCCCCCTAATCATTTTCATTGTCCTCCACTGGACAATTTCTAATTTGTCAACATCCTTTCTGTAGTGAGATGCCCAAAACTGGACACAGTATTCTAGATGTGGCCTCACTAGTGCTGAGTAGAGGGGAATAATCACTTCCCTTGATCTGCTGGCAGCACTCCTACTGTTGCAGCCCAATATTCCATTGGCCTTTTGGCAACAAAAGCACACTGTTGACTCATATCCAGCTTCCCGTCCACCATAACCCCCAGGTCCTTGTTTACAGTGCTGCTACTTAGCCGATTGGTCCCCAGCCTGTACCAGTGCATGATGTTTCTCCATCCTAAGTGGAAGACTTTGCACTTATCCTTGTTGAATCTCATGAGACATCTTTTGGCCCACTGCTCCAATTTGTCTATGTCTCCCTAGATCCTGTTCCTCCCCTCCAGGGTGTCTACAATTCTCCCCAGCTTGGTGTCATCTGCAAACTTACTGAGCATGCAGTCTATTCCACCATCTAGCTCACTAATGAAAATATTGAACAGAACCAGCCCCAGGACTGACTCCTGGGGCACTCCACTTGTTATTAGTGGCCAACTAGACATTGATTCCTACCCACTTAAACCATTGATCTAGCCAGTTTTCTATACACTTTACGGTCCACTCATCCAAGCTATTCTTTCTTAACTTACCGATGAGAATGCTGTGGGAAACCATATCAAAAGCCTTGCTAAAGTTGAGGTATGTCACATCAACAGCTATTGCCACATCCACAAATCCAGTCATCTCATCATAGAAGGCAATCAGGTTGGTTAGGCATGATTTGCCCTTGGTGAATCCATGCTGACTGTTCCTGATCAGTCTCTTTTCCTCCAAGTGTTTCAGGATGGATTCTTTGAGGAACTGCTCCTTGATTTTACCAGGGATTGAGGTGAGGCTGACCAGTCTGTAGTTTTCTGGATTCTCCCTTTTATGAAGATAGGTACTATATTTCCCTTTTTCCAGTCCTCTGGCACCTCAAATTTGCCTTGAGTTTTCAAAAGATAGTGGCCAGCAGCTCTACAGTCACATTGGCCAACTATCTTAGCACCCTCAGATGCAGTCCATCCAGCCCCATAGACTTCTGCACATCCAGCTTCTTTAAGTAGTTCCTAACCTGACCTTCCATCACCAAGGGACACTCTTCTTCTCTCCATTCTGCATTACCCAGTGTAGTGGCTTGGGAGCTGGCCTTCCCTGTGAAGACTGAAGTAAAAATAGCATTGAGTACTTCAGCCTTTTCCACATCATCCACCACGAGGATACCTGCCTTATTCAGTAAAGGACATACACCATCCCTGATTCTCTTCTTGTTACTGACATATTTGCAGAAACCCTTCCTGTTATCCTTCACATCCCTTTCTAGCTGTAACTCCAATTGTCCTTTGGCCTTTCTGATTTTATCCCTGCAGTCCTGAGCAATATCTGTATATGCCTCCCAAGTCATCAGCCCAGGCTTCCACTTCATATAAGTTTTCCTTTTATATTTCAGCTTGCTGCAGAGTTCTCTGTTAAGCCATGTGGGATGCCTTCCACATTTACTGTTCTTTCTGCACATCAGAATGGTATCATCCTGTACCCTTAGCTGGCTGTATTTTAAAGAAACCCTGCTCTCTTGGATGCCTTTCCCCTTCAGATTAGCCTCCCAAGGAACCCTGCCAATCAGTTGCTTAAGGGAGCCAAAATCTGCTTTTCTCAATTCCAAGGTCTGTGTTCTGCTTCTTTCCTTTATTCCATTGATCAGGATACTGAATCTATCATCTCATGGTCACTGCTGCCATGGTTGCCATTCATTTCTACCTCCTCAATCAATTCTTCTCTGTTCATGAGCAGCAGGTCGACAGGTGCAAGGCCCCTAGTTGGTTCTTTCAGCATTTGTACCAGAATGTTGTCCTCAACGATCTCTAAAAACTTCCTGATTGCCTGTGCACTGCTGTATTGCCTTCCCAGCAGATGTGAGGATAATTGAAGTTCCCCATGAAAATCAGGGCCTGTGATCTAGAAACTTCTGTTAGTTGTCCATAGTATGCCACATCCACCTTCTCATTCTAGTCTGGTGATCTATGGCAGACACTCCTCATGACATCCCTCTCATTGCCCTCTCCTCTAAACTTAACCCAGAGACTTTCAACTGGCTTGTTTCCACTTTCATACTGGAGCTCTTTTACATATAGTACTACTCCTCCTCTCTTCTCCTCTGCCTGTTCTTCCTGAACAATTTATACCCATCCATGATAGAGCTCCAGTCATGCAAGCTATCCTACTACATTTCTGTTATTCCAATTACATCATAGGCTGAGTCCACACCAGGGTTTTATTTCAAAACAACAGCTGTTGTTTTGAAATAAAGCCGAGCATGTCCGAATGACTTTTCATTATTTTGAAATGGTGGGGCCCTGTCGTTTTGAAATAATGGCTGTCATTTTGAAACAGTAAAACCTCGCATGCAATTGAAATAGCTGTCATTTCAAAACGGTTGTTCTGAAACAACACCGTTCGGACATGTTATTTCAAAATAACCGTTCCTTTTTGTATATATTAGGTGTGGGTATGGCCCAGCGAGGGGGCCATTTTGCCACACCTCCCATGCTGCCCCTCTCCTGAAGCGAAATAGCATATCCACACACAGGGCATGCTATTTCGCTTTGAGGGTTTCCCTTATTTTGAATTAACATTTTCTTATTTAAATTTTAGGATTTTATTTCAAAATAAAAAAAAAAACTTATTTCAAAATAACTTATTTTGAGATAACAATTTGTGTGTGAACACAGCCATAGTTTCTTGCCTCTGACAGTACCACTAGTTCTTCCTGCTTGTTTCCTAGGCTCCTCGCATTTGTGTGCAGACACCTAAAATAACAGGCCAACTGCTCTACTTTCCCCTGTCAATTATCTCTCCTGTTGTATCTTCCTTCTTCCAATTTCTCCCCGTGTCATCCTTCCCTGCTCACCCTCAGGTATTAGGGTATCATTAGGACACTTAAGACAGTGATTTGATTTCCCCCTACAATTCCAACTACTGTCTTATTTCTGCTGTTACAAACTCGTTACCCCCCCCCCAAGGTTCCATCCCTTCCCCCAGGTCTCCCACACTGTGACATACCTGTGGGCTTTGGTCACCTTCTCCCTTCAAACCTAGTTTAAAACCCTCCTCACTAGGTTAGCCAGTCTATGTGGGAAAATGTTCTTCCCCTTCCTCGATAGGTGGAATCCATCTCTGCCTAGTAGTCCTTCTTCCTGGAACAGCACCCCATGGTCGAGGAAGCCAAAGCCCTCCTGATGGCACCATCTTCACAGACAGACCTTCACCTGCAAGATGCATCTGTCTCTGCTCAGGCCCCTACTCTTGACTGGAAGAATAGAGGAGACCACCACCTATGCACCAAACTCCTTCATCTGTGCTCCCAGAGCCATGTATTCACTTTGATACTGTGAGAGATGACCATCTGCAGATCAATTGGTTCCCACATGGATGAGTAGCATTGGGTAGTAGTCAGAGGGGTGTATGATTCTCAGCAATCCCTCCATAATGTCCCAGATATGGGCCCCTGACAGACAGCATACCTCCTGAGAAGACTTGTCATGGCAACAGATGGGTGCCTCTGCCCCCCTCAGAAGGGAGTCCCCAACCACCGCAACCTGACATTTTCTTCTGGGTGTGATGGTTGTGATCCTTCCAGCTTCTGGGGTGCATGTCTTCTCTTCTTCCACCTCATTGCATGTCTCTAGTGCTGCATAACAGTTCTTTATCACAACAGAGTGTGGGATGGGAGCAGAGATGGAGCACTGTCTGCTGCCAAAAGTAACCAGCTGCCAGTGTCCTCCCTGTGCCAGAGCCACCTCATCCTTCTTGATGGTGTGGCAGCAGTCTTCAGCACCTGGATAGTTTCCTCCTCCTTGCATGTCTCCTCATTGATGCTATCAAGGAATTTCTCCAGAGCATGGATACACCTGACCCTAGACACCTCCTCCTGTAACTTTCCCACCTGCGTCCTGAGAAATTGCACCAGAAGGCACCTGTCACACTGAATGATCTCCACAGCCTGATTGTCTGTGAGTGGGAAATGCAGGCCACATTTACCACAAGTCATCACCAGGGCCTGGGTAGAGATATCCATGGTCAGAATATCTGTCTGGATACAGGCGCTGGTGGAGGAGACAGAAGCAGTGCTGGCACAAGTAGTGTAGCTCCTCTTCACCATAGTGGCCTCACAAACCACAAATGCCTTCTCTCAAACTCCACTGTTTGCATTCCCCTGGTCACTCAGCCACTGGTTTTTAAGGCCTTGTCTGCCTAGGACAGCCCTTGCCCCTTGTGAAGCACACAGGGGAAGGGTAATCCTAAGGCTGATCAAGGGTGAGCAGGGAACAATGGTACAAACAGCCCCCAGACAATCACAATCACACAGTAACTGACAAGTAACAGAAACCACCTGTAGGAAAAAGACAGAAACAATCAGCAATTCACTCACCCCAAGTTTTGCTCTCTCCCTTGCTTCTTTAGCAAGGGGATTTCCTTCACCTATTTTTCAAGGCTTATCCTTCACCTTCACTCTCAAACTTTCCTGTTTGCAGTCCCTTTTCACAAGCCAAGGTGTCATGATTTAGCCAAAATCTTACCTTTGCATAGGCCAAACTATAAAAAACATACCTCTTTCTCTCTTTGGCATTAGACTAACCCAACACCAGCTTCCTCAAGGTCCATTGTCATTTTTCATAATTATTGCCATTTCAGTACGTTTCTTGCCAACTTCAGTTAAGCTGAACTTTCATGACCCATCTCTTGTCAGTACCTTCAGTTCAGAAGCATTGTACATTCTGTTCAGACTCATTATTCTGAATTACTTTGTTATGGTTTAGGCCAGTACCTAGACACTTCTACTTCTTGTTATTTTAACTTTTTATTTTCTCCTATGTTAGTAATATTTTGGAAGAGAATGAACTTGTTGCTTCACATTGTAAACCAAAGGCTTTAATGGGAAACTGAATCTCCCCCATATTCTCAAATTTTCAAAATGCATGTCTTATTGCACTGTCTCTGAAATACTTGATGCTACTCACTGTCAGACACTGTACTATGACTATGGGTCTGATCTCCTACTGCAATTCCTATTTTCAGCTTTATTGTCAAAATCATAGGCAAGGTCCGCACTGATGGTGGCAGATTTGATCCTGTCAGTTGGATCTTCCTGAATCAATTGAACAGTCAGTGAAGGTCTGCTCAAGCGATTTGTATTTCAATGCAGTTAACTCCCCTCCCCACTCCTAGAAGAGTTGCACTAAGTCAATGAGAGAGCACTCCTCCATTGATTCAGCACAGTGGAGATGCCATGGTCAGTAATCATTAGGCAGTCAAAGAGAGATGCACAATTCTTTTTACATAGCTTGCATACCTTCCTTTGACTACCACTGAGTTCTACGGCAGTGTAGACGAACATAGTTTCATGTTACTTTCTCCCATTTTCTCTAATAGCTACTGACAACAAAAACTAGATATAAAACACTAAATGCTTGAGTTACAGGTACTGATTTTTCACCAAATTTTCCACTTCATAAATACAAGTATTGTAGCAAGGTTTTCCTGGTTCTGAAATCCCTTTCCTACATTCTTTGTCTGTGCATACATGTTTGTGATCATAAGGCTTTTTTGGGTCAGTAACTAATTATTCATTTGGTTGGCTTGTTTATTTTAGCTGCTCTTCTACCATGTTTAGACAACCAGTTGCTCCTTCTCCTGGCTTGGGAAATGGGCTGGACAAGGCTTCCCCTTGAAGCCAGTGCATATGCTTTGTACCAGAAAAGAACTAGTGCAGCAAGTGCAATTGACAGCTTTTTGGAAGTGAAACACACAATGTTAGTTTGTTTTCTGCCATCTTCCTATCTCTGAATGGCAACAGCAAGTCCCGAGACCAGCTCCTAAGAAGTATAGACTAATCTCCAACCACTCAGCATCAAAGGAAAGGTTACAGCTATAATTTTAAATAGCCTTGACACCCTGTTTGGTGACTGAATTGTTGGAATAAGTAGGCAGACTGCCAAGCATCTCTCCAGGGTAGTTGTTTCCCTTTCAGCTATATCACTTTAATTTACATGGAAATTATCAATACTTTGAAATGGTACTTGCCCATCAAGTTGTTTCCCATCTCCCTGATGTACAGCAATACAAATCTAAATCAGTGATTGGTTGAACAAACTTAATTGACTCCTGCAAATTCTATTCGTATTGCATGTCCCAACCCCCCTTATTCTGCTGTAACTGACCCAAGTCGAGCTGTTAGTGACAGCTCCCATGCCAGTCTTCAGGAAATTGTATTGAATCTCAATCCATTATTTAAGGTATGCTGTACTGCATAATCTAGATGGTGTTAGAGGCTGACCTGTGTGTAATTATATTACACAAACATATTTATTAGGCTTATAGATGCAGGGAAATAGATACTTACAGTGATATATTACACAGACTACATTAATAATTTTGAGGATGCACAGTCAAACACTCAAAAGTTAGAAAATGCCAGAATTATGGTAGTGTTGCCATTGTTCAATATGTAATGTATGTCACCTTCTCACTGTATGCCAACTCTTACAAGTGCTGAGTGCTCTTAATTCTGTGATTTCATTGAATGGCAGAAGGTGCCGGACCCAGATCCAGCAAAGCACTCAAGAATTTACTTAATTTCATTGTAGTCAATGGAACTATTTTAAGCATGTGCTTAAGAATTTGAGAAACAACTGAAATGATTACAGAAATTTTCCAGAGAGGTAGTCATATTAGTCCTTCAGTAAAACAAGGAGTCTAGTGGCACTTTTAAACACTAAAAAAATGTATTTATCATACAAGCTGTTTATGGATATGATCTCACTTCACCAGTTCCATGAAATGGAAACTCTAGTTTGTTAGCTGTATGTGCATATATACAGAGAAGGAGGAGTCACAAGGTCAATTCAGATGGTTCCAGAGGTTTAGTCTATTAGTCTATTCAGAAGACCAAAGAAGTTGTTTTGATTCAAACAGTGTGAATCTGGTCTTAAGAACAATAAATGAGAAGAGGGGAAATTACCTTTTGTATTGAGTTAGCCTTTCTAATACTCTTTCAGACCCAGTCTAATCAGGGTTAAAGTAAGCCGGAACACACAGAAATGGCATTCTGGGGCTCACTGTTTTAAGGGGATCAGTATTCTGGAGCCCCTAAAATAGAAAATGGAGATGGAACACTGCATTCTGGGGCCCACCATTTGAAAATAGCAGGCTCTAGAATGCAGTATTCTGGCTCCATTTTCTGTTTTTAGGGGCCCCCAAACACTGAGACTCTAAGAATAGCAGGCCCTGGAATGCTGTTGTGGCACATTCCAGGTGGCCAGGGAACGGTCCCAGCTGAGGCTCTGGCCTGAGCATGCTCAGAGCCTCTGAGCATGCTCAATCAGATCAGACTCCAGGTGGGAGCCTCAGTCTGGGACAGGGCTGCTCCACAGTGACATGGCAGCCAGGTAAGAGGGCATTGGGGGGTTTCAGGGACAGGCAAGTAGACCTGGCAAGGAAAGGGTGTGGAGGAGGGGGGTCAGCCTGGAACAGCAGGGCACGATGGAACAGCACAGCAGGGAGTTGGGGAAGGGTTGGAAGACAAGCAGCAAGATGGGGGCCAGGGGAAGTAGCTGGAGTGTGTGAAGGGTCTCAGACCTTCATGAGGGGGGCCACCAATTTAGGAGGGTTCCATGGCCTGCCAAATTATACTTTAACCCTTGTGTCTAATAGTGTCAGGTTTCTGTATGGATTTCAGTCCTGCAGTTTCACACTGAAGCCTGGTTCCCCCTGCCACCCCAGAAGGACTGTAACTTTCATGTCTAAACAGAATATCCATGGAGACTGAAGTGTTTCATTACTGTTTTTTTTTTTTTTTTAAATAAAACAGACAAAGAGTCCTTTGGGACTTGTAAAGACTAACAAAATTTATTTATCGCATGAGCTTTCATGGGAGAATCTGACAGAAAGTTACCCCCATCCTCAGTGTCTGACAAAATGGGATTGTCTCCAACAAATACTCATGCAATAAATACATTTCTCAGTTTTTAAAAGTGCCACAGGACTCCTTGTTTGATTTGCTGGAATAGACTTACTCAGCTACCCTTTCACAACTGGGTTTTGAATGTTATCATTCTTGGTGTGTGCACTCTTTTGCCCAGAAATGATCTTGTTTGGCCAGTGCATAGATCAGTGGGCATTGTTGGCACCTGATGTCATAATCACATTGATAGACATGCAAATGAATGAGCCCCCCTGATGGAATGGCTTATTTGGTTAAGTTCTATGATGGTGTTACTTGAGCAGATATTTAGGCATAATTGGCAACAGGATTTGTTTAAGGGGTAGGTACCTGGTTTAGTGGGGTCATCTTCCAGTATTGACTGTAGATCCCTGATGACATGCTGGAGAGGTTTTACATGGGGGCTGTAGGTACAGGAATCCTTTCCTGGAGGGGGCTAGAGCGTTCCCCTTTTACAACAGAGTCCTTATGAAAGGAATATAGAAACAGCAAAAATAGATCAGACAATAGTCTAGTATCCTGTCTCCAGAACTGGCAGGTGCTTCATAGGATGGTGCAGAATCCCCATAATGGACACAGGTGAAATGTTTGATTTAATTATATTACAGTCACCTATATGGTGACTCAGCTTCAGCTCTCTTTGAACCATTTCTTACAATTAGGACTAAAATCAGTAGCTTCTCCTCTTGTGTGCTATGGAAGTAGAGGTTCAAAGCTATTATTGTTTGTTTGAAATAGGGATATAATTCTCCATTAAATCCCATAGGATGAGTTTATAAACTTGGGCAAGGTAATTTAACTCTTTTCCATAGGCCTTCTCTGTAAGAGGTGCAACCAGAGAATGGAAGAATAAGTGGACAGGATTTGGTAATAGTTAAATTTGGGGGATGCTCCCTTATTTACTATGAATGGGAGGTATTTCTTTTCCATTTTTGAAGCTGTTGGTCCTTCTTAAGGCTCCATTTATCCTTCACCATAGATGGTACCCTGGAGGGCAATCCATGCAGTATATGAAGTAGAGAAGATGAAGATACTGAATATACTCAGCATCTTTCTGATTTATTTCACCATACATTGGGGCACAGTGGGGAGACCAGCACTCCACTTTTGAATACAACACAAGGTTGCTGCGTATGCAGGCCTTGTACAGTCTCTTTTGAAAAGGGCTTCCCATCAGGATATCAGCAGATGCTTCATGTTATGAGGTCCTATATATAGGGCCCTATTCCTTATCTCATGTTATTCACACCATTCATAACTGCACTGGCAACCAGTGTCAGAAAAAACTAATGCACCTTAGATGCTTTTTGTTTGTCTATCCCTATTTAAATGTAGGTCACTCAGCATTCTTTCTATTTATTTTCCAGCAGTACAGCATGGAAAACATGACATAACATACCATGGACTAATACAATGCAGTTTTTTAGAATGTGGGGAAAAATGTTTAAAATTTGGAGATATGGGGATTATTGAGAATACATTTCAGAAGTACATACACCTTATAAAAACAAAAATGCCTGCTAGCAAGATTAAGGAATGATGCACTAGTCTACCAATGAAAGCAACCAAATCCCTTTAAAGGATTTTAAAAAGCTTTTTTTTTTTTTTTAAATGGCTTAACTTCATGCTACATTTTGAATTTTGTATCATATGCTATAGCAGATTGACAGAGTATGGGGACATAGCTAGTAAATAAGTCTTGAAGTATTTGATTTATTCAGATTACACTTGCCAGCAGACCTTTAGACCTCTGGAAGAAGGCATGCTTCAGAGTTAAATTTTAAATAGATGCACCAAAAAGCCTATCGGCAACCAGGTTACCTGGAAGACAGTAACATTGACAGCTAGACTTAATACAGCTCACCTGAATTGTAGGTGCCACTGAAGCTCATACAGATAGAATGGTTAATGTGATGTGAATCTGATGCAAAGGTAAAAATGTTCCCCCATGAAACTTAGTGAATGCAGCTATGACAGTTCACACAAGCTGAGGAGTATTGCAACAGCAGTGTTGTATTTTGAAAACATGTCACAGGAATGGTAGGGGGAAAAAAAACTGAATCACTTTGATATTCCCTTTTTTCTTTCTCCATTTTCCATTCTGCCACTCTAACAGGTTTTTAAAGAGAAAAGTCCCCACCCAATCACACCTCACTCCCCATCACATTTGGATTTAGCAAAAAATCTAAAAGCTAGTTCTTAGTGGAAAATAACCTTTTTTGTCTGGCTATTGTGGCAAATATATATTTTCATTTTAGCTCTTGTGGGAACTACCTTTCAATTTGAAAGAAAGGGATGTGCTCATTAAAGGTGCAGGGCATCTTCATAGTTTTAGAATATTTTAATGTATTATTACTTGTTATGAAAGCCATGCCAATCACAGATCTTTTATTCATCATATTGCAGAACACAATACAAGAAATGAGCCTAAATTAAGTTTAAGCATGATACTGACTGAACATCATATGATAGGGACAAACCAAACTTCTTGTAAAGGATAATGGTACCTTTCTACATAGGAAACTATTTTTGGCTTGTCAAAAACTAAAAAAAGGAAATAAAAAAAATAGAGGAGCCCTATGACCTAAGGCAGGGGTCTGCAGCCTGTGGCTCCAGATCTACAGGTGGCTCTTTGGCTGCCTCCTTGTGGCTCTGGGCTCCAGGCTCCTGTCTGCCACCAGGGGACCATGTGGGCATCCTGCATCAGGCTCTGGGCTCCCCTCATCACTGGGGATCCTGAGGGGGAGGGTGCTAAGCCTGATTCTCCTTCAAGAGATGTTGAGATGTCCCTCTGGGTCCCACAGAGCTGGTGTGTGCACATCTGTGCACAGGTAGATCAGAGAAGTTAGTAGCAATGCTCATCATGCCATGCTTGCGGCTCAGGAGTCTTGCACCAGTCCTTTGCACCTCTTCACAGTATGTGTGGCTCAAGCTCCCTCAGTTCTCCCTAACTGTCTGTGGTAACAGATGGAGCATAATTTCTCTCATCCTCACTCATCATTTTTTTCCTTCTGAATAAGAGAACTTCCATTGCTAACTTATTTTTCCTAGCTAGTGGGTTTGTTTTGTTTTTTTTCTTCCTCCCTCTACCAAAAATATCTTCTGTTATACTGACATGTCTGGTTCATCAAGCTTTAAATGTTGTGAATCCTGTCAAAACATGATGCCAGCATCCAATGGACATGCTGCATGCATAAAATGCCTAAGGGAGGAGCACATTTCACAAAAGTGCCCTCACTGACAGAATCTTAGTTCCAGGGCTCAGTGTGATAGATATCTCCACAGCAAATTACTTTTAATGGAGAAATCCCTCAGGTCAGGGAAAACCGCCTCAGGAACCATCAAAAAGGCACTCAACGCCTCCAAATCACTTGGGGAAAAGGAGAAAAATTCCTGCCTCCTCTTCTAATTTCTCACATACTTATGAGGCTCTCAGTTCCTGTGGTACATTGTGTGAGTGACTTGTCAAATTGTTGTTATCAGTCACATAGTACAGACGCAAGACTGGGCATAGGAAGACTGTCTTGACACTTTTGGAACTGATGGCACTGAAGCAACCCTCGGTGCTGTCTCAAACCCTAGCACTGATAGCAGACTCCCAGCCACCCCCCACTGTTCTGCCTATGGAAATGTCCTTGATTATATCATCTGGGTCACAACAGCTCCCATCTATGGCACTGAAACAGAAATTCTCCTGCACCACCCACACAAATGGGGACAGAACCAGACACCTTAGCACAGATCCTGAACAGGGCCGTCCCCATGGTGGTGTGGGGCTCGGGGCCAACTGACCTTTGTCGAGCCCTGCCCCCTCCTACGCTGGGATTTGCTCTGCTGTGCTGCCTCTTCGCTGGCCCTCTCTGCCCCCAGGGTGGAGCAGCCAGCCCAGGAGAGGGGCCAGAGAGAGAAGCCCAGCCTCTGGGCTGGCCCGCTTCTCCCCTAGGCTGGCTCTTCCTGCCCCCAGTGCCAGCCGGGAGCAGAGACTGGCTCCGCACTCTGCCCCCCCTTCCCTGCTGCCTTTGGCTCCATGCTGAAAGAAGCGGGGAGGTGGTGGGAGAGAGCGTGGCGGGGGGGGGGGGCAAGGGTTCAGTTCTTGCACTGCCCTGCTCAGGGCAGGACAGCATGGGGCCCTTGGAACTGTGGGGGATGGGGAGATTGACCCTCTTACTTCCCCCCAGGGATGGCTCTGATTCTGAAACCTGACCCCATGGTTCCACATAAAACAAACATTCAGAAAAGAGAAAGGGACACTCCTCTCGTAAGGATGATGCAATATTGTCCGTTGCATACTCTCTCTTCAGACAACAGATCTCTCTCACCTTTTATGAAAGTGTGCAGTCTCAATCCCTTTCTCATCCAGTGAGGATCTAGATGACCAGGCTGCTGCCTTCTCTTCTCAGCTGGCATCTGCCCAATATCGACATAGATCCTGAATATACCTGTATTATCGAGACCTACCCCCTCATCACTGGGTAAGGTCCCAGTATTATGGACCTCTTCCTGACTATCACCATCCCTACTGGCAAGGATGGAAACCTTGGTCCCCATATTCCAGCCATTAATGTACACCATCTATTTCAAAAGCATATAAAACAAACAATGAGTAACCCAGCTCCTGCAAACAAGCCATCGGAGCCAGCACTGATGGTTTGGGAGGTCCAGAAACCTGTGCAAGAGGGTGAAATTCTAGAGACTACATCTCCTCCTCATAATTCTACATCTTCTGAAGATGAAACAATTATCCCTCCAAATTATACCCCCCAAAATGGTAGATGACTAAGCACTTCCAGAAACTCTTTAAAAGAGTTGCAGACTCTCTCAAATTACCCATGAAAGATACCGCAATCTGAACACAAACTACTAAAAATCCTACAAAGAACATCCGCAACAAGAGTCGCATTCCCTGTGATCCTCCTTGAACTAGCCAACAACATCTGGCAAACACCAGCCTCTATATAGCCAACCTGCAAAAGAGACAATAAAAAAATACTACATCCCACCTATGCACTCAGAGTACCTTTTTACTCACCCACCTTCAAATTTGGTGGTGGTTGAGGCCACTAATCACAGTTCTAAACAACACTTCAATGGATCCACTTCACTTGATAAAGAAGATAAGATGGACCTTCTTAAGTTATACCCATCATCCATGTTTCAACTTAGAGTGGTGAATTATTCTGCTTTATTGGTGAATTATGATAATTCAAACTTTTTAAAACTGGCAGACTTTATTGAGTACATATCAGAAGCCACAAATCAGTTTTACTCCATCATTAGCGAAGGCCAACTCATTTCTTGAACTGCACTTCAAGCAGCTCTTAATGGGCCAGATACAGTATCACACACCATCACCACAGACATTGTTTTACAACACTCTACCTGGTTGCATTTAGCCAACCTTCCAAAACCTCTCCAGGCAATTATCGAAGAACTACCATTTGATAAGAAGAAACTATTTTCAGAGAAGACCGATGAGGTGATATACACTTCAAAAGATTCCAGAGCCAGTCTTCAAAACTGTGGAATCTATATTCTGGCAACAAGAAGATGATCCTACAGATATCAACTTTATAACTCTAGATATTGATAGCAATATCCTTTCTGACAGCAAAACAGGACCAACCAAGAGGCAAACAATGGCAACAATGTCTCAGACACTGTGGGTATGTTCACACGTAGTTGCTTATTTCAAAATAAGTTATTTTGAAATAAACTGAATTAAAGAATTTTATTTCAAATTAGCTTAACTTAAATTGAATGAAGGAAAAACCACCAAATAGAAATAGCAAGTCCGGACACAGGGCTTCCTATTTCGAATCAGGAGAGGGGCAGCATGGGAAATGTGACAACATGGCCCCCTCCCTGGGCCATGTCCCCACCTAGTATATAGAAAAAAAGAAGGCACCCTGGGAAGGAGAAGGGCAAAAATGTTATTTCAAAATAATGGTTATTTGAAAACAACATGTCCAAACTGCATTATTTCAAACCATTTCAAAATAATTTCAATTTCAACCTAGGTTTTATTGTTTCAAAATAAGGGTCATTATTTCAAAATAAGCAAAATGTCATTTGGACACATTGTTTTTAAAATTGAAACAATGGTCGTTGTTTCGAATTAAAAACCTGTGTTAACACAGACTCTAGCAACCACACACCTGACACACAACTGCCACCTGCATCCAAACCACAATCCTTAAAATCTACTTGAGAGCCCACAAAACCTCCTTGGATCTCCAGAGCATACCTAACTTTTACTTTATCAGAACAAACTGCAACCTTTCTATCATACTGTGCAGAAACATGACCCTATTTTCACATCTGGACAATTTTCTCATAAAATCGTATTCCCAAGAATGGGCTACTTGGGACCTCACATATATGAAGAACTTATTCCAAAGTCTTGATCTCCTGATAAACTTGAAAAAAAAAATCTACCATAAATCCCACACAGATAATAGACTTTGTAGGAGCATGCCTAGGTGCTCACAAAGCAAGAGCCGTTTTACCAATGCACAAGTTCCAGACCATAGTACAGCTGATAGAAACCATCTTCAAAGATCCCCTGGTTCAAGAATTGCACTGCCTTCAGCTACTAGGCCATATGTCAGACACCACACAGGTGGTCAGATATTCATGGCTGCACATGTGCCCTCTACAACTCTAGCTACAGAGAGTGTATGAGCCACTCAAACACTCAATTCACAGAACACTTTCTCTAACAGAGCCAATCAAAGAATCCTTGAGATGGTGAACAGACACTACCAACCTCACACAGGGCATTCCATTCTCCCAGAAAGAACCTTGATTGATGATGTCCACAGACGCATCACTTACAGGATGGGGCACCCACCTACAGGGCCTTTCTGCACAGGGTCTATTGTCTCCTCACAAAATCACCTTACACAAAACTATTTGAACTTCAAGCAGCTCATAATGCGTGACACCATTTCAGCATGTAAGGATCCTTATGGACAACACTGAGTGCATGTTTTACACAAACGGACAGGGTAGAGCAAGATCCAACTCCCTATGTACAGAAGCAGTAAAACATTGGCATTTATGAATACACAACCTTGTAATGATCTCCAATGCATATTTACCAGGAATTAAAAATAAAACAAAACAACACACACAGCAGATTGGCTCAACAGATACTTCGTCCCATAATACAAATGGGAAGTTCACCCAGATATAATAGAAAGCATATTTCAACAGTGGAGATATCCTTTAACAGACCTGTTTGGAACATTCCAAAACTGAAGTGCAGTTTATACTGCTCCCAAGCCAGGAAAGGCAAACACTCAATGGGAGACACCCTTCTACTCCCTTGGAACAAAAAGCTACTTAAAGTCTTCTTTCCATTTCCTATGATAAAGAAAACACTCAAATATATGCAGTGACAGGGCAACAGTCATACTGATTGCCGCAGTGTCGCCCAGAGAAGCCTGGTTCACACTACTGAGCAAAATGTCCAAAAGCATGCCAATAACACTGCCCCTCTATCCTAAATTTCTGCAGCAGAAAAACAGTCTAACCACACATTGCCATCTACACAAAGTACACCTAACAGCATGGTTCCTTGATGGTTCCAAAAAGGAAGAGATATGATGCTCTGAACCAGTAAAACATGTCCTGTTGAACAGCAGAAAGATTGCTACTAGAAACACTTATTTACAAAAATGGTGTAGATCCTCTTGTTGTATGAACTTAAATATTATGCCTATAATGGCACCTATCCATAGTCTACTTGATTATCTCCTACAATTAAAGGATTCAGGTCTGTCATTAACATCCTTGAAAGTCTACCTCACAACCATAAACACCTTTCATGATGGAATAAACAATAATTCTATTTTTTACTAACTCTGTAGTAAAACACTTCTTCCTTGGTATTCAGAACCTATCCTCAGAAGTAGGACAACCCATTCCACAGTGGGACCTGAACCTTATCCTAACATCTATCACTAGAGCCCCTTTTGAACCTCTAGTGACTTTTACAACTAACTATGAAGGTCTTGTTCCTGGTAGCTATCACTTCTGCAAGGCAAGTCAGTGAAACAGGAACCCTTATGTCTTATCCCCCGTTTTCCATTTTCCACAAGGACAACACTGTCCAAGCACATCGTAAATTTATACCAAAAGTATACTCTCATCTTAATGGAACCAATACCCTTACCTGTATTTTCACTGAAGCCACACTCCATTCTTCATGAAGCACTCCTTCACATTCTGAACATCAGATGAGCCCTCCTCTTCTACCTAGATAGAAGAAAGCCTTTTAGGTCTACCAGCAAACTATTTGTCCCCATAGCCTAAAGATGCAAAGGAAAGAACATCACAAATCAAAGAAGTTGTAATTGGATTTCCAGCTGCACATATGAATGTTACAAATTATCAGACATACCACCACTAGATCATATAAAGACATTTAGTTATAGACATGTCTACCACCATGGCTTTTCTTAAAAATGTACCAATCAATGAAATATGCAAAACAGTAAAATGGTCTTCTATGTATACTTTTATGCAATATTATGCTATCAACCAGTTAGCTCATAAAGATGCAGCAGTAGGGCATTCAGTCCTTTCCACTATTCATAATGCCTATTCCAAAGTCCCTCCTACCTTAGGAAGGTGCTGTTTGTAGTCAACTGTGAGGCACCCACAGGGACATCTGTTGAAGGAAAAAGGAAGGTTACTCACCTTGTGCAGTAGCTG
This sequence comes from Podocnemis expansa, assembly GCA_007922195.1. Lineage (NCBI taxonomy): Eukaryota > Metazoa > Chordata > Testudines > Podocnemididae > Podocnemis > Podocnemis expansa. The sequence continues at coordinate 50,241,221 of ML681979.1, read as the reverse complement.
GACTTCTTTGAGATGAGTGTCCCTATGTGTGTCCCACAACCCCACTCCTTCCCTTTCTATATCAGAATCAGCTTCTGGTTAGAGAGGGAACTGAGGAAACTTGAGCCATGCACACTGCAAAGAGGTGCGAAGGACAGGCATAAGACTCCTGAGCCATACACATGACAACAAGTATCGCTACTAACTTCTCCCATCTACCTGTGCACAGACGCACACACAACCAACTGTGGAGCACCCACAGGGATGTTCATCTCAAAGAACTCTAGTTACTGCACAACTTTCCTTTTTAGGTCCTTCTTGCTAAGGGGCCCTGTAGCAGGTGTCCTGGTCCAGCCTTTCCATGCCCCCACCAACCAGTAGACTACACCCATTACAGCTCTCAAAACACTTGGTTATTGAAGGAATTTTAAAAATGGCTGTTCTTGTCTATTGGGTTGCTGAAGCCTGACCTAAGGAATAGGCACTTTGAGGGAGCAGTGTACATAAGCAGCCTGCAATCTCTGGATTTTTCTCTTAGAGAAGAAATTGTACTATATGTTCTGTGCTAGTGAAAACTTCTCAAAAGATTGAAAATAAATGGACATCTGGGCAGCCAGATCATGCTCCATCCCTAGCTAGCACAGCTCTCTTTTGACTAGACTAGAATTGACTTATTTACAGGTTATGGCCCTGCCACAGAATCTATGGCAGAATCTAGCCCTGTGAAGCCATTCTAGTCTTTGTGAATCCTCAGCTGAGCAGTTAAAGGAAGCAGAGGAGATTGCAGCCAGCTTTAAAATATCAGCTAATAGACTTCATCAAAACAGCTGCTGTTAGGTGAACATACTGTTTTCTTGAGATATTGAATTTCTCTCTGGCAGAGTACTGACTGCAGATACATTCATTGATGCTGCTCTAAAAAAAGACATGAAATAGTTTCAAATATGAGTACAACTAAATAAAAAGAGGCAACCATATTAACAAATTCTTAATAGGATGTAAGTGAAAAATATGTTTATCATAGAGCCTACATGTTAAGCCATCGCAATACAGTACATGAAAATACATACCCTTGGCAAAGAAGCAATAAAATACACATTACCATAATACACAATCAATAGAATAATTTAACAAACAGTACTGCATCAAGCAAAAGGTATCTGTAAGCTCCCTTGGTCATGCAAAGGTTTAGCTAAAAGTGCATTATCCATCTGCTTATTATAAAACCATTTATAGCAGTACAGCATTATGTCAGAGTTCTCCTTCTGTAGTTAAAGGAGACATGTTGCTGCTAATGGAAGGTCAGATGAAAAGGAATGTAGCTAAATTCACATATATATATATAACAACAAACAGCAGGCACTCAGGCTATGTCTACATCTAAAACCTTAGTTTGGACTTGCTTAGTCCAAACTAAGCAATTCAAAGTTAGTTCAAACTAACCACTATTTTTTTTTCCTGTTTAGAACTAACTTTTTGGTTCAAACTAGCCATGTTTTTTTTTTGTTTGTTTTTAGTTTGAACTAAAAAAAAAAAAAAAGCACAGCTAGTTTTAACTAAAAAGTTAGTTCAAACTAAAAAAAAAAAAAATGTAGTTAGTTCAAACTAACCACTAGTTCAAATTTATTTGGTTCAAACTAGCATGACTACATCATGTTAGTTTGAACTAAAGTTTGAAATAAGTTTGAGCTAAGCAGTTTGAATTTATTATTCAAACTAAGCTTTGCAAACTAATTTTTTTTTTTTTTTAGTTTGAACTAGATAAAGCATAGCACAGCCAGGGAGCAAATTAGCCCAGATCAAGCCTCCTTAATCCAGACTGATTTACTAATATAGACAGCCTCAGTCACTGTGGGTCCTCTGCTTCAGGTCTTGGCAGCAAGCTGAAGCCCAGATTTCTCACTTCTAAGCCCCCCAAAATTACAGTTCCCCAAGTCCCTCCTGCCCTGGGGCTGGGCTGTCCAGTCCTCAGGCCTTTGGGCCTGGGACCTTAAGACCCCTCTGGGGTAGCTTGTCCTGGCTACCTCTGTCTCCCAGGTGCTGATAGCAACAGCTACTGGTTAGCTTCATCCAACTTAGCTTAGCTTAGCTTAGCTTAGTTTAGTTTAGCTTTCTTTTGCTTTGCTCTGCTCTGCTCTGCTCTGCTCTGCTCTAAACACATACTCCACTCCTAGCAGCTCCAAATGTCACACCCAAAACTCTCTCTCTCTGTCTGACTGCAACAGGAGCTTTTTATCTGCTGTGAGTAATTACCCTAATTGGGCTCAGGTGTCTTAATTAACCTAGAACAGCCCTGCCCTGGTTAACTGCATTCTAGGCTCTACCTGACCTCTAACCCTCTCCTATGGAGGAAGAAGCTAGTACTCTTGCTGCTGGAACTACTGGCATGTCTGGGATGGCTAGTGCCACCATCCCTGTGCCTAGGGCTGTGTTCACACACAGGGGGTTATTTCGATACGGTTGTTTCGAAACAACTTGTATCGAAATAACACCTTATTTCAAAGTAACTTAATTCGAATTAACAGTTTGTTAATTTGAATTAAGGAAAAAAGCTCAAAGCAAAATAGCAGGTTCAGGCAACAGTTATTTCAAAACAAGTCACCGTTGTCTCTAAACAACATGTTCGCACGGCGTTGTTTCGAAACAATCATTTTGAAACAACATTGTTTCGTCCCCGCATGGGTTTTAACTTGTTTCGAAACAATGGTTCCCTTTGTTTCGAAACAACCGTGCGTCGTGTGAACAGCCTAAATCTTATTTTGAAACAACCTCTGTTGTTTCGAAATAAGAGGGCTGTAGGAACACAGCCTAGGAGGCCTCAGCTTCTGGCCTGTCTCCGTCCCCATCAGCCTGCTTTTTGGGAGGGGAAAGGGGGGAGCTGAAGGCCTTACCTCCCCCACCAGTACCATGAGCACCATCAGTGGAGGAGGAGGAAGAGAGGACCCGTTGAGCCAGCTGCTCTTTGCTGCTGCTGCTGTTATCAACACCACTACCACTCTCTGGAGTCTACTGCTTTGTCTTTTTTCATTTCAGCAGCAAGGAGAACACCCAAGATCAACTTTGTTGTTGTGTTTGTGAGTGCTCGGGGACACGTTAGGAGTTGTGGAGAGCTGGCTTCTCCAGGAGTGAGAGACATTTGCCACCTTTGCTTACCTGATGGTGGGGCAGTCCCTGTTGTTGTTGCCTGTGGGGAGAGAAGGGAGTGATGTAGAGACATTCCCTGCATCCATCTACTTCCCACCCCACCACCAGCACTACCACTGCTACCACCCCTCAACTATCTCCCAGCTACCAACTGTTTGGCTTCCTCACGCCAGAACTGCAGCTTGTCTCCCTAACCACCTGGACAACTGCAGCAGCCAAGACTCTGAGGCCCGCAGGGACACATTTTTTTTCTCCTTTCCCTGACCCTCCCCTAGTTGGCTGGAGGGCTCCCAACCCTCTGTTTGTCCTCCAGCTGGTACACTACACCCACCCACCTGCATCCACTGTCACTTAACTGCTCCCTCTCCTTGCTTGTCCCCTTCCCCTTGACCCCTTCAGAATTTGGTAAGGTTTTCCTGACTCACCCCAAACCCAGAGTATCTGCTTGTTTTCTCCACCCCATCCTTTCCCTTCAGATTCCATTGCTTCCCTATCCAGCCCTCCCCTTCCTAGCCTTTAGCTTCTGCTAGTCCTACTGTTACCCCAAAAAAATCTAATCACTTAATTTACTAATTTTCAGACTGTCCCGCAGTCTGGGTTCCAATTTGGAATGTCTATTGGGTAACTCAAAAAGATTGTTTTTCACCTAAACAGACAAATATCCGTACCCTGGGATAAATGTCCCACGTGGGGAATACGGCTACAGCCCACCGATCAAGCACAGACCCAAAAGCAACAAGGATTTAGAGCCAATAATTCATTGTAGGCAAAAGTGGCTTTATTGTAATATCTATTGTAAGCAATGGATAAAGTGCTTCTATCTTTTTAAGAAAAACCGCTACTTAACATTAATCTTACTACATTAAACTATAACATGAAACAACACAACTTATAACTATAACACATTTATAAGTACAATTATAACATGAGGACAACACTTAACTTATAACTATAACATAAAGACATTGAAGTATATAAAAGAACATTCAGCGAGTGAGGGCCAGTCCCTGGCTGAATGGAGAGATCTCAGTTCTTAATGTTACTCCTTAAGGTCTTAATCTGGGTTACTTGTCTCACTTATCTTTAATCAATTTACTTTTACAAGTTACTTTGTAAACCTTGGACTTCCATAGTACTGTTCCGTATGGGTGTTCCTCCCCTCCTTGGGACCCTTTTGCTTACCCCAAAACTCGATGAAATAAGGTGTCCGGATGGTGTCCGCGCTGACCCAGTAGGATATAATTCGCAGAACACAAAAAGGAAAAACAGGCAGGGAAAACAAAACAGTCCAAAGGTGAGCTGGAGCTATGCAGTGCACAGGCCTCACTTTCTCCCTCAGCTCAGGGCTGGTTGCCATGGAGACTGGAACTCAGGCGTGGCTCAGAACGTTCAGCGGCAGGCAGGTGCAGTTGCTAGGCGACCGGAGCTCAGGCGCGGCTTGGAACGTCCAGCGGCTTGCGGGCGTGGTTGCTAGGTGACCGGAGCTCGGGCACGGCTTGGAACATCCAGCAGCTGGCAAGTGCAGTTCCTGGGAGCCCGGAGCTGCAACGTCGCTCATAAGCTAAAGGCAGGACTTGGTTGGCTGCTTGCTTATGAGTTTTATTGTAAGCCCTTTTGAGACTGAGCACAGAGACTCAGCTCAAGGACAATGTCCTGAGTCACCGCTCAGAGACACAGCCCCTGTTGCCTTTCAGAAACTAAGTTCAAAGACCTAGCTCCCAGGCTTCCACTAGAGATGTTGTTACACCCTCTAGGGATGAGTGTGAGTGAGACTCCTAGTGCAGCGGGAACATAGCCAGAGGCCAGTGGAACCCAGTAAAGAGTGGGAGAGATCTCCGCAGATCTGCTTTGTGCACCGCCTTTTATTCACTGTTCTGCCACTCCCAGTTTCTTCTTGACCAGTCCCAAAGATATGAGTTCATCTTCATCCAGTTAGAAGAGGGTGATTTCATCTATCACATGCACAGTGCATGATCAAAATCAATACTTTTGATGGGTCTTTTTGATAGGGGGTGGACACCTTAGAATACTTGATGGGAGGGGGAATGAGTGAGTTCAAAAGTTCAGAATCTTCCTCCATCTTGACCTACTTAGATATCTGTTGAATAGAAATATACCTAATGAATATGCTGAACCTATGATCTCTCCATTTCACTTGCTGACTGCCCCTTGAATACCAGCTTTGCTGTAACATTAATAAGTGATGATTTACAAATTCTTTATCACTAATTATTGCATATTATGCTGTTTTGATTTTTATTTTGATATTAGATTGCCTCACACTATTTTCTACCCATATATGTCTTTATTCAATCCAAATTTGCTGATGCTAAAAAGATAGCAAAAATCTCAAGCTACACTACCCCCCATTTTAGTTTGTGTGATTGTCCCTCTTCTGGCCCAACTTATCTTCCCAGTGCACCCAGGCCATGTCAGTCCCAGTTAGCATCTCACCTCCCCATTTTCATTTAATTTGCCAGTCACTGCATCCCCCTGATACTTCAGTGATCCTATCCCACCCAGTGCAGCTGGAGGAGCCACCCTCCCACCCCACAGCTTCACACAGCCTTTCCAGAGACAGTGAGCCTCAGAGTTGCCTCCTTGAGTTGTCTCCTCACTGAGACTCTGAGCATATAGGCAGGACTCAGTTAGTTGTGTTGCTCAGGCACTCAGTGTACCCTCTGAGTGGTAATGCATCATCTGGGACTTTCAAGCTTCGCTCAAGGCCATCAGGACAAGCCTGATGTTAGGGTGCCATTTTGAGTGGGAGAGATCTCCAATTTCTGCTGGAGCTAGTGCTCCTTTTATACAACTTTAAAGATCAACTCTGCCCTTCCTGGTAGGTCACATGATTTATTCTGGCCAATTGTGTAGGTGGGGGAGGTGTGCATGGGAGGAAGGTTGAGAGGGAGGGGGAGGAGAGGTGTGCTACAGATGGGTCCAGGCTTGCCCTTGATTCACCCAAAAGGAGGGGGAGGAGGTCATGCAAAAGTCAGTGCTTGACCTTATTTCCCTGGTTACAGATGTATCTCTAGGATCACTCTTTTTGTTCAATGATATTCCTCTTAGAGCAAAATGAAGCATGGCCACGAACCTAGAAAGTTGATTGAGGTATGGGTGCGATCCTTGTCCTAATTATCACTCTCCTGCTGAATGTTATACTTCTCATTATTCTTTCTTCCTAAAATGTATTATTACTATTAACTAAAACTTATCCTAAGTGTTTTCTAAAGGGTTTCCCCTCTATCAGTTTGTCTTTGCTATTCACATTCAAAAAGGTTTTAAATAATAATTAGACAACAAAAATCTCTGGCCACAAGCCAAGGGAGACAGAGAACTGAAGGGGTGAATTGAGCAGGATTTCTATCTATTTCAGATAAGAACGGGATCTGAGGAGGATAGCTAAGTTATTTTAGAAAGTAGGATACCAGCAGAAGCAGCCACTCAAAGAAGCAGCGTGCCAGCCAAAAGAACAGCGGAGACAGCCTAACCAGGGAAGCAGGCCACCTGAAGCCTAATCCTGACTGAACCGGACAGCCTACTGTATGTGTTCAAGAACAGGGGTGTTGTGAGTAAGATCTCCCCATTCCCCAAGTGACTGGTCCTCACTTGTGGAATGTTATAATTTGTGATCTGTGATTTCTGTGATGTTTTAATGTGTTTGTTGTATCGTTAAGTCTGGAATTATGTGTATATAACTTTAAGTATTAGAACCCAGTGAAGCAGCAGTCTGTTGTAACTGTCTGTATTCTATGTTAACTGACATTCTATATGGTGCTTACTGTGATCTAAAACAGTGTTTGCCAACCAATGTGCTGTGGCACACAGGTGTGCCGTTAGGTCTGAGCAAGTGTGCCACAAAATTTTTTGAAAAACTACTTGAAGACCTCTGGATTGGCTAATTGGCTCACGAATATTCATGAGTTAATTTGGAAACTATATGGTGGTGTGCCTCAAATTGAATAAAGGTAGCAAGGTGTGCCATGGCAGAAAAAAATTTGGGAACAACTGATCTAGAATACAATTGTTAAGATCCATCATTTTTGGTTTGTGAATCTCATTATAATTCTGTTAAGATTTAAATAAATGCTAATGCCTGTTTTCAAAGAATCCATTGCTCTAAACCTCTTTATTGCTGTATGTCAGTTCTGGATTGGCGGGCTGTAGCCATTTTTTCCACTAGGAGTTTTTACCCATTTAGGCAGCACTGGTCCCCCCTCTTTATCCCAGGGTTGTTAAATATCAGGAAAAGACTGCTGATCAGTCAAGATTTTAAATTCTGGGGTAACAAGCTCTCTGTTAGGTGCTGCTGCTTCTCCACTATCTGCTCAGCAACAGAGCTACAGTGTCTCTACTACCTCAATAAGACTCACAGCTACAAAGTTCTATCTAAGCACTGCTCTGATCCTACAGGGGTCTCGACTGTGCTAATTGTCTGGAAGGGAGGTTAGCAGCATGAGTGCGATATTAGAGCTTTAGGAATCTGAGCCTTAAGGCGGGACTCAGTTAGCCGCATGGCTCAGGCTCTTCAGCGTACAAACAGGATTAGGGTGGTGAGACTCAAAGTAACAGACCTTGAGGCAGAACTCAGTTAGCTGCATGGTCTGCACTCTTTGTCTTGGGCTTCCTCCGGAACCAACATCTTGAGGCGGTACTCAGTTAGCCAAGAGGTGCAGCCCCTTTGGAACAAAACCTTCACACACCAGATGGACTTCCTCAGGAAACTGTGCCTCTAGTCAGGACTCAGTTAGCTGATTGGCACAGCTCTATTGGAACGAGGCCTTCATGCAGTCTTTCCAGAGACGGTGAGACTCCCATACAAAGCCCTTGTGCCTCTTTCTCCAAAGCACCATCCTCCCCTTCCTGCAGCCAAGCAGGGTGGAGAGGTTTGCTAGCCTGCCCTTCTTTTGTCATTCCCCCCAAATCTACCTTTACAAACTCCTCCATTATACCCTCCTCCCCGGCTCTCAGCCTATCAGGGAGGAGTACTCCCCCTTGTCCCTGCCCATGCACCCATGTCTCTTTTCCTGCTGGTCTCTCCTTTTGGACATGGAGACCTCCTTCCCCCCACTCCCCCTGCTCCTGGTCCTCTATCTGAGCCTGCTCCCTTTTCCACCCTTGCAGATGCGCTGTTCACCACAGCAACCATGTCTACCACCTCTGGGCACCCCCACCAGGGCACCAGCAGCAGCAGGCATGGGAGGAGCCTCCATCACTGCTGCTGCAGCTTCCTTAGCTGGATGGAAGAGCCAGGTGAAAAAGGCAAGAAAGGGCTCTGCTGGTGCTGCAGCCCCACCACCAGCCACAGCCCCTTCTTCTCCTGCCATCCCCTCCACCAGTTCTGAGTGTTCCTCCATCCCCAGATTATACGCCCAGGAACCTGCATACCCCTCCACCTTCTTCCACACCAATGTTCCCTCTAAGGTTTGACCACTTGTGTGCAAAATTTTCAACTCGCGTGCAAAACTTTTTCTGAATAAAATTTTTATGCAACTTCACATGATGGAAATTATTTAAAAATATAGAATAATGAAAAATTAATGTTATTTAAATTGTTTTTATTAATAATTTGAATGTATTCTATGCTTATGTAACATTTTGTCTCATCAGTTCTTCAATCCGGTTTGTCTGCCTTTGTCGGTTTTCCAAAATGAATAAACACATAAAAAAGTTAAAGTGAAAGCAAGTAACTTGCCTCTCATTTTTCATTTTGCACAGCAGCCCATTTTACAATTTTTAAAAAATGGTCCTAAATTGTTCCTAGCCAGTTCAAATGGGACCCTTTACTTGTTTTACTTAATTGGTCACTATTACTAATCTTGATCACAGTATACTTTATTTTCCTTCATTTTATTAGTGTTTGCTATATATTTTTTTCCCAGTTTAACCCTTCCCTAAGGAGCAACAGGCCAAAAGGTAAAAAAACCAACCCAGGGCTTGACCCTGTGATTACAAATCTGTTATTCTACCAACTGAGCTACAGGCATTCCATATATAAAAACTTCTAGGCATAAAGGATAACTGTATACTCCACTGCACCTTGATCCCGTCCCCCCCCCCCAAACTGCTCTTTATTCCGTGTGTGCATCTGTGCAGCAAACTCTTAACATCAGGATTGTGGGTTCCAGCACTGTGCCCCCCCAGTCTACTTATCAGAAGTAAAAGGCTGGACAATCACCTGTTTTTAGAATGCCTGAGGGAGGAAGGACATGAAGGTAAAAAGGAGCCCTTGGATAGCTAGCAACCCCCCCCCCCACCAGCCAATCCTCAGTGGGGCTTCAGGCCTTCCCCCCCTGCCCATCTTCAGCTGCTCTCCCACCCTGCCCCCTCCGCCAGTTGATCCTTGGCCATGGTTAAAGCCTGTCCCCCCCACCCCTCATCCAATCCTCAACCACTTTGCCAGACTAGGGTTACCGGATACCAAAGCATGGAAAGGAGGACAGGGGAGTACAAAAAGGAGGATGTTGGAGGACACATATGCATCTGGGACTCTGCCTGGGCCCCCTTCATCCACCCAGCCAATGCTCCCCCCCCAAATGCTTGCCCCATTGATCACCCAACTCCAGGGAAATCTGTCTAGCCCCTAGTTACAGCATGAGATTAACTGCAAGAACAGAGGCTCAAGAATATCAAATGAATGGCTTAAGTATTTTTCCTCTTCACATTAAAGTAACCGTAAAGCCAACCACTTTAAGGAGTCACAAAACTAAGTATTGAATGTTTATATCAAGGTGCAAGGAGAATCACACTGCAGAACTCCTATCCACACTGATGTTTTTACATTGTGAGTTGCAAACGGAAGCACACCTCTAATAAATTTAATGTAGTAATTATGGACAAGATTAAAATCAGTTTTAACACACTAAGTTCCTTCACAGAATTCACTCATTGTTTGACACACAGAGGGATGGGCCCTTGACTACATGAAGCCTAACAGAATTTGAGTTGTTGGCTTCTAAAGGAAAAGTAATCTCTGTCAGCAGTATTCTCCCCATGACTTGAAATTAGGGGTGTGGTGCAGGGGGATGTTTTGGGGGGTATAGGGGGTGCTCACTCATTTGCTCTAACACTGTTACTAGCCAACAACTGGGGGGTACAGGTGGAGTGTACAGAAATCCCTGTCTAGACTCAGTTTTGAGCCTCACTGTGCAGTATTTTAAAAAAAAAATCACAGACAAGCTCTTTAGATTTTATACACACAGGAAAGGAGAAATCAGAAAAAAATGAGAGCTGCTGGTTTTTATGTGCAGACCTGCCTGAAACATAACCTTTTACCTAAAATGCAAATGTCTGGAAACATCATATCCTACTATGTCTGCCATAAACCACAGATGGATATATATCTATTTTTATGACCGTTAACATTTTGTTTGCTTTTATGTGAAATACACATCAAACGAGGGGGGGGGGGTGAAGTAGAAGTTTGTGACTATCAAATGCTCCACCCAAGAGGACAGCACCTATTCTTGAATGCAATGATCAGTTTTTTCCTAAATATACCAAAATAAAAATAACCATAGAGTACATAGGCAAAAGCAAGCTGCTTGTTTTCTATGATTTGATAAACTAACAAAGGGACAAATATTGAAATCCTTACTCCATCAAATTTCCCACTGACTTCATTTAAAGCATAGGATCAGGCCCAGCCCAGCAGCCACTTTAGAATGGATAACACTTGCACATCTGTGTATCTTACTAAAATTTAAGGACACATCTATAGTGGACTAATCTCTTCTTGGAAAGGAGAAACAAACTGAGAAAAATCACACTGGGAAAAGGAAAATCTTACAGATTCATACCTCCTCACAATCAAAAGTGAACTTTGTCGGACCTCTAAACAAAAGATTTGTTGTCAAAAGCCAAAGTTCATTAGCAGGAATAAAGATCTGGCTTAGAGCAGCCAGTAGAGAAAGAAACCTCCCCAGAAACTAAGCCAAGCAAGGCAGCAAAGCAGGAAGCAAAGAAGGAGTCACAGGTTTCTCTCTGGGCACTTCAGAGACCCCATCAAGGTGAAGAAAAGCCCCAACCCCTCCAAAAAATAAGATCAAACCTTCCCCAAAATCAGGTGCGGGGAAAGGGGAGAGGACCTGAGCTGGAGCCTGGAAAGAAGCCAGGGGTGAGGAGCCAAAGCAAAACCACGTGTAGCACTGCAGCTCTAATGCCTGGAGCAGGGAGGAGGGCAGGGCAAAGAGGAGCATTCTTAAAGTGATACACCGCTCCTTGGTTTTTTGGCTGAGCCTCAGCCGCTCTGTCGGGCTGTTCCAGCCAGTCCTGCCCCTCCCCGTGCGCGGGAACTGGAAACCCCTGCACAGGGAGGGGTTTCTTAAGTGCGTGGCCGCGCAGCTGCACACATTAGAGGGAACAGTGTTCCACACCATCCGCCTATGCTGCCTCCTCACATACCACCTCAGGTGGCTGAGACCCCTTTTCCACCTTGACTAGGAGGTATGGAATTCACTGCCTCCTGGTGGCTGCCTCACCACACATGGAAACCTATGTGCAGGCACTGGTGAGGGTGGGGGGCCTCGGCCATTATTACAGCCTCCAAGATGTATAGGAAGTTAGTATTTTTTCCTGGCATTGGAGGCTGCTGACCAGGAGGCAGTCGTGAAGGTCCTGGCAGTGGGGGACTTCTACGGCCCAGTGAACTCTCTGGAGGATCTGGGCATACAGGTGGTGATGACCTCCATCCTGCCCTTCCCTCCCCAATTCTGCCCTCCTTTCCCTTGTCTCTTCCCCGAGGAAGCCCATTTCTGTAATCAGCTCTCTCCCACTAGGCTGTAAGGACCCCACCCTCGGTCATATGTTGTCCTTATGCTGGCAGGTGCAGATTCAGCTGCTGCAGGGGGGGTGCATGATGGAGTGGTCCTCGAGGGGTCCTTCCTGATGCCCCACCAAGGGGCACTCTACCAAATATGTCTTGGGAGACTCTTGGTGCTTCCACTGACGGGCCATTGGACATATCCAGAGGGATTGTCTGCTGGCGTGGCATGAAGAAGGAACAACTAGGCACCTCAAAGCTTCAGTGGGCTCCGGTGACACCACCGCCAGTGACCCAAGCTACCTCCCTCTGTAGCTGCCACTCTTCCTTCTCCCACTGGGCTTTCCAGCTATGCCGTTTAGGACACAGGGACAGCCTCCCCATCATGCCCAGATGAGCAACTGGGCACCATTGCCATCCCCACTAGAACATCTGGGATGGGGCCCATGGAGGAGAGGGTGTGATGCTGCCTGGCTTTAGAGAATCATTTGTTATTTTACATAATATTAATATTTCATATTTGCAATAATCTATATGTGATATGCTATGTTTAGTGCCAATGTAAAGGTTGTAATTGGCTAGGAATGATTCTATGATTTATATGAAGGCATCATATCTGTAGTAGAAGCTAGGGCCAGGTTTATTCTATTTGTGTTTCATGTTATTGGATTCTAGAACACTCTCCAGACTGGATGTCTACAAATGTTTGTTTCTCTTAATGGCCCATTAAGGAAGCTCCCAGGTATAGGGGGCCCAGATAGAAACCAGTTGGGCCACTAGGACCTGCCCATTGGACTGAACTCCATTTTGATTTGCAAAAGCTACATGCAGCGTGGGGAAGGCCAGAGGAGATAAAAGGCAGCAACTCTATTTCCATTTTTTCTTCAGTCTCTAGTCTACAACCAACACCTGTTTCTGGAACTATTTCTCTGTGACTGGACAAAGGACTGAGGCCCACTCAGGTGCTGGGTGTCTATCAGAGGAATTGGACTAACCTGTACACTCCAAAATTCTTCAAGGACTTGCTTTCTATGTATTCTTAATCATGTGATTTGTTTTGACCCTTTAAGATCTCTCATTTTGTTTCCTTTCTTATAATATTAAACTTTTAGTTGCAGTTACTAAAGGACTGGCTGGCAGCATGGTACTTATGGTAAGATCCAAGCCTATATTTTTCTTGGTGATGTGGCTGACCCTTTGGGGCCAGGAAAACCTATTTCTTTAAGAGACTCAGTGGCTAGATGGGGACTGAAGGAGCTGATATGCAATAAAGGGTGCTATTTTTATTTTGTTATGCTTCGTGTTGACCAGTGTGGGGAATCAGAAGCATGTTTTGTTACTGACTGGGAGACTGGTTTGAGCACCACCAATGTTTGGGGGGAGGGGTTGGCCCCTGGTTTTGTGGCTTGCTCTGATTTTTGCACATTCAGTAGGTGTAGTAACCCTTGGGGAGGAAGGGGTTAACACTCTGGTCAGTGAGTCCCAGGGCAACCAATAGGAACAAAACACAGCTCTTTGAATTGGAGCAGAAGCCTTGCCTGTTCCTGTTTGGATGCAGCAGAGCTCCTGGGAGGATCAGGAAGAGACCAGAGAGGCCTGAAGAAGGATCCAGCAACATCCTTACCAAAGATAAGCTGAAGTTTGTTACTGACCAGGTGTGAGTAGAACAGGGAATGTTTACTTAGATGTGGTCAGAGTATTTCTTTGGTTTTGGTTTGTTTTTTGGATTTCTCTGTGCTGAGCACATGTACCCTCTCCCACTACCCTGTAACTACATAAATTAATTCCCAGAGAAGCAACACTCTGTGTTTCTTATCTGTTCTTTTTAATTAAAGATTTTACCTTTTTAAGTAAATTCTGGTTCTGTGTCCTGAAAAGCAAGAGGTTTGTGTGCATGTGCCTCAGACCACACAGCCAGCTACTAAGGGGGATTCTGTCCCAGTTCCAGCTCATAACCCAGCTGGGGTTCAATCACTCTCCTGAGAGAGGGATAAAAGTGATTGAGGATACCTCACAGGAAGGAATTCCCAAGTGCTCCTTCCTGGGTTCAAGAGGTTTTTTGCATTTGGGTGGTGGCACCAATACCAGTCCAAGGCCAGGAAATTGGAGGCCTTGGAGAGTTTTAAGACCAGGCTTTAAGGCCTGTGGCTTTTAAGGCCTGCTGCAGGCCCCCACCTTCTTCACTCAGAGTGCCAGAGTGGGGAAACAGCCTTGACAGTAGGCTATCCCAGGAGGCTCAGGTCACGGTGGCCCAGGACCTGGGAGAGGGCACACCCAGGCGAGATGATTCCTGTCCCTTTGCTGTGCCTCCCTTGTCCCTTGCACCTCAGGAGCCTTCACCCTTGCTGCCTAACATCGCCCCCACTGGCTGGACCTCCCGGAGGGCTGCATCCCCATTAGGGGAAAACACAGTAAGTGGAAGAAGGTCCAGGCCCTCCCCTTCACATCAGATGGAGGGGAGGCCTAATGAAAATAACTCCAGGGAGTTGACAACACTAATTTTGCTGTTGGGCCTTCTTCTGCATCCTCCAACAAGGTCCAGCAGGAGGCTCTGGCTGACAAGATGGCCACTGCAGCAGCATAAAGGGACAGCACTGCCCCTCTGCTGGAGGCCGTTTTAGATTCCCTCTCCAGAGAAGCTGAAGATGGAGCCACCCCCACCTTCTCTGAGCTTGCTTCACCACCTAAAATTGAGGTGGGGGGACTTACACTCCATCTTCGCAGATATTGAGGCCCTGGGCCTGACCCTTTTTGCTCCAGGGGAGGATGACTCTCTACCAGTGGGCCTTAATCTGTGCAGTGATCTGCCTTTGCCGTCCCTTCCTTCACCCAGCCCCAGCCCCTGTCTGCTGTCCCCATTATCATCCCTGGAACACCCCTGGACTGCTCCACCTGCCCAGCTATGGTTGGTATTCAGTCTACGGCTTCAGAGCCTCTAGAGGCTATCGCTGGTCCTGAGCAACTGGGCCCCAGGGTATTGACCCTGGCAGGACAGCCATCCTCTCCCCTACCTGATTCTTCCCCCTGTCTGACGCTGAGGTTAGGGGCACACACCCTTGTCCACCTTCCATGCCTACCATTGGCAGTGATGAACCCCCTGATCTCTTGCAAACAACTCCCATGCCTGGTCAAGGGGAGCCACACCCTCATGGTTGGACCACCGGGGCCCCCGCTGCTAGCTCCACCCACTCCTTTGTTTCCAACATCATCCTGGTCTCTGTCCCTATGCCTCTCACTGATGTTGCCCTGACTGTTTCCTTATCCCCTTTCCCTATTCATGCCACCCCCAGTGTCGTGTCCTTCCCCTTTCTGCCTATGGACTCCTGTGGAGATGTTTTCATGGCTCCCTTTACCCCATCCGGTGGAGTGCAGCTTCACTACTCTGTTTCAGCATGTATCTTTCTGCCACCCTTCCCTCTCCAGATGAGAACTGGCAAGATTTAGAGGGCAGGGTCGTTGAGCGGCTGCAGATATGGACGAGACTGCTGCAGTGCCTTTCCCTTCGGGGATGGGCACTGGTCATCAACCAGCTCATTCTGTCCATGCTCTGGAACTGGCTCAACACCCAGGGCCCACCCCAAGCTTCCTGGCTAACCTCCGGTGGACAATTCTGGAGTTCTTCTGGCCAGGAATGCACTGGGTCTCTGCAGAGTTTCTGAGCCTTCCCCTGGAGGAGGGAGGGCAGGGCCCATGCTGTATTTACAGCCAGGTCCATGCCTTCTGCCTTCAGGCCCTGCAGAGACTCCTTTATAGTGCAGGTAGTCTGGGATGGAGCCATTTGGCATGCACCTTCCTCTGCCACTACTGAGGCCTCCTTTATTACCTGCAGATCTTTTATCTCCAGTTGAGGGGTGTTCTGAAAGACCTCTCTGAGCTGCCTGTCTTCTTCTACCGGGACCTCCTGCACACCTGGAGGCTCATCTCTGCCTCCAGGTCTGTTGTACCCACTGCAGGGGAGAACATCCTTGTGGAGCCCCTGCAACACAACCCACATCTTGTTGTGCAGGTGGTGGAGGTTGTTCCTGGCAGGTGTCACCAGAGTTGGAGACTTCTTGGACTGTGCCTGGGGGAAATGGGTAGATCCCCATGCACTTGCTCAGCACATGGAGCTCTCCACCCCTCATACCCCCTGGTACCTACTCCAGGAGGTAAAGGCAGCACTGCCCCCTGCTGCTTGAGCCTACCTCAAGTGGGTCCTGTGAAAGGGTGCTCCTCCCCTCAGTTCTGGCCCTCTGGATCTTTTCATTGGGTTCCAGCCCTGTGAGTGCCCCCCCCCCCAGCTGGCTGCTAGATTTGCAGCTAGACTGTTTCCAAACTGCGCCCCGCAAATATCTGGACATGCTCATGCTGTATACCATACATTTCCTCGCCCTTGTGTCAAACCCCAATACAAAATGGTGGGACCTAATTCCAGCAGTGGAGGGCTAGGACCCCCTGTGGGCCAGTCTGTATGCCACCTTGACCCCGCGGCCTGCTGAGGACATTAGTAGTTTGCTCCTGCATGGTGCCTTGAGCATGGGCACGTGCAGTTCATCTCTCTCCACGATACTTGTCCTTTCAGCAGTTTGAGAGAGACCTTGGCACAGATCTATCTTGATGTGTCATGTTGCAGGCCCTCTTCCACTTCCTCCAGAACCTCTTATTGAGGTTCAGGCTGAACTTTTCTCCTCACTTATTTTTGTATTTATTCCCTATCTATGGCCCCACAAAGTTATGGGACCTCCTTGTCAACCTCCTTCTGGCTCTTGCCAAAGTGGCCATCTACAAGCCCAGAGAGAGGAGGTGGCTGAGGGAGGGACCTGCAACTGTGGGGCCTATTTCCAGTCCCTTGTCTGTTGACGTCTCCGGGCAGAGTTCCTCTGGGCAGGGTCCACTAGTTCCCTCAACATGTTCCGTTCTTCTGAATCCCTCATTTTAAACCTGTGACCCTGAAACCCATCATTTTATTTCATTAGTTGTCCCCTGTAATTAGTTGAAGATGGGTCTACTGCCACCTCCCCTTAGGCTGGGGCAAGGGTTTTAGTAATGGGCAGGCATGCACCCACCCATTTCCCAGTTCTTCAGTAGGACCCAGAAATCCAAATAGGAGAACCCTGCTATAGCCTTCAGGCTTTACTCCATCACTATATATATAATAAATATATTATAAGTAATTCATACATATATATATATATATATAAATAGATAATGTTTTTATTTAACTTTTTGCAGAATTTGCCAATCCACATTAATTTCAGCCTATGATCAAAATCACTTTTTCACTTCCAGTCTATGGTCAGAATCACCTTTCCATAGGTGGGAAGGCAGTAAGCATTTATGCTATTCAAGCAGACAACTAGAAAAGAAAATAAAAAAAAATATGTATCTTACATTTGGTTTTACCTCATATGTATCCTTCTTTGTTGCATGCCAGTCTAGAACAAGAGCTTATATGCAGTACTATAGTACAAATATTTATGAACAAAAATTCTCACTCTATACCTGATCTTGTGAACCTCATTCTGCAGTTGTTTCTTTTTTTATTTTTTTTGTAATTGCCTTCAGAACTGTCAGTTATCCAG
>ML681979.1:50164213-50223766 GCA_007922195.1 Podocnemis expansa | reverse complement strand
AATGAATGGAAATTCAGTAATTTATCTGAAAACAGTGGACTGTCCCACTAAGTCATTTAAAACTGAGGGGTAAGTGCAGAAGTGCTATATGCTATCAATCACAACTGATATTCATGCAATTGTTGCTTCCGGACAGAAAGAACTCAAAAATGTCCTCTAAAGCATTGGCTTTTAAACTTGGGGTCAGAACCCAGTACTGGGTTGCAGACCCTCAGGCAGTGTGTCGTAGCAGCCTCTGCTGCCACTGTCAAAAGATTGAAATGCATTGCTAAAAGATGTAAGTGTTGCATCACGAACCTAAATGATTTTTTGCAACTTGGTCCTGAGGAAAAAAAATTGAAAACTACTGCTCTAAAGCATAATATGAAAGAGCAAGGTCTATGCAGTCACATAAACCAAAGTTTTCACAAATGTTTCTTGACAGAAATTTACTATCTCCTTTGAAAGCTCAGAGGAGTATTAGAATCTGAAATAGAAAATGAATTTAAGTGAAAAGGAATCAAATTTGAACTGAAATCCAAAAATTAACCTGTTAAACACCCCTCTCTTTCTTGTGAGAGAGATACCAGTACATTTCAACTAAGGAACCATTAAAAAATGCCAAGTTCCACAGAGGTGGCTATGTAAGTCTAGTCCAGCAAAACAAACAAGGACTCTGGTGGCACTTTTATAAGTTTGATATTCTTTAAAAGTGCCACCAGACTCCTTTTTTGTTTTATTTTAAAAAATGAACTCTTTTTTAATGTATTGGCATAAATAACTGTGTACAGGAGGTTCACATTGTAAATTGAGTTTGAACTCTTTCTCATGGAGTGTGGGGAAACTCTTGAATATTATGCAAAATATTTACATGAATTTTGAAAAAAAAGTGTAGGTGAAGAATGAGGCAACAGTGTTATATTTGTACACATCCACTTATGTCTCTGATCACATAGAGATTATACCATAATTGTGGATGCTTCAGTGGACAGGGAACACAAGCAAGAAAAACAAGGTGGGGGGACTAAATAGAAAATCACAGTTTGAAAACAGAGGCATGTCTGAAAATAGGCATGCATGTGAGTAATTAGGTAAACACCCATGTTTTTTTTAAAAAAAATGGTGTGCCCAGCTATCCATTTGGCCTAGGATAATCACAGGGGTTAAAGTATAATTTGGTGGGCCTTTGGAAATCTCCCGCATGGGTGGCCCCCCTTTGGCATGGGTAGGCCCCCCAATACCCATCCCCATCCCTATCCCCAGATACACACACACACACACACACACACATACACACACACAAACAACCCTCAGTAGCCCCTCCCCCCCAAAACCATTATGTCAGCTGTTTGCAGGCTGGCTGACCGGCTGGAAGCAGCTTCCAGCCACAAGCTGCTCCAACCTGCAGGGGGAAGACTCATAAACTCCCAGCCATCGCAGCACTCTGCTGCTTTGGCTTAAGGTGGAGCAGGGTTTAAGGTAGAGACACCAGTATGGGGCATGCTGGCTGCTATAGCTATTTTTAGGGGGGCCCCAGAATACAGTGTTCTGGTGTCTTCCTCTATTTTTAGGGGCCCTGGACCACTGCCAGCCTAAAAATAGGGGCCCCTGTAATTGTGTTCCAATGCGTTCCCCCTTACTTTAACCTCTGGATAATCAAAGAAACATAAGGAATTAGGTCAATGGGAATGAAAGGTACTGTGAAAGGTACTGTGACCTTGGTGATTAGCTCCTGCAGACTATTTGAAAACTTCTGCTTCAGTAGATGCAGAAATCTATGCAATTTTTTTTTTTTACTGTTCTGTACTTTGGTGTATAGATTTTGTATTTTAAATGCAATCCCTACACTTCTAACCCTTGATGTTTCTTGTTAATATATACGAAGAGAGATTTTTGAAGGGAGTGCTGGTTAAGTATTGGCAACATAGAAATGACAAAGGGACAGTAGAGCAAGATGGAAGCTGGAGCAATGAGGGACAGAAAATTTAGCTGAGATTTGGAGAGATGTACAGGGAGAAGCAGCAGCAGTTAGAGAGACAGGAGGGAAAATATCAGAAGAATAGAGATGGCTGGAAAATGGAAATCCATTGATGAGAAAAAAACACAGTTTTAAAACTTTTAAAAACAAACAAACAAAAAAGACAAGGAGTCAGATGGCAGTTCAAGACTAACAGATTCATTTTTCACATGGGCTTTCATGGGAGAGAATCCCACTTCGTCAGATGCTTCAAAGATGGGCAAACTTACAGAATGGAACAAAACCCCAAAAAAAGAACCTCCACAACATTTCAGCAGAATCAAAGTGGCACTTCTGAGCTTGCTAGCTGCTCACCTGGAAAGTTCTTGTCAATTTCACTGTGTCTCTGGAAGCAGCTGGGAGAAGTCTAAATGACAGCTTTATTGAATCTTTTCAGTGAAATTCACCCCCCCCAAAAAAAAATCAGTTTTGTGAGAAACGCATTTTCGGATAGAATGTTATTACAACAATCCATGACCCACTCCCTCCCTCTTTTTATGCTTACTACTTATTCTAAGCAATCTATTCCACTTTACCTTTTGCCTATCCTGAGTACCTTTTCCAGACCAGAAGAAGTGTGTGTGGTTCAGAAGCTTGTCTTTTTGCTGACCAACAAAAAATTGGTCTAATAAAATATGTTAACTCACACATCTTTTATCTTTCATAGCCTGGGACCAATGTGTGTACAACAGCACTCTACATAGAAAATTATTCTGAATGAAATTTCTTGATCACCTGTATCTGAGAGATTGGTGTTTTTAGGTGGATTCAAATACTGCTTTACATAAACTGTTGGTTGGGAGGAAGACAGCAGAATGCAGACTAGTTTGGGAATGGTACTGAGTAGATTGCTCTCAGGGAAATCCAGTAACATATTATAGGGAGAGGAGCTGGAGCAGTGAGAGATAATATATAGCAGTGATCCTGAAAAGTATATGGGGGAAAAGAATCAGCATTTAGGGAAGTAACGAAGGTCATCTGCTGCATGCCCCCCCCTTAATTCCTTGACTAAAAGCTGGGAAATTAAATACTGTTTTCTCAGCATTTTTAAAGTGTATCTGTACTTTTGAGGAAGTTTGTCAGGTATTTTGGGTAAGGCCTACCTTTTAGAATTTCATATGGAGCATTTTTCTAGTTTCCCCAATATCTAGCATATATTTTAAGCAGATCAACAATAACAAAAACCCCTCAGTTCTTTAGTGGCATTAGCCTACAAGTGGCAACAGATGTCATCTCTTGGCATTGTCAGCCAAGAGTTTTTCTTTACAGAAGAGAAAGATCCTCCCCCCTCCACTCAGCAGGAGCTCTCTCTAAATTCTTTCTCCCTAAACTAATCTTTGATTGCAATTTATGCCCACTTGAAACTAACATGATACCTTGTCACTGCATCACAATGGGATTCTAACAGATGGACATAAATGAAAGCTTGCCAGGCAACCTGCAAAAGTTTCACATTCAAAAATGAGGGGAAGAGTTTTTATCACAAAATATTCACACATGGCTGCATACAACTGAATTTTGGTGATTGAAAGTAGAGAAATGACTGGGCCACTCTATTTCAGTTTGAATTAAGTTAGTTCATTTTTTCTTTAATATCTCTATCTGCATGTAAAATGTGCAATTTCATATTAGGATGTTGATTGTGAAGGGGAGAGGAAGAAATATGATAAATGCCCCATACCCGAGCAGCTTACTTCAGGAAACTTACACACACCTTGGTATAAATGGAAAGGCAGCTGATATTACACTTCCAGTAATTAGTTCTGTGAGACCGATTCAGCAGGCATGGGCCAACCATAGATGTCTAATTGCAATATAGATAATACCCAGTGACACAATATTAGTCAATATGATAAACCACTGCTGTGCTGAGACCACAGTGCAACTTTTCTGTAGACTTTGTGGAAAAGGAATGTTTTAAGGATGGTTTTAAAGGAACTTAATGAGATAGCTTTGCAGATGTTATATGAGGCACTGGGTGAGACCTCCTCTGGACAATTTTGTGCAGTTCTAGTCTCCCATGTTTAAAAAGAACTCATTCATACTGAAACAGGTGAAGAAAAGTCTACCAGGATGATCTGTGAAATGGATACCAGACTTATGAGAACTTGGTTTGTTTAGTCTAACCAAAAAAAGGCTGATTGCTCTCTATAAATAAATCAGAGGGATAAATACCACAGGGTGTGTTGGGAACTATTTAAGTGCAGTGCTAATGAAGATGCAGCATCAAATGGATATAAACTGCCCATCAGGAAGTTTAAACTGAAATTAGACACAGGTTTTTCTAACCATCAGAGGAGTGAATTTTTGAAATAACCTTCCCAAGGGGAGATGCAGGGGCAAAAAGCCTACTTGACTTCAAAACTGAGCTTGATAAATTTATGTGGGGGGATAATATGATGGAACTGCCTAGTTTGGCACTTGAGTACTAGTTGTGGACATTTAGAATGGGTTCTCAGTTAGATATGTCAGTGGCCTAAGATAGGACATTTAGCATGGGTTCTGAGTTATTATAAAGAATTCTTTCTTCGGTGTCTAACTTGTGAGTTTTCCTCACATGCTCAGCATTTAACTGATCACCATATTAGAAGTTAGGAAAAAAATTTCCCCAGGGTAGATTGCCAAAGGCTCTGGGGGTTGTTTGCCTTCCTTTGCAGTATGGGGCATGGCTCAATTGCTAATGGATTCACTCTACCTTACAGCCTTTAACCCATGATGTGTGGACTTTAGTCATAGGTTCAAGGTTTATTATAGCAGTAGGTGGCTGACATTTTGCAGCCTGCATTGTGCAAGAGGTCTGACTTGATGATTTCATTGGTCCTTTCTAACCTTAGATCCCATGTTTATAGGAAATGTTAAGTGTAGAAGAGAAGGAAGAATAAAAGTGCTTGTTTGACAATATAAGATGGAGATAGAGGTTAGTGGGTTGATCAGCTGTAGGAGTCAACTTTTTATTACTGAAGGAGAGATGGCTATGTCAGCTGTTAAGGGCCAGATGTTGGTTTTTCTTTGCAGTGTAGACAGAGGCTAAGCAGTGGGTTTTAGTCTTGTTAAACTATGGGAACTCCTTCCTTTCTCTCTCTCCAACAGAGAGAAAACCCATTCTGTCCACTCCAGTTGCTATTTACTTCCCCATAATCTCAAGAAACCTCTGTAATGCTATGAGAGACACCTACAAGAAATATTTTTCATGGACTCCTCCTGACAGTTGGAACAACAGACTACACTTCCACATTGATTGTTTCCAACACCATGCAAAGACTTAAATTGTGGACAAACAACATTTCTTGCACCATAACTTCAGATATGCAGAGTGCAATGCCATCCACAGCCTCAGAAAAAACTCTGACATTATTATTAAGCAGGATGAGAAAGGAGGTGCTGTCATCACCATGAATAAATCAGATTATGATCAAGAGCTTATAAACAATTTTCCAACACAGTGTTCTACAAACCACTTTTCTCACTGAGGAATACCAAAAGGAACTATACCACCTGTTCAAGAAACCCCCTGAGGCAAAACAGGAACTAATAATGACAGACATATCACCAGATATATCATACCAGGGATATTATATCTATTACCAACAATCAATAAAAAAGGAAACCCTGGATGCCCCATCATCTCAGGCATTGGCTCTCTGACAGCAGGTTTATCTGGCTATGTGGACTGCCTCCTCAGATCATATGCTATCAACACTCCTAGCTATCTTTGAGACACCACAGACTTCCTGAGGAAAATCCAATCCATTGGTGAGCTTCCAGAAAACACCATCCTGGCCACTATGGATGTAGAAGCTCTTTACACCAACATCCAACACAAAAATGGATTACAAGCTATTAGCAGAACCATCCCATATGCCGCCACAGCACAAGTTGTGGCTGAACTTTATGACTTTGTGCTCACCCACAAACATTTCAAATTTGAGGATAATTTATACCTTCAAGTCAGTGTCACTGTTATGGGTACCCACATGGCCCCACAATATGCTAACATTTTTATGAGCGAGTTAGAATAATGTTTCCTCAAGCCTCACCCTAAAGCACCTCTGCTCTACTTACGTTGCATTGATGATGTCTTCATCATCTGGACCCATGGTAAGAATGCCCTTAAAGATTTCCACAGATTTCAACAATTCCCATACCACAATCAAACTTAGCCTGGAACACTCCACACAGGAGATCCACTTTCTGGACACTATGGCTACGTCCACACTTTAGCCGTTAAATTGATTAAAGTTAAATTGATTTAATAAAATTGACATAGAAATCCTTAAATTTATGTTAAATCAATTCAGCATGTTCCCACTAGAAACTCAAATTGAATTAGCATGTCCATGGACAGAACTTGCCAGTTGGATTTAAGAGAGGGACACCATGGGAGGTATGGGAAGATGGCCCCCCTAAAAGGGCCATGCCACCACCCAATATGTAGAAAAAGGAAAGCACCCTTGGAAGGAAAAGGGCAGAAAGTGTTAAATCAATATAGCACATCATAACACTGCATTATTTCAAAATAAGTTTTTTGATTTTAACCATCATTTCCATATAATACTAGGTTTTATTCTATCAAAATGACTTTCCTTATTTTGAAATGAGGGAGCTCCTTATTTTGAAATAAAGAAATGTAGTGTGGACATGGAATCTTTTAAATCAAAATAATCAGCATTATTCTGATTTTTAAAGAGTGAGTGTGGACATACCCCTCAGTACAAATTAGGGATGGACACATCAGTACCACCCTATACCAAAAACCTACTGATTGGTATGGTTATCTATATCCCTCAAGCTTTCAATGAAAATACACCACATGATCCATTGTCTATAGCAATGCTGTAAGATATAACTACATTTGCTCTGATCCTTCTGACAGAGACAGACACCTTCAGAATCTCTAACAAGCATTCTTACTGTATCTACCTGTGGAAGTAAGAAAACAGATAGATGGAGCCAAGGTGGTACATCAAAGTCAACTACTACAGGAGAAGTCCAAGAAAGAAAACAACAGAATCCCACTGGTCATTACATACAATTCCCAAGTCAGACCTCTGCAACATATCATTAAGGACCTACAGCCTATTCTAAAAGATGATCCCTCACTCTCTCAAGCCTTGGGAGACAGATCTCTCCTCACCTACAGATAGCCCCCTAATCTTAAACAGATACTCACTAGCAATTACAGACTTAACAACAGAATCATTAAAGCAGGCACATGCCTCAGCAACAAACCATGTTGCCAACTTTGCCCACATATCTGCACAAAAGACACCATCATAGGACCTAATCAAGCCAGCTACTTCATCAACGGCTCATTCACCTGCTCATCCACCAATGTGATTTATGCCATCATGTGCCAGAAATGCCCTCAGAACTTAGACATTGGACAAACAGGACAATCTGTGCACAATATAATAAATGGACACAAATCTGACATCCAAAATCACAACATTCGAAAACCAATTGCTGAGCACTTCAATCTTCCTAATCACTCTGTGGATTTTTTATTAACAGCTGTGTTCAAGCAAGTAGGACATCAAGACTTCAAAGAGGAACAACAGAATTGGGACTAATACACAAATTTGACTGTGTGAAAGCAGGATTAAATCTTGACTACGCATTCTTCTCCCATCACAACAGGTGATCTGATCTCACCTTCCTCTGTGTGCTGTTTCCCACTGCTTGAATGTTAACAACTGCTGTGATTAGCTGTTCCAGTATGACCTGATCCAATGACCTATACTTCCCTGCATTTATTTTTCTCCTATTCTGTAAATTCCCTCATCTCCAAAGTGTCTGAAGTGGGATTTTCTCCCACAAAGCCGCACGTGATAAATACATTTGTTAGGCTTTAAGTACCACAAGACTCCTTGCTTGTTTTGCTGAACTAGACTAACATGGCTACCCCTTTGGAATTTAGCAGTGAAATGTGTGACTGATACATGTTCCTCTGGACGTAATTCCTGCCTCTGTTTTTGCAAGGAAATTTTAGAATTTAATACTGTTATATGACTTTGGCATATTTATGGGTTCACAGAAAGCTTAAAAAGAAAAAAAATGTTACAAGGGAGTAAACTTATAGTCAGAATAATAGTTAGGAGCATAAATTCTTTTTTAACTTTAAATGAGAGGTAAGCATGTAACTGACATCTGTGCTTTTACCAAATAAAAATGAGCTACCTACCAAACTATGCCTGATGTTGTCCCCCTCAAGCTCCTTGTCATGCTTCAGCTAGTTTTATGGCCTGACAGATACTGGTAGTTTGCAGAAAGATATTTTTCAGCCACACCTGTGGACTTTGCCAAACAAAATGCAGAGAAATTTACATGCACCCTAAAGAACCTACTGTCTCTACCCTAAAAAATTCTGAGAGCTGATGCTGCCTTTTGTCCTTAAGGCCTCATCTACTGTCCCACCCCCTGCAGATAATTTGAGTTGAAAAATAATCTCATAAGAGAACCCAGAGAACAAACAGTCTCCATTTGCAGGCATAATTCAAACTGCTTTACTGCCAGTACAGTATGCAAAACAGCTGTTGCACTACCTTTATTATACCACTTGGCCTCATTTTTCCTTACAGTAATTTTATAGTGTGGCCACCATTCAGTGTATTCCCATAAACTTGAAAAATGATTGGCAGAAGAATAAGGAATATGTGTTTATTTGTGTTGTAATTGGTGTTTTTTTTTTTAATCTGAAAGAGAAAAGATGTGAATGGTTATTATTTAATATTGGAAAACATGTCATTTTTATCAGTATATTTTAGGAAGCCAAATTTGACCTGACAACAGAGCTAAGTGCTGTTTGCTGTTGGTTGTTGTTGTGGTCTGATTTGACTCCCATTGCCTCATCTGCAGCTTTTGGTGAATGTCAGAGTGAATATAGACTGGATCAGGGAGTCTCTCTGTCAACTAGTCAGCATCCTCTCTGCCCACAGCTCACTTCCATTTCGTCAAGGAAGACTCAGGGAGCACCAAGCAACTTGTGTATGCACAAAGGTAGAAAAAGAACATCCACTTCTCTAGCAGCTGCATTAGGTGCTCCTGTGGATGATAAACAGAATCAAATGCAACCTGTGTGAGAGGTCGGAGAGGGAGGGAGAGAGAGAAGAGCTGGCTAGAAAATAACATTTTTCCTGAATTTTTTAACCTTAGAATTCTTTCACCAGTTCTCAGTGAGAGATTTGGAGGAAAAACGATTGGGGGACCAAGAAGAAGTGGAGAAGCAAAGCTCTGGGGCAGAGACAAAATTTAACATGAACAGGTGGGTTCTGAGGAGATGGGAACTGATGCGGGAGAGAAGAGACGATTGATGATTTATGGTGTTAACAAAATTAGTGCTGTGTGTGTGCATGTGTTTGACAGGAGGCAGTAAATGATGTTTTTTTATCTATTTACTTTACTTACATGACCCCCATAACTGGTGTGTCTGAATGCCTCACAGTCTTCAATGCATTTAAGTTCACACACTTGTTTTATAAATGGGGGAATTGAGGAACAGAGTGGCTGAAGTGATTTGCTGAAAGTCACAGAGGACACATGGGGAAGACCAGGTTATTGAACAACTTTTTCCCCAAACCAATGAACTTTCCACTGGATCAGTATGCCTCTGTGATTTGAGAGTTTATGCAGCTTCATGCCCAGTTGCAAATATAAGAACATGATTGTTCTCTTCTGAACTGAAGACTTCATAAAGTGTTGGATAGAGAAGTGTGCTGCACATGTTTATTACTGCAAAAGGAGGGCTTTTTTTCCCCCCCTAAATCTTAGTTCAGAGAGTTGTTTTGCAAAACCAAAAGCAGAAGTGATTTTGATTTGGCATTTTTCTGAACTTTGATAGGGCAAGTGTTGTTGGGACAAAGACATGCTAATTTTGACCCATCTCTCATTTTCACACTGCAGGATTGCAGGAGGTGAAAAAATAGCTCATGAGTATTAAAGTCTTTTTTTTTAAAATATCATTTATGAAACATAGAGGCTAGAATAAATTAATATGATTAAATGTGCAAAACACTTTTTTTTTTAAACTGCAGTGTTCTTCTAACTACAACTTTTAGAAAACGTGTTAAACATTTTCTAGGCTAATATAGATTTATTATGCCATGTATCAATGTTGCCGTGTCTTCAATCCTGTCACTAACTAAACCTGATAGAATAAACAGACATGAGACACATTAATATGGAAATTTAACAAGATCTTGGCATTCTTTCACAAAGCAAACAAAACAAAATTTAGATATTTATTTACAGTTTTTTTAAAAGGCATGTGTTTCTTTCAGAAAACCAGCTCCATACCTGGAAATATATCTTGAATGCATGTAAATGTATGATCATTTTTCATCCTTTGTTCACAAATCCCAATCTAACCAAGTAAAAATTTATAACTGACCCATGGTGTTAAAAGGGAAGATGAACTAATCTAAGTGAAAGATCATATGTAAGATATCATAAAGGGAAAAATTACATTAAATATTTTGATAGACTTTTTTTTTCCAACAATTTTTACTTTCCAGATTAAGGTCACAGATATTAAACTCTTCCAGGATATTTTGGTCATAGCTGATAGAAAAATCCTTCTGTAGCACCAGAAGGATTCCTTCCAACTAAAGGCCTGCTGGTGACTTGAATTTTTGTAACTTCACTAATTTTAGTCGCAGCTGCGAGGCTCAGCACACTTGATAAAAATATCAATATATCAAGGCCCAGATATAGTACCGGAGCCTAAGTTTAGCACTTTATGACTTAAAATTCATTTTAAAATGTCTTCAAATCTGTGAAAGGCATATGGAACATATGCTTACAAGAAGCAACCTGGCTCAAAATATATCCATGACTTGAAACTTTCTGTGCCTGTGCAGAGCTCCAGTCCACTCAGTGAAAGGATGGATGATCATGGGCTTAGGCCACCAAAGTAGGCAATGACAAACTTGGTTTCAAGTCCCTGCAGTATCTCTATGCAGCTTTCTATTGGAAAGCCTCCCTGTCTGTCCTGGCTAATGCAGCCTGAGTCTAAGCTTCAAAGTGCTGTCTTCAGCTATTTGTAGCATACTAGCTCCAGTCAACAGACAGAGACTAGAAGCTAAGGATGTGGGCTGTGTAGATGTCCCAAGACTCCCTTTGTGTCCTGGGACAAAGACTTGTCAACATGAACACTCAGGCCTGGGATATGTCAACAATAGAAATGCTAGAACAGCACAAACATCTCCAAGAGGCAATAACTAAGCTGATGGAAAAATTCTTCTGGTGACTCAGTCATGTCTATACCAGCCAGAAGTTGGCTTAATTACATCATACAGACCATGTTTTTTCCATAACCTTCAGTGATGTAGTTAAGATGATGTAACTCTGTAGTGTATACTAGTGCTAGGTTGTAAATCAAAGCACCTAGAGAACTCTTAGTGTGTGGCAGCAGGGTTTTCATAGACACTTCCATGGAGCATTTTTGCCAGGAGCTAAAAGTTCATGCAGACAAGTTGCTAGCCTCTCAGCTCCTCAGCTGTAAAATGGGGATAATAGCACTTCACAAGAGTATAGCAAAGATAACTGTGTTAAAGATTGTGAATTGCTCAGATGCTGCACACTAATGGAAGCCATGTAATATATAGATAGTTGCAGGAATAAAGGCTGCTCTCATTTTGAAATTAGCATTGGAGTGGAGGATATTTTTTCCTGTCACCTTTTATAAAGTTCCTTACATTAGTTATTCATCAGTTTCTTTTGATAACTAAGACTTTAGCTGCATTTTTGGGACAAAAAATAGTTATACTAAATAAAGTTTCTGCCTTTATTTGTGATGATTTGTAAGGAACAATGCCATCTCATCATAAGAAATGATGTCAAAAATATTTGCAAATGTATATGAAGGCTGGCAGATAAATTGACAAATATCATCAAAAGATGGAAAATGATTCAAGATGTCAGACAAAATTAGGGAAACCCTTCAAAAGCCAAAAAAACTCCCAACAAATCAAGCTGGGTCAAGAAAACATGCAACATGTCAGGTAAAAGTCTTTAAATCTGGATGATAATACCTAGTTCTCACATCACTTTTGTTATCCATAGACCTCAAAGTGCTTTACAAAGGTCAGTATCATTATCTCCATTTTAAGGATTGGTAAATTTGGGCATAGATAGAGGAAAGTGGTTTGGCCAGAGTCACCCAGCATGTCAGTGGAAGTGCCTGAAAAGAACAAAAGTCTTCTGAGACATGATCTCCAGTGCTCTAGCTGGTGTATTTTTTTCTACTAGCTCCAGGTCTGACATAGCATAGCTCCACTGTGTTAAATGGAGCTACTTTGATAAAAAAGGAGCTACAGATCTTGTTCAATGTTTTTTATATCTGAGGCAGAGAAAAATAACTTTATGTGAACTTATCCCCCAAATGATATGTTTCTCAGAAAATTTGGGAGCATCTGCTACCATAATATGTAGAGAATTCCCCATTTTCCTATATCTGGATGGCATTAGAACCCTTAAAACTAATTAAAATTATTAATAATAATAATAATAATAATAATTAATAATGTCTCTGTATTTTAACAGGACTGAAGTCTGAGTAGTCTATGATAGTCTTCTGATAACTCAAGTTTCCTGATTCTCTATCTCATTTACTTGCACGATGAAACATGAAATGAATTTCATGAAATACCCAGCGGATGTTCTGAGTTTTTAGAGAATAGCAGTCTCACCCAGTCTCACTGCATCAGCTCCCCAGACTACACTGCATATTTAATAATCCATGAAATGCAACTCCCACGAAAGTTACAGCTGCCTGACTTTGCAGTGGCTAGCATAAAATAGCACAAATAAATCTGGAAGAAGACTGTTTCACTGCCCTCAATAATTCAAAGACATTTACTGCATGCTTTGTACATGCCCATTTATGATGATATAGATTTTAATGTACAATCTGAATCAGTGATGCATGGTGGAAAAGATATCAAAACTGATAGGTTTTAGCCTTTGTAACCATACTTGTAAAAATAAATTTTGTGCAAAGGCAAGACATTGAAAGATGGAGCATCTTATAAATTTTTAAACACACAGGGCACCTTTGTCTCTTACATGACCTCATGTAAGCCTAAATCAATTGAATAATCAAGTGAATAATTTTCAAAATGGAAAAGACAAACCTAAAAAATAATATTGCATGCAAATGTGAGGGAAGTTTTTTTTTCAAAAAACTTTAAGGTATTGAGATGACAAAATTATAACTGTCTATTTTTTTAGCTTTTCCAAGGAAGAATTACCTTAAAATAAAATGTAAATGAATTTCACTTTATAAGTCAAGAAAAAATAAATGACCAAAAGCTTTATTTAAAACCCATCACAGTCAGACAATGATTTTTTTTAAGTATGCTGTATAGTAGTATTCTATGAATTCCAGTCACTCCTGATTCAGAACAACCCTTTTATTTCAGAGCTAGCTGTTCCTTGACCTGAAATCAGTTACAGCATCATGGTTGGATTAGGCAGACAAAAGACCTCTGGGATGTAGATCAGTTCATTCTGCTTTTGACCCAAACTGATGAACCTTTCTAGACCTTCAAAGGACAAAGTTAGTGGCACAGACACATTTCATAGTTTCCCAGTCCTTATTTTCTAATCTTTAGTTGTACAACCCATGTTTTTACAACATCTTGTGCAAATAAAGGAGTCTCCAGGTGTAAAGCAGCTTCTCAAACTGTAGGAGCACTTACAAAATATAAAACAAAACTAAGGTTAAAAATACTGCCATGCAAAAACAGTTGCATGATTATTGATTAATCATGTGAATGGGAATTAGGTTATTTACTGGCCTTAAAATTGTTTATTAATAAAGCAGCAAACTAAACTTGCATCAAAGTGTATGTGGCATTTAGTTAGCAATTTTTTTATATATTTTATCTTATAATGCTGTGATAAGAAAAAAACAAAATATAGTACTAATAAAATACTTTGGATTTAGATTCACTTCTAGCATCTCATGGAGTCTCTGTCATGGTAATTTTGACAAGCCTGCAAGGCAAGTGAAGAAATATTACATACTCCCCAGTCGATTAAGGGCAGTTCCCTAGATCCAAAGACTTTGAGTGGGCTTCAAAGCACACTATGTCTAATATAGTTAGTCCAGAAACTGCTGAAATTAAAATTGGAAAAACAGCAGGGGAAATTATTTAGCATGTCCACAATATATGAATAACAGTTTAATTTAGATATATTCGTACTTTGTTCACAGTTCTGCTGATATTCATGTGACTGGTGTTTGTCTTGATTGCTGTTTGGGAAGGAGTTTTTTCTTATGTGAATGTGTAACTGGGTTCCCAAAGTGTTTATCTGACAATCCTACTAATACTGATTTAGTTGGTTTGAGATTGTAGGTTTTCAGAGAGAGAAAGAACAGGACACAGTAAGATCTAGTAATTTACATGAAAACCGAGATTCCCTCCCTGCAATGGAAATATGTATGAGTAGAGCTTTGTATCTTTTGGGTTCTCTGATTTTAACTTGAGTTTGTGTAGGTTTAAGGGTGCCCCTGCACTGATCTGGTTGCAAGATTCAGGATATCAACACATGAAACTGAATGATCGTACCTCAGAAACTTTCAGAGAGGAGGCATGGACTGAGCAGGAGGCTTAACCAGCATAAACATCTTTTTCTGTTTGCTCAAAATTCAGGAACAGAAAAATGGACAAAATCAAACTAATCAATTTCTCTCTCACATTTTTGCAATGCTGAGGTGGGGGTGAGGGTGGAGGGGTCTGAGGACTTGATGAAAGGAGCAATTTGTGCTAAGAATAAAGAACAAATGAGTGGCGGGCACAGGAGGGGAGAAGATCTTTTTTTCAACAATTGTTTCTATTCTGTTTTGACTGTTGGGCCTGGCCTATATTTCTTGGTTTACTAACTATTCCTCACTCAACACTCCCTAATATGTCTTTAAATCCCACCTTAATTCAATAATGATAACCTTTATTCAAAACCCTTGGTCCTTTTGAGAAATACTGATGCATTTTAGGTAGAAAGTATTGTCTACACATGGACACTCAAGAAAATTAATCCAAATTAACCAAAGGTGTGAACATAAAGTGGATTAATTAAACCCCTGTTAAATGTTGTGTGGATTCTGCTATTCAGAATTAAATTGGTTTAATTCAGTTTAGTGTAATACATGGAATTAAATTAAATTAAGGCTGCACAGGTTTAAGGTGGTTTAACTAATTCCCTTTTTATTCACTCCTTTAGTTATGTTGGATTCACTTCTTTAATTCCCCCCCCCCCCCGTTGCTATGCCTTGAGTCTTTCAGGCACCTTTAACCAAAGACTCATGGAAGTACCTTTCAGTGGTCTGCTCTACATAAAACAATCACAGTTAGAACATTAGCACTAAAATGTGACAAGATGCTTTGGCAGTGGGTTGCACAAGCCATTTGCTGACAGCTAAGGAATGGTGAGATTCAGAAATCTTTGATTTCATTCTAGGAGAGGAGTGTGTTTCAGTGAATAGTGACTCTCCTGTGCATTCTCACCAAGTTTGACCCCTTCTTCCTTATCCCCTCTATTGCTACTCCCAGCCCCAGTTCTTTGCTCTTCCATTCCCAGTCTTCCCATCCATTGGCTCTTTATTTCAAATCTCCTTGGGGAACCAATGACAATTTGCTCCCCTTCCTGCCCCCTCTTTCTTCTTTCTCTGTTTCTCCACAGGGCCTATATTTCCCCAGCTCCACTGGTTCCCAGTTCCACCATCCTTTCCTAGCCCTGATCCAGTCTCACACCTCCCTGGCTCTAAGTCCAGGTCCTCTTGCCTAGACAGTTCCAGTCTCTGCTTCTTGGCTCTGCAGCAATCTATAGCCTGTGTGGATGGGTCTTCAGAATTATTTGGCTATGAACCTCTAACAAATCTCTATTGAACATGAACAAATCACAATTGTTCATATGCTTATAACTTGGTCATAAGTTGGTAGATTTTCACAGGAGTGGCCAAAAGCTCAGCCTTTCTTGCCAAATTAAGCCCCTGGTCCAAAGCACAGAGGTGCTAGGTACCTCAAAGATGAAATCTCTTGGATTTATTTTATTAGTTTCATTTTTAAACAGCAACAACACAGTACAGTTTTTCCTTAACCATATACTCAGAAATGATTGAACCATTCTGGCTGGATTTTTTCAAAACAATTCAGCCTGAAGCAGATGCCCAACATGGAAAATTTTAGTTCCAAATTAGTTTGACATAGTTATGAGCAACTGAAAATAGAGTCTTAGTATGGAAAGAATCAGGCTACCTTAACTGATGGTGCTACCAACTCTGTCTATATTGTTACCTACTCTCTCCACTTCTGGATATCATTGTGATTGTTGTAGTGCACCACCCTGCTGTATGGCAGTTAGCAGCTTACTGCTATAAAAGGCAACTGGTGGAAGTGCTCTAAGCACTAGGTTCTTCAGACTTTAGTGCTCAGTACATTCTCATAAGCACACTCAAATTCTAAATAAATAACTCACAATTTTAACAAGGCTTCCATCTCACTGGGATGTAAGTATGTTTGGTACATTTACTTTTAGCACTTACAAATTCCAAACACCAGTTATGAGCTCCAGCTCCAAATCTTCTGCTGCCTGGCCTTCTCTTCATTGACATTACCAAGCCTCAAATCTCTTCTTTCCTACCTCCATCTTCTTCTTTGGTTGTGCTCCAAGCTCTGAGTAAGGCAATAGGACATGTCAATTTTATGTGACACTCTGTCATTTCACTTTCCCTGTAACAAGAATTCCAGAGTCAAACAGACATTTGTTGGATAGCTTCATGTGTTCTGCTAGGTGTCCCTCCTCCCATTATGAGAAATTTTTGTTTTAATTGTCAATAAGAGACAGAAGGAGGCATGAGGTTAGATACTTCTGAGGGGAGCCCAAGGCTTAGGTGAACACTAGACTTTGCCGGAATTTAAATCTATGACAAATGCCTTAGGAAATTCCCACCCCAGAAAGACTAATATTTGAATCTTGTAATTCATTTCCAGTGAACTGAACATTTTAAAATGAGGGGGAAAAAAGGCAAATTGTTACTGCTGTGAAGTTAAAGAAAACCTGACTGGAAAGATTGACGATGCTGGCAGCAGCAGACTGACCTTGCTATCAGCAGTAGGCCCACAGCTAAAAGCAAAATCAGCAATGAAGCCAGACAAGAGAGTGCCTCTTAAAAAGGACATGAGAAAATGCTGACACCCATATGTTATTACTGAAAAATTCATTCCAGAGCTTAACAAATGTTTCCTGCAGGCAGTTGCCAAAGATTATCCTGTGAGAAATCACATCAGTGGCAGCAGAAGGAGCAGGAAGGAGTATAGTATACATGGTCAGGAACAGGACAATTCAAAGTGAATATTTAGGAGGACACAGTATGTTACACATGTCAAGTTGCTCAGGGACTATACAGTGATTTTTACTGAAGAGATTCCAGTAGTTTGCAGGTGTTTTGGTACTGGCACATCAGCTTGTTAACCAAAGTTTATTTGAAGCAGAATGAAGGGGAACTCAGTGGCAACATTTTAGAAAAACTTTTTTTAAGGATCCTGCCTCTGCTTCTGGAGTGTATACTGTTAATTGGTACATGGGAGGGGGGAATCAAATAATTGCGTTACTTGTTCTAATGAAGCTTTAATACCTGAGGCAGATGCGGGAGGACAATCCCAGGAGAAAGTACAAGGAGGTAGATGCAATAGAAGTGAAAATCAACTTGGGAAAGTAGGGCAATCAGCTTCATATCTTAGATGCCAGTAAATGAATGCAAGGAGCCTGGGAAACAAGCAGGAAGAATTGGTAGTACTGGTGTAAACAAGGGACTATGATATAATTGGAATAACAGAGACATGGTGGGATAGCTTGCATGACTGGAGCTCTGCCATGAATGAGTATAAGTTGTTCAGGAAGGACAGGCAGGGAAGAAGAGGGGGAGGAGTAGCACTATATGTAAAAGAGTTCTATGACTGCTCAGAGCTCCATTATGGAAGTGGAACCGAGCCAGCTGAAAATCTGTGGGTTAAGCTTAGAGGAGAGGGCAACAAGGGGGATGTTGTGGTGGGTGTCTGCTATAGACCTCCAGACCAGGAGGAGGAGGTGGATGAGGCATTCTATGGACAACTGGCAGAAGTTTCCAGATCACAGGCCCTGGTTCTCATGGGGGACTTTAATTACCCTGACATCTGCTGGGAGGCCAATACAGCAGTGCACAGGCAATCCAGGAAGTTTTTGGGGAGTGTTGAGGACAACTTCCTGGTACAAATGCTGGAGGAACCAACGAGGGGCCTTGCACCTCTTGACCTGCTGCTCACAAACAAAGAAGAATAGACTGGGGACATAGAAGTTAATGGCAACCTGGGCAGCAGTGACCATGAGATGATAGAGTTCAAGATGTTGATTAATAGAAAAAATGAAAGAAGCAAAACAAAAACACTAGACTTCAAAAAAGCAGATTTTGGCTCCCTCAGGGAACTAATGGGCAGGATCCCTTGGGAGGCTGATCTGAAGGGGAAAGATGTCCAAGAGAGCTGACTGCATTTTAAATAAACCGTGCTAAGGGCACAGGAAGATACCATTCCAATGAGCAGTCAGGTGTGACTTAACAGAGAACACTGCACTGAGTTAAAGCATAAAAAGGAAGCTTACAAGAAGTGGAAGCCTGGACAGATGACTAACGAGGCATATAAGTATATTGCTCGGGACTGCAGGAATAAAATCAGAAAGGCCAAAGGGCAATTGGAGTTGTGGCTAGCAAGGGATGTGAAGGATAACAGTAAGGGGTTCTACAACTATGTCAATAAGAAGAAGAGGATCAGGGCTGGTGTAGGTCCCTTACTGAATAGTTCAGGTATCCTTGTGAAGGAGAATGAGGAAAAGGCTGAAGTGCTCAATGCTTTTTTTACTTCATTTTTCACAGGGAGAGCCAGCTCCCAGCCCACTACAGTGGGTATGGCAGATTGGAGAGAAGAGAGGCCCTTGCTGATGGAAGGTCTGCTTAGGGACTACCTACAGAAGCTATGTACAAGTCCATGCAGCCGGATGACTTGCATCCAAGGGTGCCAAGGGAGATGGCCAATGAGGTAGCAGTACCGGTGGCCATTATCTTTGAAAATCCATAGCGAACGGGAGAGTTGCCAGAGGACTGAAAAAAACCAAATACAGTGCCTATCTTCAAAAAAGGCAAAAAGGAGGATCCGGGGAATTACAGACTTTTCAGCCTCACCTCAATCCCTGGAAAAATCATGGAGCAGATTCTCAAAGAATCCATCTTGAAACACTTGGAGGAAAATAGAGTGATCAGGAACAGTCAGCATGGATTCACCAAGGGTAAATCGTGCCTGACCAACCTCATCACATTCTATGATGAGATGACTGGATTTGTGGATGTGGGAAGAGCTGTTGATGTGATATACCTCAACTTTAGCAAGGCTTTTGATATGGTTTCCCACAGCATTCTCGTCAGCAAGTTAAGGAAATATGGGTTGGATGTGTGGACTGTAAGATGGATAGACAGCTGGCTAGATCAGCAGTTTCAGCATGTAAGAATCAATGGCTCTATGTCTGGTTGGCAATAAGGAACAAGTGGTGCGCCCCAGGGGTCGGTCCTGGGGCCCGTTCTGTTCAATATTTTCATTGATGATCTGGATGATGGGATTGATTGCACACTCAGTAAGCTTGCAGATGACACCAAGCTGGGGGGAATGCTAGACACGCTGGAGGGTAGGGAGAAGATTCAGGAAGACCTTGACAAATTGGAGTAGTGGACCAATAGAAATCTCATGAGGTTCAACAAGGATAAGTGCAAAGTCCTGCACTTGGGACGAAAAAACCCCAAGCACTGCTACAGGCTGGGGCGTGATCAGCTAAGTAGCAGCACTGTAGAAAAGGACCTGGGGGTGCTGGCGGATGGGAAGCTGGATATGAGTCAACAGTGTGCTCTTGCTGTGAAAAAGGCCAATGGCATACTGGGCTGCATCAGAAGAAGCATTGCCAGCAGATTGAGGGATGTGATCGTTCGCCTCCATTCAGCACTGGTGAGGCCACATCTGGAATACTGTGTCCAGTTTTCGGGTCCCCAGTACAAAAAGGATGTGGACAAATTAGGAAGAGTCCAGTGGAGGGCAACAAAAATGATCAAGGGGCTTGAGCACAAGCCCTATGAAGAAAGACTGAAGCAACTAGGCTTATTTAGCCTGCAGAAGAGAAGACTGAGGGGGGATTTGATAGCAACCTTCAACTACCTGAAGGGATGCTCCAGGGAGGATGGAGCTCGGCTGCTCTCAGTCGTAACAGAGTATAGAACAAGGAGCAATGGTTTCAAGTTGCAGCTGGGGAGGTCAAGGCTGGATATTGGAAAAAACTTTCTTAGTAGGTGAGTGGTAAAGCATTGGAATGGGCTACCTAGGGAGGTGATGGAATCTCCATCTTTGGAGATGTTTAAGGCCTGTCTGGATGAAACTCTAGCTGGGATAATTTGGTGTGAGTGGTCCTGCTGTTCTGGCAGGGGGTTGGACTAGATGACCTCATGAGGTCCCTTCCAACCTTATGGTTCTATGATTCTTTGATTCTTTGATCTGCAGTTATGCACAGTTTCTAGATACTTCCATGACACAATCACCTTCCATCCTAGAAATGAAGCCCATGAATAGTCCAGTGGTGAAATACCTTCTTGCTGTGCTGGACAAACCACTTGGACATCGTACAGCCCCATCAGAAGACGTATAATATTCTTTCTATATAAAAAGGAAGTGGTCATTCGAAAGGAGCAGCACATAACTAAGGCCTGTCACAATCCACTCAGTATTTCCAGACATGCATTTCTTGGTATTAGACCAAGCTAATCTTTGACACACGATCAGATGCCACCTCTGACAGTTATTATAATGTAATGTATAAATTGGTGTGACAACTGCTCTAATGTCTTTGAAGGATCTACTTTGTCCAGGATGCCATCAAAACCAAATTCAACCACTACCTGAAAACTACTGTACCAAATCAGGAGGGCAACATTCCCCCAGTCTAAATGAACTGAGGAATTTGGAACATACTATTTTGATGGCCCAGTGGTGAAATAACTTTTCAAGCAATCTGACTTTAAAATACAATTTTGTGGAAAGTTTCATGCAACAAGACATCAGTCTCAGCCAGCCTATGTATATGAAGGATGGATGGGGAAAAACTCCTTTATCTGGCAGCTAGCTATAAAATTGAAACCTATCATAAGGCATTTGGTTTTTCAAGGAGTATAGAATTTAGGATCTATGTTCCTGTTTAGGTATGCTGAATTCTCTCTATTATACACTAGGATCATAAAAGTTTTGGCCCCTGAGAGCTGAGAAAACTATCCGGTCCATATAGTTTTCCAATGTTTAAAAATGTATTTTAAAATATAAACAGATACAAAAATTACTTCTAACAATATTGTGTAAACCAATTTAAATTAGTTCATAATTAAATTAATATAATTCAGATTAATTAATAACAAAAACACAACAATTTCTTATGAGCTTAATTTTGGAAGATGGCAATTTTTGTTTACCTATCAGCTACAAATTAGCTAATTAGCTACATTGTTGGCCCTGAAATTGATATTTAATTTCCAAATGATTGAAAGAGGGTGGGTCTGATCTCTTCCAGGCTGGAATTAATATTTAGACTAGTGGGGCCAGCCATGGCAGCCTGTCCAAATTTCAAGTATACAGGAGCCAGCCCTTCTCTACCCACAACACAATGAGATGTTCTACTGAATTCCAGAACAACACAGCTTGGTACATTTAATGTAGAAACAAAAAATTAAATAATTTTCTTTGGTTTTAAACATAAAACTCCCAGTCTATAAAATATATGCATTTGTGATCTTTTATATGGTGAGGACTGCTTCAGATGGTTGAAAAATTTCCTTAAGTACCATTCTCAGACAAATTCTATAGGTTGGAAAAAACCACATACAGATGCACACTTTTATGGACACATGTATGTATGGGAATGTCCTGCTAACACCATTTTAAAAAAAAAGGTTGATACTTATGCAAGATGTGTTTTACAATCTTCAGGGGTTTGTTCAATTTTAGATTACTAATTTGTCATACTGGAAACATTAACTGATGGTCTTCTTCATGGACTTTTTAGCAGACTAGAAGTTAGTTGATTGCATGTGTTGAAACTTTGTTGCATGTTACTGGGATCATATCTCTTTCTGGCAGCTGGCATAGTGTATTAAGCAGAGGATTCTTTCTCAAACATAGTGGTATCACGTGGCCAGAAGCAATATTTTTCTCAGTTCTTAAAGTTACAGAGATGTGTGCCAGGAACACACCTAGCCATGTCAAGAGTCTCTTGGTGAGTCAGAAGGTGGTATACCACTTCTAATATAAAATGCTATCACATGAAGCATTTAGGTCATCATTGTACAAATAAATATTCTCCACCACCTGGAATTGTTAGACTGGAAATTCTTGTGGTAGCAGTATTCTACAAATATTTAATCAGTTGGTCATTAATCTCCTCCCACCCCATCTCCAAAAAAAATTTGTTACTTAAAGAAATATGATCATCTTTTCCAATCCAGTGGGTCAGTCCACAATCATTACAACATACTCCGAAAGTTCTGACTCAAAACACCCCAAACTGGAAAACAATGAAGTTAGGAGAAAGTTGGAATTAAATAATAAAATATCCACCTAAACTCAATGATGCAAGCATGCATGTAACTTTGAACAGCACTTTTGGTACAAAAATTCTGGGTAAAAAATAAAAACTTTAGCTGTCTCAAAAAGAAAAAATGAATGTTAAAATGACAAAATTGTCAATTTTTATATAGAAGCAGCACATTGGTTCAGCAACAAAGAGTAGTAGGAGGCAATGTGATTAAGTGAGAAAGTAATTTAAGGGATGGAACCTAAGGCTAATCCCTCAGATAAGCAAACTAACCCAAAATAAATATTCCAGGAAGGCTATGTACTTTATGCTTTACCTAGCTAAAGGTATATGTTCTCCACCTACAAGTAAGAGAACCAACCTAAATTAATTTTCAGCTGAAACATAGGCCAGACAAGTTGAATTGTACTGGGTTTATGACCCTAAAGACACTCTAAGTCACATTGGCTGCACCTAAGGTT
The DNA here is from genome assembly GCA_007922195.1 of Podocnemis expansa. Taxonomy (NCBI): domain Eukaryota; kingdom Metazoa; phylum Chordata; order Testudines; family Podocnemididae; genus Podocnemis; species Podocnemis expansa. The sequence continues at coordinate 50,200,663 of ML681979.1, read as the reverse complement.
ACCAGCTTTTGAAATGTACAAAAAATGGCACCCACCGACCACCTAACTAAGGCAAGCCTAACCTCACTAAGCACCAACCACAAGGCAACATTGTAACCCCACCCCATTCAACAGCAACTTACAGTATCTAAACCAGTGATCCCCAACCTGTGTGTCCATCCCCAGAAGAGTATGGAGGAATGTTAAAGAGGGAGAGTGGGGTTACCTCAGCCCCCATAGGGGGCAGGGAGAGAGTGCCACCGAGCTCTGCTCCAGCCCTACCCATTCACAGTTTCCATTCCTCTGCTCCCCAGCCCCTGAATGCAACTGTCAGGAAAAAGTAAAGGAAAAAGTTTGGGGACCACTGACCTAACGAGACAAAGCAGCATAGTTAATATTGCTAACATCATTGCTAACAAATTGGATTTCATTTTATCTGAATGTTTTGCTGGCCAATTTTTGCAATTTCTGTTGTTTAGCCAGTAGTCATTGAATGTGAAGCTTCTGATGTGAGCCTTTTTCTCTTGGCATGTAGTAGATCACACATCTACTCACTCTCACATGACTGTAACCCCTTCTCACACACTAATGGAGTGCATTCATGTTGGTGATCAGACAGCTTCTGCATTTTCATCGGTTTGGATCTGCTGAGGAAGTGAGAACACTACAGAATGTTTAGTTGGACACAGCAATTTTAACATTAGATATTCCAGAATGTTATGATGATAATGCAAATCTTTAGACCCATATAAAAAACACAGCATATTAAATTATTTTTTTTGTAGAAACTGGCACTTCAAGATGATGTCACAGGTAGCTCTAGAATGCCTGTTCCTTCCTTCATAGACATGTATATTTGGAGTTTTGATGTTAGGTTTTAATTTTTAAACACCTTTAAAATACCGCTGATATTTTTAAATGGAAAAATCACCAGAAATGGTTAATTGGCTGAATATCAGAATTTGTTACCTATATCTAAGAGCTAGGCCAGTGGTTCTCAACCACTATGTTACGACACATTAGTGTGTTGCGGCATGTGACTGAATGTGTCTCTGGGAGCCAGCCCACTGCTGAAAGAAAACCCTGCTACCAAAACAAACCCAACCCCCCTTATGAGGTTTTCTTCTGGCAGCAGAATTTCATTCATCAGCAGGGGGTTCAAGGATGGGGTTGGGAGTGTTGCCATTATGAATTGTGGCAGGGGATTGCTTGCAGAAGAGGATGCTGTCCAACCACCAAAACTGATGGCAAGTCATTTTTCAGCAGCAAGGGCTTCAGCAGTTTGTACCACCTCAGCAGTCTTACTCTTATTCTATTTTCATATCTCATCACCAAGATCTAGCAAAGAAAAAGGGCAGAAGTTATATGAGAAGATCAGCACCTCTGTCTGCAACAGCTCTAGATTCAGCCAATCACCCTGGGAGTTCAAACATTTTTGTATTTATCTAGGACTGCCTACCAGGTTCCACAGCACCATCCTGTCCTTTATTGTTTGCCAACTGGCTGTCCCATTTCACTATGAATCAGTGGATCTTAGACACAGTCAAATTGTTTTACACCCATAAAATTCTTTCTATTACCCCTTCTCTCCCTTCTTCCCCATCTCTTCACAGAGACCACTCTCTCACAAGGAGATCCTCTTTCAGGAATTGCAATCTTTCCTTGAGCTGGGAGCCATAGATTGAATTCTCCAGTTATAGAGAAGGAATGGGCTTTATTCCCACTATTACCTGATCCCAAATTCAAAGGAAGGTTTCAGACCCATAGAAATCCTGTGACAGCTCAAAAAAATTGTGAAGAATTTTTTTTTCCCCACAATTACACTGGCTTCCATTTTCCCCATCTTGGACCCAGGCATGTTGTCCTTGCAGATGTTGGATTCTTGTTTCTATACAGCAATATATCAAACCACAGGAATCTCCTATGATTTTTGGTAAATCATTGTCACTACCTGTTTAGTACTACCATTTGGCCTGTCTGTACCTCCATGCGTATCCACATACAAAGTGGCAGTGATGGCAGCAGTAAGCTAAGAAGTTTGTGTTCCCTTACCTGGATGACTGGTAGTGGGAGTCCAGGCTCAGGCTCAAGTACTGTCTGTCTTCCAATTTCATCTTCACTATGCTAGGGTTGTTCATCAACATGGAGAAGTCAATCCTGTCATCTGTACAAAAAAAGAAAGTTTATGGAACTTGTCTTAGACTCTGTAAAAGGCAAAGCCTTTCTTCCACAAATATGAGTTCAGATGATTCAAGCCATTGCATTACATCTGAATACCCATCCAACCATGAGAGTATCGACTTACCTCAGGCTTTTGGGGCATATGGTCACATACACTTGTGTGAGTCATCTTTGCCAGGCTCAGTCTCCTAAAACTGTATGAGTGGCTGGCATTGGAGTTTTCTTCAATTTGTCATCCCCTCAGAATGGTGGTGTGGGTGCCTACTCAAGTCTTGGCACCTCTAGATTCATAGACAGATCCTTCAGTAATATGTGTATGTGTCATTTGTTCATCATCCTTTTTGGCTGTAGTTATTGACATGTCTGTTTTAGGCTGGAGGGGCCCACTTGGTGTTCCTACAGACTTAAGATTTATGGTCTGTTCAGGTTGTAACTTTACATATAAATGTCACAGAATTGAGAGTCATGTGGCTAGCTTGTCAAGTCTTCCTGTATCAAGAGGAAAAAAAAAGTGCTCATACTCAAACAATATAGTGGATAGGTTCTATGTTACCAGACAAGAAACATCTCAGTTGACTCTGCAATATCAGCCAACAGTGTGGCTGGAGGGCTTCTGTATCACCATCTCAAGGCCACTTTCACTTCTGGGGATTCAAAACAATCTGGTAGACCCAGCAAGCCAATCTTTAACCAGTCACTATGAGTAGTTTCTCTGCCCTGACACAGAGAAATTCATTTTCGACTGGTGGGGGACTTTCCGTACAAATCAGTTTCTGCAAAACAAAAGTCAGTAGAAAGTGTCCTTAGTTTTGTTCTTAAGTTGATCACAGGGGATGGTGTGTGTGTGTGTGACACATTTCTGCTGCCTTGGACAGACAAGTTCCTGTATGCATTTCCTCCAGTTCCACTGCTACCCAAAGTGATGAAAATCAGGTGCGACCATGCTCAACTCATACTTATAGCTCCAACATGGCCTTTATGACATTGGTTTTCCACACTGTTGTCCCCTTCACACAGTATTTTATTACCATTTGACACAGACCTGATCTCTCACAACCATGGTCATCTCTTCCCCTCCAACCTGCAGGCTCCCCATCTGACAACCTTGATGCTTCATGGCTAACTCCTCAGAAGATTTGTTAAAAGGGAGTTCAAATGTTCTTTTAAATTGTAGAAAACCTTCTACTGAGTTTATTTACCTTTCCAAGTGGAAGAGATTTTTCCATTTGGTTCCAGCAAAAAGTCATTTCCCAGGTCAAGATTTTGATCCAGCATCTGTTGACCTATTTGTTATTCCTGAAAAAAATGAAGTTCCATCTTAGTTGTCAGTTCTATCTAGAAGCTATCTCAGCTTTCTACCACCTGATTGATATTTGTTTTACTTTTCTCTAATCTTATAAAAAATTAGATTTCTGAAGGGTGTGAATTGGTTATATCCTCAAGTATGGTCCCTTATTCACCTTTGGGACTTAAAAATGGTATTAAACCTACTTGATCTTCTTTTTAAACCATCAACTACCTGTTCACTGCTCCACCTCTCAGTGAAGAGAGCCTTTTTGGCCACAATCAATTCAGCCACGAGAGGCAGCAAATTATGAGCACTAGTTCTTGAACATCTGAATGTGGTCACCTGAAGTGGAATGGATGTTCCACACATCTCAAAGAACAACAATTATAGTCAGGTTTGTAACTGCTTCTTTCTATAAATTTGAAGATGATGTTTAATTTTAAGTTCCAGGAACCAATGGAAATGATTAAGAATAATTTAAGCATGAAGGGCTATGGTATGAGATCATAGTCTTGGAATGAATTAACAGGGCTCACATTCTCTTGGATGGGACAGACAAGGCATGAAAATATAGTTTTTTTGTGGCATCAGTGACTTTAGAAAAGGAAGAAAGAGAAGGGAAGAAGGCATCATAAGAACAGGAATAGACAAAGTGAATATAGAAGGTATATGAAATGAACAAGTGTCTAAAAAGAGAAATAACAGGTTTAGGAGATGGAAAAAGAAAAATTATGAACATTTTGTAATCAATGTTGCAAACCACAGGGATTCCAAAAGTTGGAGTAAAGAGAATATTGAATTTTTGGTTGTGCAAGAATGCAAAAACATTGATTTTTACTATATACATGGCAATTCCAATCCATATTTTTTTAAAAAAAAATCTGCATTGAACCATTTGACTGAAGTTCTGGAACAGCTTCACAAAAGAAGAAGTGGAGAGCAAGAAAAATAGCTGGCTTTATGACTGAGACTGATAAGTTTATGGAGGGGTGGTACGATGGGACAAACTAATGTGGCAGTTAACTAACTTTTTGCTACTAGCAGTAAATGTGCCTGATGGCCTGGGATGGGTTGGGTTTTGAGTTCCTACAGAGAATTCTTTCCAGGTGTTTCCAGGTGATGATTCTTGCCCATATGCTCAGGGTTTAGCTGATCACCATATCTGGGGTCAGAAAAGAATTTTCCCCCAGGGTGGGTTGGCATAGGTCCTGGGTTTTTTTTCTCCTTCCTCTGCATGAGGTACGGGTCACTTGCTGGTGCATTCTCTATACCTTGATTTAAAAAAAAAAAAAAAAAAAAAAACATGACTGAGGACTTCAATAACTTCGTCATAATTTAAGCAGTCTAGAGAGTGACTGGGTGAGGTTCTTTGGGCTGTGTTGTGCAAGAAGTTAGAATAGATGATCATAACGGTCCCTTCTGACCTTAAATCTATGAATCTATTACTGGAAAAGAGAATATATTCAATTTTTGAGTAAAGGAAGGCTTGTTCAATTGATGGTGCAAAGTAAAGGCTGGGTTGTCAAGCAGTCCACTCACTCAAGGAGGTTCTAAGAGGAAATAACAACAAAATAGTGAGGAATGAAACTGAAAATATCAGGCAAGAGACATTATTATCACTACTACTTCTTGAGGCTTATTAAATAGAAGGCACATATTTTAATGCCTGTTAAATTGCCACTTATTTTGTTTCTAAGTAATACGTTTTGTCACTTAGTTTGCCACACATAAGACATATTTTTGCTTCTCACTAGAACTGTTCAATCTCTCCTTAATGGTGGTGGTGGTGGTGGTGGTCATTTTTCCATATAACTTTACTGTCATGGTTCTAACCCACACAGAGTTATAAAATTAGTTTCCACAGACTCTATCCTTTTATAGAGCTATGTCCAAACACGAGATTTCCATTGACATGCAGGTCTCCGAGGATCATTATTTCTTTTCCTCTCCATTATGTCTACTAGCATTTTCTTCTCTTAAATCTGGAGATACAGATTTTTGTTGCCATATTAAAAAAAGGTAAAAGCTAGGTGAGTTTTAATGTTCAATATGCTGTGTAGCATCATTGTAGTGTATCCTTGCCCTGATTTGACATTTTACAAATAACATTTATAAAAACATACATGTTTGCATAAACACATCACCACATACAGAGTTTAGGGTTTTTTTTAAAGAAAGCCCTAAGAATATCAGATATAAAGAAGTATATATTTATAATGTGCTTGCAAGAGGAGCAGTGAGGTGCAAGTCCTGATCAGATCCCTAAACAGCCAAACACAGAAGTAAATGTGGAAAATAATTTATCATTTTATCTTCAAGAAAAATTTGCCATTAAAAAAATTAGTTGCATTTTCCTCACCTACTCCAAAAAATAACACAGCAACAGTTCTAACTGTTAGCATGAATCTGTGGTTTTCTTTCCTAATTTTGTTTTCTTTAAAATAATTTATTAATACTTTATTAATTGATCATCAAAAACTGGATTGCATACCTCAGGGTTGGTGCTGGGTCCAGTTTTGTTCCTCATTAATGATATGCATTATGGAGTGAATTGCACTCTCAGCAAGTTCATAGACTCCTAGGCTACATCTATGCTAGTCAATCAGTCCGGACTAAGGAAGCTTAGTCTGGACTAATTTAGTCCTTCACTACATTAGGCTTTGCCAAGTTTGAATTAAGAGACGTCTTGGCTTGGACTAGGCAAAGCTTAGTTCAAATTAGTTAGTACCAAGGGTTAGCTCAGACTAGCCACCTTACTTCAAACTTTAGTTTGAACTAAGGACAGGCAAGACCCAAACTAATGGTTAGTTTGAACTTAAAAAGTTTGAACTAAGCCATTAGATCAAACTAGCCATGCATTCTAATTCAAAATAAAACTTTAGTTTGAACTAGAATGTGCTGTTAGTGGAAACTAAAAAGCCACAATTAATTCGAACTAGCCCAAAGTTAGTTCAGACTAACCTTGAACTTCTTTAGTTCAGAATAGCAAGTCTGAACTAAAATTTCAGATGTGACATAGCCATAGACTCTAAGGTCAGAAGGGACCAGTATGATCCTCTCATCCAGTGGTTGTAAAACTTTTTTCCTTGGGACCCAGCTCCTGATCCCTCTGCCATGAGGCAACCCTCCACTGAAAAAAAGCAGACGCTGCCAGGAAGTTGAACAGGGACCATGGCTGCGGAGGATGGGGTGGGAATCCTTCATGGCTTTCATCCTTACTCTTGAGGCTTCTATTGCATCGCTGAAATCTACACATCTAATTTGAGGTCACCTACATGGAACATGCGGCGGATGATTCTACATGCCATACTCCTGTCTCAAATCAGGAAGTATGGCAAGTCTCTAAAAATGCATGTAGTAGCCTGGAGTGTATGTGTGTGGGAGCTCCTTGCAAATGTGTGTGGGGGGGACTGAGTGGAGAAATTAAATGGAAATGCTGAGACAGGGGAATGAGAAGAGAGCCAATGCCAGGCTGGAAAAAACGGTCCTGGAAGATCCTGTCTGCTGCTGAGCCTGTTCAAGTCCCTCCAGGTCCTGCTCGCTTTTCCACTGCTAAATCCCAGAAACTGAAGCAGCCCCTCTGGGTTCCACTTTTACCGCTGCTGTTTATCTGCTCCCCAAGTCTTCATGAGTTTCCATGAACACACAATTGTCCACAATATTGTAATTGAAGGGGTGCTAGCCCTCTCTGCTTGGTCTGGTGACCCCTGTTGCTGTCAGTGTGCATAAGGAAGCAACACAATGGGGCTTTCTACTCCCTTTCAGACTGGGACCTTATTATAACTTGTCCTTCGAGTGGATACATCCCTGAGTTGGATTTTATTTTGTTACTTAGGCTTTCTAATTGTAGAAAAAATACCATACTTTCTAACACAGGTTCCTACTAAAACAGTTTGCTTTTCTCTTCACTTTTGAATTATTGGTCAAAAATCTCTGGAAAGATCTTTTGATTAAAATCTACATATATAACTTTCATTGCAAGCAAGGGAATTCTGAACCCACTGAAAAAAGGGGCAAGCCCTAATTTGCAAAAATAACTGCAATCCCCAGATCCTAGAAATGGTGGAATAAGGGGGTGTTCAAAGTTTTTTTTTCTTTTCTTCATTGGGTCTTTTGATAAAAAAACACAAAGGTTGCTTGCCAGTGACCTCAGTCCTTTTCATATGAATGAGAGAAGCCCAAAGAGATACTGACTCAGAAAGGCAGCATAGAGCTTGTTTGAACAACAATTAGCACCTCATTGTTAATCCTAAGGACTCACATTTATCTCAGTGCTCTCTACTGAAAGCTGATACTGTGTTACAACAGGCTGCATGCAGTTCAGACAGAAACAGCCACTTCCTTCTTTCACCTTTACCCCACATCTCCCCTGCTGGTGACCCAAAGCCTGTGGGTCTGCGACCCAGTACTGAGTTGCAACCCAAACTTTGATGAATACTGACTTAATCTACCTCCTGCACGATGCAGGACTCAAGAAATCACTCCAGCAATAAGCCTCTGACCAGTGGTTAAAGTATAATTTGACAAGCCCCAGAACCCTTCTAATCTCCAGGCCCCCTTCCTTTATTGTCTGAGCCCCCTCCCCAGCTCAGGTAAGATGATGTGGAGAGATGGATGAGGCAGAATGGAGCAGTGGCAGGGGGTGGGGGTGTTGCAGTGGTGGCTGGGGGCAGAGGCAGGAAATGGAGACAATGAAGGGGAGGGCTGGAGGCAGGAGATGTCAGGGTGGTGAACGGGGGCATGGGCAGGAGATGGGAGCAGAGAAGGGGTGGGTGCTGGGGCTAGGGCAGGAGGTAGGAGATGGGAGTAGTGAAGGGTTAGAGCAGGGCATTTGGGGGGCTGGGCCAGCAGATCTGGGGCTATACCTGAAGTGGACACTGCGGTGTGAAACTGGTGGAGGGTTCCCAGGAGGTGAATGGGCTAAAGCGGGGCCAGGCACCAGGGACACCCCCACACAGTTCCCACTGGGACCCCATCTATCCTGTCCCTGGGACCCCCCCCCCACCTCAGCTGCTCCACTCACTTGGAAGAGCCACAGGATATCCCTCCAGCCCAGATAGTTTCTTCCCTCCACCACCTGCTGCTTGCAGTGCTGGCACAGCCAGGGATGGGAGGTGCCTTCAACTGACTGGGTGGAGCAGGAGGAACTGGGTCCTAGGCTCCCAGCAACTGCCTGGCTGGCTCAGCTGCCCTCTGGAGCTGCAGGAGGCAGCAGGCAGCACAGCAGCTCAAAGCACTGTGGACACCTGCATGGGAAAGCACACACACAGCAGGAGCCCCAGCTGGCACTTTTCTGAGCAGGGCAGGCTTACCTCCAGTCTCCCTAGAGCAGGGGTCTCAAACTCAAATCAGCATGAGGGCCACATGAGGACTAACAGAGGGCCACATGAGGACTAGTACATTAGCCTGTGGTGTGCACCACTGAAACCTTTTCATACAACAATATTGGTAACAATGGTGTCATTGCAGGTCTCCAGAAATAGCTTTAAGGGCTGCATGAGGCCCAGAGGCCTTATGTTTGAGACCTCTGCCTTAGAGAGTGAGGCTTCCCTGCACATGCTAATGGCAGCCAGACTTTTCCTGGCACCGATAGCCAGGGCAGGGTGGAATGCAGTGTTCTGCCTTATTGATCTATTTTTAGGGGCCATGAAACACTGACCCCTAAAATTTGTGGGCCCTGGAAAAGTGTTCTGGTGTGTTCTCCCTTACTTTAATCCCTGTACACACTTGACAAGAAGTGCTGCCTGTTCTTGCAACCTGTGAAGTAATGGTGGGAATTTCATTCTAACCTGAAGAGTCCATGACATAATGGATGTCACTGCAGCACAGAACTGAAATGCCAGGGCTACACAAGAGGTGCTGCAGGGCAGGAAACAGCACTGGGTGTGGCAGGTCTGTCACTGCTGTGGCACAGGCTCAGGTGAAAGAGGGGATACTAGGGGCAAGGTTGTCACAGCGTAGGAGGGGCTACAGGCAAGGAATGAGTGGCAATGGAGGCAGAGCTGGTACAGTGGGGAGTGGGCTTAGGTGGAAGTTGGGGACTTGGTTGGAACAGCAGAAAGCGGCTGTGAAGGGAGCAAGGAGCACAGCAGCAGGGCAGGCAAAGCAAGTAGATGCAGCACTGGAGGGCCAGGGTTGGAGTGGTTGGGGGATTGGTCATAGAGGCAGAGCTGGCACAGTGGAGGAGGGAAAAGGGAGCAGTGGAGGACTGGGGTGGGGAGGTGGAGATTAGGAGTGGCACAAAGGGGAAGAATTTGTAGGGGGAGAAAGGGAAAGAAAAGGCAAGAGTAGGAACACTGTGGGAAGGGACAGCAAAGGGAAGAGGGTACTGAAGGTCAAGACTGATGCAGCATGGAAAGAGGCAGCAGGGAAGGAAGGGGCTGTGGGGGAGAAAAGGGCAGCACTGTAGTGGTCAGGGCAGCCTTAGGGATTCCTTGACCCTGGGGCAAAAGTCAAGGATGGCCCTCCCATGTATTGCGGGGGCCCAATCCTTGAATATTGCCTCTCACCCTCCCTTCTGCAAGCTCCTCCCTCCAGCAGGGCCCTGGCAATTACCTTTACTGACCCCCCCAAGACCCTTGACCCTGGGGTCAAGCCTGGCATGGCAAGGGGAGGGTCTGTGGGGGTGTGAGCGGCACTGGGGGGAGCCAAGACTACAGAGCTCTGGGAGAAGGCTGGCATAGAAGGGGGGATGGCCATACATTGGGCTGTGGCAGGAAAGGCCAGCACTGCAAGCTCAAGTTTGGGCCATGCGCTCTCTGGCCCCTGCGAGGTCTAGGATCCCCAACCCCCTCCCACTCCTTTCCCAATGCCCAAGCAGCTCCACATTCCCCAATCCCTTCCCACCCCTTTCCTGACCCCTGCCAGCTCTGGGATCCCCAACACTTTCCTGCCCCTTCACTGACCCCCTACTGTCTCAGGGACCTACAGGGTCCCTACCTATCTGGCCGGAGCTGCAGGTGTGTCCCCAGTATTTGCTTCCTAGCCAGGCTGCTCCCACCCTGAACATTCATCTGCTCATGCTCAAGGCAGGAGATTTGAAAACTTCCCCCACCCTGGCCTGGCTGCAGCTCCAGGGCAGAGCTGTCAGGGGAACATGCGTTAGTAAGAGGGAACGCACTAGAATGCTGTGTTCCACCCCATTATTCTATTTTTAGGGACCCCGGAATGCTGGTCTCTAAAAATTGTGGGCCCTGGAATGGCATTCTGGCATGTTCCTCCTTATTTTAACCCCTGCCTCTGAGCTATGACTGAGTTATTTAAGTCCTCAAAGTAAGACTTAAGGACAATTAAGTAAAGAATTCACTGGTACATGAGCCATGCCCCATGCTACAGAGGAAGGCAAAAAACTTCCAGAGTCCTAGCTAATCTGCCCTGGGGGAAGATTCCTTCCCTAACCCAGATATGATGATCACTTAAACCCTGAGCACGTGGCCAAATCTCAACAGTCAATCACCCAGGAAATAAGTCTCTATAATTACTCAGAACCCACTCCATCTATCCTCCCTTCTTAGGCCACTTGCATATCTACTACCTGTAGCCATAGATCAAAGATTAGTCAGTTTCTGAACTAGGCCATCCTATCATACCATCCCCTCCATAAACTTATCAAGCTCAGTTTTGAAAGCACTTATGTTTTTTTGCTGCCACAGCTCCCTTTGGAAGGCTATTCCAGAACTTTACTCCTATAATGGTTAGAAACCTGCACCTAAGTTCAAGCCTAAATTTCCTGATGGACGGTTAATGTCCATTTGATATAGTGTCCCAATTGGTGCTGTATTCAGCTAATTCATCCCTTCCCTGATATTTATCCCTCTGATATATTTATGGAGAACAATCATATTACCCCTCAACCTTCTTTTGGTTAGGCTATACAAGCCAAGCTCCTTGAGTCTCTTCTCATAAAGCAGGTTTTCCACTCCATGGACTATCCTTGTAGCCCTTCTCTGCACCTGTTCCAATTTGAATTCATCCTTTTTAAACATGGGACACCAGAAATGCATGCAGTATTCCAGATGGGGACTCACTAGTGCCCTGTACAGCGGCACTAACACCTCCCTATCTCTACTTGAAATACCTCTCCTGATACATCATCAAATCTCATTAGCTTTTTTCATGGCCACATCACATTGGCAGTTCATTGTCATCCTGTGATCAACCAGAACTCTCAGATCGTTCTCCTCCTCAATACATTCCAACTGATGCGTCTCCAACTTATAAGAAAAATCTTGTTATTTGTCCCTAAATGCATGACCTTGCACTTCCTGTTATTAAATTTCATCCTATGTCTGATACTCCAGTTTACAAGGTCATCCAGATCTTTTTGTATTGTATCCCAATACTTCTCTGTATTGGCAATACCTCCCAACTTGGTGTCATCTGCAAACTTTATTAGCATATTCCCACTTTTTGTGCAAGGTCAGTAACGAAAAGGTTAAATAAGATTGGTCCTCAGATTGATCTCTGAGGGACCCTGTGACCCGGGCCTCTTGGGATAACCACCTGAATATGCAAAGATCAGGACAAACTGCAAAAAGGAGAGCAGATTCTCCCAGCACTGGTGGGTTACCTGGAGATAAACTCCCCCAACCACTCACAAACAATGCTTCTGATCCCCCCCCAATGGATATCAAGAAGCCACCATATAGTATAGCCAGCTCCCATTGACTGCATTCCAGTCACCGGTCCCCAGTACAGCCACTAGGTCTATTAAAGAAATAGGTTTTTCTGACCCCAAAGGGTCAGCCACATTACGCAGAATGATATAGGGTTGAATCTTACCCAAAATACCACGCTGCCAGCCAATCCTTTAGTAACTATAAATAAAGGGTAATATAAAAAAGGAAAACAAACAAAACATGAGAGATGTTAAAGGGTCAAAGTGAATCACATACATACAAATGATTTAGAGTCCATAGAAGATAAATCCTTGTTTCACAGCTTCATTTGTTAGTGATCCAGTTTATAGGAATAGAGACCAAATAATCCAAGTGTAGAATTTGTTCTAATTCTCCCCTTGAGAATTAGCAGGGCGGTTTCCAGGCCAGTGCTGACTGGGCTCTCAATCCTGTGGCCCAAACTTTCCCTGAGAAGCTTGGACAGATGTGAGATAAAGGAATTCTGTTCCCAATGTCCTTTTATAGTTGTAGCTGGCAAGGTGGGCATTTGCAGGTCAATTCTTCTTGTGGGCTTTGATGACAGTTCCCAGGTACTTTCTTAAGTGGAGCAGAGCAATACATATTGTCCTTTGAAGGAAATTTCCAAAGGGATAGCGATGTTAGTCTAATCCAGTAAAAAAACCCAAGGAGTCAATGTAGCACTTTAAGACTAACAGATTTTTTTTTTGCATGAGCTTTCGTGGGAGAAAATCCCACTTCTTCAGATGCTTCAAAGATGGGTGAACTTACCTTCACCTCCTGGGCACCCCAGGGAATTAACTGCATTAGCACCATTAACAGACAGTTTACAATGGCACATAAAAGGTCCATGTAGATGTCAGTGTTCCCTCTTGACCCCTTCCGATAGAACAATGGTAACAGATAGGCAATGTCCACACAGGGCAGGCTTGTTTCAAAACAAGACGTTTCGAAACAAGTTGTTTCAAAATAACATGTTATCTCAAAACACCTTATTTCGAAGGACAAAAACTTTGTCCTCGAAATAAGGGAGCGAAATAGCAGGTCCACAGTGTGGACCTGCTATTTCGCTTGGCAAGGGGACTGCAGGCACTCACAGGGTGCAGTGCAGAGGGGTGCTGCACCCCATGGGTGCCTGCAGAGGGCTGCAGGCACCGGCGGAGTCAGGCGCAGCCCCACACCTCACCTGGAGGGTGCCTGCAGTTCCCTGCAGGCACTCGCCAGGAGACGCGCAGCGGGGCGCCTCACCCCAGGGGCTTTAAAGCCCCAGCTGCCCCCAAATCTGGCAGTGTGGGCCCCAGCGCGCGGCTGGAGCCCGCTGCTGGCTGGGCCGGAGTGAGTGCCGGCCTGGAATCCTCGGCGCCCCCGCTCCTGCCGGGGGTGTGGCCGGGGCATTGCCCTGGCCATGTCCCCAGCAGGAGCAGGGGCGGCGGGGATTCCGGGGGTGATGGGGATTCCGGGCCAGTGCTCACTCCGTCCCTGGCAGCAGAGGGCTCCAGCCGCGCACCGGGGCCCGCACCACCAGGTTTAGGGGCAGCCGGGGCTTTAAAGTCCCTGGGGTGAGGCGCCCTGCTGCGCCTCACCTGGCGGGTGCCTGCAGCCCTCTGCATACACCAGCAGGGTAAAGTGCCCAGCCGGGCTTTATCCCACCGGTGTCTGCAGCCCCTGCAGGCACCCCCACCTGAAGAGCTGGGCTGCTTCAGGCGGGGGTGCCTGTAGTCCCCTTCTGCTGGCCAGGGGACACCCCTCAGCACCCTGGCCAGGGTGCTGAGTGTTCCCTGGCCAGGGTGCTGAGGGAGGAAGGTTCAAATACTGTTTCAAAACAACTGCTGTTTTGAAACAGCATGTCCTGCTGGCATTGTTTCAAAAGGAGTTGTTTTGAAACAACTCCCTTTCAAAACAAAAGCGGGTTTAAGCTGTTTCGACAGAATGGCTGCATTTCGAAACAAGCAGTTTGCTTGTTTCGAAATGGCCGTACATCGTGTGGCCATGGCAGCTCTTATTTCGAAACAACAGAGTTTGTTTCAAAATAAGAAGTGTGTGTGGACATACCCATAGAGAAGCACTTCATTCACCTTGCTAACCTCTAACAAGATACATGTAAACATCATCAAGAAACCACTAGTGATAAAAATGCATATCAAAGCCCTAGTCTACTTGTAACACTGCCATTATATTTTCTTATAAGATGTCATCAAAGGTTAGATTTTGGTCATGTATTTTATAAAGATGGCTTGGCCTTTTCAGGCCTAGCATGACAGACCCCACAAGTAATCTCCCTTCAACTTGACAGTTCACCCTTCAGTATGACCAGCTATAGACTCCTCTTTAACCAGTTCCTTATCCACCTTACTATACTCATATTAATCCCCATCTTCTGTAACTTACTGAATAAGTCCCTATGTGGAACAGTATCAAATGCCTTGCTGAAATATAAGTAAATTAAGTCCACTACATTCTCTTTATCTAAAAAATCTGTTATGCTCTCCAAAAAGGAGATCAGGTTGGTCTGGCATGATCTACCTTTTGTAAACCCATGTTGTATTTTATCCCACTTAACTGTTATCCTCAACATCCTTAAGTACTTTCTCCTTCAAAATTTTCTTCAAGACATTGCATACTACTGAAGTCAAACTAACAGGCCTGCAGTCAGGGGCATCGCTGGCACCTGGCACACTGGGCCAGTCCCCCAAATCCCGATGCCAGTGCCCGGGGTCCTGGCAGGGCCCCTGCCTCTCCCGGTTTCTGGCCTGATCTGCCCGGAGTTCTGGGGCCCGGCCGCCCACAGCAGCAGCGGCTACTTCCGGCCCCTTCCTAGGCCTAGCAGCCCTGTGGCTGCAGCTGCTGCTCCCTGCCCTGTCTCCTGCTGGGGGCGTGGACTGTGGTCAGGAGGCGGGGCCTGGACCGGTGGCCTGGGTCCTTTCCCAGGGCAGCGATGCTCCTGCCTGCAGTTACCCAGATCATTCTTATCCCCTTTCTCGAAAATAGGGACTATCTTAGCAATTCTCCAGTCATTCAGTAAAACCTCCAAGTTTACAGATTCATTGACATTCTTTGCTAATGGCTGGTAACTTTATGAGTCGTTTCCTTTAAGATCTTTGGATGGAGATTATCTGGGCCCACTGATTTAGTCCTGTCCAGCAACTCGAGTTTGGTTTCTACCTCATATATTTTAATTTCCACTTTCAATACCTCATTCCCATTAGCTACCCTACCTCTATCCCCCAGCTCATCTTCACACTTATTAAAAACAGATGCAGAGTTCCTATTTAGACATTCAGCCATGCCTAGATTATCCTTGACCTCTAAGTCATTCTCAGTTTTTAATGGTCCCACTGTGTCTGTCTTTCTTTTCTTCCTATTTATATGACTAAAGAATGTTTTACTATTGGTTTTAATTCCCTTTGGAAGGCTCAGCTCTGCTTGACTTTTTGCCTTTCTCACTTTATCTCCATGTTTTGACTTCCAAAAGGTAGCTTTCCTTGCTGATCCCTCCCATTTTCCACTCCTTGTAAGCTCTGTGCTTCCTTTTAATTGCCTTTTGGAGATGCTCACACATCCAGCTTAGTCTACAGCTCTTTCCTATGATTTTTTTTTCGCCCCGTTTCTTTGACTGTAGGCTACAGATACTTTCTGCAACCTTGATCTGAAGTGATTCCAAGCCTCTTCTACACTTGCATTCCTGAGTTCTTCAGTCCAGTCCATTTCCCCAACTAATTCCCTTACTTTTCTAAAGTTAGCCCTTTTAAAGTCAAATAGCCTGGTCCTAGATTTATTTTTGTTAATCCTTGCAATTAGTTTGAACTGAATGAGCTTGTGGTCATTCAAACCTAAGTTGTTTACTACAACCAGTTTCTCTGAGAAGTCCTCACTACTCACCAGTGCCAAATCTAAGATGACAGTCTCTTGTCAGTTTGGTAATAGTTTGGAGAAGGAATTCATTAGCTATCATATCCAGGAAAATCTAGGTCCTCTTATTACTACTAGCACATGTCCTCCAGTCTATATTTGGGAAGTTCAAGTGTCCAGAATCACACAGTGCCAAGTAATATTTTCTTCCTTAAAGAGGTCCCTATCCAGGGCTAAATCAGATCCCAGTGGTCTGTAACATACACCAAGTGCTATCCCTGGAGAAACTGTAAAATCCCAATGTGATTTTTATCCAGACTGATTCTGTCTTACTTTGATTTTCCTTACAGTCTACCTTCTCATTGATATACAATGCCACTCCCTTCCCCCTTGCCTTTATATCTGTCTAAAGAGCACATGGCCTTCAATACTGGTGCACCAGTCTTGATTACTATTCCCCCATGTTTTAGTTATCCCTGTAATATCTGGTCTCACTTCCTCTATTTCATTATCTAGGCTTCTCACATTAGTATATAAACATTGAAGTTTTTGCTGCTTGTCCTCACTCATGTTCTTTCCTGATTCAGCACAGTAGTTCTATGGCCAACATCTCTTGCTAGCCTGGGGGTTAGGCCACCACTCCATCTAACCACCACGCTGTTCCCTATTTCTGTGTCCTGTCTTATTTCATTTTCCTTCATCTCAACACTAATATCAAACATGGAGATTATTTGGGCATCTCCCAGCTGTCTCGCCTGACTCCCTAGTTTAAAGCTCTCTTGATCAGTTGTGCTAATTTCCCTCCCAGAAGTCTGTTTCCTTCCTGAATCAGGTGCAGTTCATCCCAGGAGAACAGTCTTCTGTCCATGAATGCCTCCCAGTCACAATACATGCCAAAGTCCTCCTTATAGCACCACTGCCTGAGCCATCTGTTTATCATCAGGATCTTCTCACACCTCTGTTGTCCTCCTCCAGTGACAGGCAGAATCACGCTAAAGATCAAACTGAGCCTCTGTTTCCTTGAGAGTCCTCCGCAGCCTGGCATAGTCACCATTGATATGTTCGACTGAGATCTACCTACATTATTTGTATCCACATGAAGGACAATCAGAGGATTCTTTCCTTCTCCCATTAAGATCCTCTTCAGGCTCAGATCAACATCCCATATCCTTGCACCTAGCAAGCAGCATGCCCTTCTGTTCTCGGGATCAGCTGTGGTTATAGGCCTGTCTGTTCTTCTCAGTAGGGAGTCACCAATCACATAGACTTGCCTTTTCCTGGAAACAGTGTAATTCTCTAGCCCATCCCCACATCTTTGTGGAAGATGTTTGCAGATGACACTGAGCTAGGGGGAGTGGGAGATACTTTGTAAGGTCAGGATAGGCTACAGAGTGATGCAGACAAATTGGAGGATTGAGTTAAAAAAAAGAAAAAAAAACAAAACTGTTAAGTACAAGTGCCGATTCCTGCACTTTTGTCATAAGAATTCCTGCACATGCACTGTTACAGACTGGGGACCTACTGTGAAGGTAGCAGTTTTGTAGAAAAGGACCTGGGAGGACAAAAATTTGGATATAAGTCAATAGGGTGTCCTTATTGCTAAGAAGGTTGGTGGCATATTGGGCTACATTAGTTGGAGTATTGCCAACAGAAAAGGAAAGTGATTAGTACTCTTTATTTGGCACTGATGGGTTCTCATTTGGAGTATTGTGCCCATTTTTGGCCCCCCCACTATAGAAAGAATGTGAACAAATTGGAGAGAGCCCAGAGGAGGGCAACAAAAATGATAAGGGAGCTAAAGCCCATAAGTTATGAGGAGAGGCTGAGAAACTAGACTTGTTTAGGTTTCAGAAGAGAAGAATTATGGGGGATTTGATTATGACCTTTTACTACTTGAGAAAAGGTTTCAGGGAGGCTGGAGCTGGGCTATTCTAAGTGGCAGATGACAGAATTAGGAGCAATGGTCTCAAGAAGCACTGTGGCAGGAGGTCTCAGTTGGATATTAGGAAAAACCTTTTTCACTAGCTGGTTGATGAGGCACTCAAATGGGTTACACAGTGAGGTGGTAGAATCCCCATCATTAAAATTTTTTAAGGTATAACTTGACAAAGCCCTGTTCAGGATGCTTTATTGGGGTTGGTCCCACTTTAAGCAAGGAGTTGGAACAGATGACTTGCTGAGGCCTCCTCCAGCACTAACCTTCTATGATTTTATGATACAAGTAATTCCCACCAAAATCATTATTTAAATGTCATTATTCTGAGGCAAGTAGTTAGCAAGCTAACCCTAAACCTTGTCCACCTCCGTATATTTTCATATACTCACATATTCATGAGATAACTCTGGGTCTTTATGAAAATCGGTTCATTACTGAGGCATCAGATTTCTGTTCCTAGAAATGCCATGAGCCCATTTAGGAAAATGCAGACATTGTCAGATTCTGCCAGTATTTTCATTTATGCTCTATCCCTTTCACCTCCATGGAACCTTACTGTTAATCGTTCCTGCTTAAGTATGCTATGCATGTGCAAGTGTTAAAAATGAGTATAAAGGTGATAGAGGACAGCTAGGTTCCTTTGTATCTAAGGGATTTTGAATGCAGACCTTCAGTTGTTATGGCAACCGTCAATTAATGAAGTGTCATCAAAGCTATATCTCTCCAGTACTTTGAACAGTTCTTACCATTAAACATGATTAAATGTTCCCTACTGCAGCCAATGACTTTGCTGCAGTTGGAATCCATATTAGTAACATTAAATTTAAAATATTCTTATGTTGTCTGATGAGAGAACCCCTGGTAAAACTTCACTCCAAATTAATGATTTTCAAAAGGATGGTCTGCAGCCAAGTGGCTGTTAATTTACAAATAATCTACTCTAATTAAAAAGTTGGTCTGTAGTGTGAACAAGTAGGATGATTTTTACATGTGGAACTGTGACCAAGATTATCACTGTGTTGTATGGAAGTAATTATTTATGATCGATGGTATTAAAAGTATTAGCTGAACTGTAAAGCATAGTTTTCAACAGAGCATTTAATCTTTTTTCCACTGGGGCTTGTTTCCTCCTCTATTCACACACATACAAACAAATAGAACAAACAGTGAAGAACAGGATTTCATCACATCGATTAATTATCATGAAGGGGATGGAATATCTAAGATTATTGAATCACTTGATGTGAAAATGACCTACAGGATGAGAATCTGTAGTACCATGTATCACTAGTTCAGAGGTTGAGACCTTCCACAAATATCATGACTTTTATAAGGCTACAAAATAGCTCATTAATGTCCAGTGACCTCATGTTAACTGCTCACTGAGATGGCAAGAATGAATATGTCTGAGTTTAATAGCCTATGTGCTAACAACTTTTCAGCTTCAATACTTCCCTCTTAAAATTTCCTTGGAGCTCAACCTGGAGTAATGTGAAAACTAAATGTGATATTATTACAAAAGAAAATATGCTGTGACTCACTGCTCAGCAAGATGAACTCCAGGAGGAAGCTAAACTATTATATATTCATGGAATAGTGGGCTTGTTCAGGTATACCTAAATTGTTATAAAGTCGTGGGGCAGAAGCAAGGGAGTTTCTCAAGTTAGTTACAGTAATTCTTTTTCACTCTGTTTGGTACAGATGAGAAACATAAGAACGTCTGCTGCTCAAAAGTAGTAAAAACATTAGGCCAGATGCCAGCTGTCCTATTTGAAATGAATAGTTATGTCAATTTACACTAGCTGGGATCTGGCTCACTGTTTTCTGTTTAAAACAAATAATTTAGAGTATACATATAATATTTAGGGTGAAATATGTGTTTAGGTACCTATTTAGAAAAGTTGAATTATCAAGGAATAAAGTATATTTCCATATCTCATAAGGCTGGATTTGGAACCTTCGGTTCTTAGTCCCATGGTCCCATGGTTCATTAACAACAAAGTAATAAATAAAGGAACACTAAAATCATTTAAAATAAATGTGCAACTCTGGGCTTTAATAAAAGTAAAAGTATTTATTTTACTAATATTTTCAAAATGTTAGGGTATGTGTGTGTGTATGTGTGTTCAAAGCTTTCAAATTATTGGTATAGCCCATATATTTTGGGTTTATAAGGGCTGAAGCTTCAAGTGCAACTAAGATGCTCAAGAGCCATTTTTAACTTACATTCTTCATTTCATCGGGTTTTGTTTTAAACATTATAAATATTCATCGACTGAGGGAAAAAATCTCTACATAAGTAACATTAAGAACATGAATAAAACTCATAAAAGCAAGTGACAATGCTGAAACTCTGTGCAGAAGCTGTCCTTAAATCACCTCATTCTACACGATAATTACAGACATTTAGTATCAGAGTGTGTTTTAAGAACTAACCTGTAATTCCATCATACCTAGAACTTTCACCAAAATTAATAGGAGATTTCGGTGCCAAAGGAATTCATGATCAAGCTCTGTTTGTATATTACTACCAAAAAATGTCAATCAGAATGTGAAAAAAACAAGGAGTCCTGTGGCACTTTTAAAGACTAACAAATTTGTTTACCACATGAGCTTTCATGGGAGAAAATACCACTTCATCAGGCACTATGAAGATGGGGAATTTACAGAATGGGAGGAAAATAAATGCAGAAAAGTGTAAGTCATGGGATCAGGTCACACTGACAGCAAACAAAAGCAGTTGTTAAGATTAAAACACTGGGGCACAGCATATAGAGGAAGGTAAATTCAAATCACCTGATGTAATGAGAGAAAAACCAAAGTCCATATTGAAATAAGGGTTGAATAGGGACTTTGGATTCTTTTCCCATTATAACAGGTGATTTGACCTCACCTTCCTCTATATGCTGCTCCCCAGTATTTGAATCTTAACAGCTCCTTTGATTTGTTGTTACAGTGTAACCTAATCCCATGTCTTACACTTCCCTATATTTATATTTCTCTCATTCTTTGCATTCCCCCATCTCCAAAGCACCTGACAAAGTGGTGTTTTCTCCCACGGAGGCTCATATGATAAATACCTTTGCTGGTCTTTAAAAGTGCCACAGGACTCCTTGCTTGTTTTGCCGAGCTGGACTAAAATGGCTACCCCCTTGGAATTAGTTAAAATGTGGTTTATATAAGTTGTTTCATACAAGTTTTATAATGGGTTTCTATTTTTTCTCTCAATAACTTTCCTAATACATTTGTTACTTTTACAGATTATATTTCTGAACTGATATCACAGGAACTCAGACTTGCCTTGTGCTCTCTCTCTCTTTGTTCATGCCTTGTAATTTAAAGTCTAGATCACATGTAGCCAAACTGTGGCTCGGGGGCCACATGTGGCTCTTGAATGAAGAACTGTGGTTCCCGGAGGAATGTCAGCAAATCAATTTAGGAAAGCAGGCCCAGCCTAGGAGTTCAGAAGGGGGTCGGGATGGTGGGAGAAATGCAGCATGGTCAGGGATGGTGGGGAGAAGTGTGGCATGGTCAGGATTTTAAAAAACTCGCCACTAACCTGCAGTCTTCTATATCAAGCAGCGGCTAAGATTTTACTGTATAGGACTAATTTTCATGGTATCCTTAAGTAATTATTAGAATCTGACATTAGTAGGATCGATATTCATCCTCTTTTTATAATAAAATTAAAGTGTGCAATGAATTTTAAACTTAGTAATTTTGGAGTATGCAAAAGTATTTGGCTATAGGCCTCAGCACGGCTCTTGAAGGTTTAATAATCAACTTGTGTGACTGTTGAGTTCCATAAGTTTGGCCACCACTGGCTAGATTTTGCAGCCAGAACTCAGGCAATGTTTCTGTTGACAACATGTGAGCCACAGTAGAATACATCTCATTCTTCCATACCTATGTTGGCTCTGGAGTGCCAAAAGGAGTAAAAGACAGTAGACTTAATGTTGTCCCTAAAGTAAACAGGTATATCTCTAAATCTACCGAGGAAACAACACTATTATATAAGATTTTTTTTCCCCCTCTAGCCATAAGTCCCACCTTTGATTTTCCTTTTTCAGCACACATTGTCAATACTATCAACATGTCACTGTGCTTGTAAAAGGAAAATAATAATAATAATTCTGAAATGATTGTTGAAAGTAAACTCAGGGAAGACCAAAGTCATGCTGGTGGAAAAGCGGAAGTGTTTCAAGTAACTAAACAATAGTCTGACCTATACTTACAATGCACGTACTCTTGATGTATTGTCAGTGTAGTAGAAAGTCCGAATTTGCTGTGATGCAAGATGCCCAGCTAAGAATGATTGTGAGATCATGTTTTTTCCACCTTTGCTTGCAAGGAGGTTGCACTGTTTTCTCTCAGATGTAGAGCTTGACACAGTGGTTCATGTATTTAACATATGCTAATCTGGATAGATGCAGTTCACTGAATCTTAGCTGAAGATAGACATGACACTGGCTACGTCCACAAGCAGGGAGTTAAATCAATTTAGCTTGAAGCAATTCAAGCTAAATCAATATAACAAACTTTAAATCGATTTTAATTAAATTGATTTACTAGGTCCCCACAAATTGAACTAGCATGTATGGGGAAGGACTTGCTAGTTTGATTTAGGAGAGGGGCACCCTGGGAGGTGTGGCAACATGGCCCCCTGGCAGAGCTATGTTGCCACCCAATCCCTTGCCACTGGTTCTCCAGAGCCAGCGGCAGGGGAAAAAAAAAGCCTCTGGGAGCAGAGATGGGGCCACCCCTCTTCCCCGCCATTTTTCCAGTGGTAGGGAAAGGATCGGGGCACCCCTCTTCCCCATCACTGGCCAGTAGGTGGGGCGGGGGATTGGGGGTGCCCTGCATCCTCACTGCTGGCCTGGCGGTGGGGCACAAATAGGGTGCCCCTGTTCCCCGCTGCTGGCTGAGCAGTGGGGGCAGAGCTCACGGGGCACCCTGAATCCCCGGTCACTGGCTGAGCAGTGGGGTCTGAGTACGCGAGGAGCCCCGAATCCCCCATCTCTGCTTGAGTGATGGGGGCTGAGCTTGCGGGGCACCATGAATTCCCCATTGTTGGCCAAGCAGTGGGGACAGAGTTCGCGGGTCACCCCAAAGCCCCCACAGCCCAGGCAGCAGCATGGGCTTCAGAGCATCCCACAAGCTCTCTCCCCACCACTTGGCCAGCAGTGGGGGTAACAGGGCACCCAGAGATCTCAGCCCCCACTGCCTATCCTGCAACAGGGGTTTTGGGGTGCCCCACAAGCTCAGCCCCTGCTGCCTGGCCAGCGGTGGAGGTAGCGGGGTGCCCTGAGAACTCAGCCTCCACCGCCCAGCCAGCAACGGGGGATTGGGGGCGCCCTGTGAGCTCAGCACCCGCTGCCCGGCCAGCAGCAGGGGGAGTGGGGCACCCAAAGAGCTCAGCCCCTGCCACCTGGCATGCAGTGGGGGCTTCAGGGTGCCCTGCAATCTCAGCCCCCACCAACTGGCCAGTGGCGGGGGATACAGGGCACCAGGGCTCCATTCCCCAGCCCTGTGTGCTCCCCTCTTCCTAGCCAGGGACCTGATTCCCTCCCTGGCCAGCGTGCTGAGGAGACATGTCTTCCTTCCAGGGTGCCATGCACCCTGGGAGGAAGGTCAAAGCCATTGATTCATAACAACTTTGTTTTGAAACAAGTCATCCTAACAGCATTATTTTGAAACAACCATTTCACTTCAATGGCTGTTTTGCTTTAAATTAGGTTTTAGCCATTTTGATCTAACGTCTCTTGAATTGAAATGACAGATCTCGTCATTTTGATTCAGGAGAACATAGTGTGGACTAAATATTTTTTAAATTGAAATAAACGCCATTATTTCTATTTAAAACGTACATGGGGACATACCCATAGAGACTCCAACTTGTGTAGGACATACTGGTTTCAGATATGACCACACCAGAGACAGTCTCTGTACACAGCAATAGCTGTACTTCTCAGTTATCTAACTATTCATTTTATGTAATCTATCAAAGTATTTATTCTGATCATTTATTTATTTGTATTATTGTCATGCCTAGAAGCCACAGTCATGGATCAGGACTGCCCTGTGCTAAGCACTGTATAAATACAGAACAAAACACAGTTCTTGCTGCCAGGAGCTTACAATCTATGAATAAAACAAGGGGCAACAGCTGGAGACAGACAGACAGGGGAATACAGGGAAACAAATAGGCACTCTTGGTCAGCATGATAGGCTGTGTGGTCTGAGCCACAGCCACCAACAAATACCTATCTGCTGTTCAACTTTTTTGTTGGCATCTTAGGATAGAAAAGTTTTAAAGATGGTTTTAAATGTTGACTTAAGTTAGTTTCTCACAAGCACATAGAACATGATATGGTATGAAATAGTAGAGAGCATAAAAATGCCTGTGTGAAAAATCTAATAGGTGGGTGATGGAGGCTGGCATTATTAGTCCATCTGAAGTGGGCCACTAAATTGGAGATGGTTGATAGGTAGACTATGAACAGATTATGCGGGGCCTTTAATGTAGAGACAAGTAGGTTATACCTCATACAAAAGAGCCAGTGAAAGAATGCAAGGATAGTAGTGATATGGTCAAAGAGAGATGCTAGGAAAATAATTTGTGTAGTAGCATTTTGAATACATAAGAACAAGGAAAGATTTTATTTGTCAAGACAAGAGAGGAAGATGTTGCAGTCACTGAAATGGGAAATGATGAAAGTTTGGACAACACTTTTAGCTGTTTGGACGGATAGGAAAGAGCTGTGTATTAAAGATGTTATGTAGAAACAATCTTTAAGACTTCACCTGAATTTGGATGTGAAGATCACAATACCTCGGGACCTTGGAGTATACAGACAAGAAAACTGTCAATAAAACTCATGAGTGATAGATAAACAATTCTCAGTCAAAGCACTTACTAACATATACTAGTTGGCAGTGGGGGGTTGAGGATCCTGACACAGGCAAAGCAGAAGAATTCTCTTGTTATTATCTGGGGATCTCCTATACACACCTATATTACTATATTTAGTGCCTAGAGATTATGACAATGAGCTATCTATGAATATAATAAACTAGCTAAAGTCAGTTTTTTTCTGTCTCCTTCTACAGCATAGACATTCCATATGCTAATCTTCAGGATCTCCATTATTCTCTCTCCTCTTGGTCTAGTAGATTCTGTTCTGTACGCCAATTCAAGTTGCTTTGATTCTCCCTATGTTGTTTTCTCTCAGTCTTCCGCACCTTCCTTCAGCTTCTTTTTTCCTGTGCATTTAATAATTATAATGTCTGACTTTGAATCACCCCCAGACCACATTTCTCCTCTAATGTTCTCTCATGCACCTCCAATGCCATTCCTGTTGCTTGCCCTTTGACAGGTTTAAAAATATAAAAATAAAATAAATCAAGAAGTTAATATGACAATCAAATTGGGTACTTCTACATTATGGTGTGTTCACACAGCAGTCTTATTTTGAAACAACAGAGGTTGTTTCGAAATAAGAAAGGCCATTTTCACATGATGCACCGTTGTTTCGAAACAACTTGTATCAAAATAACCCCCTGTGTGTGAACATAGCCTATGTGTTTAAGTCAACTTAAGGGCCCTTAAGTCAAGTTAAACAGAGCCCTGTCTACACTGCAGGGCAATAAAGTCAACTTTAGGTTCCAGTAAAGTCAACTTTATAAGGTCCACTTATAAAGTCGACTTTACTGTTAAGTCGACTTTATTAAGTCAACTTAAAGCAATGTGGACTCACTAAGTTGACTTAATAAAGTTGACTTAGTACCATGGGGCCATTAAGTTGACTTTATAAAGTTGAATTAAGCCAGGACACCCATTTAAAGTCAACTTTATAAAGTCGACTGAATGTTGTGTGGACTCACTAAGTTGACTTAATATGGTCTACTTAAAGTTGACTTTAAGTAAACTTTATTAAGTCGACGTAATAAAGTCGACTTAGCTTTTACAATGTAGACATAGCCATCATCATAACTTTAAGTCCACATAAAGGGTACATCTACAGTGGAGCTTTAGTTTGACTTAAGGAAGGTTAAGTTGATCTACACACCTCGTGACCACACTGGGCTTTTATTAAGTTGACTTAAGTGCCTCCTTAAGTCTACTTAATAACACCACCTCTTAAGGTTAACTTAACAATTAAGTCAACCTTATTAAGTCAACTTAAGTCAATGTAGATGGGGAAAAGCACTTAAGTCAA
The DNA here is from genome assembly GCA_007922195.1 of Podocnemis expansa. Classification (NCBI taxonomy): domain Eukaryota; kingdom Metazoa; phylum Chordata; order Testudines; family Podocnemididae; genus Podocnemis; species Podocnemis expansa. Next base: position 50,174,575 of record ML681979.1, on the reverse strand, counting down.
CCTAATTGGCCTCCAGGCCCCCTCCCAGAGTTGCTGGACACCAGAAAGTGTCAGCCTAGCACCTGCCAGTGTGGATGCAGGCAATCAAGAGGAGATTTCAATGTGGACCTTGTTAGTTGACTTAACAGAGCCTCCGGGGTAGACATACCCAAAAAGGTCTCTTTGTCCTGGGTTTGTTATCCCACTGTTTTACCACTATTATAATTTTATGTCACTACCTATTGTGTTATCTGCAATAATTTAATGACAAAAGGGCAAAAAACTTGTTGAATATTACTTCTGCGAAAAGCTGTTCTCTCTGGGGCTATATACAAATAATTGTACTTTACGGAGTGTACATGGATGTGCAAATTGTATCCTTCCGGTCCTGAATCAAGTCCCATACATTTTTATGTATATTGATCTTTAAAGTTAAATACTATAAGACACACATTTTATTTTTTTTTCCAAAATTATATATTTAGCACTTCTAACTGTCTGCATGGCTGTGGTAATCTGTAATGTGCTATGCTATCAGATTCAGTAGTAATAACAAGAGAACATGTACATAGCAGAAATATCTAGGATCAGAACTAGGATCCTACTTCTGAAGTCAAGCCTAGTCAACAGCTCAGTAAGCATAATGTTTGACCAGATCACAGTTTCTTTTGCACACCACCCTCCCCAACCCTGCCAGCACTCTTCTTGCAGAGGGCTGTAAAAAGCCATCTCAGCTTTTTCTCCCAGATGGTGGGATACCTTGGCCATACCCAGTAATTTAGGTTGGATGACTCATATACATTGCCCAGTTTCTTATTTCTTGGAAAGGGAGCCAGGAATTTTGCAGACCTTCCTAAGTCTCTTTTGGTGGAGGATCAAAAGAGAAGGTTAAATGTTCCAGTGTACCCGAGAATAACATCTTCCTGGAGCCAACGCAAAGGGAAAAAGGTCAATAGTACCTTCTTATTTGGATAGAGGTTTTTGAGGAGTTCTTCTGGCTGAGTTGCTGAATTGTGCTTGATCTATCAGTCTTACACTGATAGGTCAATGCACTCTCCATAGGATTAGAGTGGAGATCTGGATGGGAGATTCTCCTTCCTTTTGAAAAGTTACTTCAGCAGTTTCCTTCTCAGAAGTAATCTCTTTCCTGAGCTGTCTGCTGTTTCTTCCTTTTAAAAAGTCTTTTCTCTATCATATGTGCTTGACAGGATAGGGCTAGTATTCTACTCCCCCATCCCCAGGGCCTCTCTATCACCTTCTTCATCAGTGTGAGGCTTATACATCCCATCACAGGAATTTCCTCCTCCTAGAAAAGGCCCTGAGTCCTCCAACTTTCTAGTGCTTAAGGGACCAGTGGCAGCAAGCACCATCCTTGCAGGGACCATGTGCCTGCATACAGCTCTGGTTCTGGCAGATCAAGCATGATTCCCTAAAAGTGTGCCTTGCCCCAGTCCATTATTGTCAGTAAGGCTTCCAGGTGGCATCACTACAGAAAAGATAAAACAGACTAGAACTATGTCCAGTTTCCAATTAAATTCTACAGATTCTTTCTCTGTTCTTCCTTGAGCACAGACTTTGGCCTTCCAGATCACCCTTAAATGGGTGCACAGGCATTGGGGAATACCCTGGCAAAGACAGAATGGCTACGTTCACACACAGGGGGTTATTTCAATACAACTTGTATCAAAATAAGGCGTTATTTCGAAATAAGTTAATTCTAATTAAGAAAATGTTAATTTGAATTAAGGAAAAAAGCTCAAAGCGAAATAGCAGGTTCGGACAAAAGTTATTTCTAAACAAGTCACCGTCGTTTTGAAATAACACGTTCTGATGGGATTGTTTTGAAACAATCGTTTCAAAACAACGTTGTTTCATCATCAAATGGGGTTTAAGTTGTTTTGAAACAACACCGTTGTTTTGAAACAACAGAACCTGTTGTTTCGAAACAACGGTACGTCATGTGAACATGGCATTTCTTATTTCGAAACAACCTCTGTTGTTTTGAAATAAGACTGCTGTGTGAACACACAATGGTATCTTTTTCATACTGGATGGGGAATATCAAGATCCCCTCCATATATGGGATGTAGGGGAGGAGTATATTGAGAAAAGCCAATGTCTCTAATATTTTTAAAGACAACAAAGGAGCATACAAGAGGAAGATGCAAGAAATCAAGCAGTTAATGGCAATACAATAGAAGTCAGACCTCTAAATAAAATTCTGGTTATAAATAGTTGATTTTCTTAGCCACTATTTTCCATTCGAGAGGATTAGTATGTTGCTTAAATATGACATAGCAGTAATTTTAAATGGTGCTAATTTTTAATCTAAATGAGTTTTTCTTTAATTGCTGGGATTTTTCTCTTCTATTATTTGTAAAGATATTTACAATGGAAGCTATCATTATAAAAACTTTTCAGGCTTTGTTTTAAGTGTGCTATCTTTTGAGCTTCACCACTCAATGGGAGCATAAATATTTATTGGCAGGTGGTAGCCATCTGAGCTCCAGTCTATGCTGGAGGGGAAAACATAGAAAAAAGAAAGACCAAAAGAAAATAATGACTTCCTTGGACTCCCCTAATAAATAGAAATTTTGCTTTTAGTAATTAATTCCATAACTGAATTGCCCCTTAGAGCTGCCCCTAGTATTGCATTTCTCTGCCTTTTAAAAGAGGAAGCTAATACCTTGCCAGGTAGTGTTCAGCTATGCAAATATACTAATACTGTGGCAACTCTTCAGCACCATTATATCCTACATTATGATAATTTCATATTATATGCACCTAAATAGATGATGTTCAATACATATGATGAATAACTGAATGGGGATAGCCTTACTTTTCCTGTGAAAATAGCATAAACACAGACACATTGTTTATTCTTTATTCTATAAAGTCCTATGATAATTATGTTACTACATAAATATTCATTACTTGGAAGAGGATGAATTGAGAACTCATTTTATGTAGTCTGGCTGTTCCAACTATTACTTACATCAGACTAATCCTAGCAAAATTCATTACCATAATTAGGCCCTGATCCAGTGCCTGCTGAAGTCATTTAATTATCCTTACTATCGATTCACATTTTCCTATTATATTCACTGTAACAAGTAGCAATAGCTTGAGGACTTGGACCCAGCAATCCCATAGTTATAATCCAAATTCTACCACTGTAACACTGCATAGCTTAAGATAAGTCACCTCAGATATCTAGCTTTATTTCCCGACTTGCAAAACAAATGCTACTACTTACCATCACAGGACACACATTGCCAATGTTAATTGATTGTCACAGTGCTTGACGAACATTGCTAAGCACTTAGTAACATTTTAATAAGAAGTTAACACATTTTGGGTTTCCATTTACAGACAGAAAAAACTTTTTTTTTTAATATAAACACAGGTCACTGTAACTACAAAATAGATGCAGCTACACTTTTCTTGGGCAGTAACATGTAAAGAATCCTAAATGTGTGGAGTAGAACAATGTGAAAATAAAATACACCCTTGCAAACAATTCTGTATTTATGTTATTTTAATGTACATTCCACAGTATGCTAATTGAAGCTTTGGTAATAAGCTTGGAAAGTATTTTGAAGTGGTAAGTAACACAAGGCTGATAAAATCAGGTTCTACCACAGTAAATCAGTGACATTTTTAGTGCATGTTCCAATGCCACAAAAAACTACCATTATGTAATAAACACCTCTGGTTTTATTGTAAAGCTGGGAGCCATTTCACAATTGTAACACACTAAATAGGACTTGGATTTCTATTATGCCAAATAAATGAAGTGAAGCAACAAAGAAGTAGTTGAAAAATGATGTGTAGTATAGGCATACAGCATACCAAAGATTAAATGAGAGGACAAATCTGAATTCTGTCAGTTTGGGGGATTTGTGTGTGTGTGAAATTAGTCAATTCAGAAGGAAGTTAGAAATCAAAGATCCATTTTGAGTGTATGAAGTACAATTATATTCTCTGTGCCCCTGTATATAATATATCCCCAAGAAAAGATCAAAATTGAGAGACATTGCCTTGACATAGCATTTGGGCTAACCACATTCATCTTGACATATTATAGCACCCTGCACAATAAAATGAGGGGCACAATTGTATGAGTGTTCTGTAATTGCAATTCTCCTTACAGTAAGTAATTCCTGTACATCGTTTGACAGGACTTCTGCAAACAGGTGGATTGCTGGATTGGGAATATTGTGCTGATCACTACCAGGGTGCTCATTTTAATGATGCAGTTGTCTAATTTTGTTTGCTGTTTCGTTCTTTTTTTTTTTTTAACAAAGCCTTGCTCTCCTTCATTCTCTTTTCAAGTATATTAGTTACTATGGAAACAGTGATGCCAGTTACATGACGAGAGTTTAATGATGTCAACTAATACAGTCTGAAGTCAGTTCATATGATGTTTTGTAGTGTATAACATCATTAGTGAAATACTGTTTATTTGATAACTGTTTATAACTTGCAAATTTGCCTTAACATAAAGGATCTATGCATCCTTATAGTATAAATCCATATAGGCTATTTCTAGACTTATTAATTCAAAATAGTTATTTTGAAATAATTATTTTGATTTTAATTCAAAGTAATTATTTCAGATTAACATGACTTTGAATTTATTGTTTTGGATTAGGAGTCCAGAGAAGACTCGCTAATTGAAAATAAGGTAGGAATTATTATTTCACAGTAGAGTCTTCACTAGACTCTCCAGTTTGAAACAAGGGAAGATAGGCAAAAGAATAGGGGCATTTTTTTTTTCAAAATAGGCCTATCAAGTGGCTTAGAATGGCTTATTTCAAAGCAATAATTTATATTTTGAAATAAAAGCAGATTTTATTATTTTGAAATAGTGCTTCATTATTTTGAAATAAAGAAATGCTTAATTTGAAATAACAAAATGCACACATGGACAGGGAAAAAGTTATTCTGAAATAAGCCTCCTGGTCCCATATCCCATCAAGTATGTAAACTCTAAGTTCTTCAGTAGCAGCAGGAATCCTGTATTTATTTAGCACTGTTCCTTCCTAAATGTTTTCCCCTCACTTTGCCAGTGCCTCTTTCAGCACATAAGGAGTCCTGTGCTACCTACAAAGACCAATACATTTATTTATCATGTAGGCTTTTGTGGGTTTCCATGTTGATCTCTCAAGTTATTATGGAAATTATGTATCTCTTTGGACTCTTCATGTCTCTCACAATCCTTGCCATCCGCAATTCCATTCTCTTGCAGACCTATTCATTCTTTCAGAAATAAGGCAGGACTAGATCTCTTCTCTCTGCCCCCATTTTAAACAGGTACAGAAGGGACTTCACATATTTTTTCTGTTGGGAAATTCTTAATTCTTCATTCCAGCAGAGCTTGCTTGCCTTTGACCTGGCCCCCCAGTTCACCATTTCAGCATACATTATTGGTTTCACAGGTGGAAAAAATATTAGTTTGGTCCTTCTGCTAAAACCCCAGTGATGAAAATATTAATGTTAACATTTAATTTACCATCATTGGACTTCAGTCAGGATGCCACTGCAGTAAATGGAGCAGTTGGTAGTTTTCCTAATTGTTTTCCAAGCTGTCTGCAAACTCAGGCAAATATTCAGTTCACCTTTGCATTACATTTCAATGATTTCTTGAGATTAGAGATTTAATTTATTTTAATGAAAGTTTAAATTCTGGAACATTTATGTTACAAATTTAGAAAATGCAGTTATGTGGCTGTTTGAATGGTATGTTTGGAATGTGCTTATAGACCACTACCAGAGTATGTAATACAGCTTCAGAACCCTTGTTTACATAGTTACCGATATTCTGACTCACTTTAAGATCTCTTTGAGTTTCCCATTATAATGAGTTTTCTGTAACCATCAAATCATTTTTTGTCTCTGCAGTATCTCCATTTTTTCATTTTTTAAATGTGTACACCAGAACTGCAAGTGGCATTCCAATATTGATCTTATCAATGCTGTTCATAGAAACAGACCTGCTCAATGATGATTCCCTATTTACAGTTGCATTATGAGATTTTTTTTAGTTAGTCAATGTTTTAATCATTTAATATATGCTAGGTAAATTTTATATCTTTCTAGTTTTGTAATCAAAATGTTGCACAGTACCAGGTCAAATGACGTACAGAAATCTGCTTATATTATGTCAACACTATAAACCTTATCAACCAAACTTGTAATCTCATTGAAAAAAAAGGGATATCCAATTAGTCTGATAGAATCTATTTTACATAAACAAATATTGATTTCTGTTAATTGCTTTGCCTCCATTAAGTTCTTCATTAATCAATTCCTGCATTACCTGCCCCATTATCTTGTCTGGGATCTATGACATCCCATTTATCCTTTTAAAGTCTTCACACAACAATAGCTTTCTTCATAACTTCTGCTTCATAAGTTCCTCAGCCACCTCTTTAAAAACTCTTGGATACAAGTTATCTGGCTCTACTACTCTAAAAAGGGCTAATTTTAGTAGCTTCTGTTTAACATCCTATTGATATACTAGTGGAATGGAAAAGGTGTTATCACCATATGATGAGATTAGATAATCTACAATTACAGAACAGAACTATATATTGAATATTTCTGCCTTTTCTGTATTATTTTGGTAATTCTACCATTTTTATCGAGAGATGGACCAAAATGATGGTCAGGATTCCTAATATATTGTTCTAATATAGTAAAACAAAATCCTCCTTATTATCCTTAATGCTACTGATCACAGATTTCTCTTAGCGTCCCTTGGCTTCAGTTATCAATTTCCTAGAATCTCTGACTTCTAATTTATATTCATTATGATCAACCTCACATTCCTTTCCTTTATTGTATATTATTTTAATAGTATTTTTCATAGCAGACTTCAGTTCCTCTTTATACTAGTTCCAAAGGGGCGGCCGTGTTAGTCTAGTTCATCAAAAAAAGCAAGGAGTTCTGTGGCACTTAAAGACTAACAAATTTATTTATCACATGAGCTTTCAAGGGAGAAAACCCACTTTGTCTAAGCCTCTGACGAAGTAGAATTTTCTCCCATGAAAGCTCATGTGATAAATAAATTTGTTAGCCTTTAGGTGCCACAAGAATCCTTGCTTCTTTTTCTGTAAACTAGATTGGTTTTTACCAACACAGCCTTGTCCCTTAATGGCAATATTGTGGCCTATTGGAGCATCTAGTAGTGGTCTTAAATGATTCACTATTATCATTCATATTTTTCCATCCTGATTAAATTCTTCCACCCAGGAGATTTGGTTGATATTTTTTTTTTAATCTTTGTGAAATTGGCCCTGCTAAAGAATCAAGTATATATATTACTAGTCTGGACTTTATTCTGCTTACACATTATAAATGTGATGTGAAGTCACGATCACTTATATCACTTGTTCATTTTTAGTTCTGTGATCGAATCTTTTCAGCCAAGACCTAACATGGCATTTCCCTGAGTTCATGCAAAAATCCTTATGAGATAGAAGATTGCCACATGCCTAGGAATTCCACTGATGCTTTACTGTTAGCAGCATTAAACCACCAGCATTTGTCGCTGAAATTGAAGCCCCCATCCCCACCCCATTGTCACAGGGTATGTTTTCCTAAAGATTGCTGTCCCCATGGTGACTACTTTCTGAGATTTGTCAGTCAGTTCTTGATCTATTTAAGATGTTTTCTGATGATATCATGTAGTGCTAATTTTTTCATTGGAATGCCACATGGCACTAACACAAATCTGTGACAAAAGTTGAACTGTCCAGCTAGGTTTGAAAACAAAACTTATAATTTAGTCAAAGAATGAAATCAGTTCGTAGGCATTCATTTTACTCATATCAATTAATTCTTTATCAACTGAATCCTGTATCATCTCTTGCATTATTTTGTCTGTGATTGAATTCAGACTAACTGATCTATAATTACCCAGCTTTTTCTGCTTATCCATTTTGAATATCGGCACACTCTTCTAATCTCCTGAAATCTCCCTGGTCTTCAAAAAATTATTAAAAACTAATATTAATGAGTCAGACAAATTATCAACTAACTCTTTTAGTATCCTTGTATGCAAAATTATCCAGACTTTCAGATTTTATCTTTAGTGTATGTTACTTCATATCATCCCTGTCATAGTAACAGAAAATAAAATGGGACCTGGTGAAAGATCTGAGTCCTGACTCAAAGTCAGGCTTTAGCTAACCACAACTTCTTAACTGCTTACAAGTTCACTGACTGATACAGGAAGTTAACAGAATCACAATATTTTTAATGCACTGGCATTCCTAAAAGCAATATCAGGAAAAAGAAGTTTTGTTCAAGCACAACTCCCCTGATACATTGTAAATGCAGAAACATAATCTTGGGAAAAACAAACAATGAGTCCTGTGGCACTTTTAAAAGACTAACAAATTTATTTATCACATGAGCTTTCATGGGAGAAAACCCAGCTTTGTCAGATGGTTTGAAGATGGGGAACTTACCGAATAGGAGGAAAATAAATGCAGGGAAGCGTAAGTCATAGGATCAGGTCACACTGTTACAGCAAATCAGTGCAGTAGTTGACATTCAAACATTATTTAAACACGATTAGAAGACCTAATCAAACCAGCTACTCCATTTAGGGCTCATTCACCAATGTGATTTATGTCAACATGTGCCAGAAATGACCCCCCGCCCAGCCTTATATATTGGATGAACACAACAGTCTCTGAGTGAAAGAATTGATGACACACATTTGACATCAGGAATCACAACATTCAAACACCACTAAGTGAAGACTTCAATCTTCCTGATCACTTCATTGATGATTTCCTAATAGCTGTGCTCAAACAAATGAATAATAAATCAAAGCTTCAAAGAGAAACTGCAGAATCAAAATTCATATGCAAATTTGATAGTGTTGTTTCATGACTAACTAAAGATTATGATTTTTTTTTCTCAATATAACAGGTGATTTGACCTCATCTTCCTCTTTATTCTATTCTTGAAACTAAACTACTGCTTTGACTTGCTGTAATAGTCTGACCTGATCCGAACTCTAATAATAACCCTTACACTTCTCTGCATTTATTTTCCTCCCATTCTGTAAGTTCTCCATCTTCATAGTGTCTGATGAAGTGGGATTTATCATGAGATAAATACATGATGGTCTTTAAGAGTGCCACAGAACTCCCTATTTGTTTTGTTGAACTAGGCCAACATGGCTAGTCCTTTAAAAATAATCGTGGGAAACCATACAAATACTTCTCTGATGGTAGTATGATATAGGGAGCCAGTATGAGCTCTCCCCAAAGCACAGTAGTGCATGAACACAGTCCTGAAAGACATTACAAAGACACCCCAAACTTAAAATAGAGACAAGAGGATGGAAGAATATGTTATGCTTGATTTGGAAGCAAGGTTTAGATTATAAGAAACAATTCCTAGCAGCAGCATCTTTGCCCAGGATAGAATATAACAAAACTCCTGCCGCTAACTGAGCCAGTCCACTGTAATGAGTACATGTCTTAGTGTACTTGTAGCTCCTGTGAGGCATTAGCACCATACTTCATTTACAATAAACCTGGCCTAGTGCCTTAGCCATTGAACCGAGTCTGTGGCTAGTCATGGTCAAAGCTAATGAGGTCTACCAATTCAGCCAGCAGCAGCTAGATGACATTCTGAGGGGAACTTGCACCAGCACACATGCCTGACTGACAACACTCGTCAGTTACTAATGGACTGAAAAGTACTTCATCATTCTCATATACAGGTATATCACCCTGCTACTTGCCAAAGACTGAACAGAATTATTTATTGAATATTTCTACCTTTTCTGCATTGCTATTGACAGTTCTGACATAGATTTCAGTAGGTCATTATGGCAGAATGAAGGGTGATTAGCTATTTGAGCTGGGGCACAGTGGCCCAGCAGAGCCCCAGACATAAGAAAGTATGCTGGAGCTGAAAAGACTGATTAGAGCAAGCCAGAACCTTGCCTAATGAGGCAAAGGAAAATAACTGTTTCCATAGCTTTCCTGTTTCCCTAGCTTGGAGGTGGGGCATATAACCCAGCCAAGAAGAAACCAGGAGGCTATGTCTACACACAGTTTTGTTATTTCGAAAGAAGCTATTTCGAAATAACTTATTTCGAAAGAACCTGTTATTTCGAAATAACTTGTTTCGAAATAACAAAACTGTGTCCTCGAAATAAGGGAGCGAAATAGCAGGTCCACAGTGTGGACCTGCTATTTCGCTTCCTCTGGGGGCTGCAGGCACCCACAGGGTGCAGTGCAAAGGCGCACTGCACCCCGTGGGTGCCTGCAAAGGGCTGCAGGCACCGCGCCTCACCTGGCGGGTGCCCGCAGCCCCCTGCAGGCACCCGCCAGGAGCGGGCAGTGGGGCACT
>ML681979.1:50029831-50163813 GCA_007922195.1 Podocnemis expansa | reverse complement strand
CGGGCTTTGCCGCCAGCCCTGGCGGCAGGGAGAGCCGGGTGCCCCCGGACCCCACTGTGGGGTTTGGCAGCAGCCCCGGCAGCGGGCAGAGCGGGGAGCCCCAGCACCCGGCCGCCGGCCTCCTGAGCAGCCCCAGCGGCGGGGAGAGGGGGGGCATCAGCGCCCCTCCGCAGGGCTCCCCGCTGGTCTTGGGGGCAGCGCCCCGGTGCCCTGCAGCTTGTCTCCCCTCAGCACCCTGGACAGGGTGCTGAGGGGGTGGCTCTTCCTCCCAGGGTGCTAAGCACCCTGGGAGGAAGCTCAGCCAGTTATTTCGACACGGCATGTCCACTTGGCGTTGTTTCGAAACAACCGTTTCGAAACAACGCTCTTTCGAAAGGCAACGAGGTTTAGCTTCTTTCGAAAGGACCACGGCCATTTCGAAAGAAGCGGTTTGCTTCTTTCGAAATGGCCGTGCGTCGTGTGGCCATGCCATTCCTTATTTCGAAATAACCTCTGTTGTTTCGAAATAAGGACTGTGTGTGGACATACCCAGAGAAAGGAATGGCCAGGGAGGAGGGTGGAAGCCCTGTGTTTTTTTGTCACCTCCTGGCCAAGGAAGGGTAAGCAACCCAAAGCCTTGTGGGCAAGAGGGCCTGCTTTGGGAGTGGGAGTCACATGTATACACTGTAAATAAAGGAGCACAGACGATTGTGACAGGTGAAGCCTGCAAGTTTGTTTGTTTCAGAGAAGGAGATCACCAAGAGAACTCAGAAGACCAAGGGGTCAATGGCAATCTGCTACAGTCATTCAGTCTAGCCCCTTGCATTCAAGGCACAACTACATTAAAATTTAGACCATTTCTGACAGAAGGTTGTCTAATCTGTTCTTAAAAACCTCCAGTAAAGGAGACACCACAGTTTCCCTAAGTAATGTGTTCTAGTATTTAACTACCTTGAAAGGCATTTTTTTCTTAATATCATCTCTTGCTCCCACCTATACCAATTGTTTCTTAGCCTGTCTTTAAGAGATAAAGGAGAATAATTTCTCAATCTCGTCCTTATAACAACCTCTTATATACTTGAAAACTTTATCCTGTCCCTTTCATTTTTCTCTTTTCCAGAATAAAAAACCCAGGTTTTTTTCACTCTTCCTTCACAAGTCATGCTTTCTAGACTTTTAACCATGTTTGTTTTTCTCTTTCAGACTTTCTCCAGTTTGACCACACTTTTCATGGAGAGAGGAACTCAGACAAAATATTCTAGTTGAGGCCTTACCAGTATAGAGTAGAGTGGAAGAATTACTTCTCATGTCTTGCTTTCTTGCTGATACATCTCAAAATAATGTTCAGGGTTTTTTGCAATAATGTTATACTGTTGATGTATATTTAGCTTGTTATCTGCTATGAACCCCAGATTCCTTTCTGAGAAATATTCTTTTCTACACATTCATCTCCATTTTTATGTGTTCTTCCTAGCAGAGAGGGGGTTCTCTATACTTGTCCATATTGAAATTCATGCTGTTTGCTTCAGAGCATTTCTCTAGTTTCTCCAGATCATTTTGTATTTATTCCTCTTCTCAGTAAAAACTTGCAATGCCTTACAGCTTGCAATCATCAGCAAGTGTTAAAAGTGTACTCTTTTTGCCATTATATAAATAATTTATGAAGATTCTGAATACAGTTCGAACCAGGACTGATCCCTGCTGGACCCTACTCAATATGTCCTTCTGGTTTGACAATGAATCACTGATATCTACTCTCTGGGAGTGGCTTTCCAACCATTTATAAACCCACCTTATAGTAGCTCCTAGTTTGGTTAGGAGAAGGTCATGCCAGATAGTACCAAAAGCTTTATGAAAGTCAAGATTCACCATGTCTACTGCATCTCCCTATCCACAAGGCAAGTTACCCTATCAAAGAAAGCTATTTGGTTGGTTTGATATGAATGGTTCTTGATAATATCCATGTTGACCATCACTTATGACCTTAATATCTGCTAAATGTTTGCAAATAGTTGCTTAATTATTTGACCCATTATCTTTCCAGGTACCAAAGTTGAGCTGACTGGTCTGTAATTCCCTGGCTTGCCTTTATTCCATTGTCATAGAATGACACTTTTTGTCCTCTTCCAGTCCTCTGGGATTTCTTCTGTCTTCCATGAGTTTTCAAAGATAATTGCTAACGGTTCAGATGTCTTCTCAGTTGGCTCCTTCAGTGTTCTAAGATGTATTTCATCAGGCCATGATGATTTGAAGATGTCTAACATGCCTAAGCTATTTTTAACTTGTTCTTCCCATATTATAACCTATGATTCTACCTCATTTTCACTGACATTCAGTATTAGACATGCAATCTCCACTCACCTGAATAACTGGCTATCTGGTCCTTGGTCATCCTTTTACTTCTAAAGAATTTTTAGGGTTTTGACTTTTTTTGCTTTGTTTTAACCTTCACTATCTCTATCTAGTAATGGGTATTGTGAAATGCACTTTGGGGGGGGGGGGAAAATGTATGTGTGTATATAGGTGACTGGATAGCGTAGTGGTTAAGAGCGCCGTAGTGGTTAATACCAACGCCCTTTGATATGGGAGACCGGGGTTCAAATCCTGGTGGGTTCCTATCTACCTTCCCAATAGGGGTCCTTGGGCAAAAGACCCCCTAACGCCTCACTTGCCTACCTCAAATATGAGAATGACATAAACTAGGAGAGTCATACTGGCTTGGATGTCGCCTGGATTAACAAGGTCTGCGCCAGATGTGGGGGAACCAGGACAATCTGATGATAAGTGGGCTACTGGAACAAACCATGCATGGACGAGACAAGAGAACCTGGAATTGATGGAATGCTACTACAACAGCAGACCTAATGAGAGGGGATATATGAAACGTATGAGGGAACTATGGATGGACAAAAGACCTACATCCACACTAACTGAGAAACAGCTAGTTACCTAATGCTTCAACATAGTAAAGAGGCAGCTGCTCTCACAATTGGAGATAGACCAACTGCACGTTACCTCCCACACTCAAGAAGAAGCCCCAGAAGAACAACTTGAGGTGCAGTCACCACCTGAAGCTGGAACTTCACTGCCACCCCCTCCATTACAGAACACAGCAGCTGATATGAGGCATAAGATCATGGATAAACTAGCTACAGTCAACCCTCAAGACGGATTACCAAGGCTCGTGGGAGAAGTACCATCAGATACTATGCTAGAAGATGCCAATAGAGCCCTAATGACAATTCCTACTACCACCATCACTGAAACCAATGAACTGGTATATGCAACAGCCTCTGTAATCCTGGAGATGCTTGGCTACATGATCAAGAAGAAGAGCAATACATACCCTCCCTGGAAAATGAGGTTGGAGGATAAGATCAAGGCAACCCGGAGAGAAGTTAGTCAGCTGGTGGAACTACAGAAGGCTGTAGAGATTAAGGATAAGACTCGGCTACTGAGAAAATACAAGGGCCTGACTCCAGCTGAAGCCCTAGAGACTGCTAAGCAAAGGCTCACAGCACTGGCCACCAGGCTAAGGAGATACACTAGAGAAGCAGAGGCCAAAAAGATAAATGCCCTGTTCTCCAAAGAACCATCCAAGGTGTACTCCCAACTGCAGTGCAACAACACAATAACAGCAGAGCCACCAACAGCAGAAACTGAACAGTACTGGAAGAACATCTGGGAGAAAGAGAAGACTCATAACACCAGTGCAAAGTGGCTGCAGGACCTGAGAACAGACCACAGCAATCTCCCAGAACAGGAACCAGTCACCATCACAATAGCCGACATCCAACAGCGGGTCAAGAACATGAAGAGCTGGACAGCACCTGGGCCGGACATGATCCACACCTACTGGCTAAAGAAACTAACAGCAGTGCATGAATGCCTAGCAGCACAGATGAACCAGCTGCTAGCAGCAGGCTCCCACCCAGACTGGCTAACACAAGGAAGGACAGTGCTGATCATGAAAGACCCCCAAAAGGGAACAGCACCATCCAACTACCGGACAATAACCTGCCTCCCCACAACATGGAAAGTCCTATCAGGCATCATAGCCGCCAAGCTACAGGACCACGTGGGCCAGTACATGAGCACAGCTCAGAAGGGCATTGGGAACAACACCAGAGGCTCAAAACACCAGCTGCTCATAGATAGAGCAGTCACCCAAGACTCAAGGTCTAGACAGACCAATCTGAGCACAGCCTGGATTGACTACAGGAAAGCCTACGACTCAATGCCGCACACATGGATCTGTGAATGTCTGGCGCTATACAAAGTCAACAGGACACTAAGGACCTTCCTCAAGAACTCAATGGGACTGTGGAAGACAACACTGGAAGTCAACTCAAGACAGCTTGCACAAGTGGCCATCAAATGCGGCATATACCAAGGTGATGCGCTGTCCCCGCTGCTGTTCTGCATTGGCTTGAACCCCCTCAGCCAGATAATCACAAGGACTGGATATGGATACAAGTTCAAGAGTGGAACTACCATCAGCCACCTCCTCTACATGGATGACATCAAGCTGTATGCTAGGAATGAACGAGACATCGACTCGCTAATCCACCTGACACGGATCTACAGTGAGGATATTGGGATGTCATTCGGACTGGAGAAGTGTGGCCGGATGGTAGTAAAGAGAGGAAAGGTAGTGAAGACTGATGGGGTGGAACTACCAGCAGGCCACATAGCAGACATACAGACCAGCTACAAGTACCTTGGCATCCCACAGTCACATGGGACTCACGATGAGGAGGCAAGGAAGACAGCAACATCCAAGTACCACCAAAGGATAAGACAGGTCCTGAAGAGCCAGCTCAATGGGAAGAACAAGATCCACGCCATCAACAGGTACGCCCTGCCAGTCATCAGATACCCTGCCGGTATAGTGAGCTGGCCAAAGGAGGACATGGAGGCTGCCGATGTGAAGACCCGGAAGCTCCTCACAATGTACAGACGTTTCCATCCCAAGTCCAACACTCAGAAACTGTACGCTAGCCGGAAAGAAGGCGGGCGGGGTTTGGTGAGTGTCAAAGCCACTGTCCTGGATGAAACCCAGAGCATCCAGGAGTACATCAGTAAGATGGCACCCAAAGATGAGCTGCTGAGAGAATGCCTGAGGCAGCAGCAGCAGACATGGGAGGAAGATCAAGCAGAAGAAGTCCATGGCAAGACAAGACCCTGCATGGAATGTACCATCGACAGATAGCTGAGGTGGCTGACATTGGGAAATCCTACCAGTGGCTGGAAAAGGCTGGACTAAAAGACAGCACTGAGGCACTGATCATAGCAGCACAAGAACAGGCACTGAGCACCAGATCCATTGAAGCAGGGGTCTACCACACTAGACAGGACGCAAGGTGCAGACTGTGCAGAGAGGCCTCAGAGACAGTCCAACACATAGTGGCAGGATGTGAGATGCAGGCAGGAACAGCATACCCTGAACGGCACAACCAAGTAGCTGGCATTGTGTACAGGAACATCTGCACAGTGTATGGGCTAGACCCTCCCAAGTCCAGATGGGAGATCCCACAGAAGGTCGTGGAGAATAACAGGGCTAAGATTCTGTGGGACTTCCAGATCCAGACAGACAGGCAGGTACTGGCCAATCAACCAGACATCGTGGTAATAGACAAGGACCAGAAGACAGCGGTGGTGATAGATGTAGCAGTGCCAAGTGACAGCAACATCAGGAAGAAGGAGTATGAGAAGCTGGAGAAGTACCAGGGCCTGAAAGAGGAACTAGAACGGATGTGGAACGTGAAGGCCAAAGTGGTCCCAGTGGTGGTAGGAGCACTCGGGGCTGTGACTCCTAAGCTGGGAGAGTGGCTCCAACAGATCCCAGGAACAACATCAGAGCTCTCTGTCCAGAAGAGTGCAGTGCTAGGAACAGCTAAGATACTGCGCAGAACCCTCAAACTCCCAGGCCTCTTGTAGAGGACCCGAGGTTGAGGATGACACATACCACCCATAGGGGTGAGAGGGGAATTTTTTTTTTTAAATATTATTTTTTTAAAAAACCTGTGATTTATGTTTAACAAATATTTCCTAAAGGGACCACATCAAAGAAAGTGTAACAAGTACTATCAGGGATTGTGTTTCATATCTGGGACTACTACAGTAACCATCTACTGGTTCACCTAGGATGTACCAGTTACTTGTTGTTTCCAGTTAATGTAATAGAGCAGACACATTTAGGAGGACAAAGGTAAGAAAGATTACAGATCTGTCATTCTAAATCACTAACTAAAGTTACAGAATATGTTGTCTATTAAAGAAATTCATGTCATACCATTTTAAGGATCTTCCATTCTATTTTCAGTTAAGACTTGACATATTGAGAAATAGACTGATGTTGAGATTTTGGATTGAAATGTTGGCAGCTATCCAAATCATTAAATCCCTATGCTGAAAGCTCCATCAGTGTGATGAGAGGTCTTTTGAATAATTTGATATAAGATGGAAAGTTCAAGAACCTTCTTCCTGCAGAGTGACTTCCAAGAATACATTATTTGCCTACAGATTTTTTTTTTGATGTCTCAACCTGCGTCTTTGTGTCATACTTGTAAATGCTGACAGACAAGAGGATGGTTCAAATCTAGTGTTCTGAACAGTGAAACAGGACATCAAATTAACAGACAAAAGTTAAAGGAATCCATCTACATGGGCCATGTGGTTGTTGCATTAAACAGCTGAAAATGAGGTGGAGGTGGGAGCTCTTAATTGCTTGTTTATTTTTTGTCTTTTGTGAAATCATCTACAAGGTTGTAAGATGAAAGAAGGCTTAGGCCTCATTTTCATTGAAATCCTTTTCCTGCCCTTATTATTGTTAAATGTCACAGACATATCCTCACCAGCTTTCTGAGCAAGATGTTGTAACAACAAAGGTCAACACCATTCTTCAAGACTCCAGTAAAGATTTTAAACAAGACCCAGAACAAGGTTGCCTAGGCAATCTGAATTTGGTCCTTTTATATGTGCATTATGATGAAGTCTTTAACGCTATGTCTACACTTAGAATTTAGCTCAAATTAACAAGGATTAATTCAAACTAAATTAGTGCATGATTAGACTGGTTTTCATTACTTTGAACTAAGCAAGTCTGTAGTTCAAAGAAATGAATGCTTACTTCAAAATTATAAAACCTCCCTTAACTTTGAAGTAATGGTTAGTTCAAACTTATTAGTTTTTAACTAATGGAATGGAGCTGTCTTAATTCAAACTAACCATTAGTTTGAATTAACACGGTTTACCCTTCCTCCCCCCAGGGTGCCTTCCACTTTTTATGTATTGAAGGACATGGCCCTTCTTGGGTGCCATGTTGCCATCCTTCCCATGGTGCCCCCTTCCTAAACTGAACTAGCAAGTCCTGTCCATGGACATACTAGTTTGATTTGGGTTTCTAGTGGAGCCATATTAGTTTTCATTAACTTAGTTTGAATTAACCATTATTAGTTAGAATTAATTAATTCAAACTAAGTTAATTTGAACTAACCTTCTTAAGTGTAGACATAGCCTGATTGCTTTTTTCCCCCCCCCCCAGGGACCCTGCCTCATTCAGTGCAAAGTATGGATGGTGCACAATTAGTGAGTAACTATTCATTCTTTTGTTTTATCATCATTTGTGGGTCTAGGCCTTACTCATTGCACACTATTGAACACTGTTTCTGAAGACAGGATTATTAATTCCCTCATGGATTTTTTCTAAGGCACTCATCAGTGTAATATTTAAATATTTCACCAATATTAATTAATTTATCTTCACAACATCCCTGAGATTAAGGAGTGGTATTATTCTCATTCGATAGATGGAGATCTAAGGCAAGGAGAGATTGAGGTCATAGGTTTACGCTGATTTTGGAACCCCGATTTAACATACCCAAAACTTGATTTTTTGACAGTATATAATAGGCATGCTTAAAGCACAACCCTCAGTGACTTCACTTGCAGATGTGAGTACTCAGCACATATGCAAATCAGACCCCAGAGTCTGAAGCCAGGCATCTACAACAAGAGAAGTACACAATTATTGACCACTTGCCAAAGGTTTGGTTTAAGTAACTTGCCCATACAGGACCTCTGTAATGGAAACAGGGAGAAAATCTATTTTTACAGGTCACCTTTGAGGCTGCCTTATACATGAGACTCTCCTTTCACTTCCTGTAGTCCTCTGTCCCTTTTGCTGTACACCTTCCAAATATGGAACAAATGAAGTAAGTTGTATGAACAAAAATCTCTTTTACTACACAATGAAGTACCCAATATACTGTGCACTGATCATGTAATGACAGATTGTATGACATTCTATAAACATAAGGGAGAGTGAATTGAAATTGCACAGGCAACCTTAAGTCAGGCATTTCCTAATTACTGAGTTTATTTCTTCAATGTCCCTAATGAAGAAAATTTCATCCAAAACCTAATTAAAACACACTATGTTGAGGGAGCGGGGGGAGGGGGGGCAGGGACAACAGAACTTCTATCATGTAAAACTATATAGGTCTCTCACTTGATCATCAGGAAAGTTCAGAAATTTAGATTTAAAACAAAAATGTCTACTACTTGAGCTACTAGGGTAGTGGGTACCAACTTTTGGCTGTTATCCTCTGTGGAGCAGCCACAAGACAGGGTTGAGATACACACTTCACCAGGGAATTTTGTATCTGCTTGCTAACAGGAGAGGAATACAGAGATTCCTGTATTCCATTCCAGCCTCTTAACTGGTATGATTTCTAATGGTTCTAAACTGCCTGTCCCTGTATACTTCAGGCTGCGTCTCCTCCTGTGCCTTCACCTGCTTTAACCTGTTCACCCTCTTCCTATCAACCTCTTATTTCCAGCTCTTGCCCCCCTGTTCTCTGCTAATGTCCATCCCATTTTTCCCTGCCCTTCTCTTACCCTTTTTCTCATTCCTTTAATGATGGGGTATGATGAACACTGGCAGAGAATATTGAGATGCAAGAGAATCATGACCCAGATACCTAACCCTTATGTAATATCAACAGTAAGTGCAGCCTGTCACAGCTCTGTGCTTTTGTCAGGCTGCTTCCTCCTTCTTTGAGCTGCCTTGGTGCCACCTAGGGACCACTAAGAGCACAGGAATTAGTGTCTGCCTGGTACCACAGCAGCTTTCATTAGCTGGGAGATCTAACTACAAAGGAAGTGCTACTCAGCCCCTGAAGCAGTTGGTTGGAGCACCCACAATCCTTCTCTAGAGATGGAGTATGATCACTGTGGGGTGAATCTTTGCAGAAGGTGTGGAATAAAAACCCCAGGCTTCCATATTGTGTTAAAACTAACTATAGGCCTCCATATTTAGCTGTACTACATGTCTCCTCCTGAAAGAATGTAAAGGTCAGTGATGATCAGCAGAAGCTGTAAAACTGTTTGTAACAAGATAAGAATGCACTGTCCCTAAGGATAAGCATTTCTACCTCTCTTCTGCTAGAAGCACTATGAGTTTTAGCAACTCAGGCCATGATAATAGCCCTTATCTGTTCCTGCTCAGTAAAAAAAACCAAAAAAACAAAAAACACCCAGATACCTCATATGCATCATCAGCTGCAACCTGCTAGAACAAATGTGTGTTTATCTGCTTGTTTTCAACTTATTGTTCTATTCTGTTCTTTGCAATCTATAATGTGGCCAATAACCAATCATGTAAAGGAACTGTAATTGCACCAATCAGAAACATCACCCCTGTTTTGCTGATTTCTACCCCTATAAATATTGTTAACTTTCGGTCTCCGGGTAGAGTACTCTTAACCAGACAGGGTTCCCCCTGTCGGTGTGATCTCTCTCTCTGTGGCCACTTGAAATAAAGATGCTTTGCTGAAATCTGATTCTGCCTATTGGAGCCTGCTTCCACAAAGGGCATACACATGAACTGATATATTTAGAGGATTATAACTTGGCCATATTTGTTTGGTTTCTGTTTGCTTGCTTTTTAATGAGCGAAGCAAAGATACCTACCTGACACAAAGTCAACTTCCTGACACAAAGGCATCCTCCTTCAAAATTTCAAATCCTTTCTCAATGTAATGGGGGTACTACCACTTTTCAACAAAATGGATGTAAGATATTTTTCCCCTTAAACATGGGCAATGCATTGTATTTCCCCTGTGAGCTCAGCAAGGGTATGTCTACACTACAGGTTTATTTGACTTAAAGCCTCTTAAGTCAACTTAAACAAAGCCATGGCCACACTGGGAAGGTGTTAAGTTGACTTAATAACTCCCACTTGCAAAAACAACTCAGCAGTTAAGTTGACTTTATTAAGTCAACTTAAGCCAATGTAGCCCAAGAATTGGCTTAAGTTGACTTAACTGGCTTCCTAGCTATTTGAAACATGGGTATGGGGGCCAGTGAGAAGGAGCAACACAGTTGAGAGTGTTCCCAGCTGTGTGCAACACATCCAAACTCCCCTTGTCTTAATCGAAGCCCCACAGCCCTGCATCCTAGGGCTACAGCCCAGGTCACCTTCCTCCAACCTGATCCAGTATCTTTCCGCTTTCTCAGTCTGACCTCTCATCTCTCCCTCTCTCAGCCCAACCCCACATCTCCCCCACTTTCAGCTTGAGCCCTCATTCCCCCCCTTCTCACCACGGCCCCACATCTCTCTCACTCTCAGCCCGAGTCTGCATCTCTCCCGTTCTCCAGCCCAACCTGATCTAGCATCTTTCCTCTTCTCAGTCCTACCTTGCATCTCTTCCCCTTCTCAGGTGTATCCTGCATCTCTCTCCTTCTCTCAACCTGATCCAGCAACTTTTCCCCTTCTCAGACCAACCACGCATCCCCCCATTCTCAGCCCGACCCCACATCTCTCTCCCTCTCCAGACCGACCCCACATCTCTCTTCTTCCCCCAACCTGATCCAGTCTCCCCCCACTTCTCAGCCTGACCTGACATCTCTTCCCTCTTCTCAGCCCAACCCTACCTGTCTCTCACCTTCTCAACCTGACCCTGCTTGTCTCTCCCCTTTCCCTTCTCAGCCCAACCCTGCCTTGTCTCTCCCCTTCTCAGCCCGACCCTGCATGTCTCTCCCCTTCTCCAACCTGACTCCGTGTGTCTCCCCTTCTCTGACTGACCCCCCCCCCCGATATTGTTGTAAAACAACCAAGGAGTCCTGAGGCACTATTTAAAACTAACAAATTTCTTTATTGGATGAGCTTTCATGGGAGAAAATTCCACTTCATCAGTTGGTTTGAAGAGGGGGGAACTTACAGAATGGTAGGAAATAAGTGCAGGAGGGTGTAAGACATAGGATCAGGTCACACTGTAACTGCAAATCAAAGCAGCTGTTCAGATTCAAACACTGGGAAACAGCACATAGAGAAAGAAAGTTGCTCTTTATTTTAGATTACATTGTGTGAAAGCAGGATTAAATTGTGACTATGGATTTTTTCCCCATTACAACAAGTGATTTGACTTCACCTTCCTCTATGTGATGTTTCACGGTGTTTGAGTCTTAACAATTGCTATGCCCTGCCTCTGGACTGGCAGTTGCCCTGCAGCACCGGGTCCAGAGCTGGAGGAGTCTGGGCAATGCAGGGTGGATGCAGAGTACCGTGCTGGCACATTGCTGAGCCATGTCAGGCTCCCTGGGCTCCCTGTTGCCACACACAATATGGAGGGTGGTGTGGTCACTCACTACGTGTAGTATAGGAGTGGCTGGGAGAGAGGGGCACTTCTGCTGTGGCACACTTTGGGCCAGGTACCTACAATGCACTGCTTCTTGGGTGATCTATCAGTGGCCAGTGTGGACGTGAGCGGTCTCCTGGCATTTTGAGTGTGGATGCTCTAAGCCAACTTTAAAAGGTCTACTTTAAGAGAGCTTAAAGTAGACCTTATTAAGACAGCTTAACCGAGCCCTGTAATGTAGACGTAGCCCAAGAGAGCACTAACAGATGCCAGTTTGGCTATGTTTACACTTAGAAAGATAGTTTGAATTAACTTAATTTGAACTAAATTAATTCGAACTAATAATGATTAGTTTGAATTAAGTTAATTTTAATTAACATGGCCACACTAGAAACCCTAATTTGAACTAGTGTGCCAATGCACAGGACTTGCTAGTTCAAATTAGGTAGGGGGCTCTATTGCATAGGGAAAATCAAGCTGTGGCAAATTCGAAGTAACAGTTGGTTTGAATTAACAGCTATGTTGTGTTAAGTTGAACTAATAGGTTTGAATTAACCATCACTTCAAAATTAAACTAGGTTTTATAATTTCAAAGTTAGCTTTCATCAATTCAAACTAAGGCATTCCTTAGTGGCCATGCATTTATTTAATTTCAGTTGATCCTCATTAATTCAAATTCAATTGTAAGTGTAGACATACCCCAGGAGTCTAGGACAGTTCTATCCTGGAAAGTGTTACATATTACTGCTTGCACTGCCTATAGTGGTGGATGGATTTTAGCTTTATTTTATTTTCCATTAATTCCACTTTTAGCCAGTGCCAGCACTAGAAGTTTTCGTCATCTAAAATATTGTAATACTGTATTTGGGCACCAGCTAAAGACAGTAACATAGCTTCCTAAGTGGTACTCTCTGGCAGCTAAACAGAAATGTGTGTTTATTGTAAGTAGTCTCTCTCCTTAATCATTTCCTGTAAATAGAATTCTCCCAGTTTCTAGTCAGAATTACACTGCACACTACTGATTAGGAAACTATTTACTATAATATAACTGTTGCCAAATTTATTCAAGATAGCAAAAGCTGAGGTTGCTCTTTAATGTCTTATTATGGTACAAAGTCTTGTGTGTATGTTGCATGCAGTTTGATATTGGAGTGAGCATTAAGATTTTTCTGCTAACAGGAGAGACTGCCTTGCATTTGAGTCTTCTGATGGTGTGATATTTTGAGAGTCACTTCTGATATCAACCAGTGATTTGTTGATCTGTGTGCCTGCTATGTCCTGCTTATCAAGTCTCAGTGAATTGCATATTTCACTATCCTCCGTGTCCCTGTTTTTGTCTTGCATATGTACTGTGCAAATGTAATTAAGGTTTGGTGCAGTTTATGCCAGTGCAGTGTTACCTCATATGAATGAAGAAGAATTTGTTCAATGCATTGAGTGTTTCCAAATGTATGATTTGTCATGTGGCAATCCTGGCAGGGTCTGCAGTTCTTGGAAGTCTTAAACTTGATAGTTATAGTAGACTTTGGCCTTTTCATGTCCCTCTTTGTTTTTGTTTGTTACATATTCCACCAGTGGCAATTTTAGAGATGCAGGGTAAATATAGGCTTGTATCGTGATATCAAACATTGTGCTGGGCTGATATTAATGCCTTCATTGGGAGAGTGTCTGTATTGAAGTATGGTTTGCCATTTCGCCCTCTTTCTCTCTGGGGGGTAGGAGTTTTAACATTCTTTGGTAGAATCTTAACAATTTTAAACACATTTTTTACTTTTCCATTTGATGACTATGGTATGACAATGATAATGTGACTGAATTCACATTCCCAGGTATATTGCTTAAACTAACTGAAAGTAAAATGGGAGCTGTTGTGTGAAACTACATAATTTGTGATACATACCTACTGAAATGCTTCAGTGTGTTGTCTGTGAATATCACACAGACCATGTCTGAGCCTGTCTATTTCCCAAGGGTCTAAATTCTAAATAATAATTCATAGAAATGATGTAGGACATTTGCTTTACAGTGAACAGTTTGTTCCATCTTTGCTCCAGGATCTATTGGAAATGCCGTGTTTCTTCATTGCTCTTTTGGCAATTTGGCCTTAATTTCCCCACGTGTCTTTCAACTATTAACCAGGTCTTTGACATCCTTGGTCATGTTTGGCCAGTGTACAGTAACTGTAGCTTTCCAAACAAGGAGTCTTGTGGCACTTTTATAGACTAATGAATCTATTTATCATATTAGCCTTCATGAAACAGAGCCTACTTCATCAGACTTTGTGGCTTTCCAGAGACAGGATTGTATCCCACTCTGATGTGTTTTTGAGAGCTTTCTCTTCTCAATGATGTAGATATTATAATTCAGCAGGCTTAGTATGTGATGTTTAAGGCAGTCAGAAGAACAAGAATGCCGTTTCCCTCAGCCCTCCCCCCCAAAATAAGGTTTTTGGCAGTTGATATCGCTCCACATTAGAGTAAAACCAAGACCTTTCAAAAAATGTTAATGAAAAATAAAACACACATAGTTCAGAATAGCCACTAGCTTCGTGATTAGGGCTGTCACCTGTAATGCGGAAGACAATTCAAATCTGTCCTCTATATCAGTGGTTCCCAACATTTTCAGTAACACACCACACTTTAATGAGACAGACAATTCCTTGGCACACCCACTTTTGTCACTTGAATTGATTGCTCATTAACAATTCATTGACTTATATTTACTATGGTTATGGTCTTACTAGAGAGATTTGCAACACAGTGCATACAACAAGCTAAAGAAGGATCAAATGCATTAATGTTTCAAATCCACCAGGAAAAAATATACCTCGTCTCAGTTTTGCCCTTTGGCCATCTGCATTGAGAATGTTCACACTTTTGAATCAAAACACCAATACTTTGCTTTTAATTTGATGATTAATTTTCATGACTTTTATTAGTTGTAATTTTGGTTAGATGGAATATTGTTTAAGATGAAAAAGTTTGGTTTACATGGATTTTCATGACCTTTGTACAAAATTTATAGCACATGTGGATGGTTTTCATGGTACACCACTGTGCCACGGCACACTAATTGAAAACCACAGAGCAAGCACTTGAACCTCAGTTTCCTACACTAGTCTATTGCTAGTTACTCATACGTGTGTGTGTTCTTCAAGCCAGAAATTCCCCCTAAAAAGTCTTCCCAATGACAATTTCATAAAAAACTGAAGAAAAACATTTTATCCAAAGAATTCCAGCTTTAATTTTACATGTATGCTCAAATCATTTCACTTCTAGTATTTTTTGAGAAACAGACAGGGCCTCTGCCTTGGTCTCTGGGCATCTTCACAGAGTGAGGTACCTGAACAATTACAAATCTTTGCCTTGCATATTTTGTTCTTGGATTCTTTCTACCCACCTGGCAAGTAACTGGGTAGACTTATTCTTTCTATATTTCTGTCAGGGTAAGAATCTCATACGTTTTGTTTATTTCTCATGTTTTCATATTTAAAGCCTGCTTTGGTTAAAAATCCAGCTATGTTAAAAATCCAGGTATGTTACATCTAAGCTGTGGCACTGAAGTTTCAGTATCATATGTGGAAGACATTTTGAGGCAGCTAGCAATAGCTTTTTTTAAAAATGTTCTCTAGTGATTTATGGTTTCTTTCTACTTGAACGTTTTCCTTGTTTTGAATTTACTGGTCAAACTTGACACATGTGAATGCCATTGTAAGACATTTCTCTTCAATTTGGGACTATCTTTGTTCCATTTAAAGAAACAAGGAGACCCATGGCACTTAAAGACCAACAGATTTGTTTATTGCATGGGCTTCTTCCACACAAGCTCATGCAATAAGTTAATTAGTTAGTCTTTACAGGACTCCTTGTCTGTTTTGCTGCACTAGACAAACACAGCTACCTCTTTGGAACTTTGTTCCATTGGTAACTTGTGACCTTGATGAGAAAAGCAAATCTCCCTTTGGTTAGAGAGATGCTCTACACCCCGTGCTCATAGGCAGTTACCTCTTAGTACGTGCTCATAGTACAGTTACCTCTTCATTCACTTCATAGTATTTCAGGATAGGTTAGCTAGTCTCCACTTCCCTAATTCAAGTGATGGCAGTCTGATGTGAAGGTAACCGCATCCATACTCTGTCTTTGTCTCGTAGTTGCCTCAGGGGTTCACACACATACATGAGTGTTGAAAGAAATTTTGTCAAATTGTTTAACAAATCCTAATAATCTGAGTTGATATAATTCTTTTAGGTGCAGTCATCGGCAATATTGCTTTTATCTTTTGGGAATCAGGTCTTAACTCTTGAGAGGCACAGTTGTATGGTATTTAGTCAGTAACAATTTCAATAATAATAACTTTTTTTTATTTCCTTGGCTCTTTGTAAAAGACAGATGTGGTTATAGATATGATCCGCAACAACTTTCACCATATCTGTATCTTTCTTGCAGAATATCCTCACAAGTGATGCCTGCAAGTCCTGCTAGTACATCTTGCTGGTGACACTGATATTCTTCCACTGCCAGAGGTATCCCAAATGGCACATTCATCCATCTGTGTCTGTATGTTGGTGTTAAAAAAAAGTGATGCCGCTGCTTTCCTGATCCAGTAACCTTTGTCAAATTCATTTTTGATGTGTTTTATAAAACCCTCATGCTAGCAGGCATAAAAGGGTTAATGTGGGAATAGTAAATTCCCCAGCTGTGATGAAATGGTGGACCAGCAACATCTGGGATAAACTGGTGCAACAGAAGAAGAGAGGGTGGATGCCAAAAAGACTAAGGACTGTCTCAAGCAGGTTCCTCAATAGTACCCTGACAAGGAGATTACCAAGGAACATACCTAAAGCCTACCTCAGGGAATGGAAGTAAGATTGCTGCTTAAAGTAAGTAAGATTGCTTTGGCTCCTCCTCTACAAGTGATCTGTTATTTCTCCAGATTCTTGACTGTGATTATTGAAAAGATACCTTCCTATATAATACTGTGGGTTGAAAATGTGTTTGTATTTGCATTTTTGCAAAAGCACTTTCTGGATTTGAAATGAGTTCTCCTGGCCTGATTATGATATGTCTATCTTGGAGCTCATGACAACTTTTTGTCAATTACCACTGATAGAATAGCTTCTCTTACTTTGATTTCTCTTTTATCCAGTCTCATTCAAATATCATAGTTTCCCCCATTTTGATCTAAAGAATGTCCAATTACTGAATATGTCCCCATCTATATCCAACTGTTTAAGGTCAGGCATCTGGTAAACTAGCATGATTATTGTATACTATTTGGATTTTTTTCTGTTGTGAAATATTCCTAGTTTTTCATTTCATAAACCTGCAAGAGTTGACTTACTTTTGATACAAAGTACTCTGCATATGACTGTGAAGACGGAGTCAAGACAGTGCAACACTTAGGCTTTAATCCTTCTTCTACCTCATCACACCATTCATAAAAGCAGAATTCTCTAAATTCTGATACATAATGCTATTATAATGCCCCCATTGGAAAGCTATTGCTGTCAATGTGGCAGATCCATTGTTCTTCCCCTTCAGCTCCCAGGAGTGGGCTTCAAAAGAAGCAAAGGAGGAGGAAGAGGGCTGTGTATGAAGTCCACCCTCATAGAAAACAAGATTAAGTTGTTTTCAAGAAGTGTTTATTTGCATAAGGGATGTGAAGGGTGAAAATTCACTTCAAAACTTCCATTCATACTTGCTCTCCTGACTGCCATTTTGAAGTCATTATTCAGAAGATGAGTCCTTCTGAAGATGGCTGAAACTTTTAGACTTGGAAGTTAAAGTGAGTATTGGTTATTATTAGCTCAGAAGAAAAGTGAAGAGAACATGGGTTTGATGATCAAAAATAGTGTTTCCATTTGGAAATAAGTATTTTAAAAATTGGATCAATCCTATCATCACCATTTTCTGCCTCTGTGATTGAGTCATTGCCACAGATTCAATTTTTAAAATGTCTCCAGGAAGAACAAAACTACTTTTTTGAAAAGAAATGATTTTATTTACAGTTAAGTTTTGGTGTAGGCTGTAGGTAGAATAAAACTAGTTTTGTGGGTTTGGATTTTTTTTTCTTTCTCTCAACTTGCTGATTTCTATCTTCAGTGAAACATCAAAATAACAAGCTGTAACCATTTCAAAAACAGAAAGGTGGCTTGGATTAAGGCTTAGATGAAAACAATAGGTTTCCTCAGAAAGGTGAAAAGGAGTTAGGGTGCTGTGTACAGCTTTCTGTGTTTTCATTAATGTATTTTGTGTATTAATTTTATACCACATGAACAGCACTAGGTTGATAGCACTAGAGACTATGGTTCCCTATCTATCTTTAAGAAGATAAATATATTTTAAATAAAACAAACAAGGAGTCCTGTGGCATTTTTAAAGATTAACAAGTTTAGTTCTTCTATGAACTTATGTGGGCATGATCCTGCTTCATCAGATGGATGAAATGGAAAAAAAGAATAAAGCAAGTTGGGTTTAAATATATAGATACAGAGGAGGATGGCTCACAATGTTAATTCAAACAAATCCAAAGGAATAACCTGTTAGCCAATCTCTGCAAAGTGAATAAGCTATTTTGAATCAAACAGTCTATTAGAGGATAGCCAAAGCAAAAAACAGTAGCAGTGAAGATAAATAGAGCAGAAATCACCTTTTGTAATGCCCCAGTCATTCAAGAGTTCTGTTCAAACCTAGGTTGAAGGTATCTAGTTTGCATACAAATTCAATTTCTGCAGTTCCATGTTCCAGTCTGTTTTGTTAGTGTTCTTTACCGAAGCGCAACAACTAACATGTTTTTAACAGAATGTCTAGGAAGATTGAAATGTTCCTTTATTTTAAAAAGTGTAAGAGGAAAGAATTTTAAAATGAGTTTTAAAATTATACAAAGGGACCAGCTGGCTACTGACCAGGCCAAGATATCTAGAATCTTCCTCTTCTGCCACTGAATTCAGTCCTGAGTACAGAAGATGTCTGAATTTCAGACATATAGTCCTGCCCCATGAGTGTGTTCCTGATGATTGCAGTTATTCTTTACAGTAATTATCTGCAGATGTTTCTGCGATTTAAAGGACCCTGACAGGCCTCTTCATCTCTATTTATTAACCAGCTGGAATTTGGGGTTTGTAGATCCAAATCTACTCCTAAATTTTATTTTCCATCAGGACAGCACAACATGCTGCCAGGAAAGATCAGTCAGCTGACAGTTTAGACTGCTTTCATACACTATCAGGCATACTTCTCAGTCTCAAATCTCAAGAAGTGCAAATATTGGCAGTTAGCACTGACTTTCAGCTTTGTGTATATGGGGACATCAGCCAAAATAATTTTAAATTACATGGTAGCTATTTATATCTCTGGAAGTCAGTATACTGTTTTCTAAAGTGTGAACTATACTCTCGCATTGGAAAATTTATTTAAAAAAATGTGACTAGAAGTCAGTGAGGGTCATATTTTTGAAAGTTCAATCTGTTCATGTAAAAAGATCAATGTAGATATAATGTTAACTTTTCATGCAAAGCATTAGCAACTATTGTTCCTTCATTTCATGCAATAAAAAGCTGGGATTCACATTGTTCAAAGAATAACACACAACTGGAAAACTAAAAACTAGTAAACTGTTTACTACACAAGTAATTATAAATGATTAATTAGACAGCTTGTTCTTAACAGATTGAATGTATATCAATACAAATTAATTTCCATCACAGGTTCAATGCAAGAATAAAACAATAGCTTACATTATTGGATGTTGCTTTCTTGCACCTTTCCTGGGCACCCATGAATGGATTTCTACACACTTTTACCTAATGCTGTCAATGGATGTGTTACCGCAGAGCTGTGTAAGAACCTGAATTTCCTTTTTTTTTGTTGGAAATTCTGTGATTTCAACATTTATTTTTATTCTGAATCAGAAAAAAACAAATCATTTTGAAATTTCATGTGAAAAAATGAAAAAAAAATATAATAAAGCCAGTTGCAGGAGGCACAATTAAAATGTTTTGTTTTGAGTTCAACTTTATTATAGTATGTTATTATAACTTTATAATATCCTTCTCTGCACCTTGAAGTCATGAGAAGGCTTGTGTTTTTTACTATCCAAGAGGTATGTGGAAGGGTTTTATCTCCTAAAAAGACCACTCAAGCCAGACAGGTCAAAGAGTGGAAGCCAGATGAAAAGCAGAGGCCCTTCAGTTTGAGGCACTGAACAACATGCCAACAATCTATATTTGTATTAGTTCCTATTTTCAGGAAAGGGTAACTAAAGGTTATCAGTCTGATCTCTGTAGTATGCAAGGTCTTGGAAAAAAATGAAAGAGAAAATAAATAAGTATTTTGAGATTAACAGTAATTGAGATACAATACAACATGACTTTACAAAAAGTAGATCATGCCAGACCAACCTGATCACCTTTTTCAACAAGATAACATATATTTATTGGACAAAGGGAATGCAGTGGATCTAATTCACCTAGTTTTCAGTAAGGCATTTGATATGGTTCCACATGGGAAACTATTAGTTAAATGGAAAAGATGGGATTAATACGAGAACAGAAAAGTGGATAAGGAACTGGTTAAAAAGGAGACTACAAAGGGTCATATTGAAAGGTGAAATCTCAGGTTGGAGGGAGGTTACTAGTAGAGTTCTTCAGGGGTTGGTCTTGGAACCTTTCTTATTTAACCTTTTTATTACAGACCTAAGCACAGAAAAAGGTGGAAATGTGCTAAGAAAGGTTGCTGATTACACAAAGGTGGGAGATGTTGCCAATACAGAGAAAGATCAGGATATCATACAGGAAGATCTGGATGACCTTGTAAACTGAAGAATTAGGAATAGGATGAAATTTAATAATGGAAAGCGCAAGGTTATGCAGTTAGGGACTAACAACAAGATTTTTTTTCTTATAAAATGGGGATGCATAAATTGACAGTGATGGACAGCGAGAAGTACCTAGAAGTACTGCCTGATCACACAGTGAGTAAGAGCTGCCAATGTGATATGACCATGAAAAAAAAGCTAATGTCATTCTTGCATGCATCAGATGAGATATTTCCAGTACAAATAGGGAGGTTTTTGAACTATTAGAAAAGGCACTGAAATATTGTGTGTAGTTCTGGCCTCCCATATTCAAGAAAGATAAATTCAAACTGGAAAAGGAACAGAGAAGGGCTAAAAGGATGACCTGTGGAGTGGAAAACCTGCCTTATGAGAGGATACTTAAACAGCTTGTTTTTTTTTTCTTTTAGTCTAACCAAAAGAAGGTTGAAGGAAAATATGATTGCTTTTTATAAATACATCAGAGGGATTAATATGAGAGGGGGAAAATAATTATTTAAATTCAGTGTCAATGTGAACTCAAGAACAAATGGATATAAACTTGCTCTCAGGAAGGTCAGACTTTAAATCAAATGCAGAATTCTAACCATCAAGGAGTGAAGATCTGGAATAGTTTTTTAAGGGGAGCTATGGAAGCAAAAAATGAGGTACCTTCAAAACTGAGCTTAATAAATTTATAGAGAGGATTGTCTGATGGGGCAGCCTAGTTTGGCAATTGACTGGTCTTTGATTACAAGTGATGGATATTCTAGTGACCTCAAATGGGACATTAGATGGGACAGGTTCTCAGTTACTACAGAGAATTCTTTCATGGGTATCTGCATAGTGAGCCTTGACCACATGCTCAGGGATTAACTGATGACTATATGAGGGATAGGGAAGGAATTTTCCCCCAGACTGGCAAAACTCTGGGGATTTTTCACTTTCTTTTGTAGCATGAGGCACAGTTCTCTTTCTGATGCTCTCTGTACTTAATCTTTAAACCAAGGGTCTCAAACACACAGCCCATGGGCTGCATGTGACCCCTAAAACTATTTCCTGTGGCCTACAATGGGACTATTGTTACCAATATTTTCAATATTGTTACATGAAAAGGCTTCAGTGGTGTGGCCTAATCCTCATGTGGTCCTGGACTAGTCCTCATGCGGCCCTGATCGTGAATTTGAGTTTGAGACCGCTTTATAAACCATGATTTGAAGATTACAATAACTTAGTCATAGATTAAGGTTTGTAACAGGACCGGGTGGGTGAGGTTCTATGGCCTGCATTGTGCAGGAGGTCAGACTAGATGATCACATTGGTTCCTTCTGACTGTAAGGTCTAGGAGTCTATTAATTTTTATCCAAAAAAGACAATAAATTATAGATATATAATAATATAGCCACTTCCTTTTCCGTGACGTAAGAGGGAAAGATTCAGATTTAGCTTCAGAATATAATATATAAAATGCATTGAAAAATGAAAAGCCATAGCATTTAAATCTTTTAAGAGATAAGTGACTGCCAACAAACATGTTCTTATGCTATTTATAGATAAGAGGCTATGTCCACACACAAAGATTTATTTCAAAATAAGTCATATTGAAATAATTTATTTTGAAATAAAAACCTTATTTCAAATAGACTTATTTTGAATTAAACAAATTAATTCAAAATAAAGCAAGCCTCTCCAATTAAAATAGCATGCCATGTGTATGGATATGTTATTTCGATTCCTGGAGAGGGGCACCTTGGGAAGTGTGGCAACATGGCCGCCTGGCAGGGCCATGTTACCACCCAATCCCCTGCCTGGCTCTCACCTGGAGAGCCAGGCAGAGGAAAAAGCACCCGGGGGGGGCAGGTGCCCCCAGCTGGCTGGCTGGGCAAGGGGGCTTGCCAGCAGCTGGGGGGGCGTGGCTCCCCCGCCCACTTTTCTGGCTGGTCAACTTAAGCCAATGTAGATGGGGAATAGCCCTTAAGACATACCCTTCAAGTCGACCTTGTTAAGTCAACTTAACAGAGTCTCTAGTGTAGACATACCCTTAATGTCTCTGTGCCTCAGCTTCCTATCTGTAAAATGGAGGAAACAGAACTTTTCCGTGATTGCTGTTAGGATAAATCCATTGGAAATTATGATGTGCTCAGATATGGCACTAAGGGGCCCATGTATATATGTCACAGATAGATTACTGCCCAGGTTCTGTTATCCATCAAAGTCCTGATTCTGTGAGCTGTTCCCTGTGAGCAGACCTCTACATGCAACGTCCACCTGCATAGAATACTATGCAGGGTTACAGTTCAAGACAATATGCTAAAATGAAAAATATATCTTAATTATTTGTAATTATATGGATTCTCAAATATGAGAGAGACCAGATGGGTGAGGTTATATCTATTAATGGACCCACTTCTGTTAGTGGAATGGACAAGTTTTCAAGCTATACAGAGTTAGGGCTCTGTGAAACTTGAAATCTTATCACTTCCACCAACAGAAGTTAGTTCAATAACAGATATTACCTCACCCACCTTATGTCTCTCTCATATCCTGGGACCAACACAGCTGCCATGGTAATGCAATTCTCAAATATAACATTTTTACATCTTGAAAATATGATCTGTTTTTAGACAGCATATTTTGCCAAAATATACATATAATATATTAAAAACCCTTCTGCCAGGCAAGATGGCAGAACAAGGGCCGGATTCTGTTTCTAGGGGTTTCCAAATAATATTACAACACCAACTGGCACACGCCCCCATCCCGTTTTCTGGGAATTATGTGCTATTCCCTGGGTACCCCAAAGGGGTAATGCGTCCCTCCTCTCAAGCACAAGTCTGAGTGTAATATACAGAGCTTTAATAGTAATAGAAAATAATGTAAACACACAATAGTAAAATTAGCACTGATTTGGAAATTCAATGCAGGTAGAGATTTCCACCCAAACCCTATACAGCATAACAGAGCATATAAACTCAATAGTAAACCAGCACTGACCTGAAAAATCAGTGCAGAACAGAGTTCCCAACAAAATCCCAGGGAATGTAGGGCAGGTCCCTCCTCCCCGCTGTCTGCTAGTGCCGCCCACTGGTCACTTAAGCCGCTGCTCACACCAGCCTTTGGCTCTGCCCACTGTCCGTTGGTGCCACCCACTGGTCACTCCTGCTGTCCAGCTGTCTGCTGCCTGCTCGCATCATCCTCTGGCTCCTCCCACCATCCGCTGGCACCACCCACTGTGTGCTCCTGCTGTCCAGTCATCCGCCATCCACTCACACCATCTGCTGGCTGCTTTTAAGTGATTTCAGCTCAGAAAGAGTTTCCTCTCTCAATGATTTCAGCTCTTAATAGCTCCTTTGATTAAAATAAGAACAGAAATGAGACCATTGAGCTGTCCTTTGCAAGTGAGGCAGGGGTCAGGCAGTACCACAAGCATAGCTCTAACATACACTAATGTGAATCCCCTACACCCATTTCTGTTTTTACTAGGCTGACCACAAAAGGTTGGTCCCTCTTTCAAGTTCCTTATTGCTAATGGTGACTTTTCACCCTTTAACAAACCTAAACAGTTTGAACAATCAAAAGAGTAGCATATTACAAAAGACAGTATTTCATTTTTCCTTTCAGCAACATTACACATGTTGACAGATCGTGATCGAATTAACCTAGGTACCATTAACCATCACACCTTGTACTCACCAGTGAGACTATGTTTATGCCTAATTGTGCTTTTTGTGCTCATGCAAATATAAGACCCATGCAGATTAGTTGCCCCCCCCTTTTTAGCTGGGCAGCACAAGAAGTGCTGTGGCTCTAGAGCTGCCTTACATCTATCTATCTATCTATCTATCTATCTATCTATCCCTCTAGGAGTTAAAGTATAATTTGGTGGGCCCCAGAACCCTCCAGCATGGGTGGGTCCCCTCCCAGCATGGGTGTGCCCCCCCAGCATGGATGCCCCCCCAGCATGGGTGGCCCCCCAATACCCATCCCTAGAACCCACCCCCTGCCTCAATACCCACCCCCTGACACATACATACACGCACACATGCACAGCCACCCCCAGATGCACAGATACACACGCATGCACAGCTATCCCCAGACACATACATACTCATGCACATCCACCCCCACTACAAAACCTCCAGAAGCCCCCCTAAAGCCCTTACCTTTGCTGTTCGCAGGTTGCCTGCCCCACTGGAAGCTGCTTCTAGCCACAAGCTGCTCCACCCTGCAGGGGAGAGATTCCCAAACTCCCAGCCTGTCCAGCTCTCTGCTGGCAGGTCTTAAGGTTGAGCTACCAGAACACTGAATTCTGGCTGCTCATGCTATTTTCAGTGGGGCCCCAGAATGCAGTGTTCCAGTGTGTTCCTCTATTTTTAGGGGCCCCGGAATGCTGTCAGTCTAAAAACAGGGAGCCTCAGAACTGTGTTCTGGTGTGTTCCCCCTTATTTTAACTCCTGTATCTATCAATAAGGCAGGTCTAGAGCCACAGCACTATATATCTATACCTAGATAAAGATATAGATATAGATATAGATATAGATATAGATATAGACATAGGTATCATATTAAAAATAGACTACTGTGAATAAAACCCCATCACATATTGTCAAAATAATAAAATTTGTTAATAACCAGGGAGAGATTAGAATTCTGTTTATTACGCTGCAGCTTTTCTATTTGTCTCCTGTTGCATTAGAGTCATTGGATCCAAATGACAGGCTATCGAAACTACTATATTGAAGATATCTGCTGCTTTGGCCAGTTTTACTGGCAATTGGTGACTTTACTAATGTCTTTGGTTCTGTCGAAGAATAATCTGTCGATCCAATGGATATGATGTCTGACACTTTCAGACATTATTTCCCTTTCATTCATTTCCTGCTCATAATCTCTTAAAATTCCTTCAGCACATTTTCTCTGTGATATATTAATTTAAATATGTTTAAAATAAAAGATCTGGGAGTTTTTTTGTTTCTTTCTAGTCATTGTTGATGTAGAACATCCAGAAATCTTGCACTTCTCTTTCAAAGGAAAGTTACTGTAGCATAGAAAATTCATTTGTAATATTTCAGTTTCTTAGAACAATATACTGCTCACCTTACCCATACAAAATATTCCAGTTAAGGTCAGTAGGACTACTCTTGTAAATTAGAGAAGCAGAACTCAGGCCCTGATTTACAAAAATGTACAAAAACTTCCTATTTAAGGAAACACAACAAGGAGTCCTGTGGCAGTTAAAGACTAACAAATTTATTTAGTGAATGAGCTTCCATGGCAGAAAATCCATGTGCTAAATAAATTTGTTAGTCTTTAAGTGCCGCAGAACTCCTTGTTTGTTTTACTGAATTAGACTAACACAGCTACCCCTTTGGATTTAAGAAAGTCATCAGTAGTGTACTTTTTCATCAATTTAAACTATATTGTATCTGGAATGATGTAACACAAATCAGTGAGATGTAACCTACACACAAATCAATTATTTTTATATGAGGTCCTGAGCTAGAAGTTCTTTTTAAACAAACTCATGTGTGCAAGTGTGAATAGACAGACAGACACACACATCTCCTTCTTTCAGTCTCTCTCTCTTGTCAGTAGGGATTTGCATGCACTACACAGCTGACCTAAGAATCATATCCAATCATTTGATGAACCATTATCTTAGCTACATTATGTCAGGTATTTAGTGATTCAAATTGTCTGTAGAATCTTGCAGTACTTACAAGTGAAGTAGCTAAGCTGTTTATAGAAATTCTAGGCTAAACTTTCTTTCAGTTACATCCTGTGTCTGTAATGACATTAATAAGATTGCGGAGGTGAAAGTGAGGAAAGAATGAGATCTTTGTACTTTAAAGGAATAATGTGAAATTCATTATCTCCAAAACTTGACAGTAGAACAAAAACTATTATGTAAAGATTCAAACTTAATGCTGTATTTAAAGTAAGCTAAATTCTTTTCTTTTACTTTGTTAGTCGAAATACAGAGGCAGGTAAATGGTTCTGTTTTAAAGAAAATACAAACTAGGTTTTCAACTACTGTATGTAAATTTTATTCTCTTTATGGGATCCTATAGATAATTGCTAAATTTATTCATTTTAATTTCTATTGAATTTAAAAGCAATAGAAACTAAGTTTTGCATCCTTTAGTATCAATTTAAAAATAATTGTTTAGACTTGGTAGCGACGGTTCATTTGTTTTTTTTTTTATTGGAAGGTGGATTGTAAGGGGGATGTATTATTTTATTTTAATGGATTACTTACTATCTTGAAAATGAAAATGTTAAAATTTTTGTTTTACACTTTTGTTCATCTCAGAAGTGCAAACTTTTGCAAGTATATTAAAATATTCCACTGAAAGCTACTTCTCTGTTCACACACGGGGTTATTTTGATACAAGTTGTTTCGATACAAGTTGTATCGAAATAATGCCTTATTTCAAAATAAGTTAATTTGAATTAACAGTTTGTTAATTCGAATTAAGTGAAAAAGCAGGAATCGAAATAGCAAGTTCAGACAACAGGTATTTCAAAACGAGTCATCGTTGTTTTGAAACAACCGTGAATCATGTGAACATGGCCTTTCTTATTTCGAAACAACCTCTGTTGTTTCGAAATAAGACTGCTCTGTGAACACACCCATTAGAACTTGGCATTTCTCACTTAAGAACAAAATCCCTGAGTTCAGCTATATCTTAAGTTTGTCTGCTATTGGAGACCAACACTGAAAGAAGTTTGTGCATTTTTTAAAAAAGTCAATAAACTTATTTTTCTGTATGGAGCTGAACCACAATAAAACAATTTTATCTAGTGAATATCATTAGGGAACTATAATAGGTTCAATCCGAAGATGCAAAATAATTTTGCAGTAGAAGATAAATTTAAATGTAGAGATGGACCAGAATAAAAAAAAAATGCCACCAACTAGCAGCTCTGTTACCCATGGATAAGGCCACGACTGCTCTCCATTGTAATCAGTGGGCCTCTGGATGGGAACAGTAGCTTATCTGGGAGTACCAACTTCTTCTATGAGTGCCTATTCACAGCACTATTTCAAAAAATGTTTATATTTAGACATTTGTTAAAACTGATATTTGCCTGTAATGAAACCTTTCAACTTTCACTAAATAATGTTTACATGTTGCTGTTGTTTTGCTTATTAAGTATTATTTTACCATGCATTTAATTAATAAAAAGTATCATTTTGTTGGGATTCTAAATATGGGCTCTGGTCTATGTTGGAAGTGGTGTCAAACCATTGCATAACCCTTCTGCCAGGGCAAGATGGCAGGACATGGGCCAGGTCCTATACCTAGGGATTTCCAAGTAATATTACAGCACCAAACGGCTCAAGCCCCCACCCAGTCTTTTGGGAAATCATGTATCATTCCCTGGGCCCCTAAGAGGGGTAAGGCTTCCCCACTCACAAGCACAAGCCTAAGTGTGATATACAGAACTTCTAATAGTAGAAAACCATTATGTAAAAATCCAAAAGCAAAAATCAGCAGGGGCATCACTGGCATTGGGGAAGCCTGGGCACGTGCCCCGGGTCCCAATGCCAATGCCCCAGATCTCCAGCCCAATTGGGCCGGGGATCCAGGGCCCAATCCCTGGCTGGCCATGGCCACAGCAGCCCCTGGCCGGGGATCTGGGGCCTGGCTGACCACCCGGCAGGCCCCGGCCCCTGGCCAGAGATAGGGCCAGGGGGAGGCCGCACCACCATGGGCAGCTAGGCCGCGGCGGAGCCGGGCTAGAAGTGGCTGCTGGAGGCCGGGCCTGCACCAGCAGTCGTGGGCGGCCAGGCCCCCAATCCCCGGCCGGGGAAGGGGCCGCCGCGGCCGGTGGCGGCCAGGCCCCGGATCCCCAGCTGGCCACCCGTAGTGGCCCCATCCCTGGCTGGGGATCTGGGGCCTAGCTGCTGGCAGCCGTGTCAGTCGCATTCCTGGCCAGGGATCGGGGCCATGGCCACCCAATGCCGCAGACCCAGCCTCCAGCTGCCATTTCTGGCCGGGCTGCACCGTGACCTAGCTGCCCGCGGCAGTGTGGCCCCCCTGGCCAGGGGGGCGGGGCCTTCTGGCTGGGGGTGGGGCCTGCCCGCTGGGGGTGGGGGCTGGGCCCGTGCCCTGGGTCCCTCCCCGCCCTAGCACCGCCTCTGGAAATCAGCACTGATCTGGAGAATCAGTACAGAATAAGGTTCCCAACATAATCCCACACAGCATAACAAAACATATAAATCCAGTGGCAAAACCAGCACTGATCTGGAGAGTTAGGGCAAAACAGGGTTCTCCAACAAACCCCAGAGTATGCAAGGATTGTCTTTCATGCCAGCTGCCTGCTGGCTCTGGCTGCTGGTCAATCGCACCCTGCTCTCACCAACCTCTGGCTGCTCTCAATGTCCGCCGGCTCTGCCCACTGGTCATTCACACTCCACTCTCACTGGCCACTGGCTCCACCTGCTGTACACTGGCTCCACTAATTGGTCACTAACTCCATCTGCTGCTGATCTTCAGTGATTCAGCTCAGAGGAGGATTTTCCTCTCTTAGTGATTTCAGCTCAGAAAGAGAGTTTGCCTCTCTCAGTGATTTCAGCTCTTAAAACTCAGGTAGCTGCAAACAGCTTTTTCCATTAAAATAACAAAGAAAGGCCTCCTAAGATGCCCAGCCAAATCTATCATTTGACAATGGGACCAGGAGGTGAGGCAATACCTCAGGGCATAGATCCAGAAGTAGCTATGCAATCCCCCATCCCTGTCTTGACTTTAGCAGGCTGAGATAGGCAGTGACCTCTCTTACAAGTTTCTTTTTTGCTAAGGGTAGCTTCTACCCTTCAACTAGCCTAAAAGATTTTGAACGATAAAGAAAGTAACATCACAGAAGACAGTATTTCATGTTTCCCTTCAGTAGAATTACAGATATTGACAGATTTGTGATAAACTCAAATACCATTACCCATAGTTTGATTCTGCTAATGCACCCATAGTTTGATTCTGCTAATGCGTTGTTTATGCTCATGCAAATCCAAAACCCATGCAGATATATTGCCCCCTTTCAGAAGCTGTTAGGCACAGCTCCTAAGCCTGCCTTATATATATATCCCTTGGGACTTCCCAAGTTTGGTGGTTTAGGGATGTGAACCAACTTCTATATACCTAAGATTGCAACAAACCCCCCCTCTGCATGCTTGGGTCTGTGAGATGGTACCATGATCCTGCTTTTGCACTAATTCTTTTCACTCCTAGGAGCACTAGGAGGAAACTGTTCTCGCATGTGAAGGGAGCAGGGAGGTCTGCATTTTCATTTATTTATTTTAAAGAAATCTGCATGCAGATCTTGCTCCTGGGGAGAAGAATGAAAAAGGAACCATATGAGACAGCTGCAGTTTACATTACTTAATGGATCACTGGCACTCCTCAATGTTGTGGTGACGGGCATTGCTAGAAGAGCCTAATATGAGAACAGAATAGACTCAAAGGATGAAGTAGGCTTCTTGTACCTTGTCCTCCTCTTTAAGCAACTGGTCACAATCTGGCCCTATCTACTGGAAGTCAAATATAAGCCCCTGCAAAATCATCACAGGCTGACCGAGAGCACAGTCCTACCCTTAATGGAGCTCCTGGAATAACCTTTGTGGACAAGCAAGGCACATATCACTATGTTCAGTACTAGAAGCACCCCAGGTGTTAACCCAACTGGTGGGTTAAAAGGAGGTTCAACTGACAATTAAAATAATTAATTCTGATTTTACTTGTTCATTGTTATAGAATCTCATATCTTACAAGAGTGAATTATATGCTCATTGCAATGAAAATTCATTAAATGTGGCTCTACTCTTGGCAGGTTCTGGAAGATTACACTGAGAAGCAGCAAAGCACAGCCATGATCTGCACTGGTTATGGATTTCAGCAACAGTCAATGAGAGATATTCAAGCTACATACAGTAGCTTACATATCTCATGTTCACTAACATCTATTTACTGTGGTGTCCTTACTGTGCTGCACTGATTGATAATGCCCTCCTGTCACCACAACACTACACTAGTTGCCAGGGTGGATTAACAGGAAACCTCCAAAGGGGCTGTTCTACAGAAAAACAGCAGAGCACTTCAGAACAACATGTCAGAGCTGGGGAACACATTAGGTGAAATCTTAGATGAGAGGCCCTGGCAAAAGGAAGATGCATAATAGCAACTCTCCTACTTTACCTACTCTGTTCCCTAGAGGATGGTAAGCATTATTGGCATTCCCAGCTGAATCCCTCTCCCATAACACTGGAGTAGTTGTGTTCATGTTCTGAGTGGTTCTTTGAAAGTGTCCACTCTCCTAGCACACATGCACAGACAGCTGTAATTTAGAGGGAGTGAGATTTCCCAGATCTCATTACCAAAGCCCATAATTATTAAAGGAGTCCTTTTATGTACAAGGCCTACACCTTTGTGTGGCTATGTCTACACGACACTTTTATTTCAAAATAACACTCATTATTTCAAAATAAAAGAAATTCAGTCTACACGACGTTTTCTTATTTCGAAAGGACGGTTCCCGTCCTTTCGAAATAAGAAGCACCGTTTCAAACCAGGCTAAACCTGGATGTTTTCGAAATGGCCGTTATTTTGAAACGGTTGTTTTGAAATAACGGGAATTAGACGTGTTATTTCGAAACAACGGCTGTTTCGAAATAACGCGGCTCTGACCTTCTTCCCGTGGGTGCATAGCACCCACAGGAAGAAGGAAGTGCCCAGCCCTGGCAGCGTGCTGATACACCCTCAGAGGCATGTCAGCACCTGGGGCAGGAGCTGCGGAGGGCAGACGGTGCGGTCCTGTGTGGACCACTGAGGAGATCCACCGACTCCTTGCCATCTGGAGCAGGCCTGAAATCCTGGCCAGGTTCCAGGCCAGCCATAGGAACCGGGCAGTTTACGCTGCCATAGCGGCGGAGCTGTCAGCCCAGGGCCAGGAGCGCACCACCGAGCAGGTGCGCTCCAAGATAAAGGCTCTGCGGCAGGACCACGCGCGCACCAGGGACGCGCGTGAGCTCCAGGGAGAAGGTAGCACAGCCACCTGCCCCTTCTTCGTGGAGCTGCATGTGTTCCTGGGGCGTGAGCCCAGCGGCCTGCCTGCCCAGGCAGTGGACACCGGGTCCACCCCCAGCACCTCCTCAGGTGCCGAGGGACCGCCCAGCAGCCCTGGGCATCCCTGGATGTCGGGGGTCCCGAAAACCAGCCACCACCACCACCACCAGAGGCAGAGGCAGGGACCCCAGAAATAATCCCCCCCTGGCCAGGGTGGGGCCAGTGAAGAGGAGGGGGAGCAGGAGCAGGCAGCATCGACAACCCCGGGGGACTCGGAGGAGATGGAGGAGGGGACATCTCGGAGGACATCTGGAGCCCCTGTTGGTGAGTTACCAGGCTCCACAGGAGGGTGCAGGGCCAGGTCCACCCAGGGCATGGGCAGTGATGGGGTCCGGTACGGGGATGGGCAGGGCACCGGGCTAGGGCGGGGGGTCAGAGGGCCCCCCTGGACACAGGGTCCCCCAGGGATGTGTTGCACCCTGGTGATGTGCCCCTCCGTGCCTGAGTTAGGTGAACACAGGTGGGTATGATGGATGCAGCTGCACCTTGGGCAGGGCGCCCAGCCTGCAGAGCAGACCACTGGGATGTGGCCCTGGGAGATGCCACAGAGCAACCCATTCGGGTGGGTCCAGTGCACATGAGGGCCTCAGGAGGCCCTGTGTCCCCCTGGGGCAATGTCCCACAGGACCCCAGCTTAGCTTCGTGCTGATAGTGCGGGAGGAGCTGTGTGCTGTACACAAGCTGCACACAGGCATAGCCAGCAGGCAGCAGCCTCTAACCCTGTGTGATGCTTCCTCCCCACAGCTCGTGCCACTGGCAGCCAGCGGGCGCGGAGTCCAACCCGCAGCCCTGGGCCATGGAGGAGACAGAGGAGGCGTGGACCCCGCACTCGACGGGAGATCCTCGCCAGCCTAGAGGACCTGGGAGAGCGGGATGAGGCATCCGCCCAGGCCTGGCGGCGGGAGCAGGCCGGCCGGCAGGACGTGACCCTACAACTCCTGCGCCAGGGAGCCACCACCGACGACCGGCTGGTGGCTGCCTTTGACAGACAGGCCGTGGCCATGGAGCGGCAGGCCATGGCCATGGAGAGGCTGGGGACGGCAGTGGACAACACAGCCGCCAGTCTGCGCCGTATTGCCGACTGCATGGGGCCACCAGTGCCTGGCTTAGCACCACCCCAGCGTGGGGCTTGATGCCAACCCCGGACCCAGGGTGGGCCTGGGCAGGGACGTGCCACACCTGCCTCCCCGTGACCCCCATCTCCCAGTTGCAGCCCCGAGCCCCACTGACCCCCCACCCCCAACCCCATCTCCCAGTTGCAGCCCCGAGCCCCACTGACCCCCCATCCCAACCCCATCTCCCAGTTGCAGCCCCGAGCCCCACTGACCCCCACCCCAACCCCATCTCCCAGTTGCAGCCCCAAGCCCCACTGACCCCCCACCCCAACCCCATCTCCCAGTTGCAGCCCCGAGCCCCACTGACCCCCCACCCCAACCCCATCTCCCAGTTGCAGCCACGAGCCCCACTGACCCCCACCCCCCCTGTTCGTTATAAATAAAAATGTTGACACGTGCCATTGGTGTGTGTGGTGTATTTTATTGGTGGTCCTGCAACAGTGTGGGTGGATGGGTGGGGGCTGTCTGTCCTAGAAGGGGGAAGAGGGTGGTGTGTGGTGGGGCAGGCCTGGTCTTCAGGGGTCCTCTGCAGCTGCGAAGCTGTCCGTCAGTGCCTCGCGGATGGCGAGGGCCCTCATGGAGGCCCGCTCTCGTGGGGGCATGGGTGCAGACTGCTCATACTGGCGCCCGATGAGCTGGGCCTCGGCCTCCCAGGCAGCTGTGAGGGGCTCACCCCGCATTTCACAGAAGTTATACAGGGCCAGGCAGGCACCGATGACCTCGGTCGCTGTCTCCTCTCCGAGATGGAGGCAGGTCAGGAGGCACCTCCAGCGGGCCTTCAGCCGTCCAAAGGCCCTCTCAATAACTTGGCGGCAGCGGTTCAGCCGCCGGTTAAACAGCTGGCGGCGAGGGTCGAGGGGCCCTGTGTAGGGGCGCATCAGCCACGGGCGGAGGGGATAGGCCGCATCTGCCACAAGGAGGACAGGCACCTCTACCCCCCCAACATAGATGTTCTGTGGGGGGAAGAAGGTGCTCGCCTCCATGCCCCGGTAGAGGGACGAGTGCCTGAGGATGCGGGCATCATG
Source organism: Podocnemis expansa (assembly GCA_007922195.1). Taxonomy (NCBI): domain Eukaryota; kingdom Metazoa; phylum Chordata; order Testudines; family Podocnemididae; genus Podocnemis; species Podocnemis expansa. The sequence goes on along the minus strand of ML681979.1, from coordinate 50,130,118 downwards.
TGCCCTCCCTGGCCAACCCACATTGCAGTTTTGGAAGATGCCCCGGTGGTCCACGAGGGCCTGCACAACAATTGAGTGGTAGCCGTTCCTGTTCCGGTACTCTGCCGCTCGGTGGTGTGGGGCCCTCACGGGGATGTGGGTGGCATCCAGGATCCCCATGCACTTCGGGAATCCCAGTGCTGCCATACCGTCCATGGTGGCGTGCAGCTCCCCCTGCATGACAAGGCGCCGCAGCAGGCCTCTGTTAATGGCCCTGGTGACTTCGCTGAGGATGACCCCGACAGTGGCCCTGCCAATCCCGAACAGGTGGGCCACGGACCTGTAGGACTCCGGGGTGGCCATCTTCCATATGGCTATGGCCACCCTTTTGTCCACAGGGATGGCCAGACGCATGGCAGTGTCCCTGTGATGCAGCAGTGGGGTCAGTTCAGATACCAGCTGCTCGAAGCTGGCCCTGGCCATCCTGAAGTTGTGCCGCCACTGGTTGTCATCCCAGGTTTGGAGCACGACCTGCTCCCACCAATCAGTGCTCGTCTCCTGGGCCCAGACTCGGCAAGGCACTGACAGGGGCAGGGGCACTAGGGCAGCCCTGAGGCCCAGGGTGCTGACAACCTGGCACACACCCTGGTCAGAATCGGGGTCTCTGAACTGTGTGTCCCCCACCAGGAGCACACTGTGCAGACGTGCAGTGTGCCTAGTGGTCAGCCGTCGAAGGCTAGGCAGCCGGGCACCGTCCATCTGAGTTGCTTGCAGAGTCCTGCTAGCCAGAATGGACGGGGAAGTGAGGTCAGAGCCAGCCTTTTATAGGAATGGCTAGCAAAATGGCCGCCAGCATGGCCCAGGGAAGTGGCCATGTTGCCACACCTCCCATGGTGCCCTACCCCTGAAGTGAAATAGCAAGTCCACTGTGTGGACTTGCTATTTCATTTCCAGCTTTTCCCCTTATTTCACCTAGTTTTGTCCTTATTTCCCTTCCGCTTGTTTCACAATAACGTTCTTATTTTGAAATAAGCTATTTTGAAATAAGTTATTTTGAAATAACGGGCTGCGTGTAGACATAGCCTGTTTGTCCCGTGGGCATAGACACTATATTTGTGAGACTATAGTGTGTAGGGTCCAGAGTCCAGATATTCATGCTTGACAAGGGGAAGCAGAGGGTAGAAGACCCCTAGTCTCTCAGTTGAATCTTATCCACAGTCCAGATCCTGCCCCTGTAGAGGACTCTGTCCCAGAAGCTACGTCCTGACTACCTTGCAGCGGACAATCTCTCCTTCACTCTCTCCCCTTCATTACTTGACTATCAGAATCCCCTTTTAAGCAGGGTCTCCATTTGGGCAGGAATTTTTTTGACTAATAGAGCTCCACCATTCCCTTAGCTGTAGTGTGGGATCTGAAAAACCTGTCACAGTGTCTACCTCCGTACTTAAATATCTAAATACATTCAAAAGTCTGGCCTCAATGGCTTCTTTTAGACATGTGTGGGATGCAAAATTCTTTTGGAATTACTGCTCCTAGGAATCAAACATCGACTTCAGGAGTATGATATTCCTTAGCACATCACTTCTCTTAATTACAAATTTAGAAATAGAGCTATGTGCATCACATCTATTTTTCCTTTAAAAAAATTGCTCATGAAAATCAATATTTTCCTGAACTTCAGGGGCTAAGTTGCACTCTCTCCACCAACCTTTCTTTCTTTCTTTCTTTCTTTCTTTCTTTCTTTCTTCTTGAACTTTTGTTAGCTTTCCTCCTCCATGAGCAAAATTTAACAATTTCTTTTATCACAGAGAGGAGGAAAAATACCAGTTCTGGTTTGAAAGTGGTCTTCCTTTTACTTTTTGGGGGAAAATGATGCTAAACTTAAGGTGAATTTGCAAAATATTTAAAACCTGAATATGTCTAGGACACAAATTCAGCTGCATCCCAGGACAGTAGTAATTAGAAAGTGTTGCCATGTGTTTTGGTAACCAGTACAAAATGCATAAGACAGTCTCTGTCCAGTTTCTAGTGTACAGTCTCACCACAAAACCACCATCACAGCACACATTGTCAGGCCATGGTTGTGACTTTCAAAAGAATGAACAGTGACTGAAAAGAACAAAGAAACAAAATTATATTTTCAGTGCTGGAAGAAGTTTTTTTTTTTTTCCCCCCCCAGGTCAAAGTGTACCTTTAGGTTTAAAATCTCTTGTGACTTGTGACACACACTGCAGAACATTTTTCCTATTGCTGCCTGCCCAGAGCAAGATGTTTGATGCCATTGTAAGTTGTCTCTATAACAGCAACAGCATTTATGCTCACCCTGCAATAGGTCATCTTGGTTCTCCATTCCCTCTTTTGCCTTCAGCTGGGATCCAGCCTAAGATGTACCTTGTGCTTCTGCCATGTCATGGCCAAATCACTGTATCTGCCCCTGTCTCATTTCTGAGTCTGTAGTCTGCTGAAGCAAATGTTGCAATGCTTCTATGTTGCCTACATAGTGAATTCCCCCAAAATTTCTTATACAACACTAGTGGATCTTCCCTATAATATTTATGAAGCATACAGTAGTGAGGGGAGGACAACAGCATTGTAAAATCACATTTTAGTTTGTAGATAAATCTTTTTACTTCTCAAGAATTTTGATAAATGTAAAAAAGATCCACTGGATTTGTGGACTCTTGCCTTCAGGTCATTAGTGAGATGGCCATTAACACATATTGGACTTCGAAGATAGGCAAAGTCTTTGTATTCTTCTCCCTCAACCACACAACTGGCAATGTGGATAGCATTCTGTCCTGCCGCCACAATTTGGGTCTTCAGCATAATGATAAGAACTCCCACTCTGACTGCTTTTGCCTTTATGTTCATACAGTTTTTTCATGCCATTTAAATTGATATCAAGTATGAGTTATATCATTTGTAAAATCTAAGGCCATGTCTACCCTGATGGCAGCAAACTGCTGCTATTACATTGATTTAGTTGGATTAATTGAGCGGAAGTAGAGAACCACTCAATCAACCCAGAAATCAACACTACTAATCCACTTCTGCCAGGTTATGTAACACGGCATTGGTGGGAGCCCATTTCCCATAGGTACAGCAACTGAAGACACTGGTTAAGTAAATGTAGGAAATCATCAAAATATATAAAAGCTATTCTGTGTAGTTTGCATATTTTCCATTGACAGCCACTGAATTTGGTGGCAAATGCAGACTTAGTCTAAGTCTGGCAATTTATCTCTTGCCCAAACTATATGGACTGCACAATTAATCTCTGTGTGGCTCAACTCAAAATCTGTAGAATGGATGAAATAGTATTTTAAAGCAGTGGTTTTTGAAACATAAGTCAGGACCCCAGTACTGGTTCACAGACCCTCACCTGGTGGCTCATGGTCCGCTACTGCCACCGTCAAAAGAGTGGAATACAATGCTGAAAAATGTCATTGCTGGGTCATTGGCATAAATATTTTTTTTTCAACTCAGTCCTGAGGAAAAATGTTTGAAAACCGCTGCTTTACAGCATACAATTGTGATCTGCTAAAATACTGTGTTTACTATGGTCCTATAAGTATGTTAGACTAAAGATATTGGTTCTTTGCATTTTGAAAGAATTTGGCCCATAAAGTGGGAAAGAAATCTAATACTCCTGCCAACTCCACACCATCTCCTTTAGCTTAAGTGGATGAGGTCTTGTAGCCTGACTCTATAATAACTTTGGAATTTAGAATAGCCACTGTGGATTTTACCAAGCTGATTTGAAGGATAAGGCTCCTGGTTCCGAATATGACCACAGATAAATGAAAACTTAAATTAATTTACCGTATATCATCATACATAAGCCAAAAATCTTGTGCCTGAAAATTGGCTTCAAAACAGGCTCTCGGCTTATACTCAAGGGAAGATGGTAGACAGCCCCTCCCAGCAGTTTCCCAGACCATGTGGCAGGCCGGAGCCCCAGTGCTGCCGAGCGGCCATCTTGGGCAGTTGGCTGGGGCTGGGGCTGGAGTGAGGAGGGGGCCCTGGCGTCTGGAGCGGCCACATAAGGGGGCCTGGGGAGGGTCAGCCTGGACATTGAGGGGGGCATTCAGGGAGCCCAGGGAAGCAGCGACAGGGACTGGGGATTGGGGGGGGGGTTCCTGGCAGGCTGGGAAGAGCAGCAGCAGGGGTTGGAGGGTAACAGGGAAAGGGTGTTGGGGAGCAACAGCAGGGAACTGAGAAAGGAGTAGGGGGATGGCAGTGAAGAGCCAGGGGGCAGCAGGAGGAGTAGGGGGGCAGCAGGGGGAAGTGGCAGAGCAGGGGGCAGCAGCAGGTAGCAATGAGGGAAGGGTGGAGTAGGGGGTGGCAGTGAGTAAGGGCAGTAGGAGGAGCAGAGACCAGCAGTGAGAAAGGGGCAGAGCAGGGGGCAGCTGTGAGGGAAGGTCAGAGCAGGGGGCAGCAGGGGTGAGGGAAGTGAGGAAAGGGCAGACAGGAGGGCAGGAGTGAGGAATGGTCAGCAGCAGGGCAAGGGAAAAGCAGCAGCAGAGATTTTGGGGTAGGGAAGCTGTCAGAGATTTTGGGGTAGGGAAACTCCAGAGGAAGCCAGCAGCAGTGGGTGGGAGGTTAGGGGCCAAGGCCAAAAGGGGACCTCAGCTTATACCTGGCTCACCAATTTTAGCTTCTTTTTTGGGCTCAGAATTGGGGGGTCGGCTTGTCCCCAGATTGGCTTATACCCAATTATATATGGTGTTTATAAAAAAAAAAAAAAACACAGGACGAGAAAAGGTATACAAAGTTAAGGCATTTGTAACAATTTATGGCTAACAACAGAAAGCATATATTTGATAGGACCCCTCATTGAGGAATATATGATGAAATAACAGAGTAAACCTTACTGTAATTGGCAAATCTTATACAGCAAATACTAAGCAATAATCAGTTACAACTGATATTAAAACTATAAAATAGCTTACAAATTATAAAGTTACAATTTGTTCATACTCACACGGAAGTAAAGATGTTCAACTGAAGAATAGAGCTAACCACTCTGATACTACTTAACTAAAGTCAAACTAGCTAAAAGAGAAAGAGAGAGTAAGTTTGGGTCTGTGAAGATCTTGGAAAAATTGAGTTCAGGCCTGATGAGATGGAAGTTCAAAGACCCTCTTCATTTTGAGGCCTTAAATACCATTTTTTGCAGAATAACTCATTCTCCCTAGTCCAAATATGGGTCTGAACCCAACAAATTATTGGGTGCTTTCAGATTATTGTTTTGGGGGTTAATGCATATAATCAATATATTTTCCTCCATTGCCTTTTCCCCTACTTTCCTATTTTCTGCAGATTTGCAGTTTAGACCCCTTTTCCCGTGTTCGTCTGTACAACATGATTAAAATAGCCTGTCCGCTACTTTTCCATCCAACTCAGCAACTTGTGGTCATCCCCTCCCCAGTTATTTTCCTATTATAACATTGCTGATGTTTACAGACCTTACCACTTTCACAAGATTTGTGAAACATTGCTATGGCAAAGAAATTGCTTGAAAATTTTCCATTTAGGTGAGAACACTTAAGCCTAATGCTAAATTTACTTTATGATAACTAAGGCACTATAGAATTGTAGTTTACTTATGCTAACTAAAACACTATGTGATCATAAATTCTTAGACTTATATAAGGATAGATAGATAGACAGATAGACAGATAGATAGATAAAAGAAAACAATATGGGCAGGCAAGTTCAATATAAGTTTTGCTAAAGCTACAGTCTGTTTTTTATAGCTCAAGGCCAGATGCTCAACTTTTGGGCTCCAAAATGTTACATGAGTGTTATTTATCTAGAAAATTTATCTACTTGCATGTATGCTTCTGATCAAAACATAGTCTAAGTAAATATAAATTTGAAGACACTTAAAAGTAACATGCCGTTATACTTAATTCTCTCATCCTTTTTAAAAATAAAAATGAAAAGTTGCATCAAAGAGTGTGAAATCACCTGAAACAAAAGGCAAAAAAAATGCTGATCAAGAGGTCTGTTACTGTCATATAGCAGTAGTCAGTCACTTTTGCTTATAAAGAATATTTCCAAAATGTATAGTAAGGATATTGTGAATTCCTCAAACAAAAGTTTTTCATAATACATCAGATTCTTACTATGGCTGAGTGACACATGGGCTGTGTTCACACAGACATGGTTATTTCGAAACAAGTTGTTTCGAAACAACTTGTTTCGAAATAACACCTTATTTCGAAATGACTTACACTGTGAACCTGCTATTTCACTTCCTCCGGGGCTGCAGGCACCGGTGGGCTGCAGCGCTGCCCAGCGCTGCTCCCCTCCAGTGCCTACAGAGCCGGGCTGCAGGCACCAGGGGGGTTCAGCGCTGCCTGGCGCTGCTCCCCCCCGGTGCCAGCAAAGGGGGGCTGCAGGCACTGGCGGGGTTCAGCACTGCAAAGCGCTGAACCCCGCCGGTGCCTGCTGGCCAGGGGACACCCCTCAGCACCCTGGCCAGGGTGCTGAGTGTTCCCTGGCCAGGGTGCTGAGGGGGCAGCCCTTTCAATGTTGATTCGGAACATCTTGTTCTGAAACAACATGTTCACACGCGTTGTTTCGAAACAAGTGTTTCGACACAAGGTTGTTTCGACCCCAAATGGGGTTTAACTTGTTTAGAAACAACGGTGAGTCGTGTGAACATGTTTTTTTTTTTTTGAAACAATGAGGTTGTTTCGAAACAAAAGTGCTGTGTGAACACAGCCATGGAAAAAATAATAATTATGAACTAACTAGTAGGGGACAGATCCAAAGGCTACTGCATAAGAAAAACTCCCACTAGACTTCAGTGTTGTTTTAGATAGGGACATAACTGAACAAATAGATGTTCAAAGGAAGCACAATGTCTGACCAAATGCAGTTTATGCATCTGTTTTGTCAATTGCATATTGGTTTTAAGTACTTATATTTTAATATTATATTTGTAAATATGCTGCAGTGTTTTTGATTAAAAAAAACAAACAAACAAGAACCCCAAAATAACCACCACTATCCCAGAAGGAAGACATTTCACTCAAACATCTGCCATTAAATCTTTTCTGACAGATGGGAAGAGATTGCTGATTATAAAACTTGCAGTTAGGATAAATGTGGATTATTTCACTTACCACATTCAGTATCTGTAACATTGTTAGCAAGTGCACCTTTTCAACTGCAGTTGCAATAAAATCCTAACCTCAGCCTCAGCCTCATCTTTGCATAATGCTGAACTGAAAACACATTCAGCCTGCCAAATTATATAGCATTCCAAAGTCATCTATCTTGTCTTTTGCCCTTTCTCAGAGAGCCACTTTCTACTTTGTATTGAATTACTCAGACTAATGTGAAAAAGATGTAGATATGGCAACTTTTCCTTAATGGGGTCTTTTACTACAATAGGCATGGATTTTAAATAAATGCACATTACTAGGACATTTTTCCCTCCTGGGAAGCTTTTCATTTGCTTTAACATGCAGATATTAAACTTTTATGAATAATGTATTTGGGGCTAGATCATGGGTTCAGCAACACAGTCATACAGTGAAGACAGGGAAGGTGAAGAGATCTAAAGAGTCCTTCCACTTTGCAGAGCCTGCAAAGGCCTTCTTAGAATTGCAGACTCTGTATGTAGGAAAGGAGGTGCTGCTATCAGTCCCTCTGGCTATGTCTACACTGCCAAAGATATTTTGAAATAGTTATTTTGAAATAACTATTTTGGGATCCATTTCAAAATAATTATTTCAAAATAGCACTATTTTGAATTTAGTATTTTGAAACAGGAATCCAGTGAAGACTCTCTATTTTGCAATAAGGTAGGATTTATTATTCTGAAATAGAGAGAGTTCACTACACTCCCTATTTCAAAATAGGGATGCCAGGGAAAAGTATATGGCCGTTGTTTCAAAAAAAGCCAATTCCTCAGCTTGGAATGGCTGGTTTCAAAATAACTATTTTGAAACAATTGCTTTTTCCAAATAAAAGCAGATTTAGTCATTTCAAAATAGCACTTTGATTTTTATTTTATTTATTTATTTATTTATTTATTTATTTATTTATTTGAAATAACGAAGTGCTTATTTCAAAATAACAAAACGCCTGTATGAACAGGTAAAAAAAATTTTTTTCAAAGTAAGCCTCCTTATTTCAAAAAAGCTTTCAAGTGTAGGCATACCCCCTGTCCTTACTTCACAAAAATAGGAAAAGAAACTGGTAAAATCATGTGTCTGACATCACTGTGCACCTGCTAATGAATCTGCACAACCATAAAGAGGTGTGGGATGTTACAAAGCTTAAGGAGTATAGCAGACTCTACTCCCCTCTTCATAGTCAAGTAGTTTTGCAAGCCATGTAGCAGGATGCATCCTAATATTTTATCTGTTTGCACTGCCTACATGTTTAGTGCCATACAAGTTTTAAAAAAATGAAAACAGGTCCTGCTTCAAAGATCTATTTTGTGAAAAAAGGCACAGCAATGACTCAGGGCAGCTGCTCAGCTAGTGTAATCTGTCTTAGGCTCATTGACATTTAAGACACTTCTTATTAGCTGAGGATATCTGCCCATTGTTTCATGAAAATCCAGAGGTAGTGATGATGTGTGAGGTTGTTTTATTATTCAGTTGTTAAATAAGCAGACTTATTTAGCATCTGTGAAATTAAAAATGTAAAAAAACCCCTTAATTATCTCTGTTTTCTTACTTGCCTCTGGGTCCTGTCCAATATTGTCCTAACATGTACTGGTTTCATGAATGTTCATGGTAATAAACATTTTCTCTACCCTAGTCTTCGAAGGTAAACTGAAAATTCATATAGACACAGGAAAAGTAGATGGCTACGTCCACACGCAGCTCATTGTTTCGAAATAAGTTATTTTGAAACAAGTCGTTTCAAAATAAAGCCCTTATTTTAAAATGAGTTAAGTCAAAATATGAAAATGTCCATTTGAAATAAGGGAAAAACCCCAATCGAAATAGCAGGTCCAAACACAGGACTTGCTATTTCGATTTAGGAGAGGGGCATGATGGGTGGTGTGGCAACATGACCCCCCCCAGCAGGCTCAGCCTGCGAGGGGCTGGGGAACCGGCAATGCCCCCCTCACTGCTCACAAGCAGCCAGGGGAGCCCCAGCCTGCACATTCCCTGGCCGCTTTCAGGCGGTCAGGGGCTAGGGGAGCGGGGCGCTCAGGCTGGGGACAGAGGGGGTGGCGGGCACCCCAGCTGGTTTCACCCTCCACTTGCCCTTACCAGGGGCAGGCAGGGCAAAGCAGTCTGAAGCACCTGATCCCCCCCTGCTCCCAGCAAAAGGAAGTGGCGGGGGAAGCCGGCTGGGGCTGCAGCCGCCCCTCTGCACCTCCGCTCAGCACCCTAGCCAGGGTGCTGGGGGGTGGGACTTCCTCCCAGGGTGCCATGCACCCTGGGAGGAAGCTCAGACCCCTTATTTTGAAGCAACAGTTGTTTCAAAATAAGGTGTCCCAACAGCATTATTTCAAAACCACCTGTTTCGAAATAACCACCGTTTCGAAACAAAAGAGGTTTAAGCTGTTTCAAAAAGATGGCTCTTATTTCAAAACGACGAGCTCCATCATTTCGAAATAAGAAAACATCATCTCCACCAAAACTTTTTTATTTCGAAATAACCCGTGTTAGTTTGAAATAAAAAAGACATGTGGACATACCCTATTTGTTTAAAGCCAATAATGAAAATATGTTTTCTTCAATAGTCAACTTTCTCATTTTAAATATATATGGATTTTACCTAGCTCTTTTACATGTGGATCTTAGCCTCAGCACAATTTTAGTGGCAATCAAAGAGAGATATTCAAAGCACTTAAAATACCTTGTGTACCTCCCACTGATTGCCTCCTGTCTATTCACTGTGGTGCCTTCAGTAGGCTGAGTCTAAGGGAAACCCCTTCTCTCCAACTCAGTGCTATGCTGCTGACTGGGGTGGTCTTATTCAATCAACTTCTTTATTGGCTCTGTGGATCTTCACAGACCCTATCGATTGATCATGAAGATCGATCTGATGGTGGTGAATTAGCTGCTGTCAGCGAAGACAAACACCCAGTGAACTTTGAAGTCTTAGATTCTGATGACACTCCCATAGACCTTTATAACAAAGTTTCCAGTGACTGCAGTAGAATGCAGTTGAACCCTCTGTGTTATCAAGTTATACCCTAGCTTTTCACCAAAATCTTGGAAGGCCTTATGTTTTCAAAACTCTCGGACAAGTAAACAAACAGCTTGCAAAAGAAGGACTTTCAAGATTTAGACTGGTATTTTTTGAGAGGTTTAGTGGATGATGCAGGTATACGAACAGACAGCTATTTTCTGGCTAGTTAAGGTTTTTTAAACATATACATGTAGGTCAGCTTTATTCATTGGGAATGATCCTGGGACAACTCATGTTTTAAGATTCTTTTGCCTTGTGTTTGTAGAAATGAAGCCTTAGTTTGTAAAAATTTGTCTTCAAGTTCAGTACTGTAGATGTCAGTGACAACTTTATGGTAGAGAAGGTCAGACTACCTGATGAAATGTAATTTAATCATAATGGGTATGTCTAAACTTGCAAGTTAGTTCAAATAAAGGAGGCTTAATTCAAGCTAACTTAGTAGCTGTCTACACTAGGCTTTCATTAGTTCCAATTAAGGAATTCCTTAATTCGAATTAATGGCGGCTTAGTTCAAATTAGTAAGACCTGCCGGTTAGTTCAAGTTAAGCTCTTAGTTTAATCCTTAGTTCAAATTAAGCCCTCAATTCAATCCTTAGCTTGAACTAGGGATGGTGTATTCTAGGATTAAATATTAGTTCAAACTTAATAACTAATAAACACTAGTTTGAACTAAACTCGTACTTATTAGTTCGAATTAACAAATTTGAACTAACTTTTCCTAGTGTAGACATAGCCATGATGATGTTTTAATTAAACTGAAACCTTTTGAAAAATATTTTGTGGGGAGATTTTTGAGATTTCAATGCTTTCTTGTCCTCCTGAGCAAAGAAATAGGGAGAGAGACATAAATAAAAAACCTGAGCTTTCAATCTGAAAACAGCCATTTGATAAATTCTGTTTCCAAAAACCTTTTTAAAGGTTTTATTTCTGTTCCAGTACAGAATGAGAACATACTTTGAAACTTTGAAAGTTGCCAGTGAATAAAATTGTTACCCTCCAGCCAGATGTAAATGATGACAGGTATTTCAGTAATAAATGAACTATAATGAAGTTTGTGCAAAGCTAAATGCAGTCACCAGTCCAAACGAACAATGCCATATAGATGAATTCAGTTCCCACAAGAGTTTTTCTATAGTAACTGCAGTGTTTTTCATCTGTGTTATTAAGTATAGTGTTAAACTGAAAAAAAATTAGTCTTTTAGTGGTCAGCTGCAGTTCCCCTCCCCCACTGTCAAAGTCTCTGCTTTAAAATCGCTGGTTCGGGGTGCAGCTGTGCCTCAATGCCCAGAGTGGAGCAGTCGGGAGCACTGCTCGAGGAGGAATGTTAAGTTGCTACTTCCTGAAGAGCTGTGAGTGCCAAACAAAATATATTATTTAAATTTTAAAAAAAGTTTTTTTTAACTGTCCAGACATCCAAGAACTGTGGTGTTCCACAATTTTTATTATCATTTAAAAAATGTAAAACCTGAATATATTCTGTCAAATAAATTTGCTCAAAGACTGATATCTTCCTCAGTTTTAACCAAGAGTAATGTTTAGGTCAATGTATTAAATTAATTTGTAGCATCTCTGTCTACCACAATTAGGGAAATAAGGCAACTTGCAAACAATTCTACATATTTTCTAGTGAGGTAAATAGTTATTCATGTAGGGAGAAATTCTCCCTGGTAGTAAGTATTGGTGTGTGGCCTAGCAGTACTTAAGTCCTCTTTTGACACCTTAAGTGGTACATAAGACTAGACTCACATCCAGCATTGCTAACCTAAAGAGATCAGAAATCATGAGTTAGATGTCCAAAAATCATGAGACTGGCCTTCAGAAAAGTCATGATACTTGAAATCATCATCAATTTCTTTTAAGCTCATCTGTTGACATTTTTAATTCTCCTCTACTTGTTTGGCTCTATATGAGTAAGATTATTTTAGGTTGACATGTCAACCTTTAATATGCCTTTACTCAGCTACTCTACTTACCCTCTCTTCGCCTCCAATGTAAGGGACCAGCCATTCTTTTCCTGTTATTATCTTGACTCCTTCCTCGTTTTACTTCTCCCTGCCCCAGGTTTGGTAGTGCCCCTTCCCTTACGCTCTTCTCCTCTTCCCGGATCCCAATTATGGAATAAGTCTCAAGGCAGTGGGAGGCAAGGAAGTGTTGCTGCTGGTCCAGTTTTGCATTCAACACAATATTTTTCTCTGACTTCCCCTTCCTTTGCTTCCTGCTGCTCCATGATGTTCTCTCTACCAATTATGAAGGTGGAGTTCAAAACCAAGGCAATCCTATGTCTGAAGTCTTCCACAGACTGTGCTGTAGAAATCATGTTAGGATATCACTCTTTCAGGTAAATGTAACTGTGTCAAAATATGAGGACTGGAAAAGCACTATGTTCAGAGATGCTCAAATGACATCTGTGGACAAGCAGAATTATGACAGCAACATGCAGACAATTTATTTTTCTGGTCAGAGGAGGAAGTGTGTAGTGTATTTGTCTTGTATACATATTATGGAACTACTATAATGCAATGTTCTACCAAAATTCAAACCAGAACAGCAGTAGTAGTACATAGCTATACAGAAAAGATAAATGTGGCATAAAGCACCCTCAGAAGTCTCCTGCATGGGCTACTTGTCTCAGGCAGGTGCTGTATGGGTAAGGAAGAAAACTCCACAGAGCACATATTTCCCACTAAGGTCAGGAAAGGATGAGGACTTACCATAGCCATGGCCCTCATACCCTAATCTCCTGGCCAACTTAGCTGTTCTCATGAACCAGGTGACCTACACTGCAGTGGGTATGAGCCTGGTGCCCTTTATACCCTCCTTGAAACACAGAAAAGATGAGAAGACAGTCTATATCACAATGTGCTTTCTGGGCTGCTCCGGACCCCGTGAAACTACATGCTGCACCTTGCTCAGGGCATATTGCATAGTGATACTTTAGCCCTTCAAGATTAAAGGCATTTGACAACCAATGTGAAAAAGTTTCCATTAGCAGTGAGAAAGAGAAAAAGGAGGAATTAAATGCATCATTTGACTTAAAAGTACATTGGCTGTGATTATTACTATTTACTTACCAAGCGAAGTGCATTAATCTCTTTCCAGAACACATAAAATTCACAGCCCCTGCCTGAAGAATTTACAGTCTACCAAAGATAGACATAAATAGATGAAGAGAAAACTGTAGAGACAATATGTATTTCAATTTACCATTCACTACAAAGATTGAAGCTTAAATGTACTCAAGAAAACAGCATACAAATGCTCATCTTTCTAAGTTTTAGTAAATTATGCCAGCCCTTTTAGTCAGTTACATACTGAAAAATGGCAATACTGAAGCTTTTGTTTTACTCAGAGTAAAAGGAATCAATTTAACACATTCTGAGGATCAAAAAGGAAGAAATTAACACTTAATCCATACTCTAACTGGTTAAGCAAACTCTGAACCTTTTTCCCTTCACCAGAAAGCAAAGTACAGCAATACGTACAGGGGGAAAAGAAAAATCCCTTGAACTGATGGCCAAAACAGGTAAACATAGGCAGTCCATGGAACAGAGTTTCTTCAGGCAGGATGAATGTTTCACTAGAAAGAATACAATTAAGACATAGGAAAATTTCCCTTCAGTGGCAAAGCTGGACATTTTCACAAACTGCTGCACAGTCAAATCAGGCAGGTTATGAACTTTTTGAAAGAAGTCTTTAGACACAGTCAAATCTCTTGAGTTGCCTGGTGGTGGAGCAGTCATTTTAGGGGTAGTACTGAACTAGATGGCAGAAATTCATCCACTCAGTCACCAGCCAATTATTTATTGAACCAGACAAACCTTGAGACCCCATTCTGAAATTAAGACAATGATGACTCATTATGACTTAATATTACCTTGTTTTAGAAAAGGGTGTTCTTTTGGATCACTTGATTTTCTATTCATTCCCTTCTGAAATGCCTGGTGTTGGTCATGGTTGGAAGACAGGATACCGGGTTAGATAGACCTTTGTTCTGACCCAATATGGCCATTCTTAGGGTCTTATGCTCCCCCCCCCCTTTTTTTTAAAATAAATGAGCTTTTTGGTAGATCCCCTATCTTTCCAAGTTCTGAGATCAAGACAGGGCTGCTTTTTTGGAGGATATGTTTTCGCCAAGCACAAGTTATTGAGCTCAATATAGGGCTTATTCTACGTCCTCTTTTATACAGGAAATTGGACTACATAATCAAATGGTTTCTTCTGGACTGAAAAAAAATGATGAATTTACCATTTAAAGTGAATATAGACAAAACACTAAAAGAAATGAAGATGGACACTGCAGAAAATGTAGCTGTGATTTTACAGAGCCTGAGATTTTCCCTTACAGCTATGTGCAAGAACTCAAAAATTGAGGGTGGGAGTGGGTAGATGATGAAGCATATTGCAGTGTTAGTAGCAGAACTACTATTACTCATTTGTAAAGAAAAGTATCCACCATTTGCCATGGATGGTGGAAGCTAATGGAGGGTCACAATTCCGACTAACATTTTCCAGTGAACATCTTGCTTTACAGATAATGAGAAATTCAAGGGACAATGTGTCCTTTACTTAAGTTTTCAGCCAAAGGACAAATTCTACACTGAAATTATGATCCCAGGCACAAAGGAAAGAAAAGGATCAGTTATCACTCTTCATAAAGCTACTGCAATCACTAGCTTTCTACGTTAAATAGTTTACATTAATCTACGTCTAAATATAATCGCTACTAAAGTGTACAGCAGTTAAATCAGCTAATTAAGTGATTTAGAAATTCACTGGCTGTTATTATTAAACACTTGAGACGTATAACATTGTCAGCTACATTAAAAATAAATCCATTTTACTCCCTTGTATGTTGCTTTGCTCTGCTTCGACTGATCCTGTGAAGTGCTATGTGTCACAGGGACATGCTGTGCCCCATCAACTTTCATTGAGTGGAGAGCTTTCAGCACCTCACGGCATTTGCTTAGTACCTTTTCTGATTAGGACCAAGAGCAGGAAAATGCTTATAATAAATATGGCATATTTCTTTCCTGAGCTTTTCTCATTTACCTTTATACATTAGGAGAAAAGAAAGATAAATTCTACAGAAATAGGGAATTCATTTTTTTTTTAAATTAGACATTGCTCTGCTATAAGTTAGAAGTACATCAGCTGATTTAAATGGAAGTAGCCTGGAGTAAATGGCTGTGTTCACACAGCCCTCTTATTTTGAAACAACAGAGGTTGTTCACACGACACATGGTTGTTTCGAAACAATGGGAACCATTGTTTTGAAACAACAGCGTTGTTTTGAAACAAGTTAAACCCCATGCGGGGACAAAACAACGTTGTTTCGAAACAACTTATTTTGAAACAACGCCGTCTGAACATGTTGTTTCGAAACAACTGTGACTTGTTTCAAAATAACTGTTGCCTGAACATGCTATTTTGCTTTGAGCTTTTTTCCTTAATTCGAATTAACAAACTGTTAATTCGAATAAAGTTATTTTGAAACAATGTGTTATTTCGATACAAGTTGTTTCGAAACAACCACATTGAAATAACCCCCTGTGTGTGAACACAGCCAATGACAGCAGAATTTGACCCAGTCACTTCAACTCTATCATGCTGTGCATCATTTCTATTTTCATTCATTGGTAATTTTATTCAGCTATTTGCTGTAGCAGTCTCTCTAAATTTCACCTGAAAACACAGTTGATCCATGATGAACACAGTAAGTATTAATTTAAAAAAATATAGAAAAAGGGAATCCACCTTGAATCCACCTAGTAGGTCAGGTACAATGCAAAATGCTGGCAATACCTTACTGGTGCTCTATAGCCTAGTGGTAACAACACACACTTAGGATGTGGTAGACCAAGGGTACAATCCACAGTCAGCCTAATAAGAGCAGGGACTTGACTACCCTGTCTCTTGCCTCCCAAGAAAGTTCCCTGGTAATTAGGTATTCTGGGGTAGGGTTCCCCCACTCTTTCTTGTTGAGACTGTTCCAATTTGCATAAAATAGTTATATATATGCAAATAGAGACTGGAACTTCACTCACCTAACCATCAAGCTACATAGTCGCTTACTTAATGGTAGTCTCTTCTCCAGTGAATGTTTATACAAAAATGGAACAGTTTCAACAAGAGGGAGACCACCAGCTCAGAATAGTGTAGTGGCTAGCACCTCTGCTTAACATGCAGAAGGTCCTGGGGTCAATTCCCAGGGGGTTGGACTCGATGATCTCACGAGGTCCCTTCTAGCCCTATCATTTGATTTGAATTAGGTGGTTAAATCTTATTGAGTGGCAAAGAGTAGGATTCCCGCCCCCCCCCCAGTCTTGGCATTGCCTACTGGCTACTTTAGTTTGCTCCCCCCCTCAGGAAGCTAGAGTTCATGGCTCCCATTCTTAGATACCTAACTCTACCCATACATTGCGTAGGGTGCCTGTTCATCTGATACCTAAAATTAGGAATTGTAATTTTGAGCCTAAGGATATGTCTACACTGTGTAGTCTCCAGTGATCAGTACAGCCAGCTCACTTGAGCAGGTGTAAATCCTCTCAATTGATGGAAGATGGTTCTCTGGCTAATGACATTAGTCTGTCTCCCCAAAAGGAGTAAGTCTGCATCAAGGGAGTGCATATTCCATTGACTCAGTGCTGTGTAAATGTAAGTCAATGTAAGTATGTTGACGAGAGAGATGGAATCCTTTTGTGGATGTTTCTCTTATCTTGAAGTAGCATGACAATCAGATTTGTCTCAGAAGACAAACAGAGAACTTTTGAAGAAATGAGAGGCTAGCAACTGTGTGATGAAATAGTGCCTTATAAAAGTGGTAAAAAGACACTATTGAGGTTAGAAGTGTCTTTGAAAATCTCATATTCTTAGATGGAAACAAAAAAAGACGGAGCTCATAACAGTCCATTCCTTGAGCAATCCAAATGGCATTAGACTTTAGAATAGGGGTGTAGCCAGCCCCATTTTCTGGTCGAGAACCTGCAAGGACAGGGTGGGCCCAGCCAAGTGCAACCCCTGCCCCTCTGAGACAGGAAATACCACCAAGCCCAGGCCAGCACTGGTGTGAACTTCACAACCATGGAGCCAGCCAGCAGCTGGTGGTAGTGGATGCAAGTGGAGCAGAGGCACTGGTGCCAGCACCTCTGCCCTGAGTACATCTCTGGTCACCAGGCCCCAGGGGTTAAAGTAAGGGAGAACTCACCAGAACACAGTTTCAAGGACCCCTATTTTTAGGCTGGCAGTGTTCTGAGGCCCCTAAAAATAGAGGAACCCACTGGAACACTGCGTTCGAGGGCCCCCTAAAAATAGCATAAGCAGTTGGGATGCAGTGTTCTGCTGGCTCCACCTTAAACCCTGTTCCACCTTAAGCCCAGACAGCAGAGAGCTGCAGCAGGCTGGGAGTTTGTGAATTTCCCCCCTTCAGGGTGGAGCAGCTTGTGACTGGAAGCATCTTCCAGCCAGTCAACAAGCCTGCAAACAACCAAGGTAAGGGCTTCGGGGGGGGGGGAGGCTGTTGAGGGTTGTGTGGGGGGGTATTGGGGCAGGCAGTGGGTTCTGGGGGATGGCTATTGGGGGCCCACCTGTGCTGGGGGGCCCACCTGTGCAGGAAGGTTCTGGAGCCCACCAAATTATACTTTAACCCCTGCCAGGCCCCATAGCTGTGAATGGGTTAGAGGTGTCGGTGTTAGTGCCAGTGCCTCTGCCCTACTCATGTCTGCCAACTGCTGGGTGTCCCCACAGCCACGGTAGCAAAGTTCACATTCCTGTCAATGGCTAAGGTGGGCAGGCCTCAGGGCGTAGTGGATGGGTACTGGCCCACCTAGGCCCAATCATGGCTACACCCATGCATCCGCATTACCTAATTGTCCAGTTAAAATAAACTGAAATAACCTGGCAAGACACAATGAAGAAAAATAGTGACATATAATTGTTTGTGTTAATTTTTCAAAGTTTTATAAATGTGTTGACGATCAGTAGTTATTATGCCTTTGTCACAGAATGTTCAGAAAAAGGATTCAACCCATTATAAAAATATGGTCAGGTTTATGAACATCATAAATAAATAACACAATTTCTTCAGGTTCCTGAAATGTTGCTGGGTTTTCAGAATGGGAGGTGGTATGTTTTCTCCACAATTATTATTGAAAATGTATCCTGTATTATGTACTAAAAGTATTCATATACCAGTTCTGTCCTGCCCCCCCCCCCCACTGCTTGTATACCTCTTCAGGATGTCAAAGTTTTCCTCCATTATGCAAAAGGGGTCTTTTCTTCTTGAGTACAGATAGGATGGAATTATGCAAACACACTAACAAACTTCAGCATTTATTTTAAACCTGGGGATGAGGAAAATAAAGTCTCTTGCTTTGGTCTTACAAATGCAAAGGAAAATTAGTCCGCACATGCTATTAGGCTGGTAAAGAGTAAAATATTAGCGAGATCATTAGATCACTTTGAATTGGTAATCCAGTCCCTACAGTAGTACAGCTAGAGTGACGGGGAGGGCATACATAGTGGGGAGGCCTTGGAATCTGGAATTTGCTACTGTTTTGGGAATATTTGTACATATTCTTCTCCTATTGCTTTTCTGTGGGAGATGTTTGAATCAAGTTCCATTTCTTTGCATTACAGCATTCTTATCTTCAATAGACAGTCACTTGTCTTCTTGGCTTTCGAATCACTTCATCCACTGTCAAACACACACACAGTTTTTGTTTGGGCAAATTAACTTTCCTTCCGGGAACATGACTGCCCCATCACAGCTATGTTCCACTGTTAATCAATACTGGTAACCGGAGGACTATTGGATGCTGGATTTTCACATGAGAATACCCAAGAATATTGAACTATTTGCTTGAAGAAAAAAGAATAACTGTTGATCACACTGTTTTCAGAGCTAAATGCAAAGCCTATGTCTTCTGTCTGCGCTTCTCCACAAATCTCTTCCTCATTCTCAGGAATAGATAAAAAATATGAACAGAATAAAGCTTAACCTTGTTTCTTTTGGTGCCAAGGCAGAGGAAGAAAAAAGAATGCAATCTTTCCGAAGACCAGGGCTCCACCACGACAGTGATGAAAGTGTAAGTATCTATTTAGAGAACATAATTTTAGTTGACCTCTGGTTAAAACTCAGCTTCTCCTAGATAATCATTTTTTTTACTAATTACGCAAATCAGATTTCACAAGATTTTCACATGTAATTAGCATCCGGCAATTAAAAAAAATGCTGCTCATCAAAATCTTCTGTCAGAAGTAAAGGGAAAATTTGAAAAAAAAAAAACCTTTTTTTTCCTGAAAAGATCTCATTATATCTAGATTTAACATTTCTTTTGCCTTATTGCCCTGCTTATTCTTCCACATTCAATTTATTTTTCCATTGATATTTAATTTATTAAAAAAAAAACCCTGCTATGCTCAGAATTTACCAAGAGGTATTTAAAACTATTTATTTAGAGAGCACTTGCACACTCAGCAGATTTCTTTTTCAGGAGCTAGTGTAAGGACTAGAGAAAACATTTGAAGCAATCTTTTCGTGCATCATTAAAAAACAGCTTCTCTGTTTAGCATATTCTAGGCAGATGTTACCATAGCCATTCCCATATCTATTCTTCATGCCTTTT
Organism: Podocnemis expansa; assembly: GCA_007922195.1. Taxonomy (NCBI): domain Eukaryota; kingdom Metazoa; phylum Chordata; order Testudines; family Podocnemididae; genus Podocnemis; species Podocnemis expansa. The sequence continues at coordinate 50,110,340 of ML681979.1, read as the reverse complement.
ACACCTCCATGGAACTGAGCAATGAAATTTAGCTTTAAGGCAAACCTGGGCAAGATGGATTTCTTGTAAATACTGGGCAGCTGGTTCAGCCATCATGATGTGCTTGTATACATGTTATTTAGCTGAAGTGGTGGTTGGGGAATCTCCTTGCAGAGATTACTTGCCAGCAGATGCCATTGAGAAAAATTCTAAAAACACAGTAATATACATTGCAGCAGCAGAAGAATTTAAGATTTGAGATATGGTGATGGGAAAAATGTTACTAGATGAACAGGAAGGATTTTCTACTGCCCCTCCATTGATATCCATTTGCACATTTTAAAACATTAGATATGGTTTATCAGATATTGTTGCTTTCTTCTTCTAAACCAAAAAAAAAATTTTAGCCCTCTTTTTGGTCAATATTAAGTTGCAGTAGCAAGATAATTTCTCTCTGTATTTCTGGGGCCATGTTGAATGATGTGCAGTTCTCAAATTTTAGTGTTTGGACTGATACTTATATTAAGATTCTCCAAACTTTCAAATTCACATGATTCAGCTAGAAATTCTCAAGAATAAACTTCCTCATGAGATTTCTGATATTAGTCACTTCTGACTAGCATTAAAAAATTGTTTGAATGACTTATTATGAGGTATGACTATTGGTCTTGGATGAAATATAGAGAGGTAAAAGTTTGTGAAAATAAAAATTAATGGATTGCCAAACTCTTAACCCTTAAAAAAAAATTCCTTATCAGTGATGATGCAGGAGGCTTCTTTACTTAAGCTAATGTTCCCATCTTTAATAACTTCCAATTAGGTCACAGCAAAAGCAGAATAAAAAGATGAGTTCTGCTTTTCCTGAGTCTGTCTTTGAACTGAAAAGGATTAAGCAAGAAGAAAAAAAAATTCCCTCTTTTCTCTTTTTCCTTGGGATTACTGGCACTTCCTTAAAAAAGACTGGAGTCTCCCTAGAGACGCCAACCATACATTTGAGGAGCTTTGCCAAATGTATACTGGGTGATTTAAATCACCTCTGTAACTGTCTGGCCGAAATCTGAGCTAACACTCTCAGACCTGATGTTGGCTATTTAAAAAATAAAACAAGCAAACAAACAAACAAAATCTCACAAAACCCTGTGTTTTTATGCCAGTTGTTATTAGCACAATGTAGCTAATGTAATCCTAGGATATTTTAAATGGCATAAAAAATGTGCGAACACAGAAACAATATTAGAAAAGTCATGCTTTGTTATGGAAACAAAACATTGGAAAGAGGACAGCTCACAAGTAAGTAAAGGGCACAAAACATTTGATTCACTGGGACTTCAAAAATGATAACTTGCTGCATGCTGAAATGGAAAAGACAGTTGTGGCCATATCTTTTCTGAGTTGAAATTTGTGATGCTGAAATATTGTAACAGCTTGATTCTTCTTATTCTCACACAACTCCCTTGCCTTACGAATAGTCCATGAGTAAGGCAGGTGAGCCTGTAACTGCTATACTCTATGAGCCTGATTTTCTGCTGTTTTGTGTTGGTGCAGGAACAAAGGAGGCCAGTGCTGGGCCAAATTCCTGGAGTGTTGGGGCTTTGGTGACAAATTGTCCTCTGCAGGATCCTTAGTTTGGGTGGAAAGGCCATATAAGCAACAATATATATACAAGCAGCAATCTTGTGTTTGTTATTCAGTAGCAGCCTGGCCTTGGTGGTGGTGGTGGGGTAACTGATAGGTACCATAGGAGTGGAGTTATCTTTGGGGCAGAAAATTTAAGATGAATATTCACTTTATAACTATTAGTACTAGCAAATAGGAGGTTTCAGGGTGTTGTAGGATAGAGTATGTATTTATATAATACTTTGGATAAAAAAGTTGCAAAGTAGTTAATTTGGGGTTCACTTTGTTGGTTGTAAGGCAAAGGGAAACAAGTGGTCTAGATGTTGTAACCAAATAAATCACTCCTTACCACTCCATCCAACTCCATCTTTCACCATCGGGCCCTATAATAACCTTCCACTTTATGCAGTGATTTACATCTGCATAAATAGATTATGGCATTCTAGCATGTGGAATTACTGCCAGAGATGCAAGGCAGTGGAAAATCAGATCTTACGTCACAAACAGTCTACTTAGGAGAAATGTGTGCCTAGCAGTGTGTATGTGGAGAGCACAAGTTGCCTCCATCCACTTGTTAATGCTCAGCACAATCCTAGTTCCTACATTTGAGGTCCCTCATAATCTATGATTCAATGATTAGTTTGAATTAGCCATGCATCCTAGTTTGAAGTAAAAAGTTAGTTTGAACTAGGACACATGGCTAGTTTGAACTAAAAAGTTAGTTCGATCTAGAACGTGTGGCTACTTCAAACTAAAAAGCTGTGGTTAGTCCAAACTAGCCCAAGGTTAATTCACACTAACCTAAGATTTTTTAGTTTGGACTAGCATGCCCAAACTAAAAAAATAGATGTAGACATAGCCTGAAAGTGCTATGGGACTCCTTTTTTGGTTTGCTGAATTAAACATGACTACCCCTTTGGAACTAAATATCATAAAGTATGTCTACACTGGAGCCGTAGTTCAACTTATGTTGACCTACAGACCCCCATGGCCACCCTGAGCTTTTTTATTAAGTCAACTTAAGTGCTTCCTTAAGTTGACCTAATAACACCATCTCTTAAAGGTCAACTTAACACTTAAGTCAACCTTATTAAGTTAACTTAAGCCAATGTAGATGGGGAATAGCCCTTAAGTCACCTTAATGGGCCTCCAGGCCCTTTCAGAGTTCCTGACCACCAGGAAGTGTCCATATAGCACCTGCCAGTGTGGACACAGGCAATCGACAGGAGTTACCAATGTGGACTCTCAAAGTTAACTTAACAAGTTAAACTGTAAATTTATTTTGTTAAGTCGACTTAATAGAGCCTCCAGTGTGGACGTTCCTTTAAGTGTCTAAGGGCAGTTTTACCCTTAGAAAGGAGTGTAGGGAACAGTTGAGCACTCTACCTGAATCCTAGGCTATATACCCTACACAATGCTCTAAGGGTATCTCTATGCTGGAGCCTTAGGTTGAGTTAACCTGCCTTAAGTCAACCTAAGGAACTCCCTGGCCACATTTAGAATTTATTAAGTCAACTGAAGCACTTGCTTAAGTTGACTTAATAACACCTGCCCTGAAAGTTGACTTAAGTGTTAAGTCGACTTTACAAGGAAGGAAGGATCAAGGCCCAGGCTCAGGCCCTGCTCTTCAAAAACAAATGTTAACATTTATTAATTCTTGCATCAATACAGTGAAATTCAGGAACTGAAAATATTTTACCTCAGAAATTAGTCTCTACTTATCAAAGTGAGCATAGCATCAATAACAGACAGAATGTTGCTTTTCAGTGGCGCATCTTAAATCACATAAGTTATGTCTACACTAGAAAATTAGTTCAAATTAAGGAGCATTACTTTGAACTAATTTGAATCCTGTTTACAATAGACTTTGCCTAGTTCAAACTAATTTTTTTTTTTTAGTTTGAACAGTTAGTTTGAACTAACTGCTTAGTTCAAACTAATGTGCATAGTTAATTGGAACTAGCACAATGTAGCCATGCTAATTCAAATTAAATAAGTTTGACCTAGTGGTTAGTTCAAACTAAGAGTGTTTTTGAACTAACCACACTTTTTTACTTCAAACTAAAAGTTAGTTCGAACTGAAAAATGAACTTAGTTCAAACTAACTTTGGAACTACTTGGTTTGGACTAACCAAATCCAAACTAATATTTTAGCTTAGACATAACCAAAAACATTACTACTTATTTAACACTCTATAACATATACTCAAAAATCCTTCATAACCTATGGTATTCAGCAAATGATGATCAATCATTTGTGGAATGGGTGTAGATGAGCCCTTCTCAATCATAAAGCAGTCATTCAGCTTTATTGGCAGGCAGACCTCAAATGCCCTCTCACCTTACAGCACCTTACACATCCCTCCGTACTGGCAATCTGAGTCCCCTTCTGCTCTGTCACAGGCAAATGGATTGCCCCCAGTTCTCAGCACAGACGAAGAACTTTGTTAGCTAGTTTGCTCAGATCTTCAGCGCACCAATGCCTTATGGATAGTTTTCTGGTCCCATTTGTTTGCTGCTCGGTCTGCTGCTTCTGATGCTACTGGTCCTGGTGCTGCTGTTGTTGCTGCCTCTGCTGATGTTCAGGCTCAGCCTTGATCTTTTCACCTCAGAGATCTGGTCTATGGCTTAAGGAAGCTTCTGCATAGTGGTTGCCGGGAGCTCAGGCATTCCTGGGCTTCACAAACACCTCAGCTGCTGGCTGCCCTTTATACACTCTCAGGAGGGGAGTGGGGGGGCAACAAAATGTAACATAAGGGGGGAGGGGGAGGAGGAGGAACCTGCAGAAATGTCAGGAAGGGGAGGGGGACCTTAATGAGCAGTAGAATAGGGAATATAAAGTTTATGAAGGTGGAATTTTTAAATGGAATAATGTTTAGAGAAGTGTGTGTGGCATCCTCCTTGAAAGAGTATGATAGGGGAGTAATCACTGATTAACTGTTTAAAAAAAAGCAAGGAGTCCTGTGGCACTTAAAGACTAACAGATTTCTTTATCACCTGAGCTTTCGTGGGAGACAATCAAAGTGTCTGACAAACTGAGATTTTCTCCCACAAAAGCTCAGGTGATAAAGAAATCTGTTGGTCTTTAAGTGCCAGAGGACTCCTTTTTTTTTTTTTTTTTTTGCTGGACTAGACTAAAATGGCTGTCCCTTTGGAACTTGGCAACCCTTTAAAGTTAGTTATACTACACTTGCTAACTACTCGATTTGCATAACACAAAGTATTCCTAATTACAGCCATTACTTTGTAACTTGACTAGAATCTTTGTTGTTGCTTGCAAGGAATTAAGCCTAACCTTCAAAAGGGATTTTTTCTGTCAATCTTCTCTGCTAGTCTTATCCATTAGTTTTAAAATATTTTGGGACAAAAATCTCTGGCTGCACTGCTTGCCCCACCCTTCTTCCACCGAGTCTGGCCCTCAATGTTATATACGTGGCCTGCAAGGCAAAAAGTTTGCCCACCCCTGCTTTTGACATTGCTTCAAATATAGGTAAGAGTAGACAAGTTCTATTTTTAAAAGTGACTTAGGCATGTAGGGTCAAGTTTTTTAAAGGTGTTTTTGTGCCTAAAGATGCAGATAGGCACCTTGTAGGATTTTCAAGAAACTAAAGGGTTGTCTACTAACGACTAAACAATTTGTGGCAAGCTGAGGAATAAGTCTACCTTGTAATGCCTCTGTAGAATACTAAGTTAAGTATCTGTGTGGACTCTGTTGTTGCACATGTAAAGTTTCATGATGCAGTTTGATCAACCTCATTATGAAATGGGAGTAGAAGAAAGGGCACTAGGGAAGACTTAGGCTGTGTTCAGATGAGAGTTTTATGTCGAAACAACAGCCGTTATTTTGAAATAAAATTTCTTATGTCCACACAATATTCTGTTATGTCGAAACAACGGGTCCCGTTGTTTCAAAATAATGACCATTACTTCGAAACAGTAAAACCTCACTTGAAATCGAAATAGCCATTGTTTTGAAATGGCTGTTTTGAAATAAGTCCGTTCAGACACATTGTTTCAAAACAATATCATTGTTTTGAAACAACTGTTTTGAAACAACATGTCTGAACGGCCTTATTTCGAAATCATAGAATCATAGAATCATAGGGTTGGAAGGGACCTCATATGTCATCTAGTCCAACCCCCTGCCAGAGGCAGGACCACTCCCACTAAACCATCCCAGTGAGGGTTTTGTCCAGCCGGGCCTTAAACACCTCCAAAGATGGAGACTCCACCACTTCCCTTGGCAGCTCATTCCAATGCTTCACCACTCGCCTAGTAAAAACATTTTTTTCTAATATCCAGCCTCGACCTCCCTAACTGCAACTTGAGACCATTGCTCCTTGTTCTGTCCTCTGTTACCACCAAGAACAGTCGAGCTCCATCTTCCTTAGAGCATCCCTTCAAGTAGTTGAAGGTTGCTATCAAATCCCCCCTCAATCTTCTCTTCTGCAGACTAAATAAGCCTAATGCTTCCAGTCTATCCTCATAGGGCTTGTGCTCCAACCCTTTAATCATTTTGGTTGCCCTCCTCTGAACTCTCACTAGCATCTCCCTGTCCTTTTTGTAGTGGGGAGCCCAAAACTGAACACAATATTCTAGATGTGGCCTCACCAGTGCAGAATAGAGGGGAAGGATCACATCCCTTGATCTGCTGGTAATACTTCTTTTGATGCAGCCCAGTATGCCATTGGCCTTTTTGGCAGCAAGAGCACACTGTTGACTCATATCTAGCTTCCCATCCACCATGACCCCCAGGTCCTTTTCTACACTGCTGCTACTTAACTGAATGTTTCCCAGCCTGTAGCAGTGCATGGGGTTTTTCCGTCCCACATGCAGGATTTTACACTTGTCCTTATTGAACTTCATAAGATTTTTATTGGCCCACTGTTCCAATTTATCTAGGTCTCCCTGAATCCTGTCCTTGCCCTCCAACGTCTCTACTGTTCCCCCCCAGCTTGGTGTTATCCGCAAACTTACTGAGAGTGCAGTCTATTCCATCATCCAGATCATTGATGAAAATGTTGAACAGAACTGGCCCCAGAACCAACCCCTGGGGCACACCACTCGTGACTGGTTGCCAGCTAGACATGGAACCATTGATTCCTACACGCTGAAACCGTTGATCTAGTCAGTTTTCTACTCACCTTATAGTCCACCTATCCAACCCATACTTCTTTAATTTGCCAATGAGAATGCTGTGGGAAACTGTATCAAAAGCCTTGCTAAAATCAAGGTATATCACATCAACAGTTCTTCCTGCATCCAGAAAACCAGTCATTTGCTCATAGAAGGAAATGAGATTGGTCAGACATGATTTACCCTTGGTAAATCCATGCTGACTGTTCCTGATCACTTTATTTTCTTCTAAGTGTTTGAGGATGGATTCTTTAAGAATCTGCTCCATAATTTTGCCAGGGATTGAGGTTCAAAATAACATTTCAAAATAACAACCATTTTGATAGCAGGCTTTCCCTTAATTTGAATTAACATTTTCTTAATTCAAATTAACTTATTTTGAAATAACAGTTTATGCCTGAACACAGCCTGACAGCAGAGTTTACACTTCCATTTAGTATCTGGCAGGCTCATGCTGTATGGCTTTACACCCTAGTTTACCACAAACTGGATAGATGTGCTCTAACACTGATTTCAGCGGGACTTAAGCACCAAAAATATCTTCATGGATTTGGGATTAAATCCTATTGACTTTTTATAGGATTTTGCCTCCTAAATAACTTCAGAGCTTGTGAAATTTTAGTCTAGGCCCTAGTCCTCAGTTAGGGCACCTTTCAGTGGCAGTCAACTGGCATTTATGCAAGGCATATAAAATGCCTTTTGTAAATGCTGGCAACTTTCTAAGCTGCCAAGACACACTTGGGAAAGCTGATTGCAAATCCCTTGTGGTTGGCTTCTCCCTGTGCCTCCTGGGGGCAAGAACTTCTGGCACCGACTTCCGGGAGTGCAGCAGCAAGTTCATACTCACTGGTAAGTGCTCCCAGAATGCTGGACTGATGGTAGCAATTTTGCTGCTGGCAGTGTAGACATAGCCTAGGTCATTTCTATAATCCTGTCCTGCTGACTCACTGCCTCTGAAGAACATAATGTTGTTTCCTTTGCTTTGGGGTCCACGGTGCAGATACAAGTGGACACTTTCAGGGCCAACTTGTAAATGTGCTCACCTCCCAGCAGTTCCACTTTGATAGTTATGGCCCAGTTTTCAAAAATTATTATTTTTTGAAAATCTGGTCACTCATTTTAGTGAGTTAATGAAGCTGTGCTTTGAAGGGAAAAACAAAAGACAAGAAAAATGAACCAATCAATAACAAGACAACAACAACAACAAAAACTCCACAGACACTACTATCTGCTCCAAAAATGGCAGTTGAACCCACTTGAAAACTTGGCCAACATACACTTGTCAGTGCAAGGAGTCTTGAAGGGGAATCAGTCCTCATCAAAAGAAATAAGTTTTGAAGAATGAAACTTTCTAATACCTGTCACTTTAGAAGCTCCATTTTAGAGGCCCATGAAATAAATACTGCATCATCTGTCAGCAGATTGATTGGACAAGGAAATATTCATATTCCAAGGTCAGCAGGGATAATTGTGATAGTAGTCTGACCTGTATGACACAAACTATAGTACCTCCCCCAGATATTTCCTAGAACATATTCTTTAGAGCAAAATCCATTATGAAAGGCTCCACCAATCATATTTAATCTTGTCAGCCTTTCCTCACCTCATTTCTGCTGTGTAATTTCTTTCCACTGAACATCAAACCATGTGGGCCACAGTGGCAATGTATATGCCGGGATGTGATATGGAAAATATCTCTGGTGGCCACCTATCTTGCTAGTGCCAGACGGAATATATCTAGATCCTGAATCACTTCTTGGCTTTGCTCTTGTCATGTCATTGGGTGACCTGGCACTTCTCTGGTCAAGAAATACTGCCAGCTCACGCTTCTCATAGTGATAATCACTCAGCTATTTCCAACACATCCTTATTATAGACAGTGATGCATCTGACGAAGTGGGATTTTCTCCCATGAAAGCTCGTGCGAAAAATAAATCTGTTAGTCTTTAAGTGCCACATGTCTCCTTGTTTTGTTTTTTTTTTTGTTATTATTTTGCTGGACTAGACTAACACGGCTAACCCTTTGGAAATTGCCAAAATGGTAATCATGTTAGTCTAGATCAGCAAAACAAACAAGGAGTCTTGCTCAATTTTTAAAGACTAACAAAATTTATCTATTGCATAGTGGAATTTTCTCCCACAAAAGCTCATGTGATAAATAAATTTGTTAGTCTTTAAAAGTGCCACAAGACTTCTTGCTTATTCTAGACAAAGCTTCAGAGCTGTAACTATGGTGGAGCTCAGAGGGCAAAGCAATGGAGCTGCTCTTTTAAAGGGGCAGCTTTTCAGTTCTGGCTATAAGTGCAGCTAATGGGAACACCATGTTACGGCTCTGCCAAGCCTGTCCAACCTGCGACCTGGGGGCTGGACTCCGGCCCTCCAAGGACTTTCATCCAGCCCGCAGAGTGTTGCCACACGAGCCTAGGAGCTGGGGCTGGCTGAGGCCCTTCTCAATTTCCCACCCTGAGCACAGCACAGCTTATAGCCCCTCCCCTCCTCTGCCATGCTCCCCTGTCCAGCCTTGCTCCCCACAGTCTGCCTTGCCAGCTTCACACAGGCACCCTTGCCCCTCTTGTCATCTATACACAGTGCAAGCAAAAGCAATGCCAAATGTCACATTAATCATTATTTTATTAAAGTTTATTAATAAGATTGATTTGTATGTCTTATCTAGCAAAATTTTTCTCACCAACTCCCCAGATGAGAAAAGAATTGCAATGTGGCCCCTCTCCCAAAAAGATTGGACACCCCTGTTCTAGACAGTGCTGCTGATGATCATTTTTATTATTTTCCCCTCCCTCTTTTCTTTTCCATCTGTGAAAGCACACAAAGCTTTCAAAATATGAGCAAATATACTTCCAGTCAAAATGAATACTGCTCTACTGGCATTTTTGCTTTCTGTGAAAATGCACAATCAACAGGTTATTCATGGAACAGCAAATAAAAAAAGGGTAACCATGATTCAAAGACCTATGTTAGGTTTATTTAATGTGGTATTCTCTAATACTTTTTTGCTATACCTACCCTCATCTAATACAAATTCATCTCAATCATCATTCTGTTCTTCCAGGGCAGTCACCTAATCCATATGATTTAATTTTTCATGCCAAGATAAACATTGATAGAGAAGAATTTTGTAAGCTCATTTGTTTTTCATAACCCTAAGCTTTTCTGAACATATTCTTACCCGTATATAATGCAAATAATTTTAATATAAAACCAAAATGAAGTACTAAGCCCAGCGCCCTTAACCTGTGGTGCCTGCCCTCCAGGATTTCCATATCAGGGTATGTGGACATCCTTCCTTTCATATATCACCATATGGGAGAGGAATCATTTACATGTGAGGGATGTAATGGAAGGGGGCTTGGCATAGAAAGGACTGAGAACCACTGAGCAATGCATAAAGGTCTGTATTCCAGAAGCTATTTTAAACAGGATTTTAAATATGTCTAATTGCAAAAATCAAGACAATATCCAAGAACCCGTTACATCTGATTCAGCATTTACTCATGCACACACATACATACAAGGGGGATAGAAAAGAGAACATATTTAAATCTCAGTGGTATAGCAGCAAGTAAGGATGATGCTTTACACTTTCGTAAATGCAGGGTGAGGTGATCTGTAGCTTGGAAGACATAAAAGATTTTCATTACACATACAAAGTTTCCACTTATCCATTCAGTAGAGGCTGCAGTAGAAAGCAGTTCTCTGCTGATGTCAATGTGATAAAAGATTTATGTTACAAAATGTGTATATAAAGTGTAGTCTCTACTGAGAATGAAAAGCAGGATGATTTATACCTTGATGCAATTTTAAATGTCATTGTTAAGTTTCAGGGGCAAATTTGCCAATAGATTTTAATTTCTATATTCCATACTTTTCAACAAGAATTTTTCTTTAAAATACTTGCGTGATATGGATGGACACTCAAAAATGAATTTGATTCCTAATGGAGAATTCCAAGTTATTGAAAGGCAAGGTGAGGCTTTATGTAGTTTTAGCCACAATGTAAAATATTGAAGTTGCTGACTAACACATATTCTTTAATAGGAAATGACATTGGTTCCCAAATGACTCATGTGGAGGTTTCAGATGCTTTTACTTTTAACATACTCTGTCAGCTTCTGTTATCATGCCTTGATTTGGTCACAGGATAGCCCAAGTTTTATTACAGATTCCAAATACATAACATTAGAGTAGACACTTATGTTTCCATTTGAAATATTTTACTAATATATGTTGTATACACTTAGTATATGGAACAATCAGTGTGATTTATTCTGTTTGTAACATATATCATCCTAAAGCGTCTTCGTCTTTTCCTTTATTCATTCAACAACACATTTTCCCCTTAACTTTTCAAACACAACTCCTATTAATTTGAGATGTTTGCATGTAACCAAATGGAGTTTTCATTCCTAAAGTTTGAAGGAAAATATTTTATTTGTGTTTAGTGGTACAGCTGATACCTGCATTCAGGCACATAGATAGAAATGTTATATGTTTGACTCAGCTGGAGTGACAAAATAACTGTGATGTATCAGCCCACCTATGATAAACTTCCCTTCCTTGTCATTGTTCTAAGCAAGTTTGGTTGTGTCATTCTGAATTCATGAATGGTTCACTTACCTTACTGAGGCATTTGCAGAGACATGGAGTCTCACTGTTCCTTGTCCTGCATTAAGTGTAGTCATTTATTCCAGTGCAAAGTGTATGCAAGTACTACTAAATCAGAATGCTAATATTTTATAACCATGTTATCCTAGGGTGCACATAATTCATGACAAAATAATCTTGCTCATTGTGCCTTACTGTGTGTTCAGTGGGAGGAAGATGAAGGAATTCCATTTAAGTGAGAGTGTGTGTATTACACATAAAAATTAAAACACTCAATTCCACACCAAAAGCATTTAACCATTTGGCTCCCTTGTGCAGACACAGTATGATACTGTCTTCAATTTTATGATCATGTATTTTTCCCATATGACCGCTGCCTCAGTCAGTGCACAGAATAGTCATTGCTCAAGTAATAAGCAGCTATTCAATATTTTATCTTATTGTTAAATGTGTAAACCTGAGTTTCATTTTTGCACACTACTGACTTGTTGATCTGAAGACAAAATTATTAATTTCTTAATGGAATTTTATATGGTGCTTACCACTCTGGAATTTAAGCATTTCATAAATTTTAATAACTTATTTTCACAGCACTTTTGTGAGGTGAAGGGTTCATATTATGTCCATTTTACAGATGGGGAACTGAGGTAAAGAGAAATACCCAGTTTGAAATGATAATTTTTTAAAGAGTACTTTGCATTGCATAGTTCTAAAGGGATAGCCATGTTAGTTTAGTTCAGCAAAAAAACAAACAAACAAACAAAAAAACCAAGGAGTCTAGCTAAAGACTAACAAATTTATTTAACACATGAGCTTTCATGGGAAAAAAAATCCCAATTTGTCACAAGCCCTGTTGCCAGCTTTGCCCTCATATCTGCACAGAAGACACTATAATGGAACATAATCAAGCCAGCTACTCTATCAAGGGCTCATTAACCTGTTCACCCACCAATGTGATTTGTGCCATCATGTGCCAGAAATACCTCTCCCTCCCTTATACATTGGAAAAACAGGACAGTCTTTGCATAAAACACCAAATGGACACAAATTTGACATCAGAAATAGCAACATTAAAAAAATGGGGAACACTTCAATCTCCCTGTTCACTCTGTTAAGCATCTGTTAATAGCCATACTTAGGCAAATGGATGAGAAAGCAAATTTTCAAAAAAAACTAAGGAACTGGAATTTGTATGCTGATTTGACACCATCAACTTAGTGTTAAATAGGGACTACATTTTTTCCCCAACTATAACAGGTAATTTTGCTTTCCTTTTTCCCTCACCTTGCTCTTCTATCCTGTTCGCCACTGTTTGCATCTAAACAACTGCACTGATTTGCTCTAACAATCTGACCTGATCCTATGGCATACACTTCCCTGCATTTATTTTCCTCTGATTCATCTGTACTTCTGCATCATCAAGTGTCTGACAAAGTCAGATTTTCTCCCATGAAAGCTCATGTGATAAATAAATTTGCTAGTGTTCAAGCGTCACAGGACTCCTTGTTTGTTTCACATTGTTTAGTAGTTCATTTGATCAGAGCATAGTTCTCATTGACATCAGGTGCAGCTGGAGTGCTCAATAGCACTTCTGAAAATCAGACCCTAGGGACCAAAGTCAGGCACCCAGAAAATGAGAAACACAGACTTAAGTGACCACCTGGGAAAAGTTTGTTTTAAGTAACTTGCTTAGCATCAAGCATGACCTCTGTGGCAGAGGCATAGATAAAATGTTGTTTTTCAGAGCAGCTTTCAACTTCCTTAACCAGGACACCTTCCTTTCTTTCTCTGCAGACCCCAGCCTCACTCACTAAAGGGCTTCCAACTTCTGCCAGAAATGAAGTAGGAGTCATGATACAGCTCTGGCTCATCCTCATACCAAGTCCATCATGAGCATCGAATGAGGCAGGGTCCCATGGGCGGGGGAGGGGGGGAAGGAGAGGGAGTATGGCATCACATCGTTTAAAACTGTATCATGAAACCTACTCATAAAGCAACAGAAGTAAGGTTATATAGACAATCTATCAGTATTGAAGTTTCCTTTTTCTTTTTTTTTTTTTTTGAATGATTGACTTTGAAACCTTAATAATTTTCTTTTTAGTGTACTTTTTGTGTAGGTTCCTAGTTTGTTTGGTTTTTTAAGTCAACTGAAAAGACAGACATTTCATCACATGGCATGATATTGATAATCACATGGGTCATCAGCAGTGTTGGACTCTTTACATCCACTCAGAGGACATTTGATTTGAATGGAATATCTTGATACTAACATACAGGCAGGGCTGTTGGGAATGATAATTATTAAGATTGTCCAAACCTTTGTAAGTGTTTCGTTATTACAGAGAGACTCAAACTTGGGGAGAAGCTGGAATGTACCCTTAGAAGTGCCACTAAAGTGGCAGCTGCAATGCCATACCATGCCATCCTTACTTTTATACTATTGCTGATGGCAATGCTGCCTTCAGAGTTGGGGAGCCAAGCAAGTATCTACTGCTTGCTGCTCTGCAGTCAGAGATGAGTGGATATTTTTGTACTTGTGTGGTGGGAGCAAGGGAGGCAGGGGCCATAAACTAGTACAAAAATAAAGAATGGGGTGTGTGCAATCAATGTTTATAAACCACTGCATTGTAAGACCCAGTTTTCAATTGCTTGTAACTTTGCCAAAATTTAACAGTTTTGGTTGGATTTCTCCATGTTAGCTATCTGCCACGGGCTGAATGTTTGGAAGGATTTCAACCAAAATGGTTCATCTGTTTCAGAGACAGAATGTAGCGGGAGAAAACACAGTAGATTTTCAATGTTAAAAAATAATCTGGAAACATTTTCTGGAAAACTTTAGCATCCCTATGCTTTACAGTGGGTCATGGAAGTTCCCAGGAGGTAGCCTTTTTGTCAGGAGGAAACTTTTTCTGCTCAAGATTCTTACAGCTCCTAATGCTGACCAGACCACATTTGTGCCATCTTCACAGAGGGTATGTCTTCACTAGCAGATTAGTTTGAGTTAAGGAGCCTTAATTCAAATTAATTTGAACCCTATCTACAGTAGACTGCCTAATTCGAACTAAAAATTATTTTAGTTCAGACTTTAGTTTGGCTGGTTAGTACAAACTAACTGCTTAATTTGAACTTATTTGCATATGTAGTTTGAATTAGCTCAATGTAGACATGCTAGTTTGAACTAAATAAATTCGAGCTAGCAGTTAGCTAACTAACTGCATTTTTCAGTTTGAACTTTTAGTTTGAATTCACCGTGCTTTTTTAGTTTGAACTAAAAAGTTAGATCAAACTAAGAAGAGCGCAGCTAGTTTGAACTAAGAAGTAAATTCAAACTAAAAAAATGTACGTAGTTCAAACTAACTTTTAACTACTTAATTCAGACTATGCAAGTCCAAACTAAGATTTCAGGCATAGACATGTCCAGAGTGACTGAGCATGCTCCATTCCAGGGCTACAGGTGCAAAGCTGTACTTTCCCTCTAATGGCTCCTCTCAATGGCTTTGGGAGCTACTTAAAGGTATCCAGGCAGTGTCGAAGAGAAAGCTGCCTGAATCAAATTCAAAGGGCATAAGAACTAGACGTGGGGGATGAAGAGGAAGGGGAAGGGAGTAGATTGGGACAAGAAACTTGGAAGGAGAAGACCAGGATTGGAGGATGACAGATAAAAGGGAAACTGAGACAACAAGTTGGAAAGTGAGAGTGAAACAAGATACTTGAGACTGAAGAAGACTGTATTTGGAGCTTGCTGGACAAAGAGAAAGAGCATTGGAACCACTAGGGGAAAGGAAAGGAAGTGGGGCAGAGAGAGAGAACAGATGAAGAACCAGGGTGCAGAGGGAGAACCAAGACTGATGGAGCAAAGGGGCAGAGAAAAGACGTTGGGGACATTAACGTTGGTCAAGAAGTTTGGGGAGAAGAGATGGATTGAGAACTAATGGAATGGGGAAGTTGAGGGGAATGACTTGTGACCTGGGGGCAGGCTAGGGACTGAGCAAGAGGTGGAAGAGTGACTGTAACTGGTTTTGCAAGGGAAGTCTGCTTTGTACCTCACAGAGTATGTCCACACACACTGTTTCAGTTGAAATAACACTGTTTTTTTCCACAACGTTTCTTTATATCAAAATGAGGGGGACACGAGGGGCCCACCCCTGGCTTCCCCTTGGCTGGCTGACTGGGGGGAAAGAACCCCAGCCAGGCTCAGTGCTGGATGGCTGGGAAGGTGGGGGGGGGAATATACCAGATGCCCCACTCCCCGCGCGCTGGCCGGGCAGTGGAGCAGGTATCTATGCACGCCCGGCACCTGGCGCTCTAGCCGGGCAGCGGTGAAAGGCTCCCACACACACAGCAACCCCAGTGCAAGGCGGGAGGCAGGAAAGGGATCCCTGTAGGCCTGGCTCCCTGCACGCTAGCTGCGTGGTGGGGAAAGGATCCCATGTGCCCTGCTCCCGCTGGGAGCCAGGCATGGGGGCTCCCTTTCCCCTGCACCTGGCTTGCACTGGGGCAGCTGGGCTTGTGGGGATCCCTTCCCCTCCACTTGGCTAGCATCCAGAGAGCTGGGCACGGGGGCTCCCTTTCCCCTGTGCCTGGATTGCACTGGGGTTCCAGGCATGCGAAGATCCCTTCCCCACTGCCTGGCCAGCACATGGGGAGGTGGGTGTGTGGTTCTCTTTCCCTGCCGCCCAGCCAGTGCACCCAAGAGCCCAGAACAGGGGCCTCTTCTCCCCCATGCCTGACTGAGCCACAAGTCTGCAGGCAGGCAAGGGGGATGCCTTTATCCCAGCTGGGGGATGCTTTTCCCCTGCTACTGGGCTCTCTCCAGGAGAACTGGGCAGGGGGATTGGGTGGCAGAATGGCCCATCTTGGGGCTTATGTTCCCACACCTCCTGTGTTGCCCCTCTCCTAAATTAACTAGCATGTCCTGTCCATGGACATGCTAGTTCAATTTGGGTTTCAAGTGGAGCCATGTTAATTCGATTTACCTTAAATCAATTTAACCTCCTTAGTGTGTATATAGCCATATATTCTTATTATTTTGACCCTCTCTGGAAGGTTATCATATTTTCAAAGTGAAGAACTAGTACACTGTGGCAAAGGACATAGCTGTTTGGCTGGGCAATTATAGATTGGTGGGAGTATAGGAAGAAAAAGGTGCACTATTTCCCTTTTTCAGAGTGGAAAAACTAGATCACTTTATAGTCGAGGTCAAGGTGGCAGAAATATTATGCATCTCGGTGACTCATTTTAATTTTCTCTATTAATTTCATTTTCTCTCCTGCCAATATAGCTCTTATTTTCCATTCTACACAAACAACAATTCTTGACCTACTAACTCTATGGGCTTTTCCCATGAACTGTGGACTTTCTGAGCTCCTTAGTGTGAGGAAGAGCAGGACGGGATCAACTCAGGAGCTGTAAAGGTAGGACTAAAGGGAGGGCCCAGGCTTCAGCCCATAAAACTCCTGCATGATTTGGCTCTGCTGTCCCCTGAGCCTGGCACAGTGTTATCAGGGCATAAGGGGATACTGGCAGCATACAGGGCTCTCAGGCCAGAGTCCAGGCTTCGTAGCACTCCTACCCCTTCACCCTACCCCACCCACTTGGATAGTTGGTCCACCTCTGGAGGTAGGGCAGGCTGGCATGTGTTCACACCAGGATGTATGGGCTTCCGGGAACCCTGAAGAAGACCCTTAGTCTGCATTTCCTAGTAGCTATTTTAAGCAACTGCCTGGTCAACATCATGACTTCAGACAGTGAATCCCTTTTGTAGGTGCTTAAACATCGTAATACATTGTATAGGGAGATTGGGCAATTAACATGGGGTTATGAATTCCATGTGACATCAAGGCACCTATAAATTAGGTACTGCAATGTCGAGCCTATGTTCCTCTTGTAATCCCAGCCCTGCTGCATACAGAAGTTAGATGTCTTTTGTTAGCTTTTTTTTTTTTTTTGGGTAAACCCTTATACATTTTGTTGCAACATTCAAAGGACCAGTGCTGCTCCCACTGTGGCTCTGCCTATTCATCATTCATAAAGACAAAAATTATTCAGTCTGGCTACAAATACAGTGGGAACTACAGTTCATTTTGTAAAGACAAAAATTTATCTAGTGACTGACAATAGGTAACAAATAGGAGGAAGCAACCTAATCATTATAAATGTCAAAGGAAATCTGACTGAAGCTTGATTGAATAAATTTGGAGTACATTAATCCTCACTTCTCAGACTACAGTCACAGCAGTAAAGAATTGGCTTCTAAACGGAATGCACTTTTATTGAAGGCTGCCCTCTGAGTGGAAGGCTTTCAGTATAAGCATCTTAATGCCTTCTAATGATATGTTCCCCATTCCATGTGCAACCCTTTATTGCTACATGCTTGTTTGAATCCATACTGCACTAAATACATTGAACACAGCAGCCACATGGTCTATATGAACGAGTATGAAGAATCATAGCGTTGGAAACACCAACACTTTATTCCACTACACTGATTTATTGTGTAATCTTGGACAAGTTATTTCACCTCTATGCATTTCATTCTCCCCATCTAGATGATAAAAATAATAATTCTTACTTACCTTAACCTAAGCAACCTCCAAAATTGGTTTGGAAGGTAACAGATAACATAAAATGGCTTCAAGGGGCATAGGATTTTCTTACCATACAATAGCCCTCCAACTACAGAATTACCAAGTGCCTTGGTGTATGAGACAGAGGAAGGGGGAGGGAAGTGGATGAAGACTGGAGGTAAAAGAAAATAACAGTGTATGAATGTTGTCATCTCTGGTTCCTTAAAATTTATCATATAAATGCTCTTTTTTATATACAGAGTTCCCATGGGGGAAGGGTACATGTCTTCCAGACTCCTATGTTTTCCTTTATCCTTGACTATATTGTAGGGGTCTCAAACTTGTGGCCCATCAGCTCCTTGTGGCCCCTGAAGTTATTTCCTGTGGTCCACAATGACACTTAGAATTTCTCATATAATTTATCATGCAAAAATTAAAGTGTGTTTACTTAATCTTTGTTTTACAGATGATACCTCCATCTTGAATGGAAGTAATTCTTACTTACTCTTGGTATATATGTTACTCCTCATTTTTTTTTCATTTTGACTATATTTTGTATTGTTATCTGAAAAGATTTCAGTGGTGAGGCCCTTGGGCTAACCTACTAGTAGTCCTCATGGAGCCCTGATGATGATTTGAGGTTGAGACCCCTGCTACATAGTCAGGGAAGAGGGTAGAAAATATCCAGTTCCTGATGTTTAGAGATGTTTAATTCAAACTACTCTGTGGTGTAGAGTCATTTTGATTCGAGGATCTGACTAGGCTAGACCCCTTGTTAAAAATAGGTCTTAGATGTGAATTTCAAGGTGGGAGATGAGTAAGGTAGACCCGGGTCATCAAAGGTGGTTACCCAGATCAGTTTGTTGCTGGGTGCTCAGTACTTTTGAGAATAAAGACACTTATTTGGTGGCAAAATGTGGATGTGGCAGACTTATTTTAGTCACCCAACTTTGTAAATCTCAACTGTGCTGTTCTGCTTTAGCCAGAATTAATATAAAAGGGAGGCACAGAATACAACTAATCCTCAAATGTCCAGGGAAGAGAAAAGATAAGCTAATCTGTTTTCAGGTCATAAACAAAAAAAGGAGGAAAGAACCCCCACCCCCAATAAATAAAAATAAACAAACAAGCTTTGAAGACATTTATCTTATCCCTTTACGGAAGTCAAAAATGTCCTGAATAAATTCCCTGGCTCTGCATCTGGTTATCACCACATGTCACTCAGTCTGATGCTACTGTTTTGGGTTTTTTTCTAACTATATGGAGAGGTATGGCCTGTAATGTTTTGTTCATAATGACTAACGAGTAACCTTTGCTGGCAATTACATTGTAACTGGGATCCATTAAGTAAACGTCACAAACTGAGGACACAGCTTATTATTTCAAATTTGTTTAAACCTTGCCTACATTTTAGAGAAAGGGGAGTCATCATGTTACTTGTCATTAAAGGCAGGAATTTGTAGTTATATATTATATGTCCTTACCATGTACATACCAAAGGCTAGACTGACTTGATAGTTTCAGAAAATGGTGCCCAGGCTTTTCAGATTGAGGAGTGAAAGTAACATTTCAGAACAGTTAACAGTCCACAATCAGTACTTCACGGCAGATTTCCTGGTATTTTCTGTTCAGGTGGCCCAAAGGAAGCCAAAAATCACTCACCAGTACTGTGGTAAGAATCCTCCCCACCTCCCCCACTGTGGGAGTCCTCAGCAGATGCAGAACTGAGTTTATCCTACCTACCTCATAGTCTCTAGCAGAGGTGTCATGTGGGGAGGGAAAATTCTTGGCATGTGCTGCACTCTGGCTATTCCCAGCAAACAATAGCCGTTTAGGACCATCATCACTCGGTACACAATTAGAGTAGATCCTGGGCTTCTTTAACGTGAGCTAGAGATGAGGCAAAGAATCAGGGAGCTACAACTAGTTGCTGGTTTTCTGCTTCTCTTGAAAAGTGGGGGGAAAGGAGGAATTTCCTGGGCAGCTATGTCAGGTGTTTCCACACAGGAAAAATCATAGGGCATGGCTCAGGGACCTTGTTTTCAATTAATAAGCAAAGACAAATCTTTTTCTGCGCAGTAGACCTTAAAAGCCACAGTTTAGAGCCCCAGAGTATGGACTGAACACCACTGGTTTAACATATACAACTTTATATTGTACAATTATCAGCTAATTGGTCAGTGTAACCAGGCTAGCCACTTCCCATGCACTCCCTCAAGTCCAAGATAGAATTATATGCAGCCTGCCTCAGTTTCCCCCCTCTTGGACTATTCAAATAATACACCACTTTGGGCTTTTTCTTGCTTAGGAAGACCCTTCCTCCAAGACTAGAGGTACTAATTTAAAATAGACAGCTAAGAAAACTCAATATCCTAAAATTAAGCCCATTCCTAAATCCACACAGCATAAGGTTTCTCTTTCTCCTCTTAAGCCTTCCTGCTTGGAGTTTTGCAGTCTCTTCCCTGCTTGAACAGAATTTCCCATAGACCTTCTAGCCTGAGATAATTCCCTTCACCATAGTGTCTTCCCTGCAAAAACCTTTCTTCGCTCTCTGCAGACTACCACAGCTTCTGCTGTGCCCCAGTGTAGAGCCCTGCATGGATACAAAAATGTGGATCCAGAATGGGCTGCACCAACCGAATGTCAATATTTATCTGATCTTCATGCCATGTTTATGTGGATCCAGAACTGCATCTCCAACTGAGCTTGGGCTCATGGTCAGCATTTTAGAATTTGATTGGTTCATTCACCACATGGGTCTCACCCTTTTTTCCTTTTCTTGTTTGTGGTTTGCACTCTGTGCTGTGAATCAGATTTCCTTGGCCACCAATGAAATTTCTGATTGACAGCATTGCATACGAACCACAAACATGACAATGAAGAAATGAGCAGGGAAGACATCTGTTAGTCTTTAAATTCCACACGACTCCTTGTTTTTTTATGGGGAATGAGCCAATCAAAAGCCAGCATGCTAACTGATTGACGGTGAGTGGTGTCTTTTCAAGCCCCAGCCTGTTGTGATTGAGACTCTGATTGGCTGGCAGACCAACAATTGGAGATCAACTGGGATTAGCTAGAGCATTTCCTTGTTCCCCCTTTGAGCAGACAACAAAGGTCATAGCAACAGCTGCAGGGATCATCATAAAAACAGGATCCACATCTGCAGCCAATCCACAGCAATGGGGCTGTGGATATCCACAGCCATGCCTGCAGATGCAGTGACCTGTGGATCTGAAGTGGATACCTGCAGATCTGCAGGGCTCTACCCTAGTATGCCTCATTCTGCAAATCACAGTTGGCTAGCTCCAGACCTGAAACTTTTAAGGGGTTGTTTCCCCAGACTGGTATAAGTTCCCCTTTTGATTCATCAGATGCATTTAGAGACCATCTAAACTATTTGTTGAGTGACAGAATGAGCAACCCTGAGGAAGCAAAAGAATAGGGTGACGAGACGCTTATGTTCTTCTGGAGTCAGGGACCCCTGGATGACTGCGGATGACCCTGAAGAGGTTTCCATAGAACCTTGGTCCTGCAGCGAAGTCCACAGCTTATCAGGGAATGTGCTAACATATAGCATTTCAGGAGAGGCAGAGGTGATCAAGCCTTCCTGCTCCTCACGTACTCAGGCTTATTAGCAAGTGAACTCCACAGAAGCACATATCATAGGAAAACAGTCAGGCAAAGCAAAAACAACAGGATATAAAACAAAAAGCAGCAGCTGGCTCTCCAGGCACAGAAGTCAGGAGCAGTTCATGGTCAGTCTGCTCATGGAGGTTGGGGTGTATGGGTGCCACAAGTCTCCTCATTACAATGTCTTCCACTGCCTCCCTACACTCTACCCCCGGCACTCACAAACCACCCAAATGAGTGACAACTGCTCAATTCAGGGCTTGCACACACACAAACTTTGCATAATCTATGAAACACACCAACAATAATGCACAGCATTAACAATAAACACATTACAATTGACTCCTCCCATAAACAGCTATGCATACAAACAACTAAATCTCATTAATATCAACTACTACATCATAAAGAAACAATGGATAGTGCTATTCCCTAAAAATAACAACTTTAACCATTTCATTTAAAAACATTAACCAGTTAAGCAAATAAAATTTTGAACTATGCAGTTGGTGTTGCTTGCTTTCCACAGGGTGTCTCAGGTGTCAAGGAGCGTGATTGGGGCAACATGCACCCCAGCACCAGAAAACAAACAGCAGGCAAAGGACACTTGTCTCTGCATAATTACAATGGGTAAAGCAAAAAAAAAAAAAAAAAAGCGTGAATTCAATTACTGAGGCTCCCACTCCTCTACCAGAGAAGGGCTGCTCAGGCAAGTTTGTGCAGCCACTTCTGTAGGAGGCACAGAAGGCTGGTTGTGTCAGCAGGCAGTACACATACCATGGTGCCACGTTCTGGTGACACTATTGCCCCTGGGACTGGCATAATGTACTCTCACAATGAGGGTGTGTGTGTGTACCCAAACTTGTCCTCCTGTATCTTTGCGTTCGGGATTCACTCTTCTATGGTGAAGGGGGGGGGTCCATGCTGACCCCCCCTCCCCCAGATCTTTCACAAGGAGCACCCCCTGGTAGGAAGCATCGATTGAGCTCCAGGCATGACTGGCCCAACAGTGGGTGCAACCTGTTAGATGTTTGCTCCAGGGAACATATGGCATCCGTTCCCAGGCCATAGTTAGTTCCTTGACCACCCATATGGTTGGTGGCGACTCTGTCCCCTCAGTTTTGCCATGGCCGCAGAGCTTGCTATTGCACCAGCAGGGGACAGTACACATCTGCGCTTTCCTCCAGTCACTTCAGGGGCTGCTGTTTCAAAGCCTTGTGCACACAGGTCTGCTATCTCTGCATTGTCCACTCCTACTAGAACTAGAGTAAGGGATGTTTCCCAACAAGTCATTCTTGGCTTGGCAGCAGTCTTGTGGCTGTCCTCTGTATCTTTGGCCCAAGGGTGGGTGCTCTGGCACTCTGCTCAATCAGCTGTTCTAAAATCATTGAGCTAGTTCACTATGATAATGGCCTCCCCAAAGGAGTGTCTGGTGGCCATGCCCAGGAGCACCAGGGAATATGCCTTTAAATTACTAGCCCCACCCCCCTACTATATAGACTTGCCGGCATGCCATGAATGTTCTGTCTGTGTGAAATCTCAAGTGACATAGGTGAGCTGTAGGGACACTGGAACATCAGTGGCAACACTGATCATCACTTGGGCCTTGTGGATTACCAGAGGGTGTACTGCAGTTCTGCAGGGGTCCTCAGTGCTGCCCTCTTCCCGTGGCTTGGAGTTGTCATCTGACAAACTCCAAATGTCACCATCCCAAATGTTAGGGTCCTAATCCCCATGGTGAAGTGCATGTACCTTCATTGTCAAGATGGGAGCCCAGGTTCTATGCATGCAGTTATGCAGTGGGTAGAGCACTGACGTTACCTCTGCCCACACCTCCGCCTTGTCCTTCTAGGTCTGTAGCTCGGACAAAGAGGTCTGCTTCAGCGTTTGGAGCAATTGTGCTTGTTCCACCTCCAATTTCAAATCTCTGACCTGTTTCTCCAGCATCAGCTGCCTCATACTGGTGTGGGAGGAGGCTGATAAGAAGAGCCACTCAGCCTGCTGTATTCCTTTTGCTTTTTTCCCCCACTTGCAAGGCGTCAAACACCTTCTCAAGATAAGTGAGAGTCATGTTATCCTCCAACTCCCTTTCAAAAGTGACTGTCTGTGTGTGTGTGTGGGGGGGGTAATCCAGCTGCACTGTTGGGCCACTCATCCCATGGCTGAGGTGGCTGGCCATCCTGCAGGACACACTTCATTCTCTTGCTTTTTCTATGACAATTTGTTTAACTGGGCTGGAGAATCTTGTTATTGATGCCAACTGTTTCCCCAAACCACTCCAGTTTCATTTTTGGACTCAGACACAGTTAGAGATCATTTAAAACTTTTTTTGAATACCAGGATGAGCAAACCTAAGCAAGCAAAAGAATACAGTGATGAGAAGCTTACATGTCTTCTGTAGTCAGGGACCCCTGCATGTCTGCAAACAACTCTGAGGAGGTTTCCATGGCACCTTGGTCCTGTGGCAAAGCCCACTGCTTATCAGGGGCTATGCTAAAATATAGCATTTCGGGAGAGGTGGGGTGATCAAGTCACCTGTCCCTCTCTTACTAGGGCTTATTATCAAGCCAATTCCATGAGAGCACTTAGCATGGCAAAGCAAAAAGAGCAGTGTATAAAAACAGCAGCAATTGGCTCTCCAGGCACAGAACCCAGAAGCAGTTCATGGTCAGATCGCTCATGGGTGGAAGGGAAGTGTGGACATAGCTAGGCTCCCCATTACAGTGTCTTCCACTGTCTTCCTACAGGGGTGAACTGTCACAGATATGAGCATTGGAAGAAACCTATGACATCAACAAGTTCTTTCCCAATTCAGTGTAGAACATAATTCTTATATTACATACAAAATTAAAATAAATTTCCATTTTTTTAGGCAATAATCTTAAAAACAAACATGGTCAGAGGAGAACTACAATTTTTGCAGTGGCTATCTAACTCAGTGCCATACAATTTATAAATAGAATATGTATCCTAAAGCCAAATCCTTTTTCATGTCTTAGTACTAACTTCTACATCCACTGGCCTCAGCCAGGAATTGCCTGTATGGGCTGAAAATTTTGTTTTGTTTTGTTTTGTTTTGTTTTGTTTTGGGTTTTTTTTTCAAAGTAAGGAGGCTTATTTAAAAAAAACAAACAAACAAACAAACAAACAAAAAAAACCCCAAAACACTTTGTGCTTGTCCAGGCAGGCATTTTTTTTTAAATAAGTGCTCCATTACTTTGAATAAAATGAAGTGCTATTTTGAAATAACTAAACCTAACTAAACCTGCTTTTATTTTGAAAGAGAAATTCATTTGAAATATTTATTTTAAAAAAAGCCATTCCAAGCCACGGAATTGGCTTTTTTAAAAAAAAAAAAATAATGGCCCTATACTTTTCCCTGCCTTCCCCTATTTTGAAATAGAGAGTCTAGTGAAGAGTCTTTATTTGAAAATTCCTAACTTATTTTGAAATAGAGAGTCTTCACTAGACTCCTATTTCAAAATAATAAATTCGAAATAATGCTATTTCAAAATAATTGTTTCAAAATAAATTTGAAATAGTTATTTCAAAATAACTATTTCAAAATATCTTTGGCAGTGTAGACATAGCCTGTAAGGAGAAGAAGACCACAACACTGTTCTGAAGGTCACCAATACCACTGACTTATTTGCATTGTTTAAGTAATGGACACACAAGTAAAGAAGAAGAGGCAGAATAGTATTTTTTGTTTGTTTGTTTTAGGAAGGGAAGAATGGTCTAGCGAATAGAGAACTGAAGACCCAGAGTCATTTCCCAACTCAAATGCACTTTTTTGATCTTGGGCAAGACACTTAATTTACACTGTGCATAAAATTCTCATCCTTAAAAAGGAGATAATAAATGTTCTGACAGCCATTGGGTATCTACAAAAATGCTCACAAAATTGAAAGTTTCATAAAATTTACCATGTATGATTATTTGTCCAGAAATTCATTACAAAACTCTGCTATTCATTATTTGTCATTCTCTACTTTCCCATTTAGAAATCTTCAGCCACCTATTCAGATAACAGAAACACTGTTATGTAAGTTGGGTGATCAATCCTACAACAATTATAGATATTCAAACCCAACTATTCACAAACATCAGATATGCTTAAAACATTCATTGAAACTAACTGGGGAAACCACATACAAAATACACTTGCAAATACCAAGACCGAACAGCTTGTTAGCCAAAAAAAGGAAGTGCCATTCTAACATAATTTAAAATGAACAGTTCAATCAGCTGTACTTAAAATGCAATGTGATAGTATTACACATGCAGGATTCCATTCCATAGAACATTAAGATACATAACTATTCTAAGACTTGCCATCGATGTTGTAACTTCATGGTACCTTGTTAACAACATAGTCAGAAATTAAGATTAGTACATACAGTAATACAAAGGAAAAGGCCAGTCTGCACAACTCAAGACTAATTAATCACATCCGAAAGGATTATTTCAGTAGCTCAGAAACATCTGTTCTCCTCAACAGAATTTCATAACATGAATGTGGGTTAGTAAAAATCTGCCAAAACTAACAGTAAGTAGAAATAATACTCTAAAAATAAACACATTTTCTTAAAGATGTGACATCCTGCAGGCACCATTCTTGGAATATCTGTCATAATGTAAATTCATAGAATTATTTAGCTGTCCTTAAAAGAATTTTGTTGCTCCTTTTTGACTTTGGTGACTAGTCAAATGTAAGGGCCCTCTGAATGTTTCATCTAGAAGTAAAGCTTTTTGGGATCTCGTATTCTCTCTGATACAATGTTTATGGAACATATAAAATCTTGCTTTGCAAAATACAAGAGAAACCAAGAACAAAAGTAACAGTTTCTCAGGTGATAGACCCCAGTCCTCTTTAGCCTTCAGACCAAAATATTGTCGTCCCCCCCAGGGATACAGTGGGTATGTCTACACTACACCGTCAATGCTGATCTTTGTGACCCAGGATTGTGGACTTATATTTCCAAGTCATCACTTGAGTATCACATTGCAGTGGAAACTTGGTCCTCACAACCATGCTGGTGCATCCATGGTGCACTATGCAGACCCATGTCAGAACTTCAGGCTCTGTGGGCATGTGCTACACTATTCTCACGACCCTGGCCAGGTGAAGCCAGTTTGAGGCTTTTTCCTCCATGTCTGTCCTGTGATAGTTGACTAGAGATAACATCCAAGCTGAGATATTTTATGTTTGCATTTTCTCAACAACAAAGCCAACATGGAACCTAAGCCAATGGAAGAAATTCATGTTCTTAGTATTATTATTGTAAGATGCTGTTGGACATGTTGGCAGCAGCTTTGGAACTGCCAAAGGCACCTCTTGGAGAAGTATGCTAACATGGCAATTGTAAGCTTATGCTGCTTATGCCTGTTACCTTAGTGGCAGATTCCTCACATGTGGACTGGCACTTCTGGAGCAAGCTTACAAGAACAGATTGGTGGGATAACAACATAATGAGAATATGGGATGACTATCGGTGGGTCCAGAGCTTTTGCATGCAGACTATCACACTGCTGGAGATTTATGTTGATTTTGCCCCCTACTTTCCGCACCAAAACATGCACAGGAAGGTGGCCATGATGGTTCAGAAGTAGGTCACTATAGCCATCTGGAAGCTGTCTACTCAAACTACCATAGGTCCACGGGTAACCAATTGGTGTTGAAAGATCAACTGTCAGGTTTTTGTGGCAGAGTAAATGATCAGGATAGTGATATACCAAAAGGCAGTGTGTCTAAGATATTTTCCTGAAATAACTGCTGTTTATTAGCTTTTGGACTTTTAGATTGTCAAAACTTTTAGATATTGGACTTTTTACTGGATATCAGACTTTTCAATCTGCACTGGGGACACTGATGGGATTTGTGCCTATAGCTTGCTCATGATAAGAAGCACATGAGTATATAAATTGCAAAGTATACTATTCCATCATTATGTATGCCCTGGCTGATCAAAGAAACAAATTCATAAATATAACAGCAGTACGCACTGGCAGGGTACATGATGACAAGGTGTTCTGGAGATTTTGACTTTTTTTTTTTTTTTTTTTTGCCTCTACCTCTCATTCATTCTCTCTTACACACAATTGTCTGAGCAGAACCCACTGCCCATTTAGCCCCAGCTCCTAAGTAGGTTCACAAACCTCTTCTGTCTTTTGGCCAGAGGCTTCTGATTAACTCATTCTGCATTAGTACCTTTCAGCATTATAATAGATACAAACCCATAACTCTGCTGTCAATGCTGAAAATTTGTTCTCTGATCCATTTTGGGAATTAACTCCACACTTACAATAAATTCTCAGTTGGTTTTTGTGCAGCTATGTGTCTTGTTTTAAAGATTCCCACCAAAGGTAGTAAAGATGAAACCAAATTCATTTACAGTGCACCAACTAATGTGAAATCTTTTAACGTACAAATTGTATATGTCTGCTAAAAACTATGTGCAACTATTATTTTTGTCTGTGCAACCAGTATCTCAACAGAGAATAAATACATGTGTTTGATGATTTAAAACAGCATTTTAAAAACTCTATTATGAGGTGTTTGTCTTCTTTCAGTAAAATACAACAACAAACTACTGATATGGTGTACTGCACTTTTTATGAAAGAAAAACACCCTAATCAAAATGATAGTTTGAAGGGGAAGGCATTTGAAAGGTTTCCAATAATTTGATTCTTGTGCACTCCAATAAGTCTTATCAAAATACCTGCAACATGTGTTCATTGCTCCCTTTGAGTGTGAAATCCACGAAATAAGGTTTTTTGAAATCATTGCTTATTGTCATCATTTATTGGTATTGCAGTAACACCTATTGGACCCACTCAGAATCCAAAGCCCAATTCAGCTTGGCACTAGGTACCCATAAAAAAAAAGAAAAGAAAATAAGACAGAAAATATTGTATTGCCTCTATAAACCCATGGTATACCCACATCTTGAATATTTCACGCAGATCTGGTTGCACATCTCAAACAAAGATATACTGAAACTGGAAAAAGTGCATAAAAGGGCAAATAAAAGTATTAGGGGTAAGAAAAAGCTTCAATATTCAGCTGGGGAAAGAGACAGCTGAGGGAGGATATTACAGAGATCTATAAAATCATGACTGGTGTGGAAAAAGTAGACAAGGAAGTGTTATTTACCCTTTCTCATATCACTAAAACTGGGGATCACTAAATAAATTAATAGATTTCAAACAAGCAAAAGGAAGCATTTTTAAACACAACACACTGTAAAGTTGTAGAATCCTGGCCAGAGTAAAGCCCAAGACTATGACAAGGTTCAAAAGAAAACCCTAGATAAGTTCATGGAAGATAAGTCCATCAATAGTGATTATCCAGGATATGCAGGGATCATTTTTGCCAGAGGCTGGTATGACTAAGAGGATATGCCATTACATGATATGCAATTCATTCCCTTTGAAAACCTTGTGTTGATCATTCTTGGAAGACAGGATACTAGAAAAGATGAACAGTTGGTCCCACCTAATATGATCATTCTTATGTTCTAGACAAAATAGGAATGAATACAAACTTTTGCTGCCAGCTGAAATATTCTGAGGTCCAATAGTGAGTCTCCCAAAAACATACAAGGATGCTCGCAAGGAGGGTGTTGGGGTTTGAGTAAAGAAGGATTGTTTACATGAAATTACAAGAAGGGGAATATCGTCAAAATTTACAAATCTCATATAAACAATACTAAGATTTCTCCACAGTTGTAAATCATTTCTTTATTATTCCCCCAGATTTAATTTCTAACTGTACAAAATATAATGTCTAGGAATTTTTAGAATGATTTCTATGATTTAAAAGGTCCCTGCCAGGTAATTTCTGTTTTACAGTGGGGACCCATTAATGCGCTGCCCATTTGCGTGAGGATCCAGTTACCTTGTGCTCTGGTCATGTCCCCTGAAGCTATCAACTTAACATGCGGGACTCACTAACATGCGGTGCCTAAAGGAGGAAGTTCACCTGGGCACGAAAACGTGCAAAGTGAGTAACAACTTAAGGAGTGTGGCGCGCTAGCTAAAAGGGGAAGTTGGCCTGGGCACGGAAACAGGTAGAGTGAGCCTTATTAGTGCTGCACTCTGCTTTATTTATTTATTTATTCACCGCAGTCCCTTGACATCCACGTGTTAACGGGTCCCCATGGTAATTAATTTCTATTTATTTTAAAACTACAGAAGTTTAACATTCAAAATACTTTCAAACAGTTTAAGGGCTCTAAGAGAAAAATAATCAAAATAATGACAAGAATTGTTTTCTCATTTTAAGTATGAGACATTGACATGCACCCTCTCACAACAAGAAAAATAAATCCATAGGTAGTGTTTTTATTAATTTACAGGTATACTTTAAAAATGAACAAAAAAAATAGAAAAACTACCTTTTTTACAATCAGATGTCTCCACAGTCAGACTACTGTGTCCGAGGGATACAGTGGCACAATCCTAGATGATATAAAATAAAATAAAATAAAATAAAATAAAATAAAATAAAATGAACATGGTTATATTCAATAGACTGTTGAAGTCTTTTGTTTCTGCAAAAGGAGCCTGGAAAGATCATAAAGCTGACTTTCGCATTTTTATATATTCCAGCAAAACGAATTATAATCCCCAATAAATTCTCTATGCACTACAACCTTTTCTTTTTCCTCTGCCTTATAGATTCAATAACTACCAGGAAATTGCTATATGTAAAAGATGGATAAAAGAGTGAATTTGACCCCCTCCACCAAAAATACCTTTACTCATTTGCAGGTCTTGGGAGGGGGAGTGTTTGTCTTCCCCTCATTTTCTATCTTTAGCTAAACAATTTACTATCTCTTTGTGATGAGAGTTCCAAAGACAGCCAATGTGTTAGTGACTACAGAGGTA
Source organism: Podocnemis expansa (assembly GCA_007922195.1). NCBI lineage: Eukaryota > Metazoa > Chordata > Testudines > Podocnemididae > Podocnemis > Podocnemis expansa. Next base: position 50,079,896 of record ML681979.1, on the reverse strand, counting down.
GTGACCATGGGTATGTCTACACTGGCGGTGGCACTGCTGACAGAGCAAGATCAATTTTGTGGATTTGACTGAGCAGCAAAGTCAACCCAGTGGGTGATGACCTGACTGTGACTAACCCTAAGCATATTGCTAAAGCTGTGGAGGAGAAATCCTGCAACTGCCTGTTACTCAAACTGAACCAGATTGGCACAGTTACAGAGTCCCTGCTGGCCTGTAAGCTTCCTCAGTCCAATGGCTGGGGTGTGATGGTGACTCACCGTTCTAGAGAGACGGAAGATACCTTCATTGCTGACCTGATGGTTGGTCTCTGCACTGGACAGATCAAGACTGGAGCCCTTTGCAGATCTGAGCATCTGGCTAAATACAATCAGCTACTGAGAATTGAGGAAGAGCTCGGAAGCAAGGCCTGCTTTGCTGGCAGGGACTTCAGGAACCCTCGTGTCAACTAAGCTCTGCGGGTTACGCATCCTCTGTTCCAGTTTAAAGCACTAGTCACCTGATTAGATCATTATTTACTTGTACTAGAAGGGAGGAGTGCTGAAGGAGCTAGACCAGTTTGCAGTCACTAGTACCAGTGAGGTGAAACTGTATGATATGTCCTTATTTGGTACACTCTTCTCAATGCCTCCCATAGATTCATGGTTTATATAGATATTATGCCTCCAAAAACTGCCACACAGGCAGAACGCTCTCCACACCACAGCACATCTCACAATGTGAGCCAGAGCAGATAACATGTATATTAAGTGTGGATGCAACAAGGAATATAAATATTTCAAAATGTCATATCCTACCCCACCCCACACACAGAGATACAGTAAATTAATGTAGGAGCTTTGAAATGCAAGCTCTGTATTTACAAGAGGACTTCTATGATTCTCTCTGAACTAACTCCATGCTCTGTTATAATCTGTGACTGATGCAATATTACCATGATGAAACGCAGGGCATTATCAGGGCATTGCATCAGACCAGGATAATCAGCTCATATTTGATATTTCACCATGTTGACTTACCTGTACATTTTCTATTGTTTAACATTACTTCCCCTCCCACCATTGGAAGGTATGAGACTGTCTTGTTTGTATGTTGCATTATTTATGTGATATTTTGGACTACTTATCATTCATAACACCTTTTTGCTGCTTTTTCTTTCCAATTTACACCTTAACTGACATAGTTTTATAGCATGTCAAACCTCCATATCTTTAAATGTCGTTCTGCCACTTAAATAAATAAAAAAGTTAATTTCTGAACTGCAGTTTGTGATTAATTTGAATTTTAAAAAGCAAATTAGGTTAAGAAACAGGTGAGTTTTAAAGCACATGTAAATATTTTCATTTGATTATAAAAAGTAATTATGTTGACAAGCAATGTGTTTGAAAGTAGAACTGGGGTTATGAAAAATTAATGTAATCATTGAACTGCTTGATGGCTCTTGAAAATGTGATAAAATAGATCAGGAGGATGTCACTCTGCAAAATAGAAAAAGCAGGGTTTGACCAAAAGCAAATGTTTTGTGGAAACCAAACAGTAGGATGGACAAAACAGCAAGCTCAGGATTCAGGTGTTTATTTTTAACAGCTAGGCCACAAACAGTCTGTGTACATTATGCAGAGCATTCAATGTTAAAATAAATTGCTGCCTATTGAACTATGGAACTAACAGGAAATACTCATTAGTTGAAATGTGCCCACTAATATTCCCTGAATATAGGTCCTACTCTGAATACTTGAACATGGAAATCCCTAGTCAGCCTGGGTTTTGAGTAATTTCCTCAAAGTATGCTTCTAGGTAACATTTTAAATGAGTTAGACACAAAGGCCCAGGTCCTCAGAGATAGTTAGGTGCTTAACTCCCACTGAAATCAAATAGATATAGGTGATTTCTAAAATTTTCACCTAAGAACAAGATCCTCAAGGTTATTTAGGCACCTATCTTCACTGTTAGGCTCCTAAATACTTTAAAAAATCTGAAGAGATAGTCAATTGATACAGTAATATATCAAGATTTGGAAATGAAAATTACAGGAGGAATTAGGGAATGAAAATGAGGCCAGGGTCATATACATAGTGCAGGATGCTCCCTTCTCATTAGAAAACTAGAAGGCCGGTCGAAACTCTGTGGGGTTGTTCTAGCAGCAGAGTCATCACCCACTGTTTTGAGGTGAGGGAAGAAAGGGGTTGCCTGAGCATTAGAAAGTAAGAAGTTTTGCTCCCAATATGATCAGATCCTCAGGAATCTGCAGGAGAAAGTAGCGGGAGAATTGCATGTCATGTGTCCTGTAAGCTCATGGATCTTCAGGGGTCAATCCCCATAACAGCCTAAAGGCACATGATGAAGACAGGAGCAGGAGGGCTAAAGAGTTTGGGAAGGAGCCAGCAAGTTGAAGAATAAAGAGGAGTAAGTGAGGAGAGATGGAACAGGAAGGACAGATTTTATGTGATTTAAATAACATCCTCAACTACATACATTCATAATTTTTGATTCAGTGACATAACTTTTTTTTTAATTGAAAACATATTTGGTATGGGAATGCTTCAAGTGTATTTCCTCTGAAATGTAACTTTCTAAGACAGGCACATTCTTGACCAACAGATCTACTCTTTTTGTAATCTCACAGGCATGACTGCTGCTTTTAATGCACTAACAAAACAAAAAGTCCTGATTTTCACTCCTGCTAGTCTTGTAAAGCAAAGGCAGCTATGGCAGAGTGCAATGGGGATCCTATTTGATCTCTCACATTATGAAAAAGGTGTTGAGTATGTTCAAGCAAGGTAATTCCACAGTTGTTACTCAGAGTGCAAGCTTTAAAAAGATAGGTTACAAGCTGTGAAAGGTGGGAGAATTTAGGCTTTAGAACTTCCGTTACGGGCAATAATGTTTAAAATGGCCACATCTGAGCTCAGCTCAGAACACAGGCTGAGTTCTCAGAGTTGGCTGATGGAAAAGAAAGCATTGTTTTACTTGTAAATGGAGTAAGTTTGATATGGATATTATCAAAAGAGGATAAATAAGGGTCCAAAAATGGCCTTTTTATAGTTTTACTTTTCAAAGGAGAAAAGAAATGCACTTTGAAGGTGAGCAAACACTCTTTTGATGAGGCATAGAGCCTTAGTTCCTAAAAAGCCTTTAATATACTGATATATGCAGCCAGTGGGGGATACTAAATTGAAGGAAGAGGTTCACTAATGAAATTAATAGATTCTAAAGTCAGAAGGGATCATAATGATCATCTAGTCTGGCCCCACCATTTACACACACCATAGAACTTATCCAAAATATTTCCTAGAACAAATCTTATAGAAAAACATCCAATCTTGACTTTTTAAATTTTCAGTTATGGAGAATCCATAATAACCCTTGGTGAAGTGTTCCAGTAACTGATTGTTTACACTGTTAAAAACTTATGCTGTATTTCCAGTTTGAATTTGTCTAGCCTCAACATCCAGCCACTGGATACCTTACTCTCAGGGGTTAAAGTAAACTGGAATGCCATTCTGGGGCCCACAAATTTTAGGGTCCAGCATTCCAGGGCCCCTAAAAATAGAAAAATGAGGCAGAAAGCAGCAGAACCCACCAACTATGATTGTGCTACCCCCCCCCCAAGGTGTGAACAGACACATCAGGGAAGGGTAGGGGAAGAAGGTCAAGCTTCGCATGGGAGTGAGCTTAGTTGCAATCACCCCTCTTCTCCACATCATCGCTCTGGGCAGGGCAGAAACACCCTCAGTTGCCAGGCAGTCCACACCTCACTGTCTTGCCCAGGAGGCATTAATTATCCTATCCTAAGCTGATCTGTCCTTCTTCCCAGGCCCCTCTGAATCTGCAGCTGCCTCCCAAGGCTCTGCCACTCCTCTCATCCCCCTGCCAGGGGCAACCAGACAGCATGTGCCCCACACAGCACACTTGCACACACTCACTGTTGTGCTGTCCCACCCAGAACTGCCAGGCTCCGGCAGCACTGCTTGGCTCTAGAGGCATGGCTGTAAGTGATGCAGCCCCTCCTCTGCTCCAGAAGTGAGTAGTGGCCAGAAGTGAGGGGTGGATTTTGGGGTCTGAAGGGTGGATTTTGGGGGTGGGTACTGGGGACAGAATATGGGTTTTGGGGATGGCTATTAGGAGTTCAGTGCTATTTGGGACCAGGGAGTGGATATTGGGGTCTGGGGTTGGGTATTGGGGGCAGGGTGTGGATTTTGGGTAGATATTGGGGGCTCAGGGATTATTGGGGATGAAGGGGTTAAAGTAAGGGGGAACACTCCCGAATACAGTTCCATGGCTCACAAATTTGAGGAGCCATCATTCCAGGGACCCTAAAAATAGAAAAATCCAGCAGAACACATGTTCCGCCATGTCTTGGCTGCTGCCAGGTCTTACACCCCATCTTTGTTAATCATAATATTTATGGTATTATGCAATGTTTGCTAGTTTGTGACAATAACTGCTATAGACATAAATGCCATATAAAATTATAAATATTTTTATGAAGCAATAGTGGATACATGTGTTACGGAGTAGTAGTTGCAAATGCCTAGCTAGGCTAGGGCCTGCGCATGCATAAAGGGGGCCCAGGCAATAATGGAAGGGGGCCCAGAGATTAGGAGGTTTCCAGGGTCTGTCAAATTATACTTTAACCACTGCTTTACTCTGCCAGACTGAAGAGCCCATTATTGAATATTTGTTCCCTGTGTAGATAATTATTGGGCTGAAAACAAGTCACTCCTTAACCTTCTTTTTCTTAGATTCAGTGAAGTCAATCTATTTGATTTATCACTATAAGGCATGATTTTTAATCATTCTCACAGATCTTCTCTGAATCCTCTTCAATTTATCAACATGTTTCTTGAATTGTGGGCACAAAAATGAACCAGGTATTCCAGTAGCAGTAGGCCAGTACCAGACACAGAGGAAAAATAATCTTTCTACTTCTACCTGATATTCCCCTCTTTCTGCATACAAAGAACACATCAGCTCTTTTGAGCACATGGGAGCTCGTGTTTAGCTGAATATCCACCATAACCCCAAAGCAGTCAGGCTACATCATAAACTCAAACCATTTTCATATATTGTTGATTCTTAATTATTATTGAACTACAGCATCCTTGCCATGTTGAATAGTACATTGTAATACTTAGTTTGTTTCAGTAGAATATTAGTAAAATGACAGAAGTGGGTCTGCTAATCTGGAGTATTGGCAGAAAAAATGGGTTGTGTAAACCTAATTCAGACAATGAAAGAGAATGAACAAGAAGCAAGGAGAAGAGTATGGGTTATGGGAAATTGACGACAGGGAGCAGAAACTCTAAATCATTTGAAGAAGAATGCAATCAGAGTATACGGAGAAAAATTTAGCTCTTTCAAGGGCTAAATGACGAAGGTACTATAATTCAATCAATGTAGTTAAATAACGATAAATCTTTAGAAGTATGTGTGTAATTCAGGATAAGAAACGCAACATAAGCATGTGTGACATTAGTTATGAATGACAGAGAATAATAAATCCTAGACAAGTTTATGGATTACATTATATATGAGGTGGAATGTCAGTGACAGCTTTTCACTTAATAGGAAATGTAAGTGCAAAGGGAATCAGCAGAAGAAAAATACTAAATAAACATATACTATGAGGAATAAAAAAAAAAAATCCCCCTCTCACCCCTATGGGTGGTATGTGTCATCCTCAACCTCGGGTCCTCTACCAGAGGCCTGGGAGTTTGAGGGTTCTGCGCAGTATCTTAGCTGTTCCTAGCACTGCACTCTTCTGGACAGAGAGCTCTCATGTTGTTCCTGGGATCTGTTGGAGCCACTCTCCCAGCTTAGGAGTCACAGCCCCGAGTGTTCTTACCACCACTGGGACCACTTTGGCCTTCACTTTCCACATCCTCTCTAGTTCCTCTTTCAGGCCCTGGTACTTCTCCAGCTTCTTATACTGCTTCTTCCTGATGTTGCTGTCACTTAGCACCGCTACATCTATCACCAGCGCTGTCTTCTGGTCCTTGTCTATTACCACGATGTCTGGTTGATTGGCCAGTACGTGCCTGTCCGTCTGGATCTGGAAGTCCCACAGAATCTTAGCCCTGTTATTCTCCATGACCTTCTGTGGAATCTCCCATCTGGTCTTGGGAGGGTCTAGCCCATACACTGTGCAGATGTTCCTGTACACAATGCCAGCTACTTGGTTGTGCCGTTCAGTGTATGCTGTTCCTGCCTGCATCTTACATCCTGCCACTATGTGTTGGACTGTCTCTGAGGCCTCTCTGCACAGTCTGCACCTTGGGTCCTGTCTAGTGTGGTAGAACCCTGCTTCAATGGATCTGGTGCTCAGTGCCTGTTCTTGTGCTGCTATGATCAGTGCCTCAGTGCTGTCTTTTAGACCAGCCCTTTCCAGCCACTGGTAGGATTTCCCAATGTCAGCCACCTCAGCTATCTGTTGATGGTACATCCCATGCAGGGTCTTGTTTTGCCATGGCACTTCTTCTGCTTGATCTTCCTCCCATGTCTGCTGCTGCTGCCTCAGGCATTCTCTCAGCAGCTCATCTTTGGGTGCCATCTTACTGATGTGCTCCTGGATGCTCTGGGTTTCATCCAGGACCGTGGCTTTGATACTCACCAAACCCCACCCGCCATCTTTCTGGCTGGTGTACAGTCTCTGGATGTTGGATTTGGGGTGGAAACCTCCGTACATTGTGAGGAGCTTCCGGGTCTTCACATCGGCAGTCTCCATGTCCTCCTTTGGCCAGCTCACTATACCGGCAGGGTATCTGATTATTGGCAGGGCGTACCTGTTGATGGCGTGGATCTTGTTCTTCCCATTGAGCTGGCTCTTCAGGACCTGTCTTATCCTTTGGTGGTACTTGGATGTTGCTGTCTTCCTTGCCTCCTCATCATGGTTCCCATATGACTGTGGCATGCCACGGTACTTGTAGCTGGTCTGTATGTCCACTATGTGGCCTACTGATAGTTCCACCCCATCAGTGGAAGTTCCACCCCATCAGTCTTGACTACCTTCCCTCTCTTTACTACCATCCAGCCACACTTCTCCAGTCCGAATGACATCCCAATATCCTCACTGTAGATCCATGTCAGGTGGATTAGCGAGTCGATGTCTCCTTCATTCTTAGCACACAGCTTGATGTCATCCATGTAGAGAAGGTGGCTAATGGTAGTTCCACTCTTGAACTTGTATCCATATCCAGTCCTTGTGATTATCTGGCTGAGGGGGTTCAAGCCAATGCAGAACAGCAGTGGGGACAGCGCATCACCTTGGTATATGCCGCACTGGATGGCCACTCGTGCAAGCTGTCTTGAGTTGACTTCCAGTGTTGTCTTCCACAGTCCCACTGAGTTCTTGAGGAAGGTCCTTAGTGTCCTGTGGACTTTGTATAGTGCCAGACATTCACAGATCCATGTGTGCAGCATTGAGTCATAGGCTTTCCGGTAGTCAATCCAGGCTGTGCTCAGATTGGTCTGTCTAGACCTTGAGTCTTGGGCGACTGCTCTATCTATGAGCAGCTGGTGTTTTGAGCCTCTGGTGTTGTTCCCAATGCCTTTCTGAGCTGTGCTCATGTACTGGCCCATGTGGTCCTGTAGCTTGGCGGCTATGATGCCTGATAGGACTTTCCATGTTGTGGGGAGGCAGGTTATTGGCCGGTAGTTGGACAGTGTTGTTCCCTTGTGGGGGGTCTTTCATGATCAGCACTGTCCTTCCTTGTGTTAGCCAGTCTGAGTGGGAGCCTGCTGCTAGCAGCTGGTTCATCTGTGCTGCTAGGCGTTCATGCACTGCTGTTAGTTTCTTTAGCCAGTAGGTGTGGATCATGTCTGGTCCAGGTGCTGTCCAGCTCTTCATGTTCTTGACCCACTGTTGGATGTCTGCTACTGTGATGGTGACTGGTTCCTGTTCTGGGAGATTGCTGTGGTCTCTTCTCAGGTCCTGCAGCCACTTTGCACTGGTGTTATCAGTCTTCTCTTTCTCCCAAATGTTCTTCCAGTACTGTTCATTTTCTGCTCTTGGTGGCTCTGCTGTTATTGTGTTGTTGCACTGCAGTTGGGAGTACACTTTGGATGGTTCTTTGGAGAACAGGCCATTTATCTTTTTGGCCTCTGCTTCTCTAGTGTATCTCCTTAGCCTGGTAGCCAGTGCTGTGAGCCTTTGTTTAGCAGTCTCTAGGGCTTCAGATGGAGTCAGGCCCTTGTATTTTTTTTCAATAGCCGAGTCTTATCCTTAATCTCTCCAACCTTCTTTAGTTCCACCAGCTGACTAACTTCTCTCCGAGTTGCCTTGATCTTATCCTCCAACCTCATTTTCCGGGGGGGGGTATGTACTGCTGTTCTTCTTGATTGTGTAGCCAAGCATCTCCAGGATTACAGAGGCTGTAGCTTATACCAGTTCATTGGTTTGAGTTATGGTGATAGTAGGAATTGTCGTTAGGGCTCTGTTGGCATCTTCTAGCATACTAGCTGATGGTACTTCTCCAACAAGCCTTGGTAATCAGTCTCAAGGGTTGACTGTAGCTAGTTTATCTGTGATCTTATGCCTTATATCAGCTGCTGTGCTCTGTAATAGAGGGGGTGGCAGTGAAGTTCCAGCTTCAGGTGGTGACTGCACCTCGAGTTGTTCTTCTGGGGCTTCTTCTTGAGTGTGGGAGGTAACGTGCAGTTGGTCTATCTCCAATTGTGAGAGCAGCCACCTCTTTACTATGTTAAAGCATTGGGTAACTAGCTGTTTCTCAGTTAGTGTGAATGTAAGTCTTTTGTCCATCTGTAGTTTCCTCATACGTTTCATATATCCCCTCTCATTAGGCCTACTGTTGTAGTAGCATTCCATCAGTTCCAGGTTCTCTTGTCTCATCCATGTATGGTTTGTTCCAGTAGCCCCCTTGTCATCAGATTGTCCTGGTTCCCCAACATCTGGCGCGGACCTTGCTAATCCGGGCGACATCCGAGCTGGCATGACTCTCCTAGTTCGTGTCACTCTAATATTTGAGGTAGGCACGTGAGGCATTAGGGGGTCTTTTGCCCAAGGACCCCTACTGGAAAGGTAGATAGGTACCCACCAGGATTTGAACCACTCTCTCCTGTATCAAAGGGTGTCACTCTTTACCACTACGGCGCTCTTAACCACTATGCTATCCAGTCACCTATATAGATAGATATAGATAGATACATATTTATTAAAAAGAAGTCAGTAAGGCAAAGTTAACTCTAAGTGTACCATATAATATGGAAATTACAATGACAATGATCATGAATAAAGGACTAGAATTAGAATGAATCAGCAAAATCAACAGTTGGAATTTCCATGAAGAGTTACTTTATGACTCACTAATAGACCATTTCTTACATTCTCCCTGATCCAACACAGGCATAGAAGTGAAAAGCATTTTTACAAAGTATTAGGTTTTCTTTTTTTTTTTTTTTTTGGCTTCCATTACTAGCACCTTCACCAAAGACAGTCCATTATCCATCCACCAAACATGGTCTATTATCCTCTTTTTCATACTTTTAATGAAATGAAAGACAAGAAAAGGTACAGGACTTCTTAAAATTGGATCCTCCAAATGAGTATTCATCCCCAGACTGGAACTGGCATTTACTAAATTTAGGCTACTTACTGTCCTTTTAAGAACTTCATATTGCTATGAAGTACATCTGTACTACATGATGAAAGAGGTTTGAGTGCATTCAGGACCTTGCACGACCAGATTTTTAATTAAGCTGAGTGATTTTGGTGACCATCCTACAGGTGTCTTAGAACTAATAATAATACATAGCATTTATATAACAATTTTCATCTATAGAGCTCAAAGCACTTCACCAAGGTGGGTAATTATCATTCATGTAATTTAAATGACACTGCAATTGATACCTGGCATCTCCCAGACTCCGGTTCTACCTACTAGATCTCATTGCTTCTCTGAGCATGCTATACCATTCTTGATTATGAACATTCCCTTTTTGAGAAGATTGACTTTTAAGTCAACAGTGGCTTTTGACTGGATGAATTAGAAAAAATGATACTCACCCAAACCCTAAAGCTAAACACAGATATTGTTCCCTAATATTAATATAGCAGAGAGTAGTATAAGAGTTGTGAGGAAATTCATTCTTATCCCCAAAGAAAAGATAAATCTTGTGCCTAAATCATGAGACTAGGAATTAGGACACACAGGTTCCATTTCCACCTCTGATATAGGTTTTCTATGTGACTTTGGCACATGGTTTAAGCTGTCTGTGCCTCAGTTTTTCTATTTGTAAAAATGTTCATGGTATAGTTCCCTAACTGGGATAATTATATTAAAGCATTTTGACATTCATGGATTTAAAGTGCTTTATAAAAGCAAAACAGCATTGTTTTAGAATTAGACTTTTTTTTTTTAATTTAAAATCAGTGCAATGAGTATAGATCTCAAAGGTTTCCATTGCATCCTATGGCTATGCCCACACATAAGCCATAAAATCAATTTAACTGAAATTGATTTAAGTTAAATAGATATAACAATCATTAAATTGATTTAACTTAAATCAATTTAACAGGTCCAAACCAAAAACCTGAAATCGAACTAGCATTTCCGGGGACAGGAATTGCTAGCTTGATTCAGGAGAGGGTCATCATGGGAGGTGTTGTCCCCAGGAAACCCAGCATCAGGGGAAAAAATCCCCACTGGCTCTGGCCTCCCGAAGTCCAGTGAGGGAACAGACATCCCCCCCCCAGACTGGCTGAAGCCTTGTGGCTCAGCCAGATATAGGGGAGAATGGAGCCTCTCATGTGAGGGAAAACCAGGCGCATGGGGATACTTTCTGCCCACTGCCCAGCCCACACAGGGGAAACCAGGCATGCAAGGGTCCCTTCCCCTGCTACCCGGCTCATGCCAGGAGGCAGGTGCAAGGTGCTCCCCCCACCACCAGTCCAGCCAGTGGGAGCGGGGTGTGGGCCCCTCCTCCACCCCCTCCCTCCCTGGCCAGGGTTCTGAGTGGGGGCTTCCTTCCAGCATGCCATGCACCATGGAAGGTCAGACATGTTATATCGATATAGTGTTATATCAATATAACAGGTCCACCAGGGTTATAGGAAAATGACTACTTCAACACAACCCACATTTTGATATAATACTAGGTTTTATTATATCAAAATAATTTGACTTATTTCAAAATAAGAGAGCTTCTTATTTTGAAATAAGAAAACATCACATGGACTTAATCTTTTTTAATTTGAAATAACCAGTGTTATTTCTATTTAAAACCTATATGTGGACATACCCTAAAAATTGTAGATTTGCATCTCGTGTGTTACTGCTTTTTGGGTTGTGAGTATGAAAGGATGTGATTAATATAGAGCTACCAAACAGTATTAGGTAGACAATTTTAATTTCATGATCAGCAAGCTTTAATCTATACATTTGCATTATATATTATAGAAGTTTGCTAGCATAATGTAAATATCATTAATGTATCGTGAAGATCTGAATGTCATTGATGTTGTGATAGCGAAGATCGCAATGTCTTCATCAACTGTAATTAGCACACGTCTATTTTATATGATTTTGCCTTTTTCTTCACTGTACCTAAGAAAATACTAAGGCAGATTTTGATACAAGGAGTTATCATCATTATTAGTATGAGTGCAAAAAGCATGACAGATGTCTCACAGACACAAGCAATGGTATGGTCCCTATCCTAATTTAAATTTAATGTAACTCCAGCATTTAGGCTCAAACAGACAAAAAAAGAAGGGGAAAAGCTAACAGAGGATGATCAACACAAACACACACTTAAAATAAAACGAGCAAAGAGTTCTGTGGCACCTTTGAAGACTAGCAGGACTCCTTATTTATTTTTTCTGAAATAGACAAGCATAGCTACCCCTCTGGAGCTATGCACTTAAAATATAGTTGGTTGGTAGGTTGGTTGGTTTGTTTTAAGAAGTGGAAAGGCAAAGACCATGGCACAAAGTAACCTTCAAATGATGAGGGTTTGTACGAATCTTTCTCCACTAACCGATTTTTTGTAACTGTCTAGTGAAGGGTTTCTTACATTCCTCTTTCAAGCTTCTGCTGCTGGTATAGCAATTGCTCTGTTTTATGTAATCATATGCTTACTCTATAAAGCAGATATACATTATTAATTCAGAAACTTTTTTAGTCTTACTTCTCAGAGTCAAGAAATGACAAAATCAAGGTTTTAGGAGAAATCTGAATGAGATGAGAGAAATAGCAAACACGATTATCAGGAGTGCACCATGATTAAGATGTAATACGGATAAAGGCAGCAATGTGAGAGATCAGATCCACAAATTTTGACTGCTATAATTTTAGAGAAGTTGAGGAACAGAATTCAAGTACTAAGTACTCGTATTATGTACATGCATGTGTGCACACAAAATCTCTCTGGTAATGACATCTCAAATGGTCAAAGTAATTGTGTAACGTGAATGAGCTCCGGAAGACTTAAAAAGGGGCTAGTTTATTTTAGTGTTATTATTTCAAAATGACCAAATGGAATTTGTTTTAATTGGCAAAATAGTGAATTTTTGGACTAGTGCTTGTGTGTTCCTTTTCACATGTTAAATTTGTTTTGAATTTCTGAAAGACAATGGTTATATTAACTAGCCACAAGACTGAGTATGAAGCTGCAAGTTTTAATATTTCATTGGATTTCAAAACATGAAGTTGCTATACAATTGTAAATCATGAATATACTTCTATTAGATGCTCTGCTAAGCAATAAAATTCCTGCATAGTGTATGTTGAATGAAAACACAGTTCAAGACCACAACAGAATTATCTCATTCAGAGATCTTCAGGTCACAGTAGCCGATGTGCAATTTCCTTTACCTTCACTTCTAGCCATTATTAAGTAAAAGTCTTAAGGGAGCTCAGGGCTGCGAAGGTTACATTTTCATCCAATGTACAGAGTAAGCATGTATGTGACCACAACACACATTTTTCAAGCACAGAACAAGTTTGAGTTGTTTGGTTTATTTATTTTATTCCATCCCCCCCCCCCCGTTATAAAGCTTTTGTTGTCACTTTGGCAACTGATTTTGGATGGGTTCAATAAGCATTGCTAGTGCCAGAGGACCTTCTTTCTCTGGTTCACATCTTATGGGAAGTCCTTATTGTGAATAACGGTTTTTCAAAAACCTCCTATGATCTTTGCAAAAAAAAGCCTTTCAGGTGCATTCAAGCACCAAAATGAAAATATACAGGGCTGTGTGTGAACACTAACAAACACAAAATCAGAGAAACCCGAAATCATTCTTGTATGTTCTGTGAACAACCTTAACTTCCCTAAACAACCAACATCTCATAAGCTTTTAGTTGACACAGATTTTCCCCAGAGATACCTCTGCCTCCCCATTCCTGTACTTCAGAATCTACTGTACATTCAGTACTGCATGGTAAATAAAGAGCTTTCACTGTTGGAAATGTCCCAACCAGACTCTTCTCTTTGCAACAAAATGCAGACCTGCCACGGACAAAATATCTATGACAATAACTTTTAAGTTTTCTCACTGAACCACCAGATAAAAAAACAACAACAACAACAACAACAAAAAACAACAACAAAAAATACCTGTGTGTAGATGACCATTTCATGACTGTTCTCTTGAGAGCTACTTCTTACATTAGCTATGCCAAAACTCTAGCTATATTTCAGAATTAGAGGTCTAATATGATTTTGTAAGCCAGCCACATTATAAACAACAAATCCTCAAAAACAGCACAGTGCAGTTTAGAAACAGTGCAATTCTTTTTAGGCACATGACAGTTAAGAACTGCAGTGGTAAATACCACTATTTTAAAACTGCAGTGAGTCAGTGAAAGTCAAATGGTAAAATGTGTTCAAGAGTCTCCCTGATTCCTGCATTTGTCTCTCCAGCTGCTCCCATGGTGAAAAGGGGCCAGAAAACAAGTAGATTTTCCAAAATACTCAACTTTGTCTTGTTGCATAGTGATTGTCTAGCTGACACAGAGACAGTATAATGGATGTGCTAGGATGCCCTTTGGGCAGTAAAAATACAGGCAGTATGCATGGCTCGTTACATGTATTAGAGGCCATGTCCAGCTATGGGCAGGTTAGAGGAGACCTAATCTAGTGTGAGCAAATGGCTTCTCCACAACTGACTCTCAGTGGTAATTGGGCATAGTTAAGGATTGAAGCTGTAGTGTCTGATACTGTTCCATTAAAGTCAATGGTGTTTAAGAAAAAAAACCTTCATTGATGTCAATAATCATCCTATAAAACCTAATGAAAATCGTACGTTCAGGATTGAACACAAAATGTATTCCCAACAAAATTCAGTAACAACTTTTCTTTGATGCACCATGTTTTCTTCAAATATAACCAGGGCATGAGTTTTCAAGGAGAGTTTAATATCTGGGAAAATTGACTAGAATAGCGACAATTTATTTGGAGTTAGATGAGAAAGTCCAAACTCTAACAATCATACAGAGGCAATTTTAAGTGATTGGAAAACAAATATATTCTCTTCCCACATTCCACAAAATATTATTTTTTACCATCATAGTAAATTTGCCTATTTTCAGACCAGTCTATTTTTTTCAGACAAAATAGAGGGGCTAAAATAGAACTTTATTAAGAAGCTGTTGTAAACTTAATTTCAACAAGTGAAATACCTGTTCATAATATTTTTCCCAATTGTCAAATTAAATTCTCATATTGGTTAAGAGGAGCTAGCCATGGTAGATAATAAGATAAAAGTAAATGGTGTATAAAAAACTACAAAAAAGGTTTGGCTAATATATCTGTTATTTATCCCATAAAAATAATGAATTTATAGCAGGGAATATTGGGAGAGGGGCCGAATAGAACATCTCTGCAAACCCTCCCCCCCACACAAAAAAACTTCCCATACAACATAAGAAAATCAGTGATGTCTGAAACCTACTGCAAACCTTTGCATGCTTCTTGAAGGCCCACTCCACTATACTGCAGGACTTGCTAAGTTGTCTGACTGTTCCACTCTAAGTCATAAAGTGGTGCAAAGAGGCCTCTAAGTATGACTGCAATATAAATAATAAAAAAATAGTGGTAAGATGAAAACAGGCTCTTTTGGGGATCTCTGACAAAATGGAAGTGCCTGCATGCATCAGTAAAGTCACACCAATTTCTCAAGTAACACTATGGATACGGATCTCAGGTAGTCTGGCTACTAGAACTATGAATTTCTCTTCTGCCAAAGGCTTGTGTTCCTGTAATTTTCATCTTAAATCTGACCTTTTGAGTTTCTAACATTTAAGGAAGGGGAAGTTATTTGCTTGTTATATACAAACTAACGTTCCTGAAAAGTAATACTCACTAACCTACAGATGTGTACCTGGTGTCTTAATTTTATCTAAAAGAATTACCAGTACTTAAAATCCTTTAAACTGACTGAATATTGCAATTCTGAGGTGAAGTTTGTCATCTAAGGACCTCAGCCAGTACTCACTGAAATCAATGGGATTCTTTCTACTGATTTCAGTGGGCATTGGAGCAGGTCCTGTAACATTATATAAGTCAGATCTGTACAGTTCAAAGACTAGTTCAGTCTTTAATAACATCTGCTATCTCATCACAAGTCCCCAGGAACTATCCTGTGGTACTCCCAAGGTATTATTACTTTGTTATACACAATAAAGCTCATTCTCTGAAATACTGATGATTTCTGAATATACATTTAACTTCTAATTAAAGATATCATAATATAACCACTGTCAAACTTTGGGATTAGAAAATTCTTTAATCTTGCTCTCATTAGGAGTTATATGTTATGAAAGATTAAGATACACAATCAAATCAGACCATCAAATTAAAGCTAAGTGCTTTGAAGTTTGGTGAGGTGATGACACTTCTTGCATGCTTTGAAGGAGATACGACAATGTTCTTGTGCTTGTGGGCTAATATCATTGCTACTTCCAGTAACTGTGGGCAAATACCACTGTTTTCTAGAGACAATAGACTGCATTTAGTACTGCTCAACACAATATAGCACTGGAATTATGAAAATTGACAATATTATGTAACCAATGTACTTTAACCTGTGAATTAAATTTAAAAAAAAAAATGTCAAAGTCTATCATGCAGTTCAGGGAAACTGCTCATTTGCAACAGGTCTGTTTTCATTATGAACCTACAAAGAAGTAGGCTTACATATTTGACTGTTATTTCTTGAACATTGTCACAGGTGAAAAAAATATGACAAGTAAATTAATAAATTGAGCTGTGAATCTCAGCAAAATGTATTGTTAAATTTTATTCCAAGTATTTGATAATGCCTCCCACCACCACTGACTTCCCTGCTCTGTTCTCTTTCTACTCTCTGTAGTCACCTGTCTCTAGTTTTAACTGTGTCCTTTGTGTGTCTGGTCTATACATGATTATGGCTATGTCAATATGAGGCTTTTATTTCAAAACAATGACCATTGTTTCAAAATAAAAGTTAAGATGTCCGAACAACATTTCTTTATTTTGAAATGATGGACCCTGTCATTTTGAAATAACATCCATCATTTCGGAACAATAAAACTTCTCTTGAAATCGAACTAGCCTTTGTTTTGAGATGGTTGTTCTGAAACAACACCATTTGGACGTGTTATTTCGAAATAACTGTTATTTTGAAATGACACTTGTGCCCTTCTCCTTCCCAGGGTCTCTTCCTTTTTGTATATATTGTGTGGGAGCATGGCCCAGCGAGGGGGCTATGTTGCCACACCTCCCATACTGTCCCTCCCCTGAAGTGAAATATCCTGTGTCCGGATAAACAATTTCGCTTTGAGGTTTTCCCCTATTTTGATTTAATATTTGCTTATTTTGATTTAAGTTATTTTGAAATAAGGATTTATTTCAAAATAACTCATTTTGAAATAACTCATTTTGAAATAAGAGTTTACATGTGAACATAGCCTATGATGCTAGGGAGACCATGAACTGCTTTAGCAAAACTGAGAACTCCTCAACTCTTTCCCTGAACTTGGTTTTCTTTGTATAATTATAACTTTAAGTGGATATCTAAAATAGTTGCTACTTTTTTGTTTCCTCTCACTCATGACTGGAACCAAACTTCCCAAAACCCATCAAACTATATTTTCTTACAGCTCTTCTAGGCATATCAAGTGAAAGTGCAGGAAATGTCATGAAAAACACTGTTAACAATAAGCCTAACACTGGCCTTGTAGTTTATGTCAGAATTCAGACTTTTGGATGTTTAGCTTTTGCATTTCACCAACTCATAGTTCAACATTTACCAAACTTCAGATCAAGCAGAGTACAATGCTGCCTAAACTTTGAAAAAAAAAAGTTAAATAGCTAACTAGAAATAATAGGCAAACTAGAAGTACATCAGGAAAAATGCATTCAAAGCCAGATTGAATTTAAGCATGTTTTGAGGATAAAACAAAAACAATGCTTCCTTTCCTAGTTAGAGATGGGTGGGATGAGAGCTGTTAAGACCCAAATAGCGAATTGCTGGGGGTTAGGGCACTCACATGGGTATTACTGAGGCAGGATCATGCCCCTGCTCTCTCTGATTCAACTCAGAGACTTGAGGTCTAATAACCAACTTATGTGGAATGAAAATCTTCTTTTTATAAAGCAAACAAGGAGTCTGGTGGCTTTTTTAAAGACTAACAAATTTATTCAGCACATGATCTTTTGTGGAAGAGAATCCCACTTGATCAGATACTTGAAGACTGTCTTACAAAGTGGGAGTTTCTCCCATGAAAGCTCATGTGCTCAATAAATTTGTTAGCTTTTGAACGTGTCACTAGACTACCCGGTTTTTTTGCTGGACAAGATGAACATGGCTACCACATTGGGGTTTTTTGGTTTCTTTTTTTTAAGGAAATCACATATGTGCCTCTCTAAAATTCAAAAAGAATAGCAGTGTCAGTCTAGTTCAGCAAAACAAACCAGTTCTGTGGCACTTTTAAAGACTAACAAATTTATTTATCATACAAGCTTTTGTGGGAGAAAAATCCCACTTTGTCAGCGTAACGCTTCAATCCAAACACAAGAAATGGTAAAATAAAGCCATCTGAGAAAGTTTCAGTGAATATAAACTTGTGTTCTCTTATGCCTTCTCCTTTGTTCCCAGACCTCAAAGATGATATAAATATTTATTTTTCAGGATTGTTGTCATATGACTTATTTACTATTAGAAACAATGCTTAGTGCTCTGATGCAGTTGTTGCCATGGCACTGTTGTTTAAGGACTACTACAAAATTCATACCTTGGGAGATGTCACAGCATAAGTTAAATCTACCCTTGGGTGAGAATAATGAATGTATCAAGAAGTTTGTCTTGTCCCCCCTCCATCGCTGGTTCAAACCTTATTTTCAGTAACTGGAACAGCCTTTTAGCTTGCAGTCTTCTTTCTGTTTTGGACAACACATCCCATATTGCAATGTGAAATCTATTAAACAGAGCATATGTCAGTGCCCATCTTCACACTATACTAAAAGCTCTCATGTCATACAAGGTCCACTGTGTTTATCAGTGGCTCCCAACCTGTGGCCTGGGAGTCAAAAGTGGCCTACAGTGGACTGCAGCTGCCCTCCTGCTGGCTGCAGAAGGGAGATTCTGTTTAAGGTCCCAGGGAGAGTGCATTTCCACAAGACTAAAAGTGCAGACTCCTTGCTACAGCAAAGGGGATGGAAGAGTCTCATTCCCCTTCTCCTACTTTTAGCAAGCAGCATGGCAAAGTGCTCCATCTATGTCCACAGGTGCTGGGGTCCATGCTGGAGCTAGAGGGAGGGGAGCACTGATCTTCTGTCATCCTCGCTGTAGAAATTAGCCACACCCTAGGGATTCTGGTGGGGCACAAGGGCCTACTGGTTACATGAGCTTTTCCTGCTGCAGCCAGGAAGAGAGGAGATCAGTAAGGAGGCAGCCTCCTTGCTGAACAACTCCTATCTTGCTAAAGTGAGGGAGCGAGAGAGGGGGGCCTGCTGGTGAAGACTGGTTAACCTTATATGGTTGTAAAAATGATATCTCTGGCCTTCAACCCAAGACAGCTGGGAACCACTAGTCTACATACATAAGAATAACTACATTTACATTTAATATGTCAATTTGCCAAATATTTTACTAAGAAGAAAACATTTAAATACATTTATTTGACATATCTTCTGTATTACTCCTTTGGAGGTCTGATGTTCCCAAATTCAGTTCAGTTGGCATGGGATTTTTGTTTGTTTTGTTTTGTTTCATTTTTTTTTAAGAGTAGGTGCTCCTATTCAGATCAATTCAGTAATATGTATGATGCTATGTGTGTAAAGTAACAACATAAATCACGTGATGCTTCAAATTAGAGTGCTTCCTTTAAAAAGCAGAACAGGGGTTTGTCAATTTACATCAGCTAAGGATCTGGCTCAATATATTTAATGAAGTTATCTGAAATTTCAGCCATTCCATCATAATTCCAGCAACTCTGCTTTGCACAGCACCAGAAATAACTAATTAAAGATACCTCTGAACTGAAACAATGGTTGCAATGTAAAAATGTTGATTGTAATAGTCAGAATAATTCAAAATCATTTCTGAATCCCCAAATCTCATTTTTTCAAGGTAGTTATAACATTTCTTATAGCCCTGATCTTAATGCTAATAATATTGCTTTCAGGAATCTAAAATAATTATTTATTATTTATTAAGTCTGAACCCAAGTATATTGAACTAGATGTTCTGATCACTTACTTATATACTAGTATGCCTGTAGGAAGCTGTAGATATAAAGATG
Organism: Podocnemis expansa; assembly: GCA_007922195.1. Classification (NCBI taxonomy): domain Eukaryota; kingdom Metazoa; phylum Chordata; order Testudines; family Podocnemididae; genus Podocnemis; species Podocnemis expansa. The sequence continues at coordinate 50,060,157 of ML681979.1, read as the reverse complement.
CATATCATGGCTTTCATTCTCTGGATGCTTAAATCTGTTAGAGGTCACCAGACAAAACATTTTATAATATCCTTTATTCCTGCATACATATGATTTTACTGGTTTTTAGGAAAAAAATACAAGAGAAAAAGTATTTCATGTTTAGTATAAAAAAACTGTGCACTTGAATTAATAAAAAAGTGTCTTTTTTAAGGATGTGACACTGTAAAGAACTGTTTTCGTCCTGGAGATTGAGACAGTCAAGATTAATATTATGACATTAAAAATAAGCCATATGTCTAGATTAGTTGCTCATTATTGATGGTAGTGTTGAGATTAACAGGTCTATTTCTGCAGATATGAGACGTTCACTAGGATTTAGAAAGGTCTTCACGTACACCACTTCTAGCAGCTTGAGTAGTATGAACCATTTGTAGGCTAAATGTGTATTGATCTGTTCAGAGGATCAGAAGAACTTGTGATCTACAGCTAAATTGGCTGCCAGATAGATTGCTGTGCTTTTCATAACGTGGGAGAGGCACTACTGTGCTTAACTATCCCTGATTTTGGAAAAGAAAAACTGATCTTTGGGTCTGAGAACCATTTGGTATTAGCATAATACAGTCATTGGTGTCTGATTGCTGAACATAACAGTCAAACAAGTAGGTTTAATATGTGGAAGTCTGAGAAACTTTTTTTTTTTTAAATACTTGTAGGTATGCTCAGAAAAATTACCTGGAAAAATATTTTGGTGGTCAAGAAGTATTCACCTCATCATACTTAGCATGTAGTCCAGATTTATCTCCATTTTTCATGAAAGATGATAGGTACAGAAATGATCATTCTGGATTATCAAGTTGACTAAAATGATGCTCGCCAAAAGAGAAACTCTTAAAAAAATTAAAAAATGGAATAGCTGGATGAAGGAATAAGTTACAATTAGAATCAATGAATTGTCTCGAGAATGCTGAATAACAGTCAAAGCAAAAATATGAGAAGTTTGTAGCTGAAAATATGACTTGAACAATGAACAACAAATTGTCTTCAACATATAAAAAACAAACTAGAGTGGGGTTACCATGGAACCACAAAACTGACAAGCCGGGTGTGAAGATATAAATTTGACTGAGAAGCTGAGTGAAACTTTCTTGAAGGTGTTCACATTAGAAAATGATGAACATTTCCAAATCAATATATCATGGATGTTCACAGAGCTAGGAGATGAAGACAGTGATGCAATGAACTACCTTTGTGTTCACAAAACATAAATATTTAAAACAAAAGAAATTGCTGGACTCAAATCATTTATAATCCAGAGTACAAAAGGGATTGTTATGAGGCTCTCAGAAACATTCTAACATATATATCTGAGAAAAATATGAATACCAGATGTTTAGACCTTAATTCTTGTCTTTAAAAAGATAAAAATTTTGAACCATGAATCTATTGAAGTGTAAATGTTAGAATGGATCCAAGGGATAGATTATATTAACAAGTAAAAACTACTTCAGTACTCTTAAAAAATATTGTGCCAAAAGAAAGTTGGGCTAACAAATAAACTAGCAGGTATTTCTGAGGCCAGAATTTGGCCTTTATTCCTCCTATGTGAGCTTTCATGAATACTGAGTAGTGAAGTTCACTTGTTTTGTTATTGCTATTGATTTTACCTGGAAGATGCTCGATACTATAGTGAAAGGCAGTAGTATGGAACCCTTAAATAGACAGACAGTCAGTTTAATGGCCATTCTCTTGACAGTCACCAAGAATTAGTTGAGAGCCTGAAATAGAAGTCTTTGCAGCTTGAGCTAAAAAACTGAATTATCTAAGCAGGAACTGTTGCAGAGTTATATCCTCTGTGAATCAGGCATAGAGGATAACACAGTAAACTGCTGTGCAGTAATATGTACAATACTTTGTTGAATATTCTTGAGAACAAAATTCCACTCATTCAAATATTCACATATAAAAATGACTGAAGATAGTAGTGAAGGAAATTAGAGATTTTTATTGACAAAAATTTCAGAAATAAATTTTCAATGAGCTACAAATGATACCTCATGACTTTGTAAAATTTGTACTTCATAATTTCCAAATTAAATATGCACCCTGAAATTCAATTTTAGGGGAAATTGAAGCAGTTGAGTAAAAGAGTTGCTTTTCACCATATCTACCACAGTGAAACTCAAGCACTTTCATTTTCCTGGGGTATATCTACACTGGAGGCTTAGGTCAATTTAAGGAAGCTTAAATTGACTTACAGACCCCTATGGCACACTGGGCTTTTATTATGTCACCTTTAGTGCTTTCTTATGTCAGCTTAATAACACCACCTCTTAAGGTCAACTTAACACTTAAGTCAACCTTATTAAGTTGACTTAAGCCAGTGTACATGGGAAATAGACCTTAAGTCAACTTAATTGGCCTCCAGGCTCCCACCTAGAGTTTCTGGCCACCAGAGAGCATTGACCTAACATCAGTGTTGATGCAGGCAGTCAACAGGAATTTTCAGTGTGGACACTCTAAGTTGAGTTAACAAGGTCAATTTTATGTTGACTTAAAGACGGCCGCCTTAAATCAACTTAACAGCACCTTCCTTGTAGACAAACCCCTGGAAAGCAAAGACCAAAGGAACATATACAAACCTGGAGTGATATTTTGAGTTGAATTAAACAAGAATATATAAGGATTGTTCCCCCCATAGTATCCAGACAGCTCCAATTAATTAGATATACAGAGGTTTTGTTTTTCATTTTTTTCCTTTAGACTGTAGTGAAGACTGGGCATTCGATGCCTCTGGAGGTAGTAGCAAATTCACATTATGAGGGCACGTGAATCCATGCATGTGCCAGACAGACAGGGTATGTCCACACAGGCTTCTTATTTCGAAACAACAGAGGTTGTTTCGAAATAAGAAGCGGCATGTCAGCATGACACACCATTATTGTGAAACCATTAGACCTCGCATCTAATCGAAATAGCCATTGTTTTGAAATGGTTGTTTTGAAACAACGGTGTTTGGACACGTTGTTTCGAAACAACACCATTGTTTCAAAACAACTGTTTTTGAAACAACAAGTCCGAATGGCCTTGTTTTGAAATAACCATTTTGAAACAACGTCTATTTCGAAAGCAGGCTTTCCCTTAATTTGAATTAACAAACTGTTAAGTCAAATTAACTTATTTTGAAATAAGGGCATTATTTCAAAATAACTCATTTTGAAATGGGTTATTTTGAAATAATGATGTATGTGTGGACATAGCCACAGACACACAGAAAATGAACTCATAGTATTATTGAATCTAGAGAGGGAAAAGGCCAGTTAGATAATCTGTTCTATCTCACTACTGAGTAAAGATTGTTTTCTACAGTGGTTTTCCTTTTTCAGAAAGAAAGAAAGGAAAAGAGTTTACTTTAAATTATCCAAGAGTTGGAACTTCTACTGGTTCCCTTACAGCATTATTCTACAATTCACCATGTCACTGTCAAAAAAATTCCCAAACTAGGTGTTATGAACCCTGGAAAGTTAATGTTAATTAAAAGATGTTTAGGTATAGAAAAGCACACTCAGCGTAAAGAAATAACATTAACTTGGTGTTCTAATACCACCACATAATAACGATGTGGCTATGATTAAGGCATTTTAGTGTCTGTGGTTCCTAATGAAAGCACCTTGCTTTTTAAAGACAAACTAGGTGTTTTTCTTTTTATCACACTGTATTAGGACAATACACAGTTAATGTTGTTTGGAGGGTAGGCTGTATTCTCAATATATAACGGAGTGGTCAAATCCCTGCTTTAAGTGCAAAGCCCAGTTCAAATTTAACTAGGGATTTGTGAACAACACTTCCATAATAATACTTCATTCTTTTAATCTTTGTTCATAAACCAGTTCCTCTAGCACTGATAATTTTTGCAGCTCATCTGATTTTTTTTTCTGTTTGTCAATACCTTTTTGGTAATGATCTACCCAGACTGAATCCAAACATTCTCAGAACTGAAAGCAAAATACAGTCCATTGGTGGTCATCAGTTGTACTGCATCATAATAAATAGGATGAGAAACTGAAATACAGTGTCTCTTGATATACATAGTTGTATTGACCATCAGTTTTGGAATAGGAAGATGTTTCTAACCTCCTCCCCCCCCACATACTTCACACAGTATCATCTTCCTTCAGACTGGCATAGCTTGATCTTCTATATTTGTCATCTGTAACACAATGAAACAAAATAAATGCTTATTTGTTTCAACAGTTACTACTTTAGAATTCAGTACCAAAGCAATTACAGATAGACAGAAAAAAAAAAAAAACACCTATGGATGTTCAGATTCAGAATGAGTGCCATTGGAGACCGCTTCTAAATTCACAATTTTTTCTTGTTGTTGGAAGCTTGTTTATATAATTTATTTCATGTATCCAAATCAAACAGAATGATAGAAAAGTCATACTCATTATTACAGAAAAGAGAAGAGCACACTGTACAATGATTCAAAGGGGCAGCCATGTTAATCTAGTAAAGCAAAAAAGGCAAGGAGTCTTGTGGCACTTAAAGACTAACAGATTTATTTATTGCATGAGCTTTCATAGCAGAAAATCCCACTTTGTCAGATGCTTTGAAGAGAGGGAACTTACAGAATTGGATGAGCATAAATGCAGGGGAGTGTAAAACATGGGATCAGGTCATACTGTACCTTGATGTAGCTACATTAATGAGTTTGCTCTGTCTGGGTTTAGTGTAAAATGGGAACTTTTTTCTGAATTTGTGATTTGAATTTCTCAAGATACCTTATACTTCTAAATGTTTCAGGACTAGGAAGATGTACTATTGCTGTTTCTTGATGGGGTGTATTAGCATTATATTTTTCACACAGGATTTAAAAAAAATACATCAACAAGTAAGTTTGTATTTACACGTATGAGTTAACTATACTGCAAATCAGGTGTTCTCTCATATTAAGTGGGCTGTCTAATAAGACCCAATAATTACTGCATGAATCTAAAAATGTTTCATTCTTTAAATTTTGAGAAAGTTTTCTGCAAATGGCAATTTATTCCAGCTGTAAACAGTTATATTTAAAACTGGAAAAAGTGTTTATAAGGAATGATTTATTCAACAAATTTCACCTTTTTTCCAGGCTCATTATTCTATAGAATATAAATTACTTACTATGGTGATGAGCACAATAATAAGTATTTGAAAGCCTTCCAATAAGGCATTAAATGACATGATTAACACTTTGCTATGTGTGGTTCTCTCCTTCTTTAATCCCCACCCCATGCCACTTGCAATGTGAAAGAATTATGTATGTGGATAGTGTTTTGTTTCTTATAAGGTTTCAGTTGGGGGCTGTTCTTTGTAAAATATCCGTGCTGCTATCTGTTTATGTTAGAAAAGGCAAGGTTGAAGAAAACTGAAGCAGAAAAGTGCCCTTCTCATATCAGCCCACTTGTTTTTCAGGTGGATGGACTATTATGTCTCTGTAGCCTGCTCCTGTCTGTGTGACCTGACTTCGAAAGTGGACAAAACCAGCTGAACCTTACAGGGGAGCAAGCCCTTATCTAGCTGTGTGGAGTAAACTAAGTTAAACTAAACTTAAACTAAATTAAGTAGCTTCTTGGTTAAACATGGATTTTAAGAACAGCAAATAAGTCTCTGTCTTTTACTTTCAGTTAAGAAAATCAGAATTGTTAATGGCATTCTAAAATGTAAAAAACCACAAGAAGTCATGTGGCACTTAAAGACTAAGATTTATTTTTTGCATGAGCTTTCGTGGGAGAAAATCCAACTTAGTCAGATGCTTCGAAGATGGGTAAATTCACAGAATGGAATGAAAATGAATGCAAGGGAGTGTAAAACATAGGATCAGGTCATACAGTAATAGCAAATCAGAGCAGTTGTTAGGTTCAAACCCTGGGAAGCCTGAAGTCAAATTACCATAATGCCACCAATCAACACACTGACACACAGATACCTTCCTCCAAACACTACAAGAAGAAATATACTTTGTGGACTCCTCCAGAGGGTCAAAACAAGAGACTAGACTTCTACATTGATTGTTTCCACCACTGTGCCAAGGCTGAAATCATGGACAAATGACATCCTTTACATCATAACCTTAGCCCTGCAGAACGCAATGCCAACCACCACCTCAGAAACAACTTTGACATTATCATTAAGGAGGCTGACAAAGGAGATGCAGTTGTCATCATGAATAAATTGGATTATGACCAGGAGGCTTATAAACAACTCTCCAACACAACATTCTACAAACCACTTTCCTCTGACCCCACTGAAGAATACCAAAAGGAATTACGATGCCTACTCAAGAAACTTCCTAAGACAGCACAGGAACATATAAAGATAGAAACACCACTGGAGCCCTGGCCAGGAATGTTCTATCTACTACCTAAAATCCATAAAAAGGAAACGCTGGATGCTCCATCATTTCAGACATTGGCATTCTTGCCGCCGGCCTATCTGGCTATGTGGACTCCCTCCTCAGACCTATGTTATCAACATCCCTAGCTATCTTCAAGGTACCACCGACTTCCTGAGGAAAATACAGTCCATTGGTGAGCTTCTAGAAAACACCATTCTGGCCACTGTGGATGTAGAAGCTCTTTACACCAACATCCCACACAAGGATGGATTACAAGCTATTAGAAGAACCATCCCAGATGATGCCACAGCACAGCTTGTGACCGAACTCTGTGACTTTGTGGTCACCCACAACCACTTCAGATTTGAGGATAATTTATACCTCCAAGTCAGTGGCACTGCTATGGGCACCCACATGGCCCCACAATATGCCAACATCTTTATGGGCAACTTAGAACAATGTTTCCTCAAGTATCATCCCAAAACACCTCTTCTTTACCTACGCTACATTGATGACATATTCATCATCTGGACCCATGGCAGGAATGCTCTTGAAGATTTTCACAGAGATTTTAACAATTTCCACTCCTCCATCAAATTGAGCCTGGAACAGTCTACACAGGAGATCCACTTTCTTGACACTACAGTACAAATCAGGGATAGACACATCACCACCACCCTCTACCAAAAACCTACTGATTGATATAGGTACCTACATCCCTTCAGCTTCCATCCTAAATATACCATACGATCCATTGTCTACAGCCAAGCCCTAAGATATAACCGCATCTGCTCTGATCCCTCAGACAGAGACAGACATCTTGAGGATCTCTATCAAGCATTCTTGAAATTACAGTACCAACCTGGGGAAGTAAGAAAACAAATTGACGGAGCTAGACGGGTACCCTGAAGTCATCTACTACAGGAGAGGCCCAAGAAGGAAAACAACAGACCACCACTAGTCACCACATACAACCCTCAAGTCAGACCTCTACAACAGCTCATTAAGGACTTACAGCCTATTCTAAAATAAAATCCCCCTCTCTCTCAAGCCTTGGGAGACAGACCACTCCTTGCTTATCGGCAGCCCCCTAATCTTAAATAGATTCTCACCAGCAACTACAGATCTAACAACAGAAACATTGAAGCAGGAACACACCCCTCCAACAAACCACGCTGCCAAGTCTGCCCACATATCTGCACAATAGATACCGTCATAGGTCCTAATCAAGACTGGTACTCCATCAAAGGCTCATTTACTTGCTCATCTACTAATCTGATCTGTGCCATCATGTGCCAGAAATGCCCCAACACCTTATATATTGAACATAAAGCTGATATCAGAAATCACAAAACAAACAAAGAAAAAGTTGCTGAGCACTTCCATCTTTCTAATCACTCGATAAATGATTTGTTAACAACCATCATCAGAGATGTGGCTGGGACATCAAGACTTCAATGAGAAACAGCTGAACTAGAATTAATATGCAAATTAAATTCTGTGAAAGCAGGATTGAATCGAGACTATGGGTTCTTTTCCCATTACAAAAGGTAATTTGACTTCAGGCTTCCCAGGGTTTGAACCTAGCAACTGCTCTGATTTGCTGTTACTGTATGACCTGATCCTATGTTTTACACCCCCTTGCATTTATTTTCATTCCGTTCTGTAAGTTCACCCAGCTTCGAAGCGTCTGACAAAGTGGGATTTTCTCTCACGAAATCTCATGCGAAAAATAAATGTTAGTCTTTAAGTGCCACATGACTCCTTGTGTTTTGTTTTGGTTTTTTTGTTTTGTTTTTTTGGACTAGACTAACATGGCTAGCCCTTTGGAAATTCTACAATGTAGTTTGCTTTATGGCTATGTCTACAGTTACAAAATTAATTTGAAGTAGTTAATTTGAAATAACTACTTCAAACTTAAATCAAAGTTATTATTTCAGGTTGGCACTACTTCAAAGCTATTGTTTCAAATTAGGAGTGCAGTGAAGACTCTTCAATTTAAAATAAAGTGAGCTTTATTAATTCAAATTAGAGAGTCTTCACTAAACTCTCTAATTTGAAATAGGGGAAGGTAGGCAAAATAATAGGGACATTAATATGATTTAAGCCTATTCCATGGCTTAAAATGGATTAATGAAAATGAATAAATTTGAAGTAAGTGATACTTTGAAGTAAAAGGAGGTTTGAATTAGAAGTTTCTTATTTTGAACTAAGGAACTGCTTAATTCAATATAATAAAATGCCTTCTTGGCCAGGGAATAAGTTATTTGGAATTAAGCCTCCTTAATTTGAAATAACTTGTAAGTGTAGACATAGCCTATATTATTATTACATAGTTACAATGTCTTCATCAAATCCTGATGACAGCCATAATGCAGAATTCCTGCATTCAAAATGGTTTCACTAGCTAAAGGATATATGAAAATAGTGAAGAAAAACCTCAAAATTCAATATCAAACTGCTACAAAAATTTCTAATATTATAATTCAAAGACATTTGAATTATGCTTTGTGACACAAAACGTAAAAAGGATAAACATGCTGAAACTACTACAAGAATTTTGATACTGATGGACTATATTTCAGAGAGCTAATCAAACAGTAAGAAATAGCAACAAGCTTAAAATTCCCAGTTAAAGGAAATGTTCCATGAGGCCTAAAGAGATCAATATTTGAACCAGATTCTATATTATTGCTGATGTACACAACTGACCCAGACAGAAAGACCAACTATAAAGCTGTTAAATTTGGTCATGGTAGAATAGAGTAACCAGCACTTTGAACTTTGAAAAATTGGATTGCTAATAAATAAGACATGAATCTTGGGAACTGACACTGTATAGGAGGAGTTTATGACTTCAGTTTAATAGTCTATATGTCTCTAAATATTTCCAGGCAACCTGCTGGAATGGGCTGACATTACAGAATCACGGAACCTTTTCAATTGTATATCTAGTTGTGAAAATAGAATGCAAGTCCTAGGAACTTAAATGAGATCAGGAAAATGGTAATCCAAGTAGCTGCTTTTATTTGTTATGTATTTTCTAATGTGCTGAATTTCACTTCACTTTACTACCATTCATCCTATATTCATGAACGTAGATCTACCTTTGGTGAGGTACAATATCCAAAACTTTTCTGAAAACTGTACTGACTATGTTAACTTTTGTCTTCCAACTCTACTGTGTAGACAAAGAAGTAAAACAAATTTATCAAGGATGACTTCCCTCCTCTTTGTCTTGGGAGGCACTCAGATACTACACGGAATGAACCAAAATTAAGAATGTAGATAAATAAAAATATAGAAAGCACATACCGCATAGAAATCTGTAGCCTAACTGTATGTAAAATGATAATGAACAAGGATTTTATTTTTGACACACTCACATAACAGAAAATATTCTTTGTATTATTGGAAAAGGATATATGAGTGCAAAAGGAGCCAGAAACACAGCAGAACTGACTACTCTGGAGTCCACCTGCATAAAGGGTAATCCTGGGGTGTGAGTTCTGTGTTAAATCTCCTTCTAGTCCCTGTACAATATATGTGGTCAGGCATAAGATTATTCCTAGTAGAATAACCTTCTGGAATCTTGGGCCACTAGGCATATGTGAAGCTAGCATATATATTCGTGTATAAGCTGAGCTTTTGCTTCTGAAAAATCCTCTCTGAAAAGGGCACTAGGCTTATATGCAGGTCAGGTGCTGGGCATGCCAGAAATAGAAGAAATCCAGCAGAACAGCAGGGAGCAACCCTGGTCCAGGCTGGGAATTTTGAAATCTCCTGTCATGAGCATGCTCAGGGAAGGAGCCCTAGCATGTGGCATGGCCTCTGGAGCCAGGTAAGAAGAGTCTTGGTAGGGCAAGGGTCAGCCCGGGGGAGAGTCAGCATCAGGGTGGGAGGTTTAGGGAAGGGATTGGGGACTCCTGGGAAACTGACGGCAGCAAGCAGGGGGTTGAGGGGGGTTGGAGACTGGGGGAAGCTGGCGGTACAGAGTGGGAGAGTTAGGGGCCGGAGGCTGAGCAGGGACCTCAACTTATATGGGAGTCGTTCAATTTTTCCTGTTTCAGGGGCTTATAACTGGGGGGGGGGTGTCAGCTTGTGCGTGGATCAGTTTAGCCTTGAGTATATAAAGTATACCATACTTTCATATGTCCTCGAAGATAAAGCAGCTCTCAACCAACCCTAGAATCAAGGAACACAAAGTGCCTTAAGACTATCTTTGTTCCCTTTGTCTGATTCTGAGTTAAACACAGCTCAGAGAAACCAAAGAATCTGGATGCTGAAGTTTAATTAGCAGAAAATGTACTTACTCCAATATTAGTAAAGTAGTGTTGATAAGCGCTATTTAAAATCCTTAACTGATTAGCTTAGACAGTGAGCTCTACATTCTATCTAACTAGTTCAGTTTGTTTCCTATGGTGGTTCTCATCTTCATGTCCAAAGCTGTGATTCTGAAAGGAGCCTATGGGAATTAGGTGCCCAAACCCCATTAAAGTTCACTGGCATTTGGGAGTCTAATTACCTCATTCCTTTGAAAAATCCTAATCTAAATTCTGTAAAAGTGACCTGATCTGCATGCATAGTACCCTTAAAGATGTGTTCTGCATTTATTTTTAAAGGCTCAATAAAACTTTGCATGTTTTTATTATACTTAGTTTTTAGCATCTTGATTAAATAAGAAAGCCTTGCTAAATAGGTGGATCTTTCAGCATATGCTGAAATTGGTCAGAACTTAGGACAGTGTTTTACAAATGAATGTCTTAACAAAAAACTCCTTTTATTCACCTCTTTTATATTTGATCCTGAGTTTTCTTAACTGCATTTTTATATGAGAAACAACTGTTCTTCCAGGTCAAGGATCCTACAAGAGTCCTAATCTGTGTGTTGATGCTTTTGAATGTAAGGATCAAAACCTAGACTTGGCACCAGAGGAGAACTGGAAGGCAATAGAGGGTATAGATTGAACAAGTTACATGTTCTGGGCACCTCAGTCCACTAAGGAGAGGAGGTGGACTACTACGTTCTGTAGAAGCACAGGCCTCCATAATGTTTGTAGCTTTAACACCATATTCAGAGAATTACTGTAACATTGTTTGGAGATGACACAGGTACAAGTACTGTATCCCTGAGGTGCTGTTCTTTAAGTTTCCTTTTTATTTTTTTTCCAAAATAAAAGTACATTTAAGTCACATATTGAAATAAGAACTACATTTTTAAATTGCTAAGAGTTAGGGAAAACCTACTTGTAAATCAAACTCACTTTTTAAAAACCAAAGCAAAGATTGCAAAATTTCCAAACTTATGCTTCAGAGCTACAAGCAATGGAGAATTCCAACTGTATCTTCTCTTTTATGTGGGGATTCTAAGAAATGAAGACAGGTACTAGAGCAGCTGAAGGCTGACCAGAAGTCCAAGAAGCCTGATGGCAGCCATAGGGACATTATTTGTCACACTGATGAAATGTCAAATATCTAGGCTCAGCAGAATTCAGTATTTCTTTCTAACTGACTGATAATATATATCTTTATTTCAAAGCTTTCTTTTCTTTTTAAAATAGATTTATTTTTCTGGTAAATTATGAAAGTGTCAAACAACAGTAATATAATACAATAGATGGTGAAATTCAAAAAGTTTAATAGTCATTATCACAAATTGTCAACAGTCCACATTAAAATATATAGGAAGTAAATAGCCTTAAATCAAATGCTAAGAAGTTCTCAAGCAGCTTATTATGCCTGTATGTACATTTATTATGGATGAAATATTTTTCTTCAGTTTGTTCATGTCTGATGAATCAATACTTCCTGATAAAAATCTAAGCCTATGTGTATTAGATGGAGCTCCCTGTGTATTCTGAGGTAGATAGCTATAGTGGGCCAAAGTTGTGTGCTGTGACCCTCCATACAACTGGCAGCACTAACTTTAGAAGGGCAATTGAAATGCCTAAAATAGTATAAGACTCATGGAAAAACAAATTTCAAAAGAGATTTTTTAAAAAAAACTAAATACTAAAATAAATAGCAAAAATATCTTCCACAGAAATATCTGTGTACCACAGCACTGGTTCCCATTCTATGGTCTGCGGACCCCCAGAGGTTCACAAAGGTCTGCAGTGCTAGAACCTGGTTGTAGTGCCACTGCTCTCTGCTGGGGATCGATCCTGGCAGGGGTGCCGATGCTCTGCACCAAGACTAGATCCCTGCAGGGGCACTACCACTCTGCAGAGGAAGCCAGATCCTGGTGGGAGGACTTCTCACCCCAACTGTGGCCAGATTCCGGCAGCGAGTGCACCTCTCCCCACCTTGGGGGCCACAATTTTCTTTTTTGTTTTTAAAAGTGGTCTGCAACCTTGAGACAGTTGAGAACCCTGCACCACAGGATGTATTTCCCAGACTAATACTTTAACATAGTTTTCCTGATACTTTACTTAAATATAGTATAGCAATTTTCAGGGAGTGCCAGAAAGTTTAGCCATAGAAGAAGGGACATATGATCTTTTATCACTGAAGTAACTGGAAGGTAAAAGGAGGCCATTTTAGGTCATTAGCAGGAAGGTTTTCACATTTTAAAGAAGCTAGTTGCACTTTGATGAGATAAGTTAATTTGAGGTAGAAGGTTTAGCAACTAGGATGGGGAACGGGATTATTTTACATTTGCCATGAGGAAAGGAGATGGGCTGTGAGAATTTTTGGGTCTGATATTCAAAAGAATGAGAACTCATGTGTGGTAATAAAGGGTATGGGAGGAATGAATGCTTTCCCTCCTTTGCTGGAATTCCTGTAGTTTTCCCCAGGCTTCTAATTAATATAATTCCAGCAAGCCTTCCAGATTAGACAGAGTGAACTTTACTCCTGTTAAGTAGGCCAGCATAGGCCTATGCATTACTTAATTCCCACTGAAGCCTCAAAATAGAGGTTAAATGGAATTTAAGAGGTCCATAGGCCTTGTCCTGGTCCCTTCCCAGAGATGAAAGTCACACATACTGAAATTATATTTCCCAGGACAATGAACCAGTAGTTCAACATCCATTCAAGGGTCTGGGCTCAACTACTAGATGCTATTTCATGAGAAGATGTATAGTAACAAGTATGACCTTCAAAAAGCAAGCAAAGTTGTTAAAGTTTCCAGTTCAGAACTTCAGGATTTATGGGCATTCTAGGAAAGTGTTTGTGCTGAATATCAGTAAGGTATTGAATAGAACAGCTATTTGATATCTGCTGTACCAAAAAAAAAAATGGAAATAATATTTTAAGGCACTAAAAAGATTCTGGGAGGAAATAAGAAAGGCTCTGAGATATAAAACTAAGATGTAGATAGAGAGCTACATTTCTCCAAAATTCAGGAAAATTCATATTCAGGGATTTGTTTAGGTTCATTTTAAGAGCAACTGCAAAACCTGAATGCTGATTCAGCTTTCCCGAAGGGGTTGTTTGGACCAGACAGAGCCCTTTGAGGGAAATATTGATAGACATGTTCTGATAATTCCACTTCCATTTATTTTGTGTGTCTGCACTGTGGGGAAATTCAAAATTATCTGTGAAGTCACATACATTTTATCTTCACAAATGAGGAGTCTGTTGGTACTCTTAAAGACTAAGACATTTATTTATCATGAGTTTTTGTGGGAGAAAATCACTCTTTGTCAGATGCTTAAAGATTGTTAACTTACAGACTGGGAGCAAACAGCAAAATAGTTACAGGAATTACTTCTGTGCAATGGACAGTTTAGACTACGTGCAGCAGAAAAAGAAATGGATGGAAAAGAATCTCAGAACCCAGAACAATAGATTCAGGATCACATTGCCAGGCTAAAAACAGCAGTGTAGACTTTCAGGGCTTCAGGCTCTGAAACTTCAAGGTGGGAGGGTCTCAGAGCCTAAGCTCAAGCCCCCAGCAAAACATCTACATGGCCATTTTCAGTCCCATACAGCAATCACAAGTCTGTTGACCCAGGTTCTAAGACTTGCTGCCATGAGGCTTGTTTTGCTGTATAGATATATCTTTACAGTACTGGTGTAAACAAGCAAGAATTCTTAAAAATATTTATCAGCAAATCTATAAAGACAGTCTTGCTCAAGCATAATTTTTCTTTTCATTATTTCCCCTTTGAAAAACAGGGACATTTGTCTGATACCAAGACTTCTGCTGCTTAAGGGCTTATGCTACTTTTAAAATGTTCCTCTTTTTGTGACATCATAATTATAATAAATTATTATTTTTAATCAAAGCACAGTTATTAATATAGTAACTCACATGTTTCTAACCCAAATACCCAACGGCTTACGCAGCAGAAAATTGTGGAACGTCTCCACTTTTTTAAGCAAGCATTTAACAGCAGGATGTGAACCACAAGAATTGCTATTACTAAAACATCATTGCTTTTACAAAATATAGCACAGGAGTACATTTATATGTAGATGATGTCTCAAGGGACAATTCTGCTATGAAATGAGAAATAAAGAACAGCAGCAGATGAATATCAAGAGCATGAATATCAAGCAATACTAGACATGTCCACTTAAACTACCTAAGCATTATGTGCACCTAAGCACCAAACAACAAGAAACGCACAGATGTTTTGCAAATTGGGGTCTACAAGGCAGCAAATTAGATCCCAAACCTGCAGCAATTAGTGCTCAGTGTTTTGTGACTACAATTTTGCATGAAAATCTAAAGTATATGTTTTGCCAGCAAAATCTATTTTCCCTAGGCAATCAAATGTGCAAGACTTCTTAGGTCTCAAGAAAACGTAGAGTAAATAACAGTGGTTATCTTGTATACAAAACATCATACACAAAATGCTTATTACAAAATTTGGTGAAGATAGAGAATGTTGAAACCACACCTATTTATTTTTTAAGAGGATCAATTATTTAAACATTTTTAAGGTAAATCAGTTATTTAACCATCTGGTGACTGATAGTTTTGCGGAGAGCTGAATTTCTGTTTACGTCAGAATGCTTTGATGTAGGTGACTTTTTTTTAACACTAACATTTTGGTATTTAAAGTGGCATTTGAACACAGGTTACCTTTATGGAGATAATGACAACCTCTGTAAAGTGCTTTGAGATCAAGTGATAAAAAGCTCTATGAAAGAGCTAGATATTACAGCAGATGTTCACTATAAGGAAGATGAACTCTAGATTCCAACTATAGTACTGTTTTTTTTAAAGGATGTTGTCCTTCCATGCACAATTTTTACCCTGTGTCATATGCACATGGTGTGCTTCTGGAAAAGAAACATTGAAAAGACATACTGACACTCTAAAGAAAAAAAAATGGTCACAAAAGTATGAGCCAGGTCTCTGCAGCAAAATATCAATTTCTTGGAAATTATTGATATTTTTTTCAAAGATAGCAACACAGATTTCTGTTATGAGTAAGGACTGTCAAAAAGCACAATAGGAACATTATTAGAAAAAACAGAAAAATCTCCAAGCATCTGTCCATAAAGTCGACATTGACAATGGACTGTCACAAAAGACACTGAGAATATCTGATGATGGTGCACTAGATGAAGCTGTCTTGTGATTCTGGCAGTGCAGAAGCAATGGTAATCCTGTATCCGGACTGATCATTTGCAGTGAAGCAACCATCCTAGCATAGCAAATGAATCCTGAAACAACATTCAAAATATCTGTAGGATGGCTGTGGCAATTTCAAAAAAGGCATGGCATTCAGAAACTGAAAATTTTGGTGAATCCTGTTCATGCAATGACAGGGCTGTCGACATTTTTGTTTCAAAGCTAAAGCAATTTTTGTTAGAAGGAGGTTACACACTGTAGCAGATAATACACTGTTAATGAAACAGGGTGGTTTTGGAAATTTGTACCTGACATGACATTGTCCCAAAAAGGCCCTGGATCTCTGGACAGCAGTGCAGCCAGAAGGGGCCTGATCTGGCTTTGGGCCACTTCTGGCAAGCAGTGGAGGCTCAGAGATGGCTCCTGCCACTTGTGAGAAGCAGCATGGACTGCCTCCAGCTTCAAGCCTGTTGCAGGAGGCTCCAAGCCTGTAGCAGCAGCCACATTGGGACCAGGAGCAGGACTGGGGCCACATGGGCGGGGTGGACTCAGGGTCCCGACCCCCCTCCAGTAATGTCCCTACTGCATTGAATTAGAAAGTTGCAAAAGCCATGATGCTTTCCTCATGTTAATATAAACTTACTTCCAGACAGTTACTAGAACTCCAAAAAACCCTGGATAATGCAGGGAAATTTTAAGCAGGGCTTTTTAAGGACTATGTCCCTCACAGTAAGAAATAATCAGGGTAAGTCTACACACACAATTAAATTTGACCTAATAAACATTAGGTCAAATTTAAAAATAGGCATGGCTACACAGGGTTTTCCCAATTCAACCTAAGACTTTCTTTAACTCAAATTGAAGACATGACACTTTGAAGTTACAAAACCTCATGTAACTTCAAAGTGATGGTTAATTCGAACCCTTTCATTCGAATTGATGCTGTGTAGCCGTGTTAATTTGAACTAAGGTTAGTTCAAATTAACATGGGTTGATCTTCCTCTCAGGGTGCATGGCTGCAGCTCTGCACAGGGATCCCTCCTCCCCATGCCAGGCAAGCACAGCTGCAACCCAGTGGGGATCCCTTCACCCTGCACTGGGCGAGCATGGCTGGAGCCTAGAAGGATCCTTTCTCCCCGCACCTGGTGAGCGTGGCTGCAGCTTGGCAGAAATCCCTTCTTCATGCCTGGGGAGCAGGGCTGCAGCCCCGTGTGGGGATCCCTTTTCCCCGCCCCAGGAGCAAGCTCCAGCCACATGAAGGGATCTCATCTCCTTGCCCGGGGAGCAGAGCTCGACCCACAGATGGGGATCCCTTCTCCCTGCCTGGGGAGCAGGGCTTGGGCTGTGCACAGGGATCCCATCCCCACACCGGAAAACTGAGCTCCAGCTGGATGTGGGGGTCTCATCCCCGCACTGGGCGAGCACAGCTGGAGCCACGTGGGGATCCCTTCCCCCCCCAGCACTGCTGAAGCCAGGCAGGGGGAATCCTTTCTCCCCCTGCCTGCTCAACACTGTGTGTGGTGGCATGCCTTGGCTCCACAGAGCCCAGGGAGGGGAAAACAACCCTGCCAGGCTCTAGCCTTCTAAGCCTGGCATGGGGAAAAGCATCCCCTGCCCAGCTCTAGCTGCTAGAGTGGGCAAGGGATGCTTTTCCCTGTGCAGGGCTCAGAGGGCTGGAGACCAGCAGGGGATTGGGTGGTGGCATGGCCCTTCTAGGGAACCATGTTGCCACACCTCTCATGGTGCCCCTCTTTCAATTCAAACTAGAAAGTCCTGTTCATGGACATGCTTATTCAAATTGATTTTCCTAGTGCGGCCATGTTACTTTGAATTGACTGAATTTGACCTAATCATTATCAGTTCAACTTGATTAGTTCAAATTCAGTTAATTCAAACAAAGTTTCTAAGTGTAGACTTAGCCTCAGTGTCAAGCACATTAAGTTGGAAGAGCCCTTTTACTGGCAGACATCTGCCTAGCCGACCCCTCTTCAGATCCATTAACATCTGATGGGAACAGGAGCATGGGCCCCCCAGCAAAAGGTCCATATGTCCTAGCAGTCTAGGGAGCAAGGAAGCAACAGTGGCTGACAGCCAGCTGAGCTCCTCCTCTGTCCACTACTGGGGTATGTCTAAGCTGGAGGCTCTGTTAAATCGACTTAACAAAGCTGACTTTAAGTTGACTTAAAGTCAACCTTGTTAAATCACCTTAGAGTGTCTATACTGAAAACCCCTGTCAATTACCTGTGTCCACAGTGGGAGGTTCTAGGTTGACCCTTATTCGTGGCCAGGAACTCTGGGAGGGGGTATGGACACCAATTAAGAAAACTTTAGGGCTATTCCCCATCTACAAAGACTTAAGTTGACTTAATAAGGTTGACTTAAGCCTTAAATTGACCTTAAGAGGCGATGTTATTCAGTTGACTTAAGAAAGCGCTTAAGTCAACTTAATAAAAGCCCAGTCTGACTGGGGGGGTCTGTAGGTTGACTTAAGCTTCCTTAAGTAGACCTAGGGCTCCAGTGTAGACATACCCCTACAGTTTACAGCCTACCACTGGAGCTCCATGTTGCCTCTGCCTCCACCAGCCTCACCTCATGGGCAGTCTGCAAAGTAGGAATCAGTGCTGCAACACCAGCAGTAGGGCTATGTCCACACTAGAGGTCTCAGGTAAGTCAACTTAATAAGGCTGACTTAAAACTGACTATATTAAGTAGACTTAGAGAGGCCCCATTTGTTTAAGTTGACTTTAAATGGGTCCCCTAGCTTAAGTCAACTTTACTAAGTCAGCTTTAATGGGCACATTTTGTTCAGTTGACTTAATAAACTCGACTTAACTCTTAAAGTCAACCTTAAGGATGAGAATTTTTAAATCGACATAAGCAGGTGCTTAAGTTGACTTCATGAACTCCAAATGTGGCCATGGAGTTGCTTAAGTCGGCTTAAGCCTGCTTAAGTTGATTTAAGCCTCCAGTGTAGACATAGCTGAGGAAGAAGAAGCAGTAGTCTGCAGCTAGAGAGGTGATCTCAGATTAGATTGTCTTTGCCATCTCACTAGACAACTATGACATCCAGATCCCTTTCCGTTGTACTCCTTCCTGTGTATATGCAATGAATTGTTCTTTCCTAAGTGGAATAGTTTGCACTTGTCCTTATTGAAATTTCATTCTGTTCACCTCAGACCATTTCACCAGGTTGTCAAAATTATTTTGAATTGTGATTCTAACTCCTCCCAGCTTGGCATCATTGTCAAACCTTATAAGTGTATTCTCTAGTCCATCATCTAAATCATTGATGAAAATATTAAACAGAACCATACCCAGATCCCTAAAGTATCCTGCTCCTTATGCCCTTTCAGCATGACAGTGAACCATTGATAACTACTCTGTGGAAGTGCTTAACCAACCAGTTTGACACCCATCTTATGGTAGCTCCATCCAGGCTATGTTTTCCTAGTTTTTTAATGAGAACGTAAGGTGAGACTGGATCAAAAGCCTTACTAAGATCTAGATATACCACATCTACCACTTCCCCTCTATCCCTAAGGCTTGTTACTCCATCCTAGAAAGCTGTCAGGTTGGTTTGATATGATTTGTTCTTGAAAAATCCATGCTGACTATCACTTAAGATCTTATTCTCTCATTGATGTTTGCAAATAGATTCCTTAATTATTTGCTCCACTATTTTTGACCAGTTTATAATTCCCTGGGTTGTCCTTATTTCCCTTTTGATAGATAAGCATCATATTTGCTCTTTTCCAGTCCTCCTGGACTTCTCCAGTCTTCCATGATTTTTCAGAGATAATAGTCAAAGGCTCAGATATCTCCTGAGTCAGCTCCTTGAGTATTACAGGGTGCATAAAATCAGGCCCTGGTGAGTTGATGACATTTAACTTGTCTAGGTAAGTTTTAACTTGTTTTTACCCCAATTTTAGCTTCTGATCCTATCCCATTTTTACTACCCTTCCCTACATCAGGCATCCAGTTGCCACCAACCTTGTCGGTAAATACCAAAATGAAGAAATCATTTATTTCCTCTGCCATTTCCATCATGGTTTTGCCCTCTTTGTTTAACAACAATTGTATGCTATCCTTGGTCTTCCTCTTGTTTCTAATATATTTTAAAAATACCCTTTATGCCTTCAGTTAGTTTGATCTCAGTTTGTGCCTTGCCCTTTCTGATTTTTTTGCTATATAATTGTGTTTATTTGTTTCTAGTCATCCTTTGTGATTTGTCCTTGTTTCCACTTTTTGTAGGACTCTTCCTTTATTTGTAGATGATTGAAAATCTCCTGATTAAGCCAGTGTGGTCTCTTGACATACTTCCTATCCCTCTTACCCATTGAAATAGTTTTTTCTTGTGCCCTTAATAGTGTCTTTTTGAAAAACAGCAAAGTGCCTTCAGTTGTTTTTCCTCTTAGACATGCTTCCTGTGGGACCCTCCCAACCAGCTCCCTGAGTGTACTGAACTCTGCCTTCTTCAAATCTATTGTCTTTATTTTCATGTTTTCTCTCTCCTTCCATTCCTTAGAATCATTAAATCTGCAATTTTATGATCACTTTCACCAAAGTTACTTTCCACTTCTAAATTCTCAACCATTTCTTCTGTCAAAATCAAGTTGAGAACAGCTTCTACACCAGTAGTTTTCTCCATCTTTTGAAATAAAAATATGCCTCCAATACATTCCAAAAACTTGTTTCATAATCTGTGCCTTGCACTCTTATTTTCCCAAAAGATATCTGGAAGATTGATGTCTGTGAGAAGTTTGTGGATTTGTGATGTTGCTATAGTTAAGAATAGACATATTGCTTCTTCCAGCACTGCTTCTGTCTCCTACATTTATGTCCATACCCAGACAGACATTCTGACAAGGGATATCTCTGTCCAGATCCTGGTGTGGATTTGTAGAGATCATGGCCTGCATTTCTCACTTATAGAAAACCCAGTGTGAAAAGTGCCTGCTTGTGGAATCTCTCAGGATATAGGTGGGAGAGCTACAGGAGGTGTGACCCTATGAATGTGCCAAAAATCAAAGCAAGCTGCAAAACCAGAGGCCAAACCCCCAAACCACTGACAGGTGATACTTAAACCAGTCTCCCAGTCAGTAACAAAACATGCTTCTTATTCCCCACTCAGTTCATCACCAACCATAACAAAATAGAAACAACCCCTTTTACTGCACATCAGCTTCTCTGATTCCCATCTAGCCACTGGGTTTCTTAAAGAAATATGGTCTCCTGACCCCCAAGGGCCAGCCATGTCACCCACAACAATATAGGCTTGGATCTTACCCAAAATACCACACTTCCAGCCAATCTTTAAGTAACTACAACTAAAGGTTTAATATAAAAGGAAAAACAAACAAAATATCAGTGATGTTAAAGGGTCAAAGTGAATCACATACATAGAAATGATTTAGAGTCCATAGAAAGCAAATCCCTGAAAAATGTGTAGTTTGAAGGTTAGTCCAATTCCTCTGGTATGGGTCTCAGTCCTTTGTTCAGTCCCAGGAGAATAGTTCCAGAGGTGGGTGTTGGTTGCAGACAGACTGAAGACTGAAGACAAAATAGAGATGGGGCTATTACCTTTTATCACCTTTGGTTCTCCCATACTCTCACAGTCCTTACCAAATCAAAATGGAGCTGAGTCACATGGTCAGTCTGAGTGTCTTGTCAAATAGGTTTCTCCCTAGACCTACTGAAGCTGTGAGTTCCCTTAATGGGCCATTATGATGACAATAATTTTGCAGATACCCAGTTCAGGATTGCCTCAGAATCAAACAACTTGGAACACACATAGAAACAGAAAGATTTCTAATATAGGCATGATACCAACATATAAATCATAGGCTGTTATCTGCTAAGAGTGATTCTTTCTATTGATACCAAACATGGGATATCACATATGGATTATTACAAATAAGAAATATTAGTATGAAAAGTAATCATAAGCAGTACCCTTGACCCAGACAATGTCACAGGAGGTGGCTAGGCTCAGGAGCATCTTTGCCCATGAGGAAATCCTTGAGAGCACTCATGAAGAGACATTAGGGGATGAGAAAACTGCCCAGCTCTGCAGAACAACTGCTGTTACACCACTGGGAGAGGAGAAGCTAGCTCTGTCACAGATGGACGCATATCTCCATATGTGGGTTTTTTTTTTTTCTTAGTATTGATACTGCAGTCATCTCTAGGAGCTATGGTCATTGAAGCAGGGCCCTACTGTGTTAGGTACTATATAAAGACAGAATGAAAAAGGATAGGCCATAATCCCTTTCCCCTTGTTTTTGTGTGGTCTCCCCCACTTCTTCACCCTTCCCTTGGAATAATGTCATTTTTACTGTTATGTGCCCAATACAGATTGTAAGACTCTCAGGACATGTCTTTATATTTTTAATCATTTGCCATGCACCCTTATGACAGTCTGCAAACAAATACAGTATAAGGCAGGGGTCTCAAACTCAAATCACCACAAGGGCTGCATGAAGACTAGTATATTAGCCCAAGGGCTGCACCACTGAAACCTTTTCATACAACAATATTGCAGATACCAGTAATGATAGTGTCATTGCAATAACTTTAGGGGCCACATGCAGCCCACTGGCCACATTTTTGAGACCCCCGCTATAAGGATTCCCAGCTAGCCCTTACACCACTGGCACTACTTGACAGCTCACCTAGTAGTAACAGCAGTGAGGCTCTTACAGTTTAGTCCTCTCACACACCAAGAAGGTGGAGTCTGATGAGGACAATAGCCAGCCCTACCAACTAAACAGAGCATAGTATTTAAACTAGAAGGAGACATAGGAGTTTTGAGTTACTGAGAGATTCCATGAGTTGTTCCTGCACTGGACCTGACTCCAATTTGATCCCTGGATTCTGATTCTGGCTTTGACCCCTGGCTTGCATTCTGGCTCTGACTTTTTCCAGTATAAATTTCTTATTTCTGTTTAAAAACTTCATTGCGTAGAGCTAGTCACAGGAGAATCCACCATGCACAGATATCCTCCCATCTTCATGATTGTCAAGTTCCAGATGACAACTACAGTTTCAAGACTTTTTTAAAGTCTTCCTTCCCTGCAAATATCCTCCTCCCAAGCATGGTGATTCATGGCCATTCAGGGTAGGCAATGGTCCCAGTTTTCTCAGTGTCTTTCCATTAATTTTAATGGTCCGTCATTGTCTTTCTCCAGGACTAGACAATGGATAGGTATTTGACATTGGTTTAGTGTAAACAACTGGTATGGGACCCACTCCTCCCTTCATGCATTGTTCCTAGCTTCCTGTGAATTGGAACTGAAGTTTCTCACAGTTTGCTATATATACAAATACATGAATTCATAAGCACATTCTGTATGCTTATCTCACAGTGACAATCAAGTTCAAAACATTACAAGCCTTCATAAAAGATCTTACTCAATAGATTCACAGTAGTAGAATCAGCCTCTATGCTATCAGTGGGCTGAAGTGTTTTTTTTTTTTTTTTTAGTTTGATCCTTCTATTTTCTTCTTGAGGTGTCTGGATCCTGAGTGTCAATCTTTTTCCCTCTGCTGGATCACACATTTGCAATGATCCCCAGCCTATAGTAAAATTGGATCTGAAGCTGGTTGTATGCTTGAAATATAGCATAGTCTGTATAATTTTATTGACATATTAGTGTTTAGTTCAGCCGAACTACATATCTTAACCTGCTTGTCAATCTGCCTTTGTTTGATGTGAGACTTCCCGGAGGAAAAGGAAATACCATTATGGAAATTGCCCAAGTGAGCGGTTCTGTCTCAGTTGCAGATCAATCAATAGTGCTATCACAAATAGAGAATCCTGCAGTAGTATTAGCAGCAGGAATCAGTGTAGTTATCCTCTGTAGGAGTCAAATTAAAAAAATAGGACAGAGAACAAATATGGCACTGAAATGACTAGTGCAAGAAAACAAAGAAGAAAAAATCCACTTTGTGAGGGAATGTTGGTTCTTGCTTACTTATTTCTGTCATATTTCTCACCACATCAAGAGTACTTAAGAACTGGTAATCACTGGGTTTCTTTGATGGATTTGTTTGTAATATATGACATGACATTCCCCTCCTGCCATCTGGACTCTGGTACAGTTGTGTCACCCCAATTTCTCCAGTGCTGGGCTCTGACTTCTGCTTTGCTATGTGAACCTCTACTTCTCAGTCAGCTCATGCACACCCCCCTGAATTTCCTTCCAACCCCAAATATGGTGATCAGTTAAACCCTGAGCATGTGGACAAGTCTCACCAGCTAGCCACCCAAGAAAGAATTCTTTGTAACAACTCAGAACCCACCCATTTAACATCCATTCTCAGGTCGCTGACATATCCACCACCAGTAGTCAAAATTGGCCAATTGCCAGACTGGGCTGGCCCATCATAGCATCAACTCCATTAAGTTTATCAAGCTCCATTTTGAAGCCAGTTAGCTTTTTTGTCCTACAGTTTCCCTTGACAGATGGTAGTTAAGCATTCAACTACCACTGAATTACAATATGAACTGGGTGCCAAATTCTTTTGTTCTCCTTCAAAAATGCCAACTAGATTTTAAACCCAGAAAGGATCATTGTGATCATCTCTGAAGTTCTCCTGTAAAAGAGGCCACAGAACTTCAACAGCTTGCTGGAGTGAGATGAACAATTCATTTGTTACAATTTGTGGAGCTCTCTTTTTTTTTTTGTTATTACTATAGTGCATAGGAACCATAGAGATCAGGACCTTATTGTGCTAGGTGCTGTATAAAACATAAAAAACAGGGACAGTCCATGCCACAGAAAGGTCAATTTACTTGGTAGGGGCTCCATAAGCATGAGATGGGCGCCATTTTAATATCTTATCAATCAAAAAATACAAAAAAAAAAAAAGATTAACAGTTATGATGTCTGCTTGTGATTGCCATTTGTCAGCTTATTTTACCCTATCTCAATATATAACGGGCTAAGCTATTGGCTCACTACTGCAAAATTATTAAAGAGATACCTGAATTAATCCGATAAGATGAGACAGATCAGAACTTGAGAGAACCATAATTTATTGATAGCATAAGTGAATGAACTGAAAGATTCTTGGAACTGTCTGCAGTTTAGTGGACTGAATATTCAACATTGATGTCCAGCTCAAAAGACAAATAGGTGTCTGAAGACAATGAAAAATTGAAGTCAAATGCCACAAGTTATTCTGAGGGAAATTTTTGTGTTCAGCATTCCCATTTTAGCGTAGAACTTTACTACTCGGTACACTGAGAATGTGTGGAGGTAGCAACAGTGTCTTTATGCCATTTTTACATGTGCACACCCACCAAGAAAAAAAAAAAGAGGAAGCTAAGAGCAGGTTCTGAAATATAACTTAGCATCCTTTAAAGTGTTCTTACTATTTAACAAGTACTCAGTTGTAATCTTCCAAAGTCTTATACACCAGGCAAGAAAACATATTTGCAATGCAGTTACAACATTTTTTAAGACAAGTTCAATGAGACTAAGAGTTTAATTTTACAATGGGCTTTCAGGTTGATTTAATTATTAGTTAGGTAAAGGGAATTGATCTCACTCTTCTATTTATAACAACTTCTCTTAAACAGTGCCTCCAATTAATCCAGCAGTTTTTGATAAAATGGTATGGATGGCCAAGAAACACCCAGTTGAACTCCTTACTGGAACTAGCATCATCTGGGGAAAATTAAAAAAAAAAAATCACAGCAGCACAAGCATAACCAGATGTAGTGCCTCCTGATGGTGAAAATATTATTTAGATTAAATCTTCACTAAATAACTTAATATTTAGAAATGGAGCATGGCAATCACTGTTTTGAGCTGCTACTTGTTTCACACTATAAATTTGGGTCACTTAAGCAATGCTCATTTCCTTTTTTTATTTTTCCTGTCTCCCTCTCTTCCATTTTATTTTATTTTATTTCAAACTGAGGATTTACAAGAACCATATTATATTAATCATCTAAAGGGACAAATATTGGTGCTTATGTCTAGACCTACTGAAGTTAATGGTCTTATGCTGATTATTTTGGTTTAATGCCTGGATTTTGTCTCAGATGTGCCAATGCAAAATATCATTTACACTCTAAATCTAAATTACTACAGCAAAAGATATGTATAGTTTAAGTTAATACTATTAAAATAAAAAAAATCCAGTAAGGTAACAGAAGTAACAAGAGGAAAATCTGTGGAGAAATCTTGTTCCACTTGTTAGATTTCTATACACATACACAGTAAGTATTGCATATATACTGGAAAAAATAGAAATATTAGTACATAAGATAAATTATAACAGTTGGCATTACTGAGACTTTATGGGGTAAATCCCACAATTTTACATGGATACAAAGGAGTATAATTTGCACAGGAAGAGAAAAACATGATGTTGCATATCATGTATTATATACTTGTTCTGAGGGCCAGAAGGAGGTGAGAGACTGACCATTTGGAGTTCTCTGATTAAAGGTGAAAAAACAGGATGACATAACTGTAGAGGTCTATTATAGACCACCAACTAAAAAGGAAGGATTAGACAAGGCATTGTTAGAATAAATAACAAAACTATCCAAAATACAGAGATAGTAATGGGGGACTTTAACTACCCAGAAATCTGTTGGAGAAGTAATATAGCAAAACACAAAATCTCTAATAAATTCTCTGAATGCCCTGGGGACCTCTTGCTTCAGAAGATGGAGGAAATAAGTAGGAGACAGCCATTTTAGACTTGACTCTGACTAAAAGGACAGAATTGGTTACAAATCTGAAGGCTATTTGTGTGAAATTGATCTTGGAATGATAGATTTCATGATACTAAAAAAAAAGAAAGTGAGAGCAGCTGAATAAGGATAATGGACTTCAAAAAACCCAGGCTTTACCTACCAGTTCTGGGTATGTTAATGTTGCACAGAAAGAAAATCTAAGGGAAAAAGGAGTTCAGATGGGCTGGCAGTTTCTCATAGAGACTATATAAGAGATAACAGCAAACTATCCTAAAAGGAAGGAAAGACAGGAAGCGTAGTAAGAGACCACTATGGTTCCCTTATGAGTTCTTTAATGACCTTAGAAAAAAATAGGACTCCTACAAATGTGGAAATATGGATAAAGTGCTACGGTTGAGTACAAAGAAATAGCACAAAATGCAGGAGAAAAATATCAGAAAGGCCAAGGTACAAAATGAGTTACATCCCTTCTTAAATGTAAAACACAAGAAAAGGTTCTATAAATATATCAGGAGCAACATAAATATGAAGGAAAATGTAGGCCCACTACTTAGCAGGGAAGAAGAGCTCATAGGGAACAACATTCTGAAGGCTCAGGTGAATAAATGTCAATTTGGTTTCGGTCTTCACTAGAAAGATAAACTGTTAGTCAAAAAAGGTTAGGGTTAGGTTTAGAGTTAAATGTTAATAATCAAAACATATGGTCAGTTTAACACATATTTGAAATGTTTCTCTAAGCACTTGGCATCGATACAACTAACAGTGACCTTGAACAACAGTTTTGAAACACATAATACAGAGTTATGTTCAATAACTTACCAGAGCTATAAAATTCTCAGGTAGTAACTTGTGGGATCTCACAGAGGGGTCTTTCCTGGGTTCCCATGCATGCTTTGTCTTGTGCATGGCTGACAGTCAGATCTCTTCAGAAATGGATGGCTGCATAGCAGCAGCTGCTTGTTGGGTGCTGTGAAGGCAGTGTTTCCCCCATTAGCATTTCAGAAGTAAATGTACTATGGCATGAGGGTGTGGGTAGCATGACATGGGCGGGTGGGGGGAAGGAGGCTGTCAGAGCCACAAATATTTCCAAAGAGGAGCCCAGTAAAAAAAGAAAAAAGTTTAAGAACCCTGCCCTAGAGAAGATAATTTAGTTCCTGTCATCCATTTTCTTCTTAATGTCAGCAACCCATTAAAGCCCCTAATATTGGTCAACCTTCACACCAAAAGGGCAACAGTACCATTGGCAGGTCTCTTTCTAGTCTAAGTGTATAACATGCAGTAACAATTACTTAAACCTACAATTTCAACTGTTTGAAACAACTTGTGCCACTTGTTACATTAGAAAAAGGCCAATGGCATACTGGGCTACTTCAGAAGAAGCATTGCCAGCAGATTGAGGGATGTGATCATTCCCCTCTATTCAGCACTGGTGAGGCCGCATCTGGAATACTGTGTCCAGTTTTGGGCTCCCCACTACAAAAAGGATGTGGACAAATTAGAAAGTCCAGTGGAGGGCAACAAAAATGATCAAGGGGCTGGAGCACAAGCCCTATAAAGAAAGACTGAAGGAACTAGGCTTATTTAGCCTCCAGAAGAGAAGACTGAGGGGGGATTTGATAGCAACCTTCAACTACCTGAAGGGATGCTCCAAGGAGGATGGAGCTTGGCTGTTCTCAGTAGTAACAGCAGATAGAACAAGGAGCAATGGTTTCAAGTTGCAGCTGGGGAGGTCGAGGCTGGATATGAGGAAAAACTTCCTTACTAGGAGGATGGTAAAGCATTGGAATGGGCTACCTAGGGAGGTGGTAGAATCTCTGTCTTCGGAGATGTTTAAGGCCCAGCTGGATAAAACTCTAGGTGGAATAATTTAGTGGGAGTGGTCCTGCTTTTTTTGGCAGTGGGTTGGACTAGATGACCTCATGAGGTCCCTTCCAATCCTATGATTAAAGAAAGAAAGAAAGAAAGCCAGCCAACAGTGAACAACATACTTTGATAGAAAGGAAAAAGAAAAGAATGAAGCATCTTACTTTTGTAGCATGAAAAGTATCTAGTAACTTGAAGTGCTTCATTTAATGACTCGTATAATTTCACACAGATAGCCAAACACTGTGCAAAGTCCTGATCCAGCAAGCCAGTCTAACTACATGCTAAACTTTCAGTAAATTAAAAACAAGGAGTCCTGTCCCTTAAGTTCTGAGTAATCCCATTCAATCAGGCTCATCTGCCTAAAATTTAGGCTCATCTGCCTAAAATTAAGAATCTGCTTGAATGATTTGCTGTGCCTAGTCCAATAATTTAATTAAATAACTAATATAGAAACAGCATCCACTCCTTTATGTAAAGAATGTAATTAGAGTCAGTCAGGCCTACCACCACTCTAGTAAAGTGATATTACTCAATCATAGAAGACAGAACACAGGTCTCTGAGATACTTCAGGAAGAGCAGTTTTGTATATAGCAGTTTGCTGAAATAAGAGACTGTCCTGTTGTGAAATGTTGTTCAGAAACAGGAGTGAGTTTTGCATGTCCTATAAGAATACACAAAGCCTGGGTTTGTTACAGGGATAACTCTTGGAATAGTAACAAAGTCCTTAGTCATCTTCAAGAAAAAGTTAAGAGGTAAACCATGCCCAGAAAAAATGCAGCAACAGAAATAGCTGATGTAACACCACCACTATGAATGTTCATATTTCAATTGCTTTCTGTTTCTGTAATTCCATTTACTCTGATGCCAGCTGTCAAACATTTCAAGCACCTTAAAATGTATAGCAAATGGTGTCATGAGACAGAACTTCTCTCTTAGCTTGCTAAAAATGCCCAAGCTTTGCTCAAAGTTATCAAATGTTAACAAAAACAACTACAAAAAAAGTTAGCATATTTGGCCTCTCCCCAGCAATGTTCCTTCTAATTACTCGTAGACTGTGTGCGCAAACAATTTCTTTGTGTGTGCAAAAAGATTTATCTCTGAGCACCAATATTAGCACTATTGAATTTTTTTGTGGGTACTTTATTTTGTTGTGTGCGCAGGCTTCGTGACCTCTGTGCGTGCGCATGCAAGCACAGGTTAGAGGGAACAGTGCACCCCAGTGAAGTAGAAACATATAGGAAGCTTTCATCTTACTAAAATAAAAATCTCAGTCTAACACAAGATCAAAAATATGAAACTTTATGAAAAAAGCTATTTCAGAAGAACAGTACAGGTCAGAAAATTAGCTGTATTTTGAATAAAATCTGAAATGATTATTTTTCAAATGTAAGCATTCAGATAATTTTCACAGCTATTGTACATCACAAATTATAACCACTAAACAAAATCATACATTCAAATGACATAGTTACAGTAATACTGCTTGTTCTAACTGTATATTTTTCACTGCATTATTCTAAATATTTAATGCTATATTCCATTAGTAACATGAATACAAGGTGTATATGAAGACACATTGGGTGTGTTCACACACACAGGGTTATTTCGAAACAAGTTGTGTCGAAACAACTTGTTTCGAAACAACACCTTATTTCGAAATATCTTATTTCGAATTAACAAAATGTTAATCCGAAATAAGAAAAAAAGCGGGAAACGAAATAGCAAGTTCACAGTGTGAACATGCTATTTCGTTACCCCTGGGGGTGAGCCGCTGCTGGCTCACCCTGCAGCCCCAGAAAGGGGGCTGCAGGCACCAGCAGGGGGTGAGCCGCTGCGGGGTGGCTCAGCCCCCTGCC